>JANCRA010000100.1:7500-732500 GCA_024362935.1 Setophaga petechia
GAAGAGAGAGAGAGAGAGAGAGAAGAGAGAGAGAACAGAGAGGAAAGAGAAAGTGAGAAGAGAGAAAAGAGACAGAGGAAAGAGACAGAGGAAAGAGACAGAGGAAAGAGACAGGAGAAGAGAGAGAAGAGAGGAGAATAGAGAGAAAGGAAGAGAGAGAGGAGAAAAGAGGGAAAGGGAGGAGGAAAGAGGAGAAGAGAGAAGAGGGAGGGGAAATAGGAGAGAGAAAAGAACAGAAGAAGAGAGGAGAAGAGAAGAGAGAGGAAAGAGAACAGAAGAAAGGAGAAGAGAGAGCAGAAGGGACAGAAGAAGACAGGAGAAGATACAGAAGGGGACAGGAGAAGAGACGAGAAGAGAGAAGAGGAGACAAGAAGAGACAGAAGAAGACGGGAGAGGAGCGAGAGAAGAGCAAGAACAAAAGACACGGATAAGGACAAAGAAGAGAGAAAACAAGGGTGAGGGGGAGAGAAAGAAGGACAGACAAAGAAATGAGGGAGAGAGACTGAAAAAACAAGGAGTCAAAGGGAAGGAGGAGAGAGAAACAGAAAAGAAGAAGGAGAGAGCAACAGAAAACAGGAACAGGGAGAAAAAAAAAAAGGAGGGTGGAAACTGAGGAAGTACAGGAGTTAGACAGAAAGGAAATTGTTAGGGTTAAAGGAAGACTTAGGGTTAGAGTAAAAAAGACAAACAGAGGAAAAGGAGAACACAGACAGGAAAACAAGAAAGAAGGCTGAGGGCTTGAGTTATAGGGAAAAGGAAACAAGGTGGAAAGTATAGACAGAAGAGAAGGGAATAAACACAGACTGACAAAAATAGTGAAATGGACAGAAAATAAAGGAATCAAATGGAAACAGTTACAGAAGCAGAGACACAGGGTCAGCAAGACAGAGAAACAGGAACAAAGGGTTAGACACAGATGAAAGTTAAGTTAGAAAGAGAAAAGTAAAGTGAGGAACTAAAGGAAGAAATACAGTGGAATGAAATGACAACACCACGCTAAAAAACGACAGGAGCCACGGTGGGGGTAGGGCAGGGCAAGGGGGATCTTTGTTAGGGGTGATTCCACTTTATTAAAGGGACATTTTATTTAAACATCAGCAAAACACATAGATACAGTGTTTACAAATGCAAGTGCAGATACAATCCATAGACGCACCGGTAAAAACCTAATTTACACATAGAGCAATACAAGGAAATACAGCAATTAATCCAAATGCAGTACAGAGCAATACAACACAAAACACATTAACACAAGGTGATTCTATTTCATTACATGTCAGTCTATTGTTACTGCAAATCCAAACAACAAACGCACACAGAAAACAACACCCACCTACCATTACCATCCCCTTCACATTACACACAAACTCACCATCACTCTCATCACAACTGCTAAGCAATCATTGGTCCTCAGGAACGTGGTTCCCGGGACCCCTGAAAAATCCTCCTGCCTGACGAAAACCCCGGTCCCTGGACGGTCCGCCCCCAAACTTTGGTGATGAAAGTCACCTCGCAGACCGGCCGGGACCGAGGAAAAAAAAACCCAGCCGGGGGGAAAAAAAAAAAAAACCCCCCGGCTGGGGATTTTTTATTCTAAATTTAAAAATGAGTTGAAAAACCTGAAAAGCAAAAGTCATACAAGGTTACAACCCTGCAGCACACACATACACACCCTCGCTCACACCTCACCCGCTCTGCTAACCCCCCGGCACGCGTTCGCACCGCTCCCCGGGAACGTGGTTCCCGGGAGCCCCCGAAAAATCCACCTGCCTGACAAAAACCCCGGTCCCTGGACGGTCCGCCCCCAAACTTTGGTGATGAAAGTCACCTCGCAGACCGGCCGGGACCGAGGAAAAAAAAACCCAGCCGGGGGGAAAAAAAAAAAAACCCCCCGGCTGGGGATTTTTTATTCTAAATTTAAAAATGAGTTGAAAAACCTGAAAAGCAAAAGTCATACAAGGTTACAACCCTGCAGCACACACATACACACCCTCGCTCACACCTCACCCGCTCTGCTAACCCCCGGCACGCGTTCGCACCGCTCCCCGGGAACGTGGTTCCCGGGAACCCCCGAAAAATCCACCTGCCTGACGAAAACCCCGGTCCCTGGACGGTCCGCCCCCAAACTTTGGTGATGAAAGTCACCTCGCAGACCGGCCGGGACCGAGGAAAAAAAAACCCAGCCGGGGGGGAAAAAAAAAAAAAACCCCCCGGCTGGGGATTTTTTATTCTAAATTTAAAAATGAGTTAAAAACCTGAAAAGCAAAAGTCATACAAGGTTACAACCCTGCAGCACACACACACACACACCACCTCGCTCACACCTCACCCGCTCTGCTAACCCCCGGCACGCGTTCACACCGCTCCCCGGGAACGTGGTTCCCGGGAGCCCCCGAAAAATCCACCTGCCTGACGAAAACCCCGGTCCCTGGACGGTCCGCCCCCCAAACTTTGGTGATGACAGTCACCTCGCAGACCGGCCGGGACCGAGGAAAAAAAAACCCAGCCGGGGGGAAAAAAAAAAAAAACCCCCCGGCTGGGGATTTTTTATTCTAAATTTAAAAATGAGTTAAAAAACCTGAAAAGCAAAAGTCATACAAGGTTACAACCCTGCAGCACACACACACACACCACCTCGCTCACACCTCACCCGCTCTGCTAACCCCCGGCACGCGTTCACACCGCTCCCCGGGAACGTGGTTCCCGGGAGCCCCCGAAAAATCCGCCTGCCTGACGAAAACCCCGGTCCCTGGACGGTCTGCACCCAAACTTTGGTGATGACAGTCACCTCGCAGACCGGCCGGGACCGAGGAAAAAAAAACCCAGCCGGGGGGAAAAAAAAAAAAACCCCCCGGCTGGGGATTTTTTATTCTAAATTTAAAAATTACTTAAAAACCCTGAAAAGCAAAAGTCACACACACTCGATTAAATCCCATCAGCATGCGCTCCCACACGCAGAGCTGAGCGTACACACGCTCACACGGTCACATGCTATCGCACGCTCGGACACGCTTCCCGCTTACACGCTCGCTGCGGCCCTTACTTGCGACGCTGAAGAACGTGCTTCGACGCCTCTTCTGGCTGCCGCTCCTTGATGTCAAATGGCAGAGTCTGAGGAAATCGGTAGCCTCGGGGACCTGTGAGACGACAAGAAGTGGTCAAAGAGCAGCTCTCTGACAGCTAGGACTTGTCCCCGCTCTGGACCGATACATTTTCTACCCAAAATCCCATAAAAGACAAATGAACGGTAAAATTTTTATAACTGTTCTACCTAACTGTGACTAGTGCCAGGGCAGGGCAGCTCCGATCCTAAGTGTTACAACATAAACACACACAATATAAACCGACAGATACGGTGCGAGAGTACGTACAGTGTAAATGCACACAATATAAGGCGACGCGCTTAAGTACGGTATAATTACACACAATGTAAGCCAGCATAGGTACACACAATCTAAGTACACACAGCATAAGCCAGCATAGGTACAAACAATATAAATCAGCATAAGTACACACAATATAAGTACACACAATATAAATCAGCATAAGTACACACAATATAGGTACGCACAATATAAACCAGCATAGCTACGCACAATCTAAGTACATACAATGTAAGTAAGTACACACAATGTAAGTAAGTACACACAAGATAAACCAGCATAGGTACACACAATGTAAGTACACACGGTATAAACCAGCATAGGTACACACAATATAAACCGGCATAGGTACACACAATATAAACCAGCATAGGTACACACAATACAGGTACATACAGTATAAGCCAGCATAGATACACACAATGTAAGTACATACGCTATAAGCCAGGATTTGAGATAACTCTCTGGAAGATTAATTCTTGAGCCCTATACCCTTGGAAAAGATGGAACCTACAGAACTACTGCAGTCACATGAGGAGGGTGTAAGACACTCCCTCTAAAAGTCCAAGAGAATGGCATGGAGAAAAACGCACTACCAAAGCTGGTAGTAAGAAGGAAGATGGATGAGAACCTCTTGTGTAATCCTTCCTGTCTCAAAGAGTACAAATGTAAAGATGCCGGAATAATGGATATCCTTAAAGGAACGTGAGTAGAACACGGGCGATATGGCACAGAATAGTGCCAATAAAGCATCGAGACGTAACAAAGGCCTATGACAAGGAAGACGATGGACACAGACAACATAACACAGACACGGACAACATAACATAGACACAGATGACATAACACAGAGACAATTGGAAACTCCTTGACACTGTCCCCTTAGGGAACCAAGATTCCTAGCACAAGATGAGCAAGAGGCCGATGATGCGAAAGAAAAGAAAGCGCTATGACAATAGCGCATGATGATGAAATGTAAAAAGAAGTTAAAAGAAGTTGGTGCCAAAGCAGTTAGGAGGATGCTCAAGAGGGTCAGCAAACCCAGAGAAGGAAGCAGACTGCCGGGAGACCGTGGCTGTAGCTCCGGACCTGAAGGTGAGCTCCTCGGGGAAAGATCCGTGACGACGTCGAGTCCGGGAAGGTGTACGACGCAAAGTACATGACAACGTGGATATGGGTTGGAACTGCCCTGCCCGGCAAAGGCTCTGGTGAGGCTGAGAGGAAACCCTCTCCGTTTACTACAAGAGAGCCCACCCCACTACAGACCTCTCAGCTAAGCTGACATCAGATTGCCTCCTGTGACAGTAAAGGTTTTTCCCCTTCTCCCAACCACTGGCCCCGACACTTAGCTTTTGGAACACGAGCGGACAAAAATCCATCCTCCGTCAGACGTGGACGTGGAGATGTTCTCCATGTGTGCTTCAGTGCTGCTGTTGCCAAACTTCGGGTAAAAGCCTCCTCAGGGTACCTGAGAAAAAACAGAAAACGTGACTATTGCCCTCAGAAAGAGTAATCCCCGAGACTCCTCCGCACCACCGCGCCAGCTCACCTCAAATCTTGATTTGACTTCGGAGGTCGCCCAGAAGGTACCTGCAAAAGAAAAGGTACACGCTTAGCATGCTGCTGCATAACGCTCACCTGTGAGTCAGCCTGCCTAAACACCGACTCACCTGCCATCCCCTGTTCCTGGGCACGCCTCGGGCAGCGACAGCACCTGCAAGGACACAAAGCAGAACAGCATGCTGAGATACTGTGAAAACACAACCTCCCAAATCTGACAAGTATGCCCCACCGACACCTTAAGCTTGCACCCACCTTGCATGGTGATGCTCGGCTAGGAAAAATTGCAGGGGGATCACCTAAAAAACAAAAAGAGGAGATGCTTAGAGTTGCAGCAGAAACAGAGACCTACGCAATAACAACTCCTTCTGTATGCTACTCAATGCTCACCTTGGCCACTCAGCCATGACTGCTGCTCTCAGCCTGGATTTCCTAAAAAGAGACACAAAGAACAGTGCTGTAACAGTCACCATTTATGCTTCCACTACAGAGACAAACATTGACTGACCTGATCAGGGGAATACCCAGGCTGGAGCGCTCTGCCCAAGATGTTATCCTTCTGCATCTGAAAGAAAGTTAAGACAAAAGTCAGCAGCTGAAACATCATCTAACGAATCCAGATATCTTGTGATCATGTACAAATCCCATCTAGAGTCCAAGCACACCCCACATGAAAAACTTCAAGTCCCCGGGACTTCTCCTACTGCACCAGGCTATGCGGCACGGCAGAGCAGCTCCGACACAAATGTGTGCTGACACCCGTGACACAGGAAACACACAGGAACATGACGGACAAGACATGAAAGACAAGACGGACACAACACGGACAGAAATAGCCTGGCAAGGAAAATGGCTGCAAGGACTCAGAGAAGCAAAAAGGAGATTACTGAGGAGGAACTGCTGCTGGGCTGATGCCAGGCTTTCACACAGGCCCCACAAAAGGCTAAGGAAAAAGACACGAAATATCCAGACAACACATAATGCACAAAAGACAAGTGACACGAGACACACCAGGACTGCTCTGCCATGCACACCTCAGCGCTGGTGAGCTGAAGTGAGACTTTTACTTCATGGGGCCTAAGGGGCCACTTCTTGGCTACCCTCAACTCCAGAGCCAATTCCAACCCCCCATATCCGCCCCGGGAGTCCCAACCCAGCACCCCACTTTCATCCCCTCCGTGGGTCACATCCCTCCACTTATCTCTGAGACAGCTGGCGGTGCCGGTCCACGTCAGGTGCCAAGGAAGGCGGCCTCACCGGCTGGGAAGCTCCTGCTGTCACCGGGCTGGTGTCTCTTGCACAGCTAGATTAAAAGAGAACCAAATATAACTGCCTGATCTAGGCACAACAGCGGCCAAAACCAAACAAGTCTGCTACTCACCGTGCTCCTAAGAAGGCCCGGCACCTCCTAACCCCAACCCTCTGCCACAGATGGAATTCACCTGCATCTGAAAGAAAGTTAGAACACATGTCAAACATCCGCAGGATAACTCAAAAGCTGCAAACACCCTCTATCAATTGAGGAATAGCATCTAGAGTCCAAGCACACCCCACAGTAAAACTGTCAAGTCCCCGGGACTTCTCCTACCGCACCAGGCCATGCGACAGGGCAGAGCAGCTCTGGCAGAAATGTGTGCAGACACCCGTGACACAGGACGTGACAGACAACAGACACAACACGGACATAAATAGCCTGGCAAGGAAAATGGCCGCAAGAACTCAGAATGCAAAACGACATGACTGAGGCGAAACTGCTGCTGGGCTGATGCCAGGCTTTCTCACAGGCCCCACAAAAGGCTAAGGAAAAAGACACACAAAATCCAGACAACACACAATACACAAAAGACAAGTGACACGAGACACACCAGGACTGCTCTGCCCTGCACACCTCAGCGCTGGGAGCAAAAGTGAGACTTTTACTTCATGGGGCCTAAGGGGCCACTTCTTGGCTACCCTCAACTCCAGAGCCAATTCAAACCCCCCATATCCACCCCGGGAGTCCCAACCCAGCACCCCGCTTTCATCCCCTCCACTTATCTCTGGGACATCCAAGGCTGCCGCTCCGCTTCAGGTGCCAAGGAAGGCGGCCTCACCGGCTGGCAAGCTCCTCCTGTCACCAGGCTGGTGTCTCTTGCATAGCTAGATTAAAAGAGAAACAAATATCACTGCCTGATATTGGCACAACAGTGGCCAAAACCAAACCAGTCTGCTACTCACCGTGCTCCTAAGAAGGCCCGGCACCTCCTAACCCCAACCCTCTGCCACAGATGGAATGCACCTGCACCTGAAAGAAAATGAGAACACATATCAAACATCCACAGGAGAACTCAAAAGCTGCCAACACCTTCTATCAATCAAGGAATAGCATCTAGACTCCAAGCACACCCCACATCACAAACTGCAAGTCCCCGGGACTTCTCCTACTGCACCAGGCCGTGCTACAGGGCAGAGCAGCTCAGACAAAAATGTGCGCTGACACCCGTGACACAGGAAACACAAGACATGACAGACAACAGGGACACAACACAGACAGAATATCCTGGCAAGGAAAATGCCTGCAAGGACTCAGATGACCGAGGCGAAACTGCTGCTAGGCTGATGCCAGGCTTTCTGGCAGGACCCTCAAAAGCCTAAGGTAAAAGACATGAAATATCCAGACAACACATAATACACAAAACAGAAGCAACATGAGACACACCGGGACTGCTCTGCCCTGCAAACCTCAGCGCTGGGAGCAAAAGTGAGATTTGCCTTTCAGGAGGCCTAAGGGGCCACTCCTTGGCTACCTTAAACTCCAGGGGCAATTCAAACCCCTCCTCCCCGCCCCGGGAGTCCCAACCCAGCACCCCGCTTTCATCCCCTCTGTGGGTCACAGCCCTCCACTTATCTCTGAGACATCCGGGGCCGCCGCTCCGCTTCAGGTGCCAAGGAAGGCGGCCTCACCGGCTGGCAAGCTCCTGCTGTCACCGGGCTGGTGTCTCTTGCACAGCTAGATTAAAAGAGAAACAAATATCACTGCCTGATATTGGCACAACAGCGGCCAAAACCAAACAAGTCTCCTACTCACCGTGCTCCTAAGAAGGCCCGGCCCCTCCTAACCCTCTGCCACAGATGGAATGCACCTGCACCTGAAAGAAAGTCAGAACACGTGTCAAACATCCGCAGGATAACTCAAAAGCTGCAAACACCTTCTATCAATCGAGGAATACCATCTAGAGTCCAAGTACACCCCACATTACCAACTGCAAGTCCCCGGGACTTCTCCTGCTGCACCAGGCTGTGCGGCAGGGGCAGAGCAGCTCCGATACAAACGTGCACTGACACCCGTGACACAGGAAACACAAGACATGACAGACAACGGGGACACAACAGAGACAGAAATATCCTGGCAAGGAAAATGCCTGCAAGGACTCAGATGACCGAGGCAAAACTGCTGCTGGGCTGATACCAGGCTTTCTGGCAGGACCCGCAAAAGCCTAAGGTAAAAGACATGAAATGTCCAGACAACACATAATACACAAAACACAAGCGACACGAGACACACCGGGACTGGTCTGCCCTGCACACCTCAGCGCTGTGATCCAAAGTGAGACTTTCCTTTGATGGGGCCTAAGGGGTCGCTTCATGGACACCCCCCACCTCCAAAGCAGACTCAAAAACCCCTCCCAGTAATTCCCAAACCAGCACCCCGCCTTCATCCCCTCTGTGGGTCACAGCCCTCCACTTATCTCTCAGACTTCTTCTGATGTTGCTCTCAGGTGCAAAAAAAGGCCACCTCGTCACCTGGGAAAGTCCTGCCGGCACCAGGCTGTTGTCTCTCAGACAGCTACAGGAAAGAAAACCAAACATCAGAGCCTGACCTTGGCACCACATCGGCCAAAACCCCACCAGTCTGCTACTCACCGTGCTCCTAAGAATGCCCAGCTGCTCGGCCCGCACGCTTCGGGCACGCTCGCAGACCAAAGCCGTCGTCACAGGGGGTGCCTGGGCTAAGAGGAGAGGAGGTGATTTGGCAGGGCTGAAACCTGAGTGCACCCTCGCTCCTCCTCCCTACTTCCCTGACTCACCGCACCTCTTTGGCCGTTGCTGAAGGCTTCCCTGGTGGCACCTTTAAATAGACAAGGCAGAGGCTTCATCCCCGAGTCCCGGGATACTTCTGCAGGGCTCCTGAGAGCGGCAAACCTGGCCCGTCGGCCGCTTTCTGACTGAGGCTTGCTGTACTGCGAGTGGATTGCCTAAAGTGCAGAAACAGAGGCTTAGAGTGTCACCAGAAAGTGAGACTTGAGCAAAAACAACTGCTTCTGTATGCTACTCAATGCTCACCTCACCCACCCTCACCTTGACCGCTGACATCCAGCTTTACTTCCTAAAAAGAAAAAGAACAGTGCTGTAACAGAGTCACACTTTAAACCCCTCCTGCAGAGACAAAGAGGGACTGACCTGCTCAGGGGCCTACCTCACCCAGGACGGCTGGATGGATTTTGCCCTGGATTTGATCCTGCTGTGTCTGAAAGAAAGTGAGGACAAAATTCAAAGGGCTGCAGGATAACTACACATCTCCAAACATCTTGTGTCTATCTAGGAATATCACCTAGAGGCCAAGTACACCCCACATCAAAAACTTGCAGTCCCCAGGACTCGTCCTACTGCACCGGGCTGTGCAGCAGGGCAGACCAGCGCCGGCACAAATGTGCGCTGACACCCGTGATACAGGAAACACAAGACATGACAGACAACGCGGACAGAACACAGACAGAAATATCCTGGCAAGGAAAACGCCTGCAAGGACTCAGATGACCGAGGCGAAACTGCTGCTTGGCTGATGCCAGGCTTTCTGGCAGGACCCTCAAAAGCCTAAGGTAAAAGACATGAAATATCCAGACAACACATAATACACAAAAGACAAGTGACACGAGACACACCGGGACTGGTCTGCCCTGCACACCTCAGCACTGTGAACAAAAGTGAGACTTGCCTTTCAGGAGGCCTAAGGGGCCACTTCTTGGCTACCTTCAACTCCAGAGCTAATTCAAACCCTCCCTCCCCACCCTGTGAATCCCAACCCAGCACCCCGCTTTCATCACCTCTGTGGGTCACAGCCCTCCACTTATCTCTCATACTCCTTAGGATGCTGCTCTCAGGTGCAAAAAAAGGCCACCTCGTCACCAGGGAAAGTCCTGCTGGCACCAGACTGTTGTCTCTCAGACAGCTACAGGAAAGAAAACCAAACATCAGAGCCTGACCTTGGCACCACATCGGCCAAAACCCCACCAGTCTGCTACTCACCGTGCTCCTAAGAATGCCCAGCTGCTGGCGCCGCACGCTTTGGGCACGCTCGCAGACCGAGGCCGTCGTCACAGGGGGTGCCTGGTCTAAGAGGCTGAAACCTCAGTGCACCCTCGCTCCTCCCCCCTACTTTCCTGACTCACCGCACCTCTTTGGCCGTTGCTGAAGGCTTCCCTGGTAACACCTTTAAATAGACAAGGCAGAGGCTTCATCCCCGAGTCCCGGGATACTTCTGCAGGGCTCCTGAGAGCGGCAAACCCGGCCCGTCGGCCGCTTCCTGACTGGGGCTTGCTGTACTGCGAGTGGATTGCCTAAAGGGCAGAAACAGAGGCTTAGAGTTGCACCAGAAAGTGAGACTTGAGCAAAAACAACTGCTTCTGTATGCTACTCAATGCTCACCTCACCCACCCTCACCTTGACCGCTGACATCCAGCTTTACTTCCTAAAAAGAAAAAGAACAGTGCTGTAACAGAGTCACACTTTAAACCCCTCCTGCAGAGACAAAGAGGGACTGACCTGCTCAGGGGCCTACCTCACCCAGGACGGCTGGATGGATTTTGCCCTGGATTTGATCCTGCTGTGTCTGAAAGAAAGTGAGGACAAAATTCAAAGGGCTGCAGGATAACTACACATCTCCAAACATCTTGTGTCTATCGAGGAATATCACCTAGAGGCCAAGTACACCCCACATCAAAAACTTGCAGTCCCCAGGACTCGTCCTACTGCACCGGGCTGTGCAGCAGGGCAGACCAGCGCCGGCACAAATGTGTGCTGACACCCATGATACAGGACGCACAGGACATGACAGACAACGGTGACACAACACAGACAGAAATATCCTGGCAAGGAAAATGCCTGCAAGGACTCAGATGACCGAGGCAAAACTGCTGCTGGGCTGATACCAGGCTTTCTGGCAGGACCCGCAAAAGCCTAAGGTAAAAGACATGAAATGTCCAGACAACACATAATACACAAAACACAAGCGACACGAGACACACCGGGACTGGTCTGCCCTGCACACCTCAGCGCTGTGATCCAAAGTGAGACTTTCCTTTGATGGGGCCTAAGGGGTCGCTTCATGGACACCCCCCACCTCCAAAGCAGACTCAAAAACCCCTCCCAGTAATTCCCAAACCAGCACCCCGCCTTCATCCCCTCTGTGGGTCACAGCCCTCCACTTATCTCTCAGACTTCTTCTGATGTTGCTCTCAGGTGCAAAAAAAGGCCACCTCGTCACCTGGGAAAGTCCTGCCGGCACCAGGCTGTTGTCTCTCAGACAGCTACAGGAAAGAAAACCAAACATCAGAGCCTGACCTTGGCACCACATCGGCCAAAACCCCACCAGTCTGCTACTCACCGTGCTCCTAAGAATGCCCAGCTGCTCGGCCCGCACGCTTCGGGCACGCTCGCAGACCAAAGCCGTCGTCACAGGGGGTGCCTGGGCTAAGAGGAGAGGAGGTGATTTGGCAGGGCTGAAACCTGAGTGCACCCTCGCTCCTCCTCCCTACTTCCCTGACTCACCGCACCTCTTTGGCCGTTGCTGAAGGCTTCCCTGGTGGCACCTTTAAATAGACAAGGCAGAGGCTTCATCCCCGAGTCCCGGGATACTTCTGCAGGGCTCCTGAGAGCGGCAAACCTGGCCCGTCGGCCGCTTTCTGACTGAGGCTTGCTGTACTGCGAGTGGATTGCCTAAAGTGCAGAAACAGAGGCTTAGAGTGTCACCAGAAAGTGAGACTTGAGCAAAAACAACTGCTTCTGTATGCTACTCAATGCTCACCTCACCCACCCTCACCTTGACCGCTGACATCCAGCTTTACTTCCTAAAAAGAAAAAGAACAGTGCTGTAACAGAGTCACACTTTAAACCCCTCCTGCAGAGACAAAGAGGGACTGACCTGCTCAGGGGCCTACCTCACCCAGGACGGCTGGATGGATTTTGCCCTGGATTTGATCCTGCTGTGTCTGAAAGAAAGTGAGGACAAAATTCAAAGGGCTGCAGGATAACTACACATCTCCAAACATCTTGTGTCTATCTAGGAATATCACCTAGAGGCCAAGTACACCCCACATCAAAAACTTGCAGTCCCCAGGACTCGTCCTACTGAACCGGGCTGTGCAGCAGGGCAGACCAGCGCCGGCACAAATGTGCGCTGACACCCGTGATACAGGAAACACAAGACATGACAGACAACGCGGACAGAACACAGACAGAAATATCCTGGCAAGGAAAACGCCTGCAAGGACTCAGATGACCGAGGCGAAACTGCTGCTTGGCTGATGCCAGGCTTTCTGGCAGGACCCTCAAAAGCCTAAGGTAAAAGACATGAAATATCCAGACAACACATAATACACAAAAGACAAGTGACACGAGACACACCGGGACTTTTCTGCCCTGCACACCTCAGCGCTGTGATCCAAAGTGAGACTTTCCTTTGATGGGGCCTAAGGGGCCGCTTCATGGACACCCCCCACCTCCAAAGCTGACTCAAAAACCCCTCCCAGTAATTCCCAAACCAGCACCCCACTTTCATCCCCTCTGTGGGTCACAGCCCTCCACTTATCTCTCAGACTTCTTGTGATGCTGCTCTCAGGTGCAAAAAAAGGCCACCTGGGAAAGTCCTGCTGGCACCAGGCTGTTGTCTCTCAGACAGCTACAGGAAAGAAAACCAAACATCAGAGCATGACCTTGGCACCACATCGGCCAAAAGCCCACAAGTCTCCTACTCACCGTGCTCCTAAGAATGCCCGGCACCTCCTAACCCTCCGCCACAGATGGAATGCACCTGCACCTGAAAGAAAGTCAGAACACGTGTCAAACATCTGCAGGATAACTCAAAAGCTGCAAACACCTTCTATCAATCGAGGAACAGCATCTAGAGTCCAACTACACCCCACATCACAAAGTCCAAGTCCCCAGAACTCGTCCTATTGCAGCAGGCTATGTGGCACAGCAGAGCAGCTCTGGCACAAATGTGTGCAGACATCCGTGACACAGAACGTGACAAACAGGGGGACATTAGACAGGACACATTATGCTTGTGCTGAGGGCCTCAAGGGGAAAAAGCAAAAGGGACCCCAAAGACACACTAGGTAACACGGTACACTGGACAACACCACACGGACCGGAACTGTTCTGCGCTGCCCGCCTGAAAGCTGCCATCAAAAGTAGAGCCTGTCCCTTTAGCTGTCCTAAGAGGCCCCTTGGAGAAGATGGCTTTTCCCTCTGCTGATTTTTAAATCTTTCCCAAGAACTCCCAACCCGCTACTCTCCCATCATCCCATCTCCAGGCCGTGGCCCCCAACTTATCTTTTGGATGATTGGTGATGTGGATCCACGTTGCATCTGAAATGAGCCTGGCTCGGAGGGCCCCATGATGGCCTGTTAGCCTCTCGGTCAGCTACAATAAAGAAAACCAAAACCAAAGTATGAGTACAGAGTTATGTGGGCCAAACCCCAGCAAGCCAGCTACTTGCCCTCTCCTGAGTGTGCCTGGCTCCTTCAGGCTCCAGCCTCATCCTGATTGCAAGGGTGCAGCCTTCATTAGGAGTGGCACCTGGGTTAGAGAAAAGCAAAGCTAAAAGGCATCCCTGTGAGTGCAGTGGATGACCTTGTGTGCTTTAAGATACGGGAATGCCTCTGCTATGCTTCTGAAAAGCCTTGTGTTGGGGAGCCCTCAAATAAACACCCTTCCTCTCCCTGCTGCCTTAAAACTCCCCCCCAGCAATAACTTCTAACTGGATACATGCGCAGCTTCCTAATCACAATCCTCAACTCACCTGAAGCCTCAATCTCAAATATCATCTCCAACACAGGGCAGATGCCTCTTGTGACAAGATGAATCTGCTGAAAAAACGTTGTGCTTAACACAACCTGGATTCTCTGGAAGCTGCGCTCCTACAAAAAAAAAAAAAAAAAAAAAAAAAAAGAAACAAAATAAGAACAAAACCAGAAATTACAAATGCACTTTACCACCCCTAAATACAAAAACCAAAATTGTGAACTTAAATACTCCCTGTATTCCATGCTCTTTTCTTCAGTCTCTTCCAAGCCTCTGCTGCTTTAGATGCCCAGAAACACCTGCTGAAAACAAGCTGGGATAAACTGAAAGAGCCTCTTCACTGAAATGAAAGGAGAGCACTTTCCCCAGCACATCCCAGAGAGGGAATGAAGCCCCTCAGCAAAGGCTGGGGTTAATATACCCCTGATTGTGCCCGCCTCTCCTTCCCATGATGCCCGGGACAAGGGAGGGGGCTGATCCCACCAGGTATAAAAACCCTCAGAGTGGCTGCAGCTGTTTGGCTCCTCTGACTCAAGTTCAAAGGGAGTAAAGGGTTTGTTAGAGAAGAAAGCTCTACAGAAAAGTAACAGCACTTTCTTTTTTGCAACAGCTATTTGGAGCAGAACAACAGAAAACTGGTAAGATATAAAACTTTGTGTTTAGATAGCATAGTTAGATAAATCAGGTAATTGGGTGATTTGCTGTTAAGGTATATAATTATTCTGTGTTTAACAAAACCCATCCAATAAATTAACACCCAAAATTCCAGCAGCTGAGCTGGCCTTACCAAATCTCTCAAGTTAAGTTAGGATATCCCTCCCTTCCTATCCCCCTCCCTCCCTCCCTTCTTCTCCAGAGCTGGTTTTATTAGCACATTTCAATCAATCCCAAGCCTGCAATGATACACTCTCACTTGAAGGAAGGGGATAAATCTGCAAAGGTCACTAAATCCATAAAAGCACGTCCTCATTGCTGCAATACTCACCAGCCCATCCGGCCAAGATCAGAGCTCTCTGCCCACCTAGGAGATGGTAACTAGCAGGGACCTTTCTCCCACTCTCCAGCACAGACCTGTCAAGGCAGAGAGAAGTTTACAGACACCGGGAGGTGGCGGGACGGCACGGGTGACCGGCCTCACCTCCAAAGCCGGCGGCAGAAACGGCGGCGAGCGCCGGGATCCCGCTCCGCCTCCTGCGCCGCCTGCCCGCCGCCCCGCCGGGATTGTCCGGCCCGCGCGGTCGATTCCAGCGCCCGGAAAGGGGCGTGCGCGGGCTCGGGGGGTGCAGCCCTGTTCCGACGCTGCTCGCCCGCACCACGCCCGCTGCCCCCGGCCCGCCGAGCGCTGCGACCGCGCCTCTGCCGCCCGCCGAAACCGGCCCCGCCGCGGACATTGTTCTTAGCCATCGTGTCCCTTTGCACCCCTGAACGTCCTTCCCCCGTGCGCAGCATTTACAGAAACGGCCCCGCCCGCCGGTCGCTCCCGCCCCTCGCTCGGCAGCCGCGTCCCTCCCCTGCCCCCGGAAAGCAGCGGCGAGGGGCAGGGGGCTAGCTCGGGGAGGCTGCAGTACTACTTTCTGGCCACAGGGCGGCAGACCTACCGGGCTCTGCGATTTTCTCGCCCATTTCGCCACCATCTTCAGAAGGTCGAAGAAAGTCCGAGACATTCGGGACTCACCGCCCCCAAGATGGCGGCCACGAGAGGCCCTCCCGGCAGCGAGAGGCGTTTTCCCCGATGCGTGGCGGAAACCCGACAAAATACGCAGCCCCGCGGCGCCGCTGAGCCCACAGCCCCTGACGGGTACGCTTGAAACACCACAGAAAACGCCGCCGGAGCCGCGCCGGCGTCGGTGTTCCGCCACTCCCAAGATGGCGGCCGCTCGGCTGCCTGTCGCTGCGCGGCTGCAGTACCGCGCTCTGCCCACAAGGTGGCAGCACTGCCGCGCGCTTCGGAGCTGCGGGCAGAAAAAGCGGCAGAAAAGAACGGGGGCGATCCCCCCCCCCCCCCCCCGCCAAAAACTCCTCCGAAATAAATGCGCCAAAACAACCGGGAAGAAGAAAAAAACCATCCCTCCTCTAAGCCGAAAGGATAAAAAAACCAAAATCAATCCCCAACAATTGCTTTGAAAAATATTTAGATATTTTAAAAATATTTTTCATAATAATATTCACATTTCCATTTATGTTCTTTGATGTATAATGTCTATTTATACGTTTCTACTTTTAAATAAATTTATTTTCTATATTACATCTATTCCTATTACTGAGATTTCTTTCTATATTTTTATACATATTTTTACATGTTCATTATATATTTCGGCGTTAATTTTTACTTCCGTATCATTTATAGTATTTCAAATAAAACCTCTGCATCTACCCAAATAAAACCCAAAATGGACCCCTTTGTTTTCAACTGTATTCAAATTTTTTTTAAAAAATAAATATTTATATTTAAATTTATATTTAAAACGCATATTTATGTATGTTTATTTTTACATTTCTAATTTCCCATTTCTTTAAACATTTTTATTCTATTTGACATCTGTTCCTATTAGTTCTATTTTTTATATATTTTCATTCATATCTTCATATATTTATTTTTATTTCTGTGTTAAGATTTTTACTTTTGCAACACGAAAATTATTTAAAATAAAACCCTTGCCTCTACCCAAATTAAAGCCAAAAAGAACCCCTTTCCTTTCAACTATATTTAAATATTTTTAAGTGGTATTTTTCAGATTCATCTTCACATTTTCCTTTTAAATGTATTCTAATGTATACCGTTATTTGTATTCCATATTAAATCGCTTCCTATTATTTATATTTACTTATATTTTTTACAGATATATATATCTATCTTGATTATATATCTCGTATTTAGAAATACAGAACAGCAATAATCTATATTCATATTATTTGAAACGAAAACCCTGCCTCTAACTCAATAAGAACAAAAAAAAAAAAAACCCAACCCTTTCTCTTAAAAAGTATTTAAATAGATTTTATCCTTACATTTTCATATTTCTACTCACATTTATGTTTATCATGTACGTTAATGGATATGGCTTACTTATACATTTACCTTTATTAATGTCAATTTATAAATACATTTATATTCTGTATTACGTCTATTTCAAGTTCTTAGTTAGACACATTTAAACATATCTTTACATATTGATTATATATTTCTGTGTTAAGATTTTGACTTCTGTAACACTTCTATTATTTAAAATCAAACCCCTGCCTCTACTGAAATAAAAGCCCAAAAATTCCCTTTGTTTTAAACGATATTTACATATTTTTATATTTATATTCCCATTTATAATTTCTATTGCCATATAATGCCATTTACGTTCTATACTACAACTCTTCGTATTACTCACATATGTTTAAATTTATATTCATAGTTTAGTCATTTCTCTTTATATATTTTTTATATATTTCTATCTTAAGAGTCACATTTTTATTATACTTAGATGATTTAAAATAAAACCCCTGCCTCTAACCAAATAAAAACCAAAGACACCCCTTTATTTAAGCCATATTTAAAATGCTAAAAATAATTTTATTTTTCCTAATTCTATTCACATTTACACTTATAATTTTTATTTCTATTTAAATATATATATTAGGAAGAATACCTTTTGAGATAAAAATAGATCTGTTATTTTTATATTACATATTACTTTCACTTATATTTATAATAAATATTTATAGATATTGGTGTATATATATTATATATTTGTATATTTGTACTCCTATTTTATATTATTTATATTTATATCATTTATTAAAAAACCCCAGCCTATAACCTAATAAAAACCAAAAATTCCCCAAGTTATTTTAACTATGTTGAAATATTTTTATATTTACAATCTATATATCTTTGTATTTATATATCATAGACTATCATTTTTATGTCTTTTCTGTTACAATAATATACTAGATATAAAGTTTTATGTATTTATGTATTTTTTTCTATATTTACATTTACTACTATAATTTTATATTTATTTTAAAATTCATATTTATGTCTATTTTCATCTATATATTAGACCATATCAGTTCATTAACCCAGCACATCAGACCCACAGAGATCCTGTACCTTCCTCAGCACCAGCACACAGCACACGCTCGTCCCATCGCAGCGGGGCGGAACAAAACCTGTTTCTGTTGCTGACGGAACAAAGATCCCACAACACCGAACCCTCATAAAAACACAAATCAATCTAACTGTCAATAAATTTCAGATCCCACCAGAACTAGCCCCAAACCTCCGTACATGCTCATCAGAAACTTCCTCCTAGACCAATATCTCAAAAACCCAAACTACTCAAATGCACATTGAAAATGACATAATATTCACATTTCCATTTATAATGTCTGTTGATGTATAATGTCTGTTCATACATTTCTACTTTTAAATAAATTTATTTTCTATGTTACATCTATTCCTATTACTTAGATTTCTTTCTATATTTTTATACATATTTTTACATATTCATTATATACGTCTGCGTTAATTTTTACTTCCCTATCACTTCTATTATTTCAAATAAAACCTCTGCATCTACCCAAATAAAACCCAAAAAGGACCCCTTTCTTTTCAACTGTATTCAAATTTTTTTAAAATTAAATATTGATATTTAAATTTATATTTAAAACGCATATTTATGTAGAATGTTTATTTTTACATTTATAATTTCCCATTTCTTTAAACATTTTTATTCTATTTGACATCTGTTCCTATTAGTTCTATTTTTATATTTTTTTATTCATATCTTTATATATTTATATCTATTTCTGTGTTAAGATTTTTACTTTTGCAACACTAATATTATTTATAATAAAACCCGTGCCTCTACCCAAATTAAAGCCAAAAAGAACCCCTTTCTTTTCAATTGTATTTAAATATTTTTAAATGGTATTTTTCAGATTCATCTTCACATTTACATTTAAAATGTGTTCTAATGTATACCGCTATTTCTATTCCATATTAAATCGCTTCCTATTATTTATATTTCCTTATATTTTTTATAGATATATATATCTATCTTGATTATATATCTCAATATTTAGAAATACAGAACAGTAATAATCTATATTCATATTATTTGAAACGAAAACCCTGCCTCTAACTCAATAAGAACAAAAAAAGAAAAAACCCCACCTTTTCTCTTAAAAAGTATTTAAATAGATTTTATCCTTATGTTTTCATATTTCTACTCACATTTATATTTATCATGTACGTTAATGGATATGGCTTACTTATACATTTACCTTTATTAACGTCAATTTATAAATACATTTATATTCTGTATTACGTCTATTTCAAGTTCTTAGTTAGACACATTTAAACATATTTTTTACATATTGATTATATATTTCTGTGTTAAGATTTTGACTTCTGTAACACGTCTATTATTTAAAATCAAACCCCTGCCTCTACTGAAATAAAAGCCCAAAAATTCCCTTTGTTTTAAACGATATTTACATATTTTTATATTTATATTCCCATTTATAATTTCTATTGCCGTATAATGCCATTTACATTCTATACTACAACTCTTCATATTACTTACATATGTTTAAATTTATAGTCATAGTTTAGTCATTTCTCTTTATATATTTATTATATATTTCTATCTTAAGAGTCACATTTGTATTATATTTAGATGATTTAAAATAAAACCCCTGCCTCTAACCAAACAAAAACCAAAGACACCCCTTTATTTAAGCCATATTTAAAATGCTAAAAATAATTTTATTTTTCCTAATTCTATTCACATTTACACTTATAATTTTTATTTCTATTTAAATATATATATTAGGAAGAATACCTTTTGAGATAAAAATAGATCTGTTATTTTTATATTACATATTACTTTCACTTATATTTATAATAAATATTTATAGATATTGGTGTATATATATTATATATTTGTATATTTGTACTCCTATTTTATATTATTTATATTTATATCATTTATTAAAAAAACCCAGCCTATAACCTAATAAAAACCATAGTTATTTTAACTATGTTGAAATATTTTTATATTTACAATCTATATTTATATATCTTTGTATTTATATATAATAGACTATCATTTTTATGTCTTTTCTGTTACAATAATATACTAGATATAAAGTTTTATGTATTTATGTATTTGTTTTCTATATTTACGTTTACTACTATAATTTTATATTTATTTAAAATTCATATTTATTTCTATTTTCATCTATATATTAGACCATATCGATTCATTCAACCCAACACATCAGACCCACAGAGATCCTGTGCCTTCCTCAGCACCAGTACACAGCACACGCTCGTCCCATCGCAGCGGGGCGGAACCAAACCTGTTTCTGTTGCTGACGGAACAAAGATCCCACAACACCGAACCCTCATAAAAACACAAATCAATCTAACTGTCAATAAATTTCAGATCCCACCAGAACTAGCCCCAAACCTCCGTACATGCTCATCAGAAACTTCCTCCTAGACCAATATCTCAAAAACCCAAACTACTCAAATGCACATTGAAAATGACATAATATTCACATTTCCATTTATAATGTCTGTTGATGTATAATGTCTGTTCATACATTTCTACTTTTAAATAAATTTATTTTCTATGTTACATCTATTCCTATTACTTAGATTTCTTTCTATATTTTTATACATATTTTTACATATTCATTATATACGTCTGCGTTAATTTTTACTTCCCTATCACTTCTATTATTTCAAATAAAACCTCTGCATCTACCCAAATAAAACCCAAAAAGGACCCCTTTCTTTTCAACTGTATTCAAATTTTTAAAAAATTAAATATTGATATTTAAATTTATATTTAAAACGCATATTTATGTAGAATGTTTATTTTTACATTTATAATTTCCCATTTCTTTAAACATTTTTATTCTATTTGACATCTGTTCCTATTAGTTCTATTTTTATATTTTTTTATTCATATCTTTATATATTTATATCTATTTCTGTGTTAAGATTTTTACTTTGGCAACACTAATATTATTTATAATAAAACCCGTGCCTCTACCCAAATTAAAGCCAAAAAGAACCCCTTTCTTTTCAATTGTATTTAAATATTTTTAAATGGTATTTTTCAGATTCATCTTCACATTTACATTTAAAATGTGTTCTAATGTATACCGCTATTTCTATTCCATATTAAATCGCTTCCTATTATTTATATTTCCTTATATTTTTTATAGATATATATATCTATCTTGATTATATATCTCAATATTTAGAAATACAGAACAGTAATAATCTATATTCATATTATTTGAAACGAAAACCCTGCCTCTAACTCAATAAGAACAAAAAAAGAAAAAACCCCACCTTTTCTCTTAAAAAGTATTTAAATAGATTTTATCCTTATGTTTTCATATTTCTACTCACATTTATATTTATCATGTACGTTAATGGATATGGCTTACTTATACATTTACCTTTATTAACGTCAATTTATAAATACATTTATATTCTGTATTACGTCTATTTCAAGTTCTTAGTTAGACACATTTAAACATATTTTTTACATATTGATTATATATTTCTGTGTTAAGATTTTGACTTCTGTAACACGTCTATTATTTAAAATCAAACCCCTGCCTCTACTGAAATAAAAGCCCAAAAATTCCCTTTGTTTTAAACGATATTTACATATTTTTATATTTATATTCCCATTTATAATTTCTATTGCCGTATAATGCCATTTACATTCTATACTACAACTCTTCATATTACTTACATATGTTTAAATTTATAGTCATAGTTTAGTCATTTCTCTTTATATATTTATTATATATTTCTATCTTAAGAGTCACATTTGTATTATATTTAGATGATTTAAAATAAAACCCCTGCCTCTAACCAAACAAAAACCAAAGACACCCCTTTATTTAAGCCATATTTAAAATGCTAAAAATAATTTTATTTTTCCTAATTCTATTCACATTTACACTTATAATTTTTATTTCTATTTAAATATATATATTAGGAAGAATACCTTTTGAGATAAAAATAGATCTGTTATTTTTATATTACATATTACTTTCACTTATATTTATAATAAATATTTATAGATATTGGTGTATATATATTATATATTTGTATATTTGTACTCCTATTTTATATTATTTATATTTATATCATTTATTAAAAAAACCCAGCCTATAACCTAATAAAAACCATAGTTATTTTAACTATGTTGAAATATTTTTATATTTACAATCTATATTTATATATCTTTGTATTTATATATAATAGACTATCATTTTTATGTCTTTTCTGTTACAATAATATACTAGATATAAAGTTTTATGTATTTATGTATTTGTTTTCTATATTTACGTTTACTACTATAATTTTATATTTATTTAAAATTCATATTTATTTCTATTTTCATCTATATATTAGACCATATCGATTCATTCAACCCAACACATCAGACCCACAGAGATCCTGTACCTTCCTCAGCACCAGTACACAGCACACGCTCGTCCCATCGCAGCGGGGCGGAACCAAACCTGTTTCTGTTGCTGACGGAACAAAGATCCCACAACACCGAACCCTCATAAAAACACAAATCAATCTAACTGTCAATAAATTTCAGATCCCACCAGAACTAGCCCCAAACCTCCGTACATGCTCATCAGAAACTTCCTCCTAGACCAATATCTCAAAAACCCAAACTACTCAAATGCACATTGAAAATGACATAATATTCACATTTCCATTTATAATGTCTGTTGATGTATAATGTCTGTTCATACATTTCTACTTTTAAATAAATTTATTTTCTATGTTACATCTATTCCTATTACTTAGATTTCTTTCTATATTTTTATACATATTTTTACATATTCATTATATACGTCTGCGTTAATTTTTACTTCCCTATCACTTCTATTATTTCAAATAAAACCTCTGCATCTACCCAAATAAAACCCAAAAAGGACCCCTTTCTTTTCAACTGTATTCAAATTTTTAAAAAATTAAATATTGATATTTAAATTTATATTTAAAACGCATATTTATGTAGAATGTTTATTTTTACATTTATAATTTCCCATTTCTTTAAACATTTTTATTCTATTTGACATCTGTTCCTATTAGTTCTATTTTTATATTTTTTTATTCATATCTTTATATATTTATATCTATTTCTGTGTTAAGATTTTTACTTTGGCAACACTAATATTATTTATAATAAAACCCGTGCCTCTACCCAAATTAAAGCCAAAAAGAACCCCTTTCTTTTCAATTGTATTTAAATATTTTTAAATGGTATTTTTCAGATTCATCTTCACATTTACATTTAAAATGTGTTCTAATGTATACCGCTATTTCTATTCCATATTAAATCGCTTCCTATTATTTATATTTCCTTATATTTTTTATAGATATATATATCTATCTTGATTATATATCTCAATATTTAGAAATACAGAACAGTAATAATCTATATTCATATTATTTGAAACGAAAACCCTGCCTCTAACTCAATAAGAACAAAAAAAGAAAAAACCCCACCTTTTCTCTTAAAAAGTATTTAAATAGATTTTATCCTTATGTTTTCATATTTCTACTCACATTTATATTTATCATGTACGTTAATGGATATGGCTTACTTATACATTTACCTTTATTAACGTCAATTTATAAATACATTTATATTCTGTATTACGTCTATTTCAAGTTCTTAGTTAGACACATTTAAACATATTTTTTACATATTGATTATATATTTCTGTGTTAAGATTTTGACTTCTGTAACACGTCTATTATTTAAAATCAAACCCCTGCCTCTACTGAAATAAAAGCCCAAAAATTCCCTTTGTTTTAAACGATATTTACATATTTTTATATTTATATTCCCATTTATAATTTCTATTGCCGTATAATGCCATTTACATTCTATACTACAACTCTTCATATTACTTACATATGTTTAAATTTATAGTCATAGTTTAGTCATTTCTCTTTATATATTTATTATATATTTCTATCTTAAGAGTCACATTTGTATTATATTTAGATGATTTAAAATAAAACCCCTGCCTCTAACCAAACAAAAACCAAAGACACCCCTTTATTTAAGCCATATTTAAAATGCTAAAAATAATTTTATTTTTCCTAATTCTATTCACATTTACACTTATAATTTTTATTTCTATTTAAATATATATATTAGGAAGAATACCTTTTGAGATAAAAATAGATCTGTTATTTTTATATTACATATTACTTTCACTTATATTTATAATAAATATTTATAGATATTGGTGTGTATATATTATATATTTGTATATTTGTACTCCTATTTTATATTATTTATATTTATATCATTTATTAAAAAACCCCAGCCTATAACCTAATAAAAACCATAGTTATTTTAACTATGTTGAAATATTTTTATATTTACAATCTATATTTATATATCTTTGTATTTATATATAATAGACTATCATTTTTATGTCTTTTCTGTTACAATAATATACTAGATATAAAGTTTTATGTATTTATGTATTTGTTTTCTATATTTACGTTTACTACTATAATTTTATATTTATTTAAAATTCATATTTATTTCTATTTTCATCTATACATTAGACCATATCAATTCATTCAACCCAACACATCAGACCCACAGAGATCCTGTACCTTCCTCAGCACCAGCACACAGCACACGCTCGTCCCATCGCAGCGGGGCGGAACCAAACCTGTTTCTGTTGCTGACGGAACAAAGATCCCACAACACCGAACCCTCATAAAAACACAAATCAATCTAACTGTCAATAAATTTCAGATCCCACCAGAACTAGCCCCAAACCTCCGTACATGCTCATCAGAAACTTCCTCCTAGACCAATATCTCAAAAACCCAAACTACTCAAATGCACATTGAAAATGACATAATATTCACATTTCCATTTATAATGTCTGTTGATGTATAATGTCTGTTCATACATTTCTACTTTTAAATAAATTTATTTTCTATGTTACATCTATTCCTATTACTTAGATTTCTTTCTATATTTTTATACATATTTTTACATATTCATTATATACGTCTGCGTTAATTTTTACTTCCCTATCACTTCTATTATTTCAAATAAAACCTCTGCATCTACCCAAATAAAAGCCAAAAAGAACCCCTTTCTTTTCAACTGTATTCAAATTTTTAAAAAATTAAATATTGATATTTAAATTTATATTTAAAACAAATATTTATGTAGAATGTTTATTTTTACATTTATAATTTCCCATTTCTTTAAACATTTTTATTCTATTTGACATCTGTTCCTATTAGTTCTATTTTTATATTTTTTTATTCATATCTTTATATATTTATATCTATTTCTGTGTTAAGATTTTTACTTTTGCAACACTAATATTATTTATAATAAAACCCGTGCCTCTACCCAAATTAAAGCCAAAAAGAACCCCTTTCTTTTCAATTGTATTTAAATATTTTTAAATGGTATTTTTCAGATTCATCTTCACATTTACATTTAAAATGTATTCTAATGTATACCGTTATTTGTATTCCATATGAAATCTCTTCCTATTATTTATATTTCCTTATATTTTTTTATAGATATATATCTATCTTGATTATATATCTCAATATTTAGAAATACAGAACAGTAATAATCTATATTCATATTATTTGAAATGAAAACCCTGCCTCTAACTCAATAAGAACAAAAAAAAAAAACCCAACCCTTTCTTTTAAAAAGTATTTAAATAGATTTTATCCTTATGTTTTCATATTTCTACTCACATTTATATTTATCATGTACATTAATGGATATGCCTTACTTATACATTTACCTTTATAAATGTCAATTTATAAATACATTTATATTCTGTATTACGTCTATTTCAAGTTCTTAGTTAGACACATTTAAACATATCTTTACATATTGATTATATATTTCTGTGTTAAGATTTTGACTTCTGTAACACTTCTATTATTTAAAATCAAACCCCTGCCTCTACTGAAATAAAAGCCCAAAAATTCCCTTTGTTTTAAACGATATTTACATATTTTTATATTTATATTCCCATTTATAATTTCTATTGCCATATAATGCCATTTACGTTCTATACTACAACTCTTTGTATTACTCACATATGTTTAAATTTATAGTCATAGTTTAGTCATTTCTCTTTATATATTTATTTCTATCTTAAGAGTCACATTTTTATTATACTTAGATGATTTAAAATAAAACCCCTGCCTCTAACCAAACAAAAACCAAAGACACCCCTTTATTTAAGCCATATTCAAAATTCTAAAGATAATTTTATTTTTCCTAATTCTATTCACATTTACACTTGATTTTTTATTTATAAATTTTTATTTCTATTTAAATATATATATTAGGAAGAATACCTTTTGAGATAAAAATAGATCTGTTATTTTTATATTACATATTACTTTCACTTATATTTATAATAAATATTTATAGATATTGGTGTATATATATTATATATTTGTATATTGGTACTCCTATTTTATATTATTTATATTTATATTATTTATTAAAAAACCCCAGCCTGTAACCTAATAAAAACCAAAAATTCCCCAAGTTATTTTAACTATGTTGAAATATTTTTATATTTACAATCTATATTTATATATCTTTGTATTTATATATAATAGACTATCATTTTTATGTCTTTTCTGTTACAATAATATACTAGATATAAAGTTTTATGTATTTATGTATTTGTTTTCTATATTTACGTTTACTACTATAATTTTATATTTATTTTAAAATTCATATTTATGTCTATTTTCATCTATACATTAGACCATATCAATTCATTAAACCCAACACATCAGACCCACAGAGATCCTGTACCTTCCTCAGCACCAGTACACAGCACACGCTCGTCCCATCGCAGCGGGGCGGAACAAAACCTGTTTCTGTTGCTGACGGAACAAAGATCCCACAACATTGAACCCTCATAAAAACACAAATCAATCTAACTGTAAATAAATTTCAGATCCCACTACAACTAGCCCAAAACCTCCATACATGCTCATCATCAACTTCCTCCTAGACCAATATCTCAAAAACCCAAACAACTCAAATACACATTGAAAATGACATAACTGCTAACAAAAAGTAACACCAATTAAAAATGAAATAAAACCAACTCACTACACTCAAAACTGTACAACTGACCCTAAACATTACTAAAAAAAGCCCCCAAACCTCTTCCTTGATGCTAACTCACAAATAATAACTTTCATAGATTGTTGGTTATTTTAAAAATTTTTTTAAAAACTAATTAAAAGCATGAAAATATAAAAATCTCAACTATTAAAATCCTAGAAAATATCACTACCCAAATTAAAAAACATACTGCCTATAAAAACCCACCGTGTCCCCAAAAATAAAACCAAAAATAAAACATTAAAACACAAAAAAATCAGAACTTAGCAACACTAAATCTGTAACGCTGGAGAAGTTACACCGTATCCCTTATCATCCACCAACTACAAACAACATAGAACAATACAATCAATTCTTAAAAAACACCTTAAAACCACTACATTAAAAAACCTTTCAAAAATTGAAAACTGCATTTAACAAAAGCCAACTAATAAATTTACACCCAAAACTCCAGGACCGAGCTGGGCCTACCAAATCTCTATGTTTATACATACAGTGAACAAAACCAAAATCCCGGTAGTACCTATCACAAGTCTCTGAAAGAAACCTATTGAAGTTCATCCTACCTCAAATACAAACCCACCCACCCAGAAAGTTAGCCTCACTCAAAAAACAATTCACACAGAGTTAATAATACCAAGACATAAAACCACACACCATATACCACCAACTAATATAATATTGAGGGGAAAAAAACCCCACACTTTTTCTTTTTTTTTTTTTATTAACTTTCTTTATTAGCTGGAACAAAAGATTTTGCCAGGACTGTAACAACAACAACTTCTTCTTTTTCTTCTTCTCCTTCTGAAATGTCCCTTCTCATTCCCAAATTCCTTACAACTTCTGAGTTTAAATCCAAGCAAAAAGCAAAATTTCTGCACTTGTGCGTTCGATGCTCCAGTCACATTCCCTGTTTCCCTCCACATCATCTTGCAGTCTTCACGCTGTCCTGCCGTGATGAGTTTGACAGAAGAATTGGCACATGTTAAGAGAGGATCTCCCTCCCTCCCTCCCCAGAGCTGTTTCCTTAGTGCATTTCAATCAATCCCAACCCTGCAATGATGCACACTCACCCCAAGGCTCACAGCAAGCTGCAGCAGCTCAGGCTTACTTGGCTCCAGGGCTCTGTGCCTCAGAGAGCTGAGAAAACTTCTGATGAGCCTCTGCTCCAGTAAATTGAAATGCAAACTCAGCTCCATCTCAGAGCCTCAGTGACCCCGGCCAGCCCCTTTCTCACCTCCCTGTGTCACAATGGCTTCCAGGCAGAAGGATGCAAAGCAGGTGTTTGTCTTTTCTCTAGAGTGCCCAAAGGTAAAATATTTAGGCTTTGAAATAACTAATTACCCTCTCTTTGAACTCTCCCAAGGACAGTTTTAAAGAAAAGACAGAAGATTGCTGCTGAATCCATATGGGATGAGGTGGAAAGCAGCAAGGATCCCAGGCCAGCAGCGTTGCCGGGCGGCGTCACGTTCCTGCCGCCTCGTGTCAAGGCACACAGCTGCAAAGCCCCGAAGCCTGCAAGCCCTGGAGCTGCCACGTGCATGGACCTGGTTCTCTTCCCAGGTGCCCAGAGGGAAACCTGAGGGCGGGTGTCCGCCCCGAGGGTGCGCACGGAGCCCCGGGCAGGGATGGAGTCGCTGACTGCTCTCTGGGGACAAGACCCTGCCTGCAGGTGACGCTGGCTTGTCCTCTCCCTGTGGGACAGGGACCTCCAGTGTCTATGACCAGCCTCATTTTGTCAGCATCCAGGTGCTGTGTTAGAGCCAGAGGGGTCAAGGCTTTCCAGAACCATAGGATACTTTAGGTTGGAAAAGCCTTCTAAGGTCATCAAGCCCAGCTGCTGCCCCAGCACTGCCAAGCCCCCACCCAAATCAGGTCCCTAAACACCACATCTTGACATCCTTTAAATGTCTCCAGGCATGGAGACTTCCCTGGGCAGCCTGCTCCTATGCCTGACCACCCTTTCAGTGATGAAATTTTTCCTCCAAGCCGATCTAAGTCTTCCCTGCTGCGACTTGAGGCCATTTCCTTTTGCCCTGTCACTTCTTACGGGGGAGATCTCGGTACTTAAACCTTACCTGCTCGTTCCCTAGGAGGTCTCTGGCTTGGCTGGATGAGAGGAGAAACACTCCCACCACAGGAATGGCAGCTCAGGAGGTCCCACACCGAGGCAGGGGGAGCAGCTGTCCTCACCAGAGCTCGCACGTCAGTTCTCAGGGATTGGCTCTGCTTTTCCTCCCGGGCAGATCTCTGCTGACTGCTTCAGAATTGCCTGTCTGGAGGGGGCGGGGGGAAATAGGTTAGCCAAGATTTTTATCCTGACTTACCTGATGTTTTTGCCTGCTTTGCTTCTTCCTGACTTCCTTCTGCTAAGAAAACAGCTGACTTTGGACTTCTAGGGGGAACTTTCACATAATTCTTGAAAAGGAACTACAGAAAAGTGCCTCACTTTTAAAGACTCAGCCAAGAAGACAGATAATTGCAGCTCCTCCATCCCCACTGCCTGCAGAGCTGGCAAGCACCAGGCCAGCTCCGCTTCTCCTTCAAGTTGTTCCCAAATCTGCCAGAAGAACTGAAGGCTGCTTTGGCGTCCCGTTGCTCCGCTTTTCCCGAAAAAGATCTTTCGGTGCTGTTATCCCTCCATGGTAGGGCCTTGCTGTCTCACGCACTCGGTGACACGAGGCTACACGAAGCTGCAGCAGCCTCTGCTCCAGGTGGGAAGGGCTTTCTTCCTCCTCTGGCACCTGGCTGGCACAGGTTGCTCAGAGATGCTGGGGCTGCCCCATCCCTGGAAGTCTTCAAGGCCCATTGGTGCTCTGGGACGAGGCTCTGAGCAACCTGGTCTGTGGAACCACGTCCCTGCCCACGGCAGCAGGCTTGGAATGAGGCCATCTTTAGAGTCCCTTCCGACCTGAACTATTCCATGATTCTATGAACTCAAAAAACTTGGGGAATAAATCTGTAAAGGTCACTAAATATATACAAGCATATCCCCATCAGCATAGTTTTGAATGGAAAGTATATCTACAAAGAGGGAGAGGTATTCTATGTATTTGCTCTTGCTACCTTTCAGGGGTAATTTTAGCTATGGCTCCAAGTTTTAAAATACTTTCTTTTGAAATCATAAGCAGTGTTCAAATTTTACCATTTTTACACTATTGCACAAGTAAAAATTGCTGCCAATCGGGCCGTGTCATTCTTTATGGAGCAGAGCCATCGTGACAGTATTTCTGGGACAGACATTTTCAGGATGTCGTGCCACAGAGAGCACCAAATTCCGTATCGATTGGCAGTTCAGCTCCTCCACATCAGAAAGCTAAACTAGGACAAGACAGCCTTGGGCTTCACGAATGGCAAGGCAATAAGAGACAGGCCTTAATAATACCATTACAATTTCCACAGCTCTGTCACCTGATCTGTGACAGCACAGCAACCTGGCCAAGGGGAAGGTGACCCTGCCCAGGACAGGGGGTGGAATGAGGTCCTTTTTAAGGTCCCTTCCAACCCACACCATTCTATGGTGTGACCCAACAGCAGAGCTGTAAGCGAGGAGAAGGATGAATTCCTTTGGAAGGGTAACGTTTTGCCTCTCTAGTAGCGGGCTTGTGTTGGCAGGGTTGTTTTGCTTTTCCACTGACCTTGGCTGAAGGTGTTTCGCCGTGCGGAGAGCGGTAACGGCCCGGTGCGCGCATTGTTCCTGGGCAGATCGCACGGAGCCGGAGGGCAAAGAGCCCCCGGCGGTTCTGTGACAGGAGCGGATACTCCTCCCCGCGTCTGGGAATATCCCAGAGGGATTTTTCCGGCAGATGGCAACAGCAGACCGGGGTGTACTGCGAGGCCAGACTCTGCAGGCCGCCTGAAACCTGGCTGGGCTCTACCCAAAGCATCTCTCGGGTCTGCTTCTCCTGCTCCCGGGATTGAGCCTAGCTGGTACCCCAGGGCATGGTTACTGGAATACAGAATAACCGGTGCTGCAGAGAACTGCGCTACAAACTCTGCAGCTCTTGGTGTGTTTGCAGGGCTTAAAACACACCCAGTGCATTTGATACAGATGAGAATTATGGCTCCCCCTGAATAAACGTGATTTCTCTCCTAGATATCATTTTGAAAAATAATACATCAAGGGGTGATCAGAATGGGAGCACGGACAAACACAAAAAATAAAAACTACAGTGTTTGATGCTTTATCAAACAAAGGTGCGTCTGCCCTACCGTGTCCGCAAGCTGGACTGCTGGACCCAACTTGGCAGCGCATTCTTGTCATTGCTTCTGAGCCATCTTCACCGGCTGCTCTCGTGGCGTTTGCCGTGCCATTTGCAAATTACAGTACGAGTGAACCTGGAAGACAAAACACAAGATAAATTTACAGCTGGACATTCAAATCTTTTCCTCCAAAATGCAATCAACGTACAGCTTTCCCCTTAAGCTGAAGTATTCATGGAATCATTCAGGTCAGAAAAGCCCTTCAGGCAGTGAAAATGAGCATTTAGGTGTGGTGTGAAGCTTGGGGAGCGCTGAAGAGGCTGTAAAAGTTAACCGATATTCTTTGGGAATTACAAATAGAAAATGGGAGGAATTAATGAACAATGAATCCCCTGCAGAAACGCCACAAGGGACAGCTTGCAGAGGAGATGCCTGAAAGCCAAAGCTGTGCTTCGGTGACATCTCTGGTGGCAATTTTGCAGAGTGCCCCTACACAAGTTTGTTTTCGCTGTGATCGGCGAGCGGTGGCCACCCCAGAGCAGGAGTGCTGTGGCTCAGAAGACCTGGCTGTGACAAATACGGGTTATTGTCCCCAAGTGCACGCCAGTGGTCTGGGAAAGGGTGACGCTGGCTGACGTTTCTGTTGTGTTTGCTAATGGGGGGAGCTGCTCAGTCCTCCTCACTTCACTGATGCTCCCAGTTGTGGTACAGGTGCATGGCACCACTGGGCTGTGCTTCGCCTCCCTGGTTATTTTCTGTGCAGGGAACTGCAATGCCATTGCAACTTCTCTGCTCTCACATAATTCCTCCAGAAAAAAACAGTACCTTGAAGGGGAAAGTGCCTTGTCCCCGTCCCAAATCCTTTGCCGCTTGAGGTAACCCACGGCACGCTCCCTGCGCTTGTTATCTTTATGTTAACTCTGTTTACAAGTGCTGTGAATAAACCCAAATCCAACTGAGAAAGTTCCTCTTTGCTCACATTTCAATACAAGGCTGGAACTATCACCTTGCAATGAATTTTCCTCTACCAGTGCTAGATGCGAAAGCAAAAAGCCAACCTAGGAATGCCTGCCACACCACACCAAGCTGCTGCTGCTGCTGCTTTTAATGGCTTAGGCTGAGGGCTTTTCTGGTCTTCCTTTGCTCTGCTAATGAGAAGGACTGTGAGACCTCTTTGCGCTAGCTACAGATATGAAGGATTTAGTAAACAAGTCTTCTTCATCCCATTTCTCTTAAGAGTTTGTCCTGACGGATGTCTTCTCCCTCCTGAGGTTTAGACTAGAGTTTGATTTTCTTTCCCCTTTTTTTACCCCTTTAGCCCCTGAAGCATTTCACACCATGCTGGGCAAAGGCCCAGCAGTAATTGGACTGACTGAACACTGGAAGTGCAGACAAAAGAAAAGGCTGGAAGCTACTGTTCTCCAAGCGGGCGCTGCCAGCTCCTGAGGCTCAGCCGTGACAGCCCACGTTTCTGAGAGTACCTGTGCACTGTGGGTGTGTGCGGCCCTCGGGTCCCGCTGCGGCCTGGAGCTGCAGGCTCAGGTATCCACCCCGAGCTCCTGGATCCTCCGGGACAAACCCAGCTCTCCCTGCTGCTCCCGTGTTGTGCCTGTGGAGCAGGGAGGGAAGGAGAGGCGCACGGGTTAACGCGGGGGCGGTGCACGAGCTGCCAGGCGTCACCCATCTGACCTGCACCAAAGAGGAAATCTTATTGTTCAAAACTTCCCATCGTGCCACACTGAACACTGAAGCCTTCCAGATCTGGAAGGGATAGCCTGGCATGATGCCCCCCAGGTCGTATCTTACGTAAAGAGCTCTTTTTCTCCTGCACACGGCTCTATATTCTACTTTTACATATATAGAAATATCTATAGACTCTACAGATATTCACTAAGCGACCTTAAACCATAACAGCCAGGACTCTGTATGACTGTGCTTAACTCCTGCTTAGCTCAGGCCGTCTCCCCATTTCTCAGGCTTCAGAAACCACTCCAACTCCCGTGTTTTCCTGGTGGCTGCCTGCTTGCAGCTGCCCTCCTCTCACCAACAGGGTCACCTGCCAGGCTCCCTAGTGTGCAGGGCACAGCAGCCTCCAAGGGGAGTATTCTCTATTTGAGAAGTGATTAAAAGCCTGGGGGAAAAAAAAAAAAAAGCTGATCGATACTGCAGTCTGAAGGTGCAAGAATCATTACCCTGGAGATGTGAAGGTCACCTGGTTCATGCTGAGCACGCTCTCTGGTCGCTTCACCCGAGTTTTCAGCTGGAGAGATCCATTTTCATGCGCTGGGCTGGGTCCATCTCTGTCCCTGCTGTGAGAAAGTGTTCGGGGGAGATGCCGCTGCCTGCTCAGCAGAGGCTTCACGCACTCTGCCATCAGCAGGGACAGCCTTTGAGGCCACACCGGCCTGGAGAGAGTGAGTGATCCATTCTGACTGTGTTAACAGCACCACTGATGAGTCCTCAACTTGAACCCCAAATTCCACCAGAGCGCTTCTTCCCAAATTTTCTGCTAACAGCTGTACACTGCAGCTCCTCTGCTGTTTCCCAGCTACGGATGTGTGCCAGCACAGGAATATCAGTGTATTTTTTTTTCCTCAACATCTCCCCGATAAAGAGCTTTTGGCTGTAATATTGACATTGTCGTGACTATTAAGTCATCGTAGACTCATCCGTGCTAACATGAAACAAACCCCCTACTTTGAAGCACTAAATTCTCGACCAAACCAAGTGTTTTACTGCTCTCTACTTGGGCATACTGGGCAGTATATTTTCATTCGGAAAAATAAAATGAGCTTTCCCAGTACAAAACCCCTCTCCAGCAGCAGAGGACGAGCGCCTCGGCAAGGAGAAGCGCTCCCGCCAGTGCCCGTCAGCGGCCTCCCAGAACCCTCCCGCCCGCCCGCGGCGCCGCTGAGCCCACACCCCGTGAGCCCCGCACCGGAAACACCGCGGAAAACCCCGCCGGGGCGGCGCCGCCATCGGGGCGCCGTGCGGGCAGCGCCGCAAGCGGACCGCGACCCTTGCTTGCCCTGCCCTTTTTGTCACCATCTTGGGAAGGTCACCCGCGTCCCGGCCGAGCCGCTCCCGAGTCCCGAGATGGCGACGGCTGCGGCTCCTCGGCAGAGAGAGCGGCGTCTCTGCCATTGCCTGTCGGCGCCCGCCCAACATCGGCCCGCCAGCGGCGCCACTGACCCACAGCCCGTGTGCTCGGCACTGCATACCTCACGGAAAATCCCGCCGCTGCGGCCTCGGGGTGCCGACCAGCCAGCCTGGTACACGGGCCGCGCTGCTCCTTTTTCCGCCCTTTTCTGCCGCCATTTTGGGAAGGTCAAGCGCGTCCCGGCCGACCCACTCCCGAGGTCGCGATCGCGCCTGCGCCGCGGCAGAGACGCGTCATGGCCGCCGCCCCTCGGCTGCCTGCCCGCGGGGCTGCGCTGCCGGGCCCTGCTGCGGGCAGCGAGGGCGGGCAGAAAACCAGCTGCGATCCCCTCAAAAACCCTCTAAAATAAATGCCAAAAACCTGCCTCTTACCCGACGACAACCAAACAAGTCACCTTTCTTAAAAGCCATCTTTAAATACATTTTATATTTCTGTTTTTCATATTTACATTCACATGCATATTTATACCGGACATTGATGTGTAAAGTAATTGATATAATACATCACGTCTATTCCTATGATCTATATTTGTTTATCTTTTGTGGTTTTATAAATATCTTTATATCTTCATTTTATATTTTTTTATTTCTATAATACTTCTATTATTCCAAATAAAACCCATATCTCTAACCAAATAAATACAAAAAAACCCTTCTTCTAAACGACATTGAATCATTTTTATTTATACTACGTATAATTATATTCACATTTAAATTTATCGTTTCTTTGATGCATTATAATTATAATTGTATATAATATATCTAAAATTCTAAAAATATATTGAAATTATTTAAATTATGTATCATATCTACTGCTATAACTATTTTTTATTTTTAAATGTAATATATATCCGTATGTATTTATATTTCTATAAATAGATTTCTACTTCTATATTATTTGTATTTACAATTTTTATGGTCAAACCCCTGCCTATTGACAAGTAAAAAACCCGCTTTATTTAACTGCTATAAAAATATATATTTATAATTATAATTTTCCTATGTATATTTCTAATTTGTTATATATTATATGATAACATGTTGATGTACTATATTTATATATATTTTATACATATTTCCTATAATATATTCTAATAAGATATATACAGTATTACTTGTATTATGTATTGTATCAATCTTTATTTTGCTGTATTTATGAATCTTTTCTATTTCTATAAAAGTCGGCATATATTAGTCATACATTTCTCTATATTTTGATTGGGGTTTCGTTTCTATTTATAATCTATATTTTTATATATCTATAAAAATATATATTACTCTGTATTAGAAATATTATATCCTATTGTAATATATAATGACTTAGGTTACATGTTTTATATTGATATATTCGGTCTCTATTTAAAGCTTTTTATTCCCATTTCTATACATATGTTGGTTTTGTTAAAATATAGTTGTAGTTATCATTTTACATTGAAAATACAATTCCTAAAGAAAATTTAAAAACAACAGCATCGAATTCCCACCAATATCTGCCAAAAACATCGAGATACCTCCACCAGCCAAATAAATGCCAAGGAAAAAAACACACAACACCATTTGCACTAACAATTCTCATCGTATCAGAAAAATGGAATCAAAATTTTAAAAAACGCTATAGAAACAGACACAGCAAATCACAAAAACTACTAAAAAACAATCAAACACACTTACTAAACTCCAAACGGTGCCACTGACCCTGAACGTTACTAAAAAAATAACAACCTTTGCACCACTACACTAAATCAAAGTGTAGTGAAATACTCTGTAAAAATAACTTTAAAAACCGAACTAATTAACAAAATGGAAAAAAAATCTCAACCAATAAAAATTAAGAAAATAACTACCCAAATAAAAAAACTACTTTAAAAGACCATGAATATAAATACCCACGTTCTCAAAAATAAAACTGATAAACAACAACCAAAAACACCAAAGGACAACAAATACAACAAAATAAAAAAGAAAAAAAAACACAAAAAAAACCACAAAAAAAATCCCCAAAACAAAATAAACTTAAATTTACAACAAAAAAATTATACCTAACGGAATAAACCCATAGTGCCTCAATCTATCAAACAAAAATACCACCTAGAAATAAACACAAAGCCTAAAGACAAACGTAACCAGAAACAGTATCTCCCAAATGATCCGGAACAATAAAACACACGCTACAACCAAACAAACCAAATCAAGAAAAGCCCTGGAAAACGACAAACACAAATGCAATTATCAAGATTTTAAAAACCCCGCTGCCATGAACGGCATGACGCCACCTCAAACCCACTAAAACAAACACTACACACTCACGCTAATAAAAGCCACCACAACAGAATTCAAATCCGAACCGCTACTTCACGCTACGACACATAAAAACCATTGCACGCCTTTCAAAACAAAATACCCCGGCAGGAAAAAATATCCGACTACAAAACTCAATCCAAACCAAACCTCTATCATCACCGCCTGAACCGAGAACCATCGCAGCCAGGACGGACACCATATCCCTCAGCGTACACCCGCTGCAGAGCGAACAAAACGATGCAATAAATCCCTACAAAGCGCCTCCGAACCACGGCAGCCGAGAGCTTTCAGCAGCTGCAGCCCGCGCTCGCTGCCGGCCCCGGCCGGAGCGCGGCTCCCGGCAGGACAGCGGCTCCTGCGGCGGCTCCTCCGGCACGCGGGGGCGGCGCCGCCCCGGAGCCCCCCGCCCGCTCCCCCTGCCCGACGGGGCCGGCACCGGGCCCGGGGGGCCCCGGCGGCGCCCGAGCCCCGCGCCCGGAGCGGCCGGAGCGGCCGGCACCGCCCGGGCCAGCGCAGCAGCGCCCGCGCCGCCTCCGCCGCCCTCGGCCGGCCCGCCACGGCTCCGCTCGGCTCCGCACGGCTCGCACCGGCGCGGCTCCGCCGCTGCCGCGCCAAATTCCCCGTCCGCCTCGCCAACTGCCCGGGCCGTGCCGGGCGGGCTCCCGAGCGGCAGCGTTCCGGCCCGGGCCGCGGGCACAGGGAGCGCCCTCAAATGCAGCGGCACAGCCCCAGTGCGGCCCTGCAATCGCTGCCAGAGCTGCAGCTTCCCGCAACTGAACCCCGACACTGACGCCGCAGGCGCGGCTCGCCTCACTTCAACAAGGGCACAGAAATGTGTTCTGCCCTTCCATTTCGTCCCCTAGGAGAGCAGAAAAGAAGGGCTGTTCCTCAAATGAAAGCCTTCGACTGATGGGAAAGGGGCATTTGGACCTCGATTCAAACCCTTGAAAAGGAGGGACACCAGGGCTGCCCCCTCAATTTAAACCTTAGGATGATGAAAACGGGGTGGCTGCCTTCAAATCAAACCCATAATACCACAACAAGACTTTTCCCACTCCCCTTCAAATAGAAGGCAGGGATTCCCTGTCACCCCTGTGATACCCCTAAGGGCCTGGCAAAGGCAGGTGTTCCTTCAATCAACACCCTTCAAACCGCGAGAGAAGAGGGATCCCCTCAGTTCAAACACAGACAACAATACAAAAGCAGCTGCTTCCTTCTCCTTCATTTCTTTTGTCCTCCTAAGCTCTATTTTTGTTCCCGGGGCACCGGGCAGGGACTGGCAAGATGAAATTGAGAAGGGGAAGGACAAAAGTCCCCGCTCCAAAGCCACACGGGCTCACCTGTTCGACTGCTGCTTCCCGGCACAACGATTCGTCCCTCGGCACCTCCTTTAGGCGATGCTCCACGTATCCAAGCGCGAATCCAGGTGTTCCCCCAGACCCCGTGAGAGGCTCTCGCAGTCCTTCCATGAGACAGCCCCGGGAGCCCCCCCAAAACCCCTCCACTCAGCAGCTCCATGCAAAATGGAGCTGAGGCAAAACCTCCCCCTAAAACAGCCTCCGTCCGGCAGGAGCCGCCCCCTCATCATCCTCACAGCTCACACCGGGCCCTGCTCCGAGCCCCCATCATGTATTTTTCATATTTGTATTTACATTTATATTTAGAATTTATATTACGGTGTGTTAATTATATTCTATATTATATCTCTTCATATTACTTACATATATTTATATTTATATTTATATTTGTATTTGTATTTATATTTATATTTATATTTATAGTTTAGTATTATAACCATATATATTTATTATATATTTCTATATTTAGATTTACATTTCTATAATACTTACATTATTTAAAATAAAATCCCTGCCTCTAACCAAATAAAAACCAAAGATACCCCTTTATTTAAACCATATTTAAATTTTTAAAAATAATTTTATTTTTCATAATTATATTCACATTTACATTCATAATTTTTATTTATTATATTTATAGATATTATATAGAGAGAATACATTTTAATATAATAATATAAATATTATTTTTATATTATACATTTCTTTACTTAAATATTTATAGATAATGGTATATATATTATATATTTGTATGTTTGGATTTAAATGTTTATATTATTTATATTTATCTTATTTCTAAAATCTCCAGCCTATAACCTAATAAAAGCCAAAAAATCCCCAACGTATTTAAACTATATTTAAATATAAGTACTGTCGTAGCTGCATTCCACACCATGCCCTAAGCTAATCTGACAATTGTTGATCTCCTTGTACCTGAAACTGAAACTGTTCACCTTGATCATACCTGTCAGAACGTTTTTCTTACTTTTATTCCTGGCTTTTCTTGGTTTTTTTCTTGCCTTTTTTGTGGCCTTTTTTGCCTTTTTTTGTGCCTTGTTTCTTGGATTTTTTCTTTCCTTTTTCTGGACTTTTTCCTGGCATTTCTTGGGTTTCATCTTGGTTTTTTTTTCTGGCATATTTGGGGTTTTTGAGGGGGTATTTTTCTGGCCCTTTTTGGGTTTGTTCTTCCCTTTTTTCTTGCCTTTTTTTTTTTTGGCCTTTCTTGGGTTTTTTCTGGACTTTTTTCTGGCCTTTCTTGGGTTTTCTTCTGGCCTTTCTTGGGTTCTTTTCTGGTTTGTTTTTTTTTTTTTCCTGCGTTATGTTCTGGTCTTTCTTGAGTTCTTTTCTGGGATTTTTTTCCTGGCCTTTCCTGTTTTGGTGGTTTGTTTTTTTTTTTGTTTGGTTTGGGTTTTGTTTGTTTGTTTGTTTTTTGTTTTTTTTTTTTTTCCCTGGGGTTTTCTCTGGCCTTTCTTGGGTTCTTTTCTGGGTTGTTTATATTTTTTTTTTTCTGGCCTTTCTTGGGATCTTTTCTGGGGATTTTTTCTGGCCTTTCCTGGGTTCTTTTCTGGGGTTTTTTTTCTTGCCTTTCTTGGGTTCTTTTCTGGGTTTTTTTCCTGGCCTTTCTTGGGGTTTTTTTCTGGTTTTTTTTTTTCCTGGCCTTTCTTGGGTTCTTTTCTAAGTTTTTTCCTGCCTTTTCTTGGGTTTTTTATCTGGGATTTTTTTTTCTGGCCTTTCTTGGTATTGGGTTTTTTTCTGGCCTTTTTTCTGGCCTTTTTCATTTTTTATTCTTGGTGGGATTTTTTTTCCTCACTAACACAAGTCTAATTTCATTAATTCATCTTTTCTTTCATTTCTTTCATTAATTGTTTCCTTTCATGCATTTGCCTTCATTCATCGCTACCTTCATTCATTCTATTCTTTCATTGATCTTTCTTTCATTCCCCTTTCCTTTCATTCTTCTTTTCTCTCATTCTTTTCTTTCATTCATCTTTTTCCTTCATTCATTCTTTTCTTTCATTCATCTTTTTCCTTCATTCATTCTTTTCTTTCATTCATTTTTCTCTTTCATTCATCTTTGCATTCATTCATTCTTTTCCTTTATTCATATTTTCTCTCATTCAATCTTTTCTTTCATTCATCTTTCCTTTCATTGATCTTTTCTTTCATTCAATCTTTTCTCTCCTTCTTTTCCTTCATTCATGGTTTCTCTCATTCATTCTTTTCTTTCATTCATCTTTCCTTTCATTGATCTTTTCTTTCATTCAATCTTTTCTCTCATTGTTTTCCTTCATTCATATTTTCTCTCATTCATTATTTTCTTTGTTACATTCTTTCATTCATCACGCCCAGCGCCTCAGGAAAGACTCCAATGCGTAGCCGTCTTGCCAGCTTCCTGATAAATGCCAACACCAACACCTCGCCCTAGAAAAAATTTCCCGCGACGCCACCCGCTGCAGGCGAACCGAATTGCAATCACCACCACCGGCGAGGGGTGGAACGCGAGCAATATACGCCACAAACTGAAAAGAAGACCCGGCCCTGAAAGTCGCCATCTTTACTGGACATCACGTGACTACTGCGGGCGTCGCCATGTTGTACGGCAACCCATGACGTCCAGGGCGCCGCCATGTTGAACGGCACCCAGTGACTGCGGGGTGAAACGGGCGAAAGGACCTCCCGGCAGCGAGAGGCGTTTACCCCGATGCCTGGCAGAAACCCGACAAAATACGCAGCCCCGCGGCGCCGCTGAGCCCACAGCCCGTGGCGGGTACGCTTGAAACGCCACAGAAAATCCCCCCGGAGCCGCGCCGGCGTCGCTGTTCCGCCACTCCCAACATGGCCGCCCCTCGGCTGTCTGTCGGTGCACGGCTGCAGTACCGGCTCTGCCCACAAGGCGGCAGCACTGCCGCCCACCCCAGCCGGGGGCGCCGCGCGCCTCGGGACTGCGGGCAGGGAGCGGCAAAAAAGAACGGGGGCGATCCCCGTCGCCAAAAACTCCTCTGAAATAAATGCCCCAAAACAACCGGGAAGAAGAAAAAAACCATCCCGCCTCTAACCCGAAAGGATAAAAAAACAAAAATCAAACCCCAACAATTGCTTTGAAAAATATTTAAATATTTTTAAAATATTTTTTCATATTATATTCACACTTCCATTTATAATGTCTATTGATGTATGTCTATTTATACATTTCTACTTTTAAATAAATTTATTTTCTATATTACATCTATTCCTATTACTCAGATTACTTTCGATATTTTTATACATATTTTTAAATATTCATTATATATTTCTGCATTAATTTCTACTTCCGTATCACTTATATTATTTCAAATAAAACCTCTGCGTCTACCCAAAGAAAACCAAAAAAGGACCCCTTTGTTTTCAACTGTATTTAAATTAAAAAAAAAAACCTCTAAATTTTTATATTTAAATTTATATTTAAAACGCATATTTATGTATAATGTTAATTTTTACATTTCTAATTTCCGATTTCTTTAAATATTTTTATTCTATTTTACGTCTGTTCCTATTAGTTCTATTTTTAATATATTTTTATTCATATCTTTATGTATTTATTTTTATTTCTGTGTTAAGATTTTTACTTTTGTAACACTAATATTATTTAAAATAAAACCCCTGCCTCGACCCAAATTAAAGCCAAAAAGAACGCCTTTCTTTTCAACTGTATTTAAATATTTTTTAAATTGTATTTTTCAGATTCATATTCACATTTACATTTAAAATGTATTCTAATGTATACCGTTATTTGTATTACATATTAAATCTCTTCCTATTATTTATATTTACTTATATTTATTTATAGATATATATATCTATCTTGATTATAAATCTCACTATTCTGAAATATAGAACAGTAATAATCTATATTCATATTATTTGAAACAAAAACCCTGCCTCTAACTCAATAAAAACAAAAAAAACAAACCCTTATTTTGAACAGTATTTAAATAGATTTTGTCCTTATGTTTTCATATTTCCATTCACATTTATATTTGTAATGTACATTAATGGATATGGCTTACTTATACATTTACCTTTATAGATGTCAATTTATAAATACATTCATATTCTGCATTACATCTATTCCGAGTACTTATTTAGACACATTTAAACATATTTTTACATATTGATTATATATTTCTGTGTTAAGATTTTTACTTCTGTAACACGTCTATTATTTAAAATCAAACCCCTGCCTCTACTGAAATAAAAGCCAAAAAATTCCCTTTCTTTTAAACGATATTTACATATTTTTATATTTATATTCCCATTTATAATTTCTATTGCCATATAATGCCATTTACGTTCTATACTACAACACTTCATATTACTCACATATGTCTAAATTTATAGTCATAGTTTAGTCATTTCTCTTTATATATTTATTAGATATTTCTATCTTGAGTCACATTTTTGTTATACTTAGATGATTTAAAATAAAACCCCTGCCTCTAACCAAATAAAAGCCAAAGACACCCCTTTCTTTAAACCATATTTAAAATTCTAAAAATAATTTTATTTTTCCTAATTCTACTCACATTTGCACTTATAATTTTTATTTATATTTAAATATATATATTAGGAAGAATACCTTTTGAGATAAAAATAGATCTATTATTTTTATATTAGATATTACTTTCACTTATATTTAGAATAAATATTTCTAGATATCGGTGTATATATATTTGTATACCAATTTTATATTTTTATAAAAAAACTCAGCCTATAACCGAATAAAAACTAAAAATTCCCCAAGTTACTTTAACTATGTTGAAATATTTTTATATTTACAATCTATATTTATATATCTTTGTGTATATATATAATAGACTATCATTTTTATGTCTTTTCTGTTACAATAATATACTAGATATAAAGTTTTATGTATTTGTTTTCTATATTTATGTTTACCACTATGATTTTATATTTATTTTACAATTCATATTCATTTCTATTTTCATCTATACATTAGACCATATCAATTCATTAAACCCAACACATCAGAACCACAGAGATCCTGTACCTTCCTCAGCACCAGCACACGCTCGTCCCATCGCAGCGGGTCGGAACAAAACCTGTTTCTGTTGCTGACGGAACAAAGATCCCACAACATTGAACCCTCATAAAAACACAAATCAATCTAACTGTAAATAAATTTCAGATCCCACTACAACTAGCCCAAAACCTCCATACATGCTCATCATCAACTTCCTCCTAGACCAATATCTCAAAAACCCAAACAACTCAAATACACATTGAAAATGACATAACTGCTAACAAAAAGTAACACCAATTAAAAATGAAATAAAACCAACTCACTACACTCAAAACTGTACAACTGACCCTAAACATTACTAAAAAAAGCCCCCAAACCTCTTCCTTGATGCTAACTCACAAATAATAACTTTCATAGATTGTTGGGTATTTCAAAAAAATTTTTAAAAACTAATTAAAAGCATGAAAATACAAAAATCTCAACTATTAAAATACTAGAAACTATCACTACCCAAATTAAAAAACATACTGCCTATGAAAACCCACCCTGTCCCCAAAAATAAAACCAAAAATAAAACATTAAACCACAAAGAAATCAGAACTTAGCAACACTAAATCTGTAACCTTGGAGAAGTTACACCGTATCCCTTATCATCCACCAACTACAAACAACATAGAACAATACAATCAATTCTTAAAAAACACCTTAAAACCACTACATTAAAAAACCTTTCAAAAATTGAAAACTGCATTTAACAAAAGCCAACTAATAAATTTACACCCAAAACTCCAGGACCGAGCTGGGCCTACCAAATTTCTTATGTTTATGTGAACAAAACCAAAATCCCACTCATACCTATCACAAGTCTCTGAAAGAAACCTATTGAAATTCATCCTACCTCAAATACAAACCCACCCACCCAGAAAGTTAGTCTCACTCAAAAAACTACTCTTTCACAGAGAGTTAATAATACCAAGAAATAAAACAACACACACCATATACCAGAAACTAATATAATATTGAGGGGAAAAAAACCCCACACTTTTTCTTTTTTTTTTTTTAATTAATTTCCTTTATTAGCTGGAACAAAAGATTTTGCCAGGACCGTAACAACAACTTCTTCTTCTTCTTCTTCTCCTTCTGAAATGTCCCTTCTCATTCCCAAATTCCTTACAACTTCTGAGTTTAAATCCAAGCAAAAAGCCAAATTTCTGCACTTGAGCATTCGATGCTCCAGTCACATTCCCTGTTTCCCTCCACATCTTCTTGCAGTCTTCAGGACAGCCGTGATGAGTTTGACAGAAGAATTGGCACATGTTAAGAGAGGATCTCCCTCCCTCCCTCCCTCCCTCCCCAGAGCTGTTTCTTTAGTGCATTTCAATCAATCCCAACCCTGCAATGATGCATGCTCACCCCAAGGCTCACAGCAAGCCTGCAGCAGCTCAGGCTTACTTGGCTCCAGGGCTCTGTGCCTCAGAGAGCTGAGAAAACTTCTGATGAGCCTCTGCTCCAGTAAATTGAAATGCAAACTCAGCTCCATCTCAGAGCCTCAGTGACCCCGGCCAGCCCCTTTCTCACCTCCCTGTGTCACAATGGCTTCCAGGCAGAAGGATGCAAAGCAGGTGTTTGTCTTTTCTCTAGAGTGCCCAAAGGTAAAATATTTAGGCTTTGAAATAACTAATTACCCTCTCTTTGAACTCTCCCAAGGACAGTTTTAAAGAAAAGACAGAAGATTGCTGCTGAATCCATATGGGATGAGGTGGAAAGCAGCAAGGATCCCAGGCCAGCAGCGTTGCCGGGCGGCGTCACGTTCCTGCCGCCTCGTGTCAAGGCACACAGCTGCAAAGCCCCGAAGCCTGCAAGCCCTGGAGCTGCCACGTGCATGGACCTGGTTCTCTTCCCAGGTGCCCAGAGGGAAACCTGAGGGCGGGTGTCCGCCCCGAGGGTGCGCACAGAGCCACGGGCAGGGATGGAGTCGCTGACTGCTCTCTGGGGACGAGACCCTGCCTGCAGGTGACGCTGGCTTGTCCTCTCCCTGTGGGACAGGGACCTCCAGTGTCTATGACCAGCCTCATTTTGTCAGCATCCAGGTGCTGTGTTAGAGCCAGAGGGGTCAAGGCTTTCCAGAACCATAGGATACTTTAGGTTGGAAAAGCCTTCTAAGGTCATCGAGCTCAGCTGCTGCCCCAGCACTACCAAGCCCCCACCCAAATCAGGTCCCTAAACACCACATCTTGACATCCTTTAAATGTCTTCAGGCATGGAGACTTCCCTGGGCAGCCTGCTCCTATGCCTGACCACCCTTTCAGTGATGAAATTTTTCCTCCAAGCCGATCTAAGTCTTCCCTGCTGCGACTTGAGGCCATTTCCTTTTGCCCTGTCACTTCTTACGGGGGAGATCTCGGTACTTAAACCTTACCTGCTCGTTCCCTAGGAGGTCTCTGGCTTGGCTGGATGAGAGGAGAAACACTCCCACCACAGGAATGGCAGCTCAGGAGGTCCCACACCGAGGCAGGGGGAGCAGCTGTCCTCACCAGAGCTCGCACGTCAGTTCTCAGGGATTGGCTCTGCTTTTCCTCCTGGGCAGATCTCTGCTGACTGCTTCAGAATTGCCTGTTGGGGGGGGGGAATAGGTTAGCCAAGATTTTTATCCTGACTTACCTGATGTTTTTGCCTGCTTTGCTTCTTCCTGACTTCCTTCTGCTAAGAAAACAGCTGACTTTGGACTTCTAGGGGGAACTTTCACATAATTCTTGAAAAGGAACTACAGAAAAGTGCCTCACTTTTAAACACTCGGCCAAGAAGACAGATAATTGCAGCTCCTCCATCCCCACTGCCTGCAGAGCTGGCAAGCACCAGATCAGCTCTGCTTCTCCTTCAAGTTGTTCCCAAATCTGCCAGAAGAACTGAAGGCTGCTTTGGCGTCCCGTTGCTCCGTTTTTCCCGAAAAAGATCTTTCGGTGCTGTTATCCCTCCATGGCAAGGGCCTTGCTGTCTCACGCACTCGGTGACACGAGGCTACACGAAGCTGCAGCAGCCTCTGCTCCAGGTGGGAAGGGCTTTCTTCCTCCTCTGGCACCTGGCTGGCACAGGTTGCTCAGAGATGCTGGGGCTGCCCCATCCCTGGAAGTCTTCAAGGCCCATTGGTGCTCTGGGACGAGGCTCTGAGCAACCTGGTCTATGGAACCATGTCCCTGCCCACGGCAGCAGGCTTGGAATGAGGCCATCTGTAGAGTCTCTTCCAACCTGAACTATTCCATGATTCTATGAACTCAAAAAACTTGGGGAATAAATCTGTAAAGGTCACTAAATACATACAAGCATATCCCCATCAGCATAGTTTTAAATGAAAAGTATATCTACAAAGAGGGAGAGGTATTCTATGTATTTGCTCTTGCTACCTTTCAGGGGTAATTTTAGCTATCGCTTCAAGTTTTAAAATACTTTCTTTTGAAATCATAAGCAGTGTTCAAATTTTACCATTTTTACACTATTGCACAAGTAAAAATTGCTGCCAATCGGGCCGTGTCATTCTTTATGGAGCAGAGCCATCGTGACAGTATTTCTGGGACAGACATTTTCAGGATGTCGTGCCACAGAGAGCACCAAATTCCATATCGATTGGCAGTTCAGCTCCTCCACATCAGAAAGCTAAACTAGGACAAGACAGCCTTGGGCTTCACGAATGGCAAGGCAATAAGAAACAGGCCTTAATAATATCATTACAATTTCCACAGCTCTGTCACCTGATCTGTGACAGCACAGCAACCTGGCCAAGGGGAAGGTGACCCTGCCCAGGACAGGGGGTGGAATGAGGTCCTTTTTAAGGTCCCTTCCAACCCACACCATTCTATGGTGTGACCCAACAGCAGAGCTGTAAGCGAGGAGAAGGATGAATTCCTTTGGAAGGGTAACGTTTTGCCTCTCTAGTAGCGGGCTTGTGTTGGCAGGGTTGTTTTGCTTTTCCACTGACCTTGGCTGAAGGTGTTTCGCCGTGCGGAGAGCGGTAACGGCCTGGCGCGCGCGTTGTTCCTGGGCAGATCGCACGGAGCCGGAGGGCAAAGAGCCCCCGGCGGTTCTGTGACAGGAGCGGATACTCCTCCCCGCGTCTGGGAATATCCCAGAGGGATTTTTCCAGCAGATGGCAACAGCAGACCGGGGTGTACTGCGAGGCCAGACTCTGCAGGCCGCCTGAAACCTGGCTGGGCTCTACCCAAAGCATCTCTCGGGTCTGCTTCTCCTGCTCCCGGGATTGAGCCTAGCTGGTACCCCAGGGCATGGTTACTGGAATACAGAATAACCGGTGCTGCAGAGCACTGCACTACAAACTCTGCAGCTCTCGGTGTGTTTGCAGGGCTTAAAACACACACGGTGCATTTGAAACAGATGAGAATTATGGCTCCCCCTGAATAAACGTGATTTCTCTCCTAGATATCATTTTGAAAAATAATACTTCAAGGGGTGATCAGAATGGGAGCACAGACAAACACAAAAAATAAAAACTACAGTGTTTGATGCTTTATCAAACAAAGGTGCATCTGCCCTACCGTGTCCGGAAGCTGGACTGCTGGACCCAACTTGGCAGCGCATTCTTGTCATTGCTTCTGAGCCATCTTCACCGGCTGCTCTCGTGGCGTTTGCCGTGCCATTTGCAAATTACAGTACTAGTGAACCTGGAAGACAAAACACAAGATAAATTTACAGCTGGACATTCAAATCCTTTTCCTCCAAAATGCAATCAACGTACAGCTTTCCCCTTAAGCTGAAGTATTCATAGAATCATTCTGGTCAGAAAAGCCCTTCAGGCAGTGAAAATGAGCATTTAGGTGTGGTGTGAAGCTTGGGGAGCGCTGAAGATGCTGTAAAAGTTAACTGATATTCTTAGGGAATTACAAATAGAAAATGGGAGGAATTAATGAACAATGAATCCCCTGCAGAAACGCCACAAGGGACAGCTTGCAGAGGAGATGCCTGAAAGCCAAAGCTGTGCTTCGGTGGCATCTCTGGTGGCAATTTTGCAGAGTGCCCGTACACAAGTTTGTTTTCGCTGTGATCGGCGAGCGGTGGCACCCCAGAGCAGGAGGTGCTGTGGCTCAGAAGACCTGGCTGTGACAAATACGGGTTATTGTCCCCAAGTGCACGCCAGTGGTCTGGGAAAGGGTGACGCTGGCTGACGTTTCTGTTGTGTTTGCTAAAGGGGGGAGCTGCTCAGTCCTCCTCACTTCACTGATGCTTCTGTATGACTGTGCTTAACTCCTGCTTAGCTCAGGCCGTCTCCCCATTTCTCAGGCTTCAGAAACCACTCCAACTCCCGTGTTTTCCTGGTGGCTGCCTGCTTGCAGCTGCCCTCCTCTCACCAACGGGGTCACCTGCCAGGCTCCCTAGTGCGCAGGGCACAGCAGCCTCCAAGGGGAGTATTCCTCTCTTTGAGAGGTGATTAAAAGCCTGGGGGAACAAAAAAAGCTGATCGATACTGTGGCTCTGAAGGTGCAAGAATCATTACCCTGGAGATGTGAAGGTCACCTGGTTCATGCTAAACACACTCTCTGGTCGCTTCACCTGAGTGTTCAGCTGGAGAGATCCATTTCCATGCGCTGGGCTGGGTCCATCTCCGTCCCTGCTGTGAGAAAGTGTTTGGGGGAGATGCCACTGCCTGCTCAGCAGAGGCTTCACGCACTCTGCCATCAGCAGGGACAGCCTTTGAGGCCACACCGGCCTGGCAGAGAGTGAGTGAGCCATTCTGACTGTGTTAACAGCACCACTGATGAGTCCTCAACTTGAACCCCAAATTCCACCAGAGCGCTTCTTCCCAAATTTTCTGCTAACAGCTGTACACTGCAGCTCCTCTGCTGTTTCCCAGCTACAGATGTGTGCCAGCACAGGAATATCAGTGTATTTTTTTTCCTCAACATCTCCCTGATAAAGAGCTTTTAGCTGTAATATTGACATTGTCGTGACTATTAAGCCATCGTAGACTCATCCGTGCTAACATGAAACAAACCCCCTACTTTGAAGCACTAAATTCTCGACCAAAGCAAGTGTTTTACTGCTCTCTACTTGGGCATACTGGGCAGTTTATTTTCATTCGGAAAAAATAAAATGAGCTTTCCCAGTACGAAACCCCTCTCCAGCAGCAGAGGACGAGCGCCTCGGCAAGGAGAAGCGCTCCCGCCAGTGCCCGTCAGCGGCCTCCCAGAACCCTCCCGCCCGCCCGCGGCGCCGCTGAGCCCACACCCCGTGAGCCCCGCACCGGAAACACCGCGGAAAACCCCGCCGGGGCGGCGCCGCCATCGTGCGGGCAGCGCAGCAAGCGGACCGCGACCCTTGCTTGCCCTGCCCTTTTTGTCACCATCTTGGGAAGGTCACCCGCGTCCCGGCCGAGCCGCTCCCGAGTCCCGAGACGTCGACGGCGGCAGCTCCTCGGCAGAGAGAGCGGCGTCTCTGCCATTGCCTGTCGGCGCCCGCCCAACATCGGCCCGCCAGCGGCGCCACTGACCCACAGCCCGTGTGCTCGGCACTGCATACCTCACGGAAAATCCCGCCGCTGCGGCCTCGGGGTGCCGACCAGCCAGCCTGGTACACGGGCCGCGCTGCTCCTTTTTCCGCCCTTTTCTGCCGCCATCTTGGGAGGTCAAGGGCGTCCCGGCCGACCCACTCCCGAGGTCGCGATCGCGCCTGCGCCGCGGCAGAGACGCGTCATGGCCGCCGCCCCTCGGCTGCCTGCCCGCGGGCCTGCGCTGACGGGCTCTGCTGCGGGCAGCGAGGGCGGGCAGAAAACCAGCTGCGATCCCTTCAAAAACCCTCTAAAATAAATGCCAAGAACCTGCCTCTTACCCGACAGCAACCAAACAAGCTACCTTTCTTAAAAGCCATCTTTAAATATATTTTATATTTCTGTTTTTCATGTTTACATTCACATGCATATTTATACCGGACATTGATGTGTAAAATAATTGATATAATACATCACGTCTATTCCTATGATCTATATTTCTTTATCTTTTGTGGTTTTATAAATATCTTTATATCTTCATTTTATATTTTTTTATTTCTATAATACTTCTATTATTCCAAATAAAACCCATATCTCTAACCAAATAAATACAAAAAAACCCTTCTTTTAAACGACATTGAATCATTTTTATTTATACTACGTATAATTATATTCACATTTATGTTTATTGTTTCTTTGATGCATTATATTAATAATTGTATATAATATATCTAAAATTCTAAAAATATATTGAAATTATTTAAATTATGTATCATATCTACTGCTATACTATTTTTTTCTAGTATTTTTAAATTTTATATATATCCGTATGTATTTATATATCTATAAATAGATTTCTACTTTTATATATTTGTGTTCATAATTTTTATGGTCAAACCCCTGCCTATTGACAAGTAAAAACACCCGCTTTATTTAACTATTATAAAAAATATATTTATAATTATAATTTTCCTATGTATATTTCTAATTTGTTATATATTATATGATAACATGTTGATGTACTATATTTATATATATTTTATACATATTTCCGATAATATATTTTAAAAATATATATACAGTATTATTTGTATTATGTATTGTATCAATTTTTATTTTGCTGTACTTAAGAATCTTTTCTATTTCTATAAAAGTCTGCATATATTAGTCATACATTTCTCTGTATTGTGATAGGGGTTTCGTTTCTATTTATAATCTATATTTTTATTTATCTAAAAAATATATACATTACTCTGTATTAAAAATATTATATCCTATTAATATTTTTATTAGTAATATATAATGATTGAGGTTACATGTTTTATATTTATATATTCGGTCTCTATTTAAAGCTTTTTATTCCCATTTCTATACATATGTTTGTTCTGTTAAAAGATAGTTGTAGTTATCATTTTACATTTAAAATCCAATTCCTAAAGAAAATTTCAAAACAACAGCATCGAATTCCCACCAATATCTGCCAAAAACATCGAGATACCTCCACCAGCCAAATAAATGCCAGTGAAAAAAACACACAACACCATTTGCACTAACAATTCTCATCACATCAGAAAAATTGAATCAAAATTTAAAAAACCCTATAGAAACACACACAGCAAATCACAAAAACTCAAACCAAGTTACTAAACTCCAAACAGTGCCACTGACCCTGAACGTTACTTAAAAAAAAAAAAACAACCTTCACACCACTACACTAAATCAAAGAATAACCAATACTCTGTAAAAATAACATTTAAAACCGAACTAATAAACGAAATATAAAAAAAAACCTCAACTAATAACAAAAAAAGAAGAAAATAACTACCCAAATAAAAAAAAGTACTTTAAAAGACCAACTACATAAATACCCACGTTCCCAAAAATAAAACTGGTAAACAACAACTAAATACACCAGAAGAACAACAAATACAAAAAAAGGAAAAAAACGCAAAAAAACTCAAAAAACCCAAGGAAAACAAACAAACAAACAAACAAACAAAAAAACAAAACACAAAATCCCCAAAACCAAATAAATTTAAATTTACAACAAAAAAAATTATTCCCAACAGAATAAACCCATAGTGCCTCAATCTATCAAAATAAAAATACCACCTAGAAATTAACACAAAGCCTAAAAACAAACGTATCCATAAAAAATATCTCCCAAATGATCCGGAACAATAAAATACACACTGCAAACAAACAAACCAAATCAAGAAAAGCCCTGGAAGACGACAAACACAAATGCAATTATCAAGATTTTAAAAACCCCGCTGCTATTAACGGCATGCCGCTACCTCAAACCCACCGAAACAAACACTACACACTCACGCTAATAAAAGCCACCACAACAGAATTCAAAACCGAGCCGCTACTTCACGCTACGACACATAAAAACCATCGCACGCCTTTCAAAACATAACACCCCGGCAAAAATCCCATGCGACTACAAAACTCCATCCCAAACAAACCTTTATCATCACCGCCTGAACCGAGAACCATCGCAGCCAGGAAGGACACCATATCCCTCAGCGTACACCCGCTGCAGAGCGAACAAAACGATGCAATAAATCCCTACAAAGCGCCTCCGAACCACGGCAGCCGAGAGCTTTCAGCAGCTGCAGCCCGCGGCAAATTCCCCGTCCGCCTCGCCAACTGCCCGGGCCGTGCCGGGCGGGCTCCCGAGCGGCAGCGTTCCGGCCCGGGCCGCGGCCCCAGGGAGCGCCCTCAAATGCAGCGGCACAGCCCCAGTGCGGCCCTGCAAACGCTGCCAGAGCTGCAGCTCCCCGCAACTGAACCCCGACACTGACGCCGCAGGCGGGGCTCGCCTCACTTCAACAAGGGCACAGAAATGTGTTCTGCCCTTCCATTTCGTCCCCTAGGAGAGCAGAAAAGAAGGGCTGTTCCTCAAATGAAAGCCTTCGACTGATGGGAAAGGGGCATTTGGACCTCGATTCAAACCCTTGAAAAGGAGGGACACCAGGGCTGCCCCCTCAATTTAAACCTTAGGATGATGAAAACGGGGGGGGCTGCCTTCAAATCAAACCCATAATACCACAACAAGACTTTTCCCACTCCCCTTCAAATAGAAGGCAGGGATTCCCTGTCACCCCTGTGATACCCCTAAGGGCCTGGAAAAGGCAGGCGTTCCTTCAATCAACACCCTTCAAACCGCGAGAGAAGAGGGATCCCCTCAGTTCAAACACAGACAACAATACAAAAGCAGCTGCTTCCTTCTCCTTCATTTCTTTTGTCCTCCTAAGCTCTATTTTTGTTCCCGGGGCACCGGGCAGGGACTGGCAAGATGAAATTGAGAAGGGGAAGGACAAAAGTCCCCGCTCCAAAGCCACACGGGCTCACCTGTTCGACTGCTGCTTCCCGGCACAACGATTCGTCCCTCGGCACCTCCTTTAGGCGATGCTCCACGTATCCAAGCGCGAATCCAGGTATTCCCCCAGACCCCGTGAGAGGCTCTCGCAGTCCTTCCATGAGACAGCCCCGGGAGCCCCCCAAAAACCCCTCCACTCAGCAGCTCCATGCAAAAGGGAGCTGAGGCAAATCCTCCGCCTAAAACAGCCTCCGTCCGGCAGGAGCCGCCCCCTCATCATCCCCACACTCGCACCTGGCGCTGCTCCGAGCCCCCATCATCCTCACACTGACACCTGGCGCTGCTCCGAGCCCCCATCATCCTCACAGCTCACACCTGGCGCTGTGCCGAGCCCCCATCATCCTCACACTCGCACCTGGCGCTGCTCCGAGCCCCTCATCACCCTCACACTCGCACCTGGCGCTGCTCCGAGCCCCCATCACCCTCACACTCGCACCTGGCGCTGCTCCGAGCCCCCATCATCCTCACAGCTCACACCTGGCGCTGCCCCGAGCCCCCATCATCCTCACACTCGCACCTGGCGCTGCTCCGAGCCCCCATCATCCTCACACTCGCACCTGGCGCTGACGCCACTCTCCAACAGCGCCTCTCCCTGTCCAGCACACAGCCCGCTTCTCACAGACACAGAGCGCACAGAAATCTGCTACGGCTGTTGGCTTTTCTCAGTCCGTCTGGTTCCGCAATTCAAACGCGTACGTGCACTGATGGCATTGAGGGAAAGCTTTCCAGTGCACAAAACTGGCATTCTGGTAGCACACTTTGATACGCCTTCAGAAAAAGCAGAATCAGCGCCAACTCCCAAGACCCCTGCTGAGGAAGCCAGCCCTCCTTGGCACGCCCCATGCAGCAGACCTCGAAAAACGAGGGGAAAAGTCAAGCTTGGAGTGGAAAAACAGAATATAAATACACCAGCCTGTAAAAAAAAGCCTTCACACAGCAAAAATAGGAACCGGTCACATTTCTTCTTCCCTTGCTTTCTGTAATGACATAAAGACGAAGGAAAAAAACCCGCATGAAACACGAGGCAGAGCTGGGATTTTACAGGTCATCGTTTTGGCACTCTGGAGGACAAGCGCCTCTTCCGGGACTGCGACACGATTTGGGGACTGGCCGAGAACGGAGGCAAAAGGTGCCAGAGAGCCCTTTCTATCGCCTTCAGCCCCTGCAGCTGTTCTGATGGTTTCGGGGCACAGCTTGGTCCATTCCTAGATCAAAATGCTTGGGCAATATCTTCAAAACGGCTACCCATCTCTAGTCGGGCTTTCCTACATTGCTGTAAACAAACGAGTGGATAGAGAGGGTTTCTCCCCAAATGAATTTAGAGACAAATTCCTATTCTTTACCAATACCTATAGAAAGGAATACCTTGGCAGGCTTTAGCATTGTACACCCACCCCTCCCTGTGCATTGGGCGGCAGCTTTGGGTCCCTCTGGGGGACGGCACCCAGCGCGACCCCCCTCGCCCGCCACCCACCTGCCCCCGCACCGCAGCGGGGCTCCCTCTCCTGGGGACCTTGGGGTGCCCCCGACGGCGGCGGAGCCCCGAGTCTCCAGCCCCTTTTCCTGACCCCCAAAGAAGGCACAGAACGAGTCCGACTGCCCCGCACGGCAGCGCAGCGCTTGCTCCGAGCCCTGGCCGCGTGTACATCCCCCCCGAAAGGGATTCTGCTGCAACAAGAAAGGAAGCGGGGCAGCCCCCGGAAGGGTTGAGGTTCCTCCCCAGCCTCGCTGTCACGAGCCTGGGGCAGCGAGAGGGAGCGGCAGAGACGGCGGGGACGGCCCGGCACGGAGCGGGGGCCGCTCTCAGCGCGATGCCGGCAAAGCCGCGGCTCCGGCGCTGTCGGGCGGGCTCTTGGAGCGGCGCGGGGGGATCCGCCGAGAGCCTCCGGCCCCGTGCGGGGACTCCCGCAAGGGCCGAGGGACGCCGGGCTCCGGCCCTCGGGGCTTCATTCTCCGGCACCCCGAGCCCCGCGGCTGCGGGGCAAAGAAGGAAAGGGGGCACGGGAAGAGAGGAGCGAGAGCAGGGCATGAGAAAGGGAGGGCGGGCTGCGGAGGAGAGCGGGACGGGAAGGGAAAGCCCGGGAGGGGGGTAGAGGGAGGGTGGGCAGAGGAGGGAGAGAGGGGGAACAGAAGGGAGTAGCGGGGTAGGGACAGGACAGGAAGGAGCCGGGCTTGTGGGGGGAGAGGGAACGGGGGCAAGGGAGCGAGAGAAGGCGAATACGGGGAGAAGGAAGGAGGGGCAGAGAGAGGGACAGGCGGGGAAGCCTCCCAGAGGCGCGGCTGCACCCCGAGCCCGGCCCGGCGCCTCGCCCTGCCCGGGCTGCTGCGCTCGGCGGAGCCGGGCTCGCTTGGGAGACCCTGGGCTGGAGTGGGCTGGCTTGGGAGACCCTGGGCTGGAGCGGGCTCGCTTGGGAGACACTGGGCTGGAGCGGGCTCTTGGGCTGAATGCAGCTGTTAGCGGCTCAGCTCGCCTATTGTCGGCTGCATTCGGCGGCACTCGCCTCTTCGGCGCGCCTCGGCTTCATTCGGCCGAACTCGGAGCCGCTCCCTGCGTTCGGCGCGCCTCGGCTTCATTCGGCCGAGCTCGGAGCCGCTCTCTGCGTTCGGCCCTCCTCGGCTTCATTCGGCCGAACTCGGAGCCGCTCTCTGCGTTCGGCGCGCATCGGCTTCATTCGGCAGAATTTGGAGCCGCTCTCTGCGTTCGGCGCTCCTCGGCTTCATTCGGCCGAACTCGGGAGCCGCTCTCTGAGTTCGGAACTCCTCGGCTCGGCTCCCTCAGGGCGCGCAAGCGGCGCCGCCTCCCGTTCAACTCGCCCAGCCCGGGGCTCTCCCGCTGCCGCGTCCCGCGGGCGGCCCGGCCATCGCACGGACACGGCCGGGAGCGCGGCGTGGCACAGCAGCTCATTAGGCGGTGACCGCAGTCGCGCTCGTTGGCGCACGCGACAGCAGGCGGATCGGTTCGGCTGAGCTCGGCTCGCTTCGGGCAGCCTCGGAAGCCTCGCCTCGGTTCGCCCGAGGTCGTCAGGTTCGGCTGCTCTCGCCTCGGTTCGGCTGAGCTCGTTCGATTCGGCCCAAGGCGGCGTCGTTCACTTCTGCTTGTAGAAATATCTTTCTATATAGATTGTAGTTTTCTATATTTAGATTTCTATTTCTATAATACTAATATTATTCAAAATAAAAAAAACCCACCTCTAACCAAATAAATGCAAACCACCACCTTCTTTTAAACGATACTGAAATATTATACTTTGTATACCTGTATTAACATTTATATTTATAGTTTCTTTTGATACATTATATTAATAATTACATATAACCTACATAAAATTCTAGAAATGTATTTAATTACTTCTATTATGTATCCTATCTACGGCTACAACTAATTTTTTCTTATCTTTTTAAACTTTATCTGTATGTATTTATGATATATTTCTAGACTTAGATTTCTACCTTTATGTTATTTGCATTTCAAATTTTTATGATCAAAACCCTGCCTACTGACAAATAAAAACCCTGCTTTGTTTACCTATTTCAGAAATATTTTTACATTTATAATTTTCATATTTAGAATTTGTTCTATGTTCCATGAGAACATACCTGCTCCCGCACCGCAGTGGGGCTCCCTCCCTCTCCTGGGGACCTTGGCGTGCCCCCAGTGGCATCAGAGCCCCGAGTTTTCACCCCCTTTTCCTCCATTTAGAAACGACACTGGCACTTTTTTCTGGAAACAAAGACATTACCAGAATCCTCTCCCTGTGTCCCAGACAGACAGATATTCAGTTATGCGTTGACTGGGCAGCAGTTTCTTAAATAGAATGATAAACAGTATGGAAACATTTGAGCTACAAGCAAACAGGCAAATCTGAACAAGGCACTGGTGGCCAACCACCGAAGTTATTTTGAAGCAATCTTTTAAACAATAAAATAACATATTAAATCGTTTCCTATTATTTATATTTACTCATATATATATATATATATATATATCTTGATTATAAATCTCAATATTGAGAAGTATATAACAGTAATAATCTATATTCATATTATTTAAAATTAAAACCCTGCCTCTAACCCAATAAGAACAAAAAAACCACACAACCCTTTCTTTTAAACAGCATTTAAATAGATTTTGTCCTTATGTTTTCATATTTCTATTCACATTTCTATTTATAAGGTACATTAATGGATATGGCTTACTTATACATTTACCTTTATAAATGTCAATTTATAAATACATTAATATTCTGTATTACATCTATTCCGAGTACTTATTTAGATACGTGTAAACATATTTTTATATATTGATTATATATTTCTGTGGTAAGATTTTTACTTCTGCAACACTTCTATTATTTAAACTCAAACCCCTGCCTCTACTGAAATAAAAGCCCAAAAATTCCCTTTCTTTTAAACGATATTTACATATTTTTATATTTATATTCCCATTTATAGTTTCTATTGCTGTATAATGCCATTTCTATTCTATGCTACAGCTCTTCATATTACTTACATACATTTAAACTTATATTCATAGTTTAGTAATTTCTCTTTATATATTTATTACATATTTCTATCTTAAGAGTCACATTTTGATTATACTTAGATGATTTAAAATAAAACACCTGCCTCTAACTAAATAAAAACCAAAGACACCCCTTTGTTTAAACCATATTTAAAATTTAAAAAATAATTTATTTTTCTTAATTCTATTCACATTTACATTTATAATTTTGATTTATTATATTTATCGATATTATATATATTTGAGAGAATACCTTTTCATGTAATAATAAATATATTATTTTTATATTATGTGTTTCTTTTTCTCTTCTCTCTTTATATTAAATATTTATAGATATTAGTATATATGTTATATATTTGTATATCTGGACTTTAATTTTTATATTATTTCTATTTATTTTATTTATTAAAAAAACCCCAGCCTATAACCTAATAAAAACCAAAAAATCCCCAAGTTATTTTAACTATGTTGAAATATTTTTATAGTTACAATCTATATTTATATATCTTGGTGTATATATATATATGATAGACTATCATTTATCTTTATTACAATATGTTACAATAATATACTATATATTATAGTTTCATATGTTTATGTATTAGTTTTATGTATTTATGCTTACCACTATAGTTTTATATTATTTTTTAAAGTTATATTTATTTCTATTTTCATCTCCATATTAGACCATATCAGTTCATTAACCCAGCACATCAGACCCACAGGGATCCTGTGCCTTCCTCAGCACCAGCCCGCGCTCGTCCCATCGCAGCGGGGCGGAACCAAACCTGTTTCTGTCGCTGACGGAACAAAGACCCCACAGCTCCGAGCCCTCACCAGAACTCAAACCAATCTAACTGTCAATGCATTTCAGATCCCACCAGAACTGGCCCCAAACCTCCGTACGTGCTCATCATCAACTTCCTCCTAAACCAGTATCTCAAAAACCCAAACAACTCAAATACACACTGGAAATGACATAACTGCTAACAAAAAGAAACACCAATTAAAAATGAAATCCAACCAACTCACTACACTCAAAACTGTACAACTGACCCTAAACATTACTAAAAAAAGCCCCCAAAGCTCTACCTTGATGCTAACTCACAAAAAAAGAACCAATAATCTATGAAAGGTATTTTAAAAAAAATTTTCAAAAGCTAATTAAAAGCATGAAAATAAAAAAATCTCAACTATTAAAATACTAGAAACTTCTGTTTTCATATTTCTATTCTATATTTATTTACAGATAGATATATCTATCTTGATTATATATCTCAATATTTAGAAATATATAACAGTAATAATCTATATTCATATTATTTGAAATAAAAACCCTGCCTCTAACTCAATAAGAACAAAAAAAAAAACAAAAAAAAAAACCCAATCATTTCTTTTAAACAGTATTTAAATAGATTTTGTCCTTATGTTTTCATATTTCTATTCACATTTATATTTATCAGGTACGTTAATGGATATGGCTTACTTATATACTTATCACTACCCAAATTAAAAAACATATTGCCTATAAAAACCCACCATATCAATGCCCCTGACCCCCCAAAAAAACCATTGAACCACAAAGAAATCAGAACTTAGAAACACTAAAACTGTAATGTTGGAGAAGTTACACCGTATCCCTTATCATCCACCAACTACAAACAACATAGAACAATACAATCAATTCTTAAAACACACCTTAAAACCACTACATTCAAAAACCTTTCAAAAATTGAAGACTGCATTTAACAAAAGCCAACTAATACATTAACACCCAAAACTCCAGCAGCCAAGCTGGCCCTACCAAATCTCTATGTTTATACATACAGTGAACAAAACCAAAATCCCACTCATATATACCTATCACAAGTCTCTGAAAGAAACCTATTGAAATTCATCCTACCTCAAATACAAACCCACCCACCCACCCAGAAAGTTAGCCTCACTCAAAAAACAATTCACACAGAGTTAATAATACCAAGAAATAAAACAACACACCATATACCACCAACACTATATCACCATATAATAGTGAAGGGAAAAAAACCCACGTTTTTTTACTTTTTATTTTTTTTAACCTAGCTTCCTTTATTAGCTGGAACAAAAGATTTTGCCGGGACTGTAACAACCACTTCTTTTTCTTCCTCTCCTTCTGAAATGTCCCTTCTCATTCCCAAATTCCTTACAACTTCTGAGTTTGAATCCAAGCAAAAAGCAAAATTTCTGCACTTGTGCATTCGATGCTCCAGTCACATTCTGTCTTTCCCTCCACATCTTCTTCCGCTTGCAGTCTTCACGCTGTCCTGTCGTGATGAGTTTGACAGAAGAATTGGCACATGGTAAGAGAGGATCCCCCTCCCTCCCTCCCTCCCCAGAGCTGCTTTCATGAGCACATTTCAATCAATCCCAACCCTGCAATAATGCACGCTCACCTGAACGAGGGGCATACATCTGCAAAGGTCACTACATCCATAAAAGCACGTCCTCATTCGTTGCTGCAATTACTCACCAGCCCATCCGGCCAGGATCAGAGCTCCCTGCGCACCGAGCAGACGGCAACCAGCAGGGACCTTTCTCCCACTCTCCAGCACGGACCTGTCAAGGCAGAGAGAAGTTTACAGACACCGGGAGGTGGCGGGACGGCACGGGACCGGACGGGTGACCGGCCTCACCTCCAAAGCCGGCGGCAGAAAGGGCGGCGAGCGCCGGGATCCCGCTCCGCCTCCTGCGCCGCCCCGGGGCCGCCCCGCCGGGATTGTCCGGCCTGCGCGGTCGATTCCACCGCCCGGAGAGGGGCGTGCGCGGGCTCGGGGGGGGCAGCCCTGTTCCGACGCCGCTCGCCCGCCTCACGCCCGCTGCCCCCGGCCCGCCGAGCGCTGCGACCGCGCCTCTGCCGCCCGCCGAAACCGGCCCCGCCGCGGACATTGTTCTCAGCCGTCGTGTCCCTTTGCGCTCCCGAACGTCCTTCCCCCGTGCCCGCCATTTACAGAAACCGCCCCGCCCGCCGCTCGCTGCCGCCCCTCGCCCTTCCCTCGCTCGGGGGGGCGGCAGACCCACTGGGCTCTGCGATTTTCCCGCCCGTTTCGCCACCACCTTGAGAGCGTCAAAGAAAGTCCGCGACATCAGGGACACGCCGCCCCCAAGATGGCGATCGCGAGAGGACCTCCCGGCAGCGAGAGGCGTTTTCCCCGATGCCTGGCAGAAACCCGACAAAATACGCAGCCCCGCGGCGCCGCTGAGCCCACAGCCCCTGGCGGGTACGCTTGAAACGCCGCAGAAAATGCCGCCGGAGCTGCGCCGGCGTCGCTGCTCCGTGCAGGCAGTGCGCTTAAACCCCCCCGGGGCCTTCCATTTTCGCGCCCTTTTCGCCGCCTTCTTCAGAAGGTCAAGCGAGTCCGCCACATTGGCGGCACGCCCCTCCCAACATGGCGGCCGCTCGGCTGCCTGTCGCTGCGCGGCTGCAGTACCGCGCTCTGCCCACAAGGCGGCAGCACTGCCGCGCGCCTCGGGGCTGCGGGCAGGGAGCGGCAGAAAGGAACGGGGGCGATCCCCCCCGCCAAAAACCGCTCTGGAATAAATGCCCCAAAACAACCGGGAAGAAGGAAAAACCATCCCGCCTCTAACCCGAAAGGATAAAACAACAAAAATCAAACCCCAACAACTGCTTTGACAAATACTTAAATATTTTTAAAATATTTTTTCATATTAATATTCACACTTCCATTTATAATGTCTATTGATGTATAATGTCTATTTATACATTTCTACTTTTAAAAAAATTTATTTTCTATATTGCATCTATTCCTATTACTTAGATTTCTTTCTATGTTTTTATACATATTTTTACATATTCATTATATATTTCTGCCTTAATTTTTACTTCCCTATCACTTCTATTATTTCAAATAAAACCTCAGCATCTACCCAAATAAAACCCAAAAAGAACCCCTTTCTTTTCAACTGTATTTAAAATTTTTAAAAAATTATATTCAGATTTATATTTAAAACGCATATTTATGTATAATGTTTATTTTTACATTTCTAATTTGCGATTTCTTTAAACATTTTTATTCTATTTTACATCTGTTCCTTTTAGTTCTATTTTTTATATATTTTTATTCATATCTTTATATGTTTCTTTTTATTTCTGTGTTATGATTTTTACTTTTGTAACACTAATATTATTTAAAATAAAACCCCTGCCTCTACCCAAATTAAAGCCAAAAAGAACCCCTTTCTTTTCAACTGTATTTAAATATTTTTAAATGGTATTTTTCAGATTCATCTTCACATTTACATTTAAAATGTATTCTAATGTATACCGTTATTTGTATTCCATGTTAAATCTCTTCCCATTATTTATATTTACTTATATTTATTTATATATATCTATTACATATCTCAATATTTAGAAATATATAATAGTAATAATTATATTCATATTATTTGAAATGAAACCCCTGCCTCTAACTCAATAAGAACAAAAAAAAAAAAAAAAACAACAAACAACCCAACCCTTTCTCTTAAACAGTATTTAAATAGATTTTGTCCTTATGTTTTCATATTTCCATGCACATTTCTATTTATAATGTACGTTAATGGATATGGCTTACTTATACATTTACCTTTATAAATGTCAATTTATAAATACATTTAAATTCTGTATTACGTCTATTTCAAGTTCTTATTTAGACACATTTAAACATATTTTTACATATTGATTATATATTTCTGTGTTAAGATTTTGACTTCTGTAACACTTCTATTATTTAAAATCAAACCCCTGCCTCTACTGAAATAAAAGCCCAAAAATTCCCTTTGTTTTAAACGATATTTACATATTTTTATATTTATATTCCCATTTATAGTTTCTATTGCCGTATAATGCCATTTACATTCTATACTACAACTCTTCGTATTACTTACATATGTCTAAATTTATAGTCATAATTTAGTCATTTCTCTTTATATATTTATTACATATTTCTATCTTAAGAGTCACATTTTGATTATACTTAGATGATTTAAAATAAAACACCTGCCTCTAACCAAATAAAAACCAAAGACACCCCTTTGTTTAAGCCATATTTAAAATTCTAAAAATCATTTTATTTTTCCTAATTCTATTCACATTTACGTTTTCAATTTTGATTTATTATATTTATCGATATTATATATATTAGGAGAGAATACCTTTTCATGTAATAATAAATATATTATTTTTATATTATAGATTTCTTTTTCTCTTCTTTATGTCTATTAGATATTTATAGATATCGGTATATATGATATATATTTGTATATCTAGATTTTAATTTTTATATTATTTCTATTAATTTTATTTATAAAAAAGCCCCAGCCTATAACCTAATAAAAACCAAAAAATCCCCAAGTTATTTTAACTATGTTGAAATATTTTTATATTTACAATCTATATTTATATATCTTTGTATATATATATAATTCACTATCATTTATCTATATTATGTTACGATAATATACTATATATTATATTTTCATATATTTATGTGTTTGTTTTCTCGATTTATGCTTACCACTATAGTTGTATAGATTTTATTTCTATTTTTCATATTTACATTCACATGCATATTTATACCGGACATTGATCTGTTAAGTAATTGATATCATATATCACGTCTATTCCTATTATCTCTATTTATTTATCTTCTGTGGATTTATAAATATCTCTATATCTTCATTTTATATTTCTTTATTTAGATTTATATTTCTATAATACTTTTCCAAAGAAAACCCATATCTCTAACCAAATAAATACAAAAAAACCCTTCTTTTAAACGACATTCAAACATTTTTATTTACACCACATATAATTATATTCACATTTATGTTTATCGTTTCTTTGTTGCATTATCTTAATAATTGTATATAATATATCTAAAATTCTAAAATTATATTGAAATTATTTAAATTATGTATCATATCTACTGCTATTACTATTTTTTCCTATATTTTAAAATTTTATTTATATGTTTGTATGTATTTATATTTCTATACCTAGACTTCTACTTTTGTATTATTTGTATTTATAATTTTTATGGTCAAACCCCTGCCTATTGACAAGTAAAAACACCCGCTTTATTTAACTATTATAAAAAAAAATAATTATAATTTTCCTTTGTATATTTCTAATTTGTTACCTATTATATGATAACATGTCGAAGAACTATATTTATATATATATTTTATACGTATTTCGTATAACATATTTTAATAAGATATATACAGTATTACTTGTATTATGTATTGTATCAATCTTTATTTTGCTGTATTTATGAATCTTTTCTATTTCTATAAAAGTCTGCATATATTAGTCATACATTTCTCTGTATTTTGATGGGGGTTTCGTTTCCATTTATAATCTATATTTTTATATATCTTTAAACATATATAATACTCTGTATTAAAAATATTATATCCTATTGTAATATATAATGATTGAGGTTACATGTTTTATATTTATATATTCGGTCGCTATTTAAAGCTTTTTATTCCCATTTCTATACATATGTTGGTTTTGTTAAAATATAGTTGTAGTTATCATTTTACATTGAAAATCCAATTCCTAAAGAAAATTACAAAACAACAGCATCGAATTCCCACCAATATCTGCCAAAAACATCGAGATACCTCCAGCAGCCAAATAAATGCCAGGGAAAAAACCACACAACACCATTTGCACTAACAATTCTCATCGTATCAGAAAAATGGAATCAAAATTTTAAAAAACGCTATAGAAACAGACACAGCAAATCACAAAAACTACTAAAAAACAATCAAACACACTTATTAAACTCCAAACGGTGCCACTGACCCTGAACGTTACTAAAAAAATAACAACCTTTGCACCACTACACTAAATCAAACAATAACCAATACTCTGTAAAAAAAAACCTTTTGAAACCGAACGAATTAACGAAATAGAAAAAAATCTCAACTAATAAAAAATAAGAAAATAACTACCCAAATAAAAAAACTACTTTAAAAGACCAACTATAAACAAAAAAAAAAAACCCCAAAAATCCTCCAAACCGAATAAACTTAAATTTACAACAGAAAAAGTATTTCCAACAGAACAAACCTATAGTGCCTCAATCTATCAAAATAAAAATACCACCTAGAAATAAACACAAAGCCTAAAGACAAACGTATCCATAAACAATATCTCCCAAATGATCTGGAACAATAAAACATACACTACAAACAAACAAACCAAATAAAGAAAAGCCCTGGAAAACGACAAACACAAACGCAATGATCAAGATTTTAAAATCCCCACTGCTATGAACGGCATGCCGCTACCTCAAACCCACCGAAACAAACACTACACACTCACGCTAATAAAAGCCACCACAACAGAATTCAAATCCGAACCGCTACTTCACGCTACGACACATAAAAACCATTGCACGCCTTTCGAAACAAAATACCCCGGCAAAAAAACCATCCGACTACAAAACTCAATCCAAACCAAACCTTTGTCATCACCGCCTGAACCGAGAACCATCGCAGCCAGGACGGACACCATATCCCTCAGCGTACACCCGCTGCAGAGCGAACAAAACGATGCAATAAATCCCTACAAAGCGCCTCCGAACCACGGCAGCCGAGAGCTTTCAGCAGCTGCAGCCCGCGCTCGCTGCCGGCCCCGGCCGGAGCGCGGCTCCCGGCAGGACAGCGGCTCCTGCGGCGGCTCCTCCGGCACGCGGGGGCGGCGCCGCCCCGGAGCCCCCCGCCCGCTCCCCCTGCCCGGCGGGGCCGGCACCGGGCCCGGGGGGCCCCGGCGGCGCCCGAGCCCCGCGCCCGGAGCGGCCGGAGCGGCCGGCACCGCCCGGGCCAGCGCAGCAGCGCCCGCGCCGCCTCCGCCGCCCTCGGCCGGCCCGCCACGGCTCCGCTCGGCTCCGCACGGCTCGCACCGGCGCGGCTCCGCCGCTGCCGCGGCAAATTCCCCGTCCGCCTCGCCAACTGCCCGGGCCGTGCCGGGCGGGCTCCCGAGCGGCAGCGTTCCGGCCCGGGCCGCGGGCACAGGGAGCGCCCTCAAATGCAGCGGCACAGCCCCAGTGCGGCCCTGCAAACGCTGCCAGAGCTGCAGCTCCCCGCAACTGAACCCCGACACTGACGCCGCAGGCGCGGCTCGCCTCACTTCAACAAGGGCACAGAAATGTGTTCTCCCCTTCAATTTCGTCCCCTAGGAGAGCAGAAAAGAAGGGGTGTTCCTCAAATGAAAGCCTTCGACTGATGGGAAAGGGGCATTTGGACCTCAATTCAAACCCTTGAAAAGGAGGGACACCAGGGCTGCCCCCTCAGTTTAAACCTCAGGCTGATGAAAACGGGGTGGCTGCCTTCAAATCAAACCCATAATACCACAACAAGACTTTTCCCACTCCCCTTCAAATAGAAGGCAGGGATTCCCTGTCACCCCTGTGATACCCCTAAGGGCCTGGCAAAGGCAGGTGTTCCTTCAATCAACACCCTTCAAACCGCGAGAGAAGAGGGATCCCCTCAGTTCAAACACAGACAACAATACAAAAGCAGCTGCTTCCTTCTCCTTCATTTCTTTTGTCCTCCTCAGCTCTATTTTTGTTCTTGGGGAACCGGGGTGGGACTGGCAAGACGAAATTGAGAAGGGGAAGGACGAAAGTCCCCGCTCCAAAGCCACACGGGCTCACCTGTTCGACTGCTGCTTCCCGGCACAACGATTCGTCCCTCGGCACCTCCTTTAGGCGATGCTCCACGTATCCAAGCGCGAATCCAGGTGTTCCCCCAGACCCCGTGAGAGGCTCTCGCAGTCCTTCCATGAGACAGCCCCGGGAGCCCCCCAAAAACCCCTCCACTCAGCAGCTCCATGCAAAAGGGAGCTGAGGCAAAACCTCCCCCTAAAACAGCCTCCGTCCGGCAGGAGCCGCCCCCTCATCATGCTCACACTCGCACCTGGCGCTGCTCCGAGCCCCCATCATCCTCACACTGACACCTGGCGCTGCTCCGAGCCCCCATCATCCTCACAGCTCACACCTGGCGCTGTGCCGAGCCCCCATCATCCTCACACTCACACCTGACGCTGCTCTGAGCCCCCATCATCCTCAGACTGTGTGTTCGGCGCTCCTCGGAGTCAACTGACTACTTCATGCTACAGGTACCCGCACACAAAGAGCACCTCTATTCCCTGGCAAACAAAAGGGACCAGGGCCGGTCCAGGAGGGCAGATTGCAGGAGTCCCTTGGCACTCTTAAACTAGCCTGAATTTTCACTGGTGCCAGTTTGCCTCTGGGAGCTATCCTGCTCAATGTGGAATTTCAGGAGCCAGCCGGCCCCTCAGGGCCACAGGTACCCAAACACAAACACCACCCCTTTTCCCTGGCAAACAAAACTTACCAGCCCTGCATCTTGATGGCAGATTGTGGGAAGCACTTGGCACTGTCAAACAAGCCTGACTTGCCACGGGTGCCAGCTTGGGTCTGGCAGGCATTCTGCGCAATGCGGAATTTCAGGAGCCAGCCGGCCACTCCAGGCTACAGCTATCCGCACACAAACAGAACCCCTTTTCCCTTGAAAACAAAAGGGACCAGGGCAGCTTCATGATGGCAGATTGCAGGAGTCACTTGGAACTCTTAAACTAGCCTGAGTTTCTACTGGTGCCAACTTGCCACTGAGAGATATCCTGCGCAATGCGGAATTTCAGGAGCCAGCCGCCCCTCAGGGCCACAGGTACCCAAACACCAACACCACCCCTTTTCCCTGGCAAACAAAACTTACCAGCCCTGCATCTTGATGGCAGATTGCAGGAGTCACTTGGCAATCTTAAACTAGCCTGAAGTTTCACTGGTGCCAGTTTGCCTCTGGGAGCTATCCTGTGCAGTGTGGAATTTCAGGAGCCAGCCGGCCGCTCAGGGCCACAGGTACCCAAACACCAACACCACCCCTTTTCCCATGCAAACAAAACTTACCAGCCCTGCATCTTGAGGGCAAATTGTAGGAGGCACCTGGCACTATCAAACAAACCCCTGTTGCCACGGGTGCCAGCTTGGGTCTGGGAGGCATTCTGCGCAATGCGGAATTTCAGGAGCCAGCCTGCCACTCCAGGCTACAGCTACCCGCACACAAACAGAACCCTTTTTCCCTGGAAAACAAAAGGGACCAGGGCAGGTCCAGGAGGGCAGATTGCAGGAGTCACTTGGCACTCTTAAACTAGCCTGAAATCTCACTGGTGCCAACTTGCCACTGAGAGATATCCTGCGCAATGCGGAATTTCAGGAGCCAGCTGGCCACTAAGGGCCACAGGCAGCCAAACACCAACACCACCTCTTTTCCCTGGCAAACAAAACTTACCACCCCTGCATCTTGATGGCAGATTGTGGGACGCACTTGGCACTATCAAACAGACCACAATTGCCACGGGTGCCAGCTTGGGTCTGGGAGGCATTCTGCGCAATGCGGAATTTCACGAGCCAGCCGGCCACTCCAGGCTACAGCTACCCACACACAGAAACCACCCCTTTTCCCTGGCAAACAAAAGGGACCAGGGCAGCTTCATGATGGCAGACTGCAGGAGTCCCTTGGCACTCTTAAACTAGCCTGAGTTTCCACTGGTGCCTCTTTGCCTCTGGGGGCTATCCTGCGCAATGCGGAATTTCAGGAGCCAGCCGGCCCCTCAGGGCCACAGGTACCAAAACACCAACACCACCCCTTTTCCCAGGCAAACAAAACTTACCAGCCCAGCATCTTGATGGCAAATTGTAGGAGGCACTTGGCACTATCAAACAGACCACAGTTGCCAAGGGTGCCAGCTTGGGTCTGGGAGGCATTCTGCGCAATGCGGAATTTCAGGAGCCAGCCTGCCATTCCAGGCTACAGCTACCCGCACACAGAGACCACCCCTTTTCCCTGGAAAACAAAAGGGACCAGGGCAGCTTCATGATGGCAGATTGCAGGAGTCCCTTGGCACTCTTAAACTAGCCTGAAGTTTCACTGGTGCCAGCTTGGCTGTGGGAGAAATCCTGCGCAATGTGGAGTTTCAGGAGCCAGCTGGCCCCTCAGGGCCACAGGTACCCAAACACCAACACCACCCCTTTTCCCTGGCAAACAAAAGGGACCAGGGCAGCTTCATGATGGCAGATTGTAGGAGGCACTTGGCACTATCCAACCAGCCCGACTTGCCACGGGTGCCAGCTTGGGTCTGGGAGGCATTCTGCGCAGTGCAGAATTTCAGGAGCCAGCCTGCCACTCAGGGCTAGAGGTACACGCACACAAACAGAACCCCTTTTCCCTGGAAAACAAAAGGGACTAGGGCAGGTCCAGGAGGGCAGATTGCAGGAGTCCCTTGGAACTCTTAAACTAGCCTGAATTTTCACTGGTGCCAGTTTGCCTCTGGGAGCTATCCTGCGCAATGCGGAATTTCAGGAGCCAGTTGGCCACTAAGGGCCACAGGTACCCAAACGCAAACACCACCCCTTTTCCCTGGCAAACAAAACCTACAAGCCCTGCATCTTGATGGTAGGTTGTAGGAGGGACTTGGCACTGTCAAACAAGCCCGAGTTGGTAGGGGTGCTAGCTTTGGTCTGGGAGTCATCCTTTCTTGTGCACAAGTTCAGCAGGCAGCCAGCCATTATAGTGTTAGGTAAGTTTCAAGGACGAGGTCTGGGGGAAGCCTCTTTGTGGCAGCTTTGTGTTCCCCTTGGGATGCCTTTGCAGCTGTAGCGTGCCTCGAGCTCTGGGCTTTGTGATTTAAAATCCCTAACCCTAGATGTAGCCCTAGGTGTAACCCTTACCCTAGGCAGTAAACACTGCCTTAGGCTAATGCTAAGCCAAAAATGTCCTAGGAAACCTTTAAGAATCCTCTGTATATCCTTAGAAGTTGTGGAAATGTCCTGAAAAAAACGTGCTCAGCCCCCACCCCCACCTGTTGCTCTATAACCCTCATATGTCTTCCCTACCTTTTTGCAGTGCATCTTGTCCTCTGAGAGTTCTCTCCTTTTCCTGGTGTGAGTGTCGCTGTCTTGTCCCACTGGGAGGGTTCCGCTCTGCTCTTGCTGTCAGGGTTGCTGTGCTGTGCTGCTCTTGGGGGAAAAGGCTGTTGTCAGGGGTGCTGCTTAGGCAAAGGTTAGGGCTGGGCACAGGGGTGGTGCACCTGTGCCCTAACTTGCCTCCCAAGCTGTACCCTGAAGCCCTGATCTCCACTGGACTGTCCAGCCCTCTCCCTTTACCCCTCAAGCCCTCCCTCTGCCCACCAGCCCTCGGGCTCTGTCTGTCACCCTCAAGCCCTCGCTATGCCCCTCAAGGCCCCTCAGCTCCTGTGTGTCACCCTTCATCCCTCTTCTTCGCCCCTCAGCCCCCGGCTTCTTGGTGCCACCCTCCAGCTGCCCCTGCCACCCTCAGCATCTCTGTGTGCCACTCACTGTCCCCTCTCTCTGCTCCTCCCTCAGCTCCCAGCCTCTGCCACCCTCAAGCCCCCACAGTACCCCTCAAGCTGCCCCTCAGCCTCTGTCATGCCCTGAAAGGACCTGAAAAAAACCCCTATCAATTCCCTAAAAAAGCCCTGGTTTTTAAACTGACCTAAACACCCCAAAAATCCCTAAATAGCCTCAGAATACACTAAAAATACCCTACTTTTAAAAAGCCCCTCAAACACCCCTAAAAATCCCCAAAAAACCTTTAAAACAATCTCTAAATACTCCTAAAAGAGCTCTGAGAATACCCATAAAATCCTTAAAATGCCCTGATAAGCCCCTAAAAAAGCTTACAAAATTCCCTCAGAAACCCTAGAAATACCCTACTCATAAAAAAGTTCTCCATATATCCTCAATACTCCTCAAAAGGCCCTAAAACCTTCTAAGTAGTCCTAAAAAAGCCCCAAAAATACCCCAAAACACCCCTAACAATTCCAATTAGTAGTAAAACATCCCTTAAAACACACTAAAAATTCTTTTAAAATCCCTGAAAAAGCACTAAAGGTATCCTAAACGTTCCCAGAGAATTCCTAAAAATCTCCTGCAACAAAAAATCCCCTAAAATATCCTTTGAAATCCCTGAAAAATCCTAAACGTAATCCTAAAAGACTGATCAATTCCTACCTCTCATTCTGTGGCCTCCAAACATGATCTCTACCTTCTAAATGGGGTAATTGCCTGCACCTGCTGGAGCGTTCTAAGGCTGTCCCACCATTAGGGTAATTGCCTGCACCTGCTCAGAAGGTCCAGGGGCAGTCCCACCATTAGGGTCGCACCTGTACCCTAACCCTACCTGGTACCCTGCGTCCTTGGCACCCCTGACCCTCAGTGCCAGCTCTACACCTGCCAAGCCCCACCGTCTTTGCCCCTCAGCCCATGTGTGGGATCTGACGTGGTGCTGCAAGGAGTCACTGGGAGGGGGGTGAGGAAACTGAGAGATGGGGCAGGGGCGACCTGGATTTTAGAACCCCAGCAGACGGCCAGAAAATCACCACTAACGACGCCTGAAAACAAATGGCAACATTTTCCCCTGCCAAACAAAAGGGCCACGGCAGGTTCCTGATGGGAAATTGCAGGACCCACTTGGCACTCTTAAACTAGCCTGAGTTTGAACGGATGCCAGCTTGGGTCTGGGAGCTATCCTGCGCAATGCGGAATTTCAGGAGCCAGCCGGCCCCTCAGGGCCACAGGTACCCAAACACCAACACCACCCCTTTTCCCTGGCAAACAAAACTTACCAGCTTTACGGCACCTTTGCGACAGTGCTGCTTTACGGCACCTTTTACGACAGTCGCGCTTTACGGCACCTTTTACGACAGTTGCGCTTTACGGCCATTTTTACGACAGTCACGCTTTACGGCCGTTTTTACGACAGTCGCGCTTTACGGCCATTTTTACGACAGTCGCGCTTTACGGCACCTTTTACGACAGTCACGCTTTACGGCCGTTTTTACGACAGTCGCGCTTTACGGCCATTTTTACGACAGTCGCGCTTTACGGCACCTTTTACGACAGTCGCGCTTTACGGCCGTTTTACGACAGTCGCGTTTACGGCACCTTTTACGACAGTCGCGCTTTACGGCCGTTTTTACGACAGTCGCGCTTTACGGCCGTTTTTACGACAGTCGCGTTTTACGGCCATTTTTACGACAGTCGCGCTTTACGGCCGTTTTTACGACAGTCGCGCTTTACGGCCGTTTTTACGACAGTCGCGCTTTACGGCAGTTTTTACGACAGTCGCGCTTTACGGCCGTTTTACGACAGTCGCGCTTTACGGCAGTTTTACGACAGTCGCGCTTTACGGCACCTTGTACGACAGTCGCGCTTTACGGCCGTTTTTATGACGGTCGCGCTTTACGGCACCTTTTACGACAGTCGCGCTTTACGGCCGTTTTTACGACAGTCGCGCTTTACGGCACCTTTTACGACAGTCGCGCTTTACGGCCGTTTTTACGGCAGTCGCGTTTTACGGCCGTTTTTACGAGAGTCGCGCTTTACGGCCGCTTTTACGACAGTCGCGCTTTACGGCCGTTTTTACGACAGTCGCGCTTTACGGCAGTTTTACGACAGTCGCGCTTTACGGCCGCCGTTACGACAGTCGCGCTTTACGGCACCTTTTACGGCAGTCGCGCTTTACGGCCGTTTTTACGACAGTTGCGCTTTACGGCACCTTTTACGACAGTCGCGCTTTACGGCCGCTTTTACGACAGTCGCGCTTTACGGCACCTTTTACGACAGTCGCGCTTTACGGCACCTTTTACGACAGCCGCGCTTTACGGCACCTTTTACGACAGTCGCGCTTTACGGCCGTTTTACGACAGTCGCGCTTTACGGCACCTTTTACGACAGTCGCGCTTTACGGCACCTTTTACGACAGTCGCGCTTTACGGCCGTTTTTACGACAGTCGCGCTTTACGGCAGTTTTTACGACATTCGCGCTTTACGGCATCTTTTACGACAGTCGCGCTTTACGGCACCTTTTACGACAGTCGCGCTTTACGACACCTTTAACGACAGTCGCGCTTTACGGCACCTTTCACGACAGTCGCGCTTTACGGCCGCTTTTACGACAGTCGCGCTTTATGGCAACTTTTACGACAGTCGCGCTTTACGGCACCTTTAACGACAGTCGCGCTTTACGGCCGTTTTTACGACAGCCGCGCTTTACGGCACCTTTTACGACAGTCGCGCTTTACGGCACCTTTTACGACAGTCGCGCTTTACGGCCGCTTTTACGACAGTCGAGCTTTATGGCGCCTTTTACGACAGTCGCGCTTTACGGCCGTTTTTACGACAGTCGCGCTTTACGGCACCTTTTACGACAGTCGCGCTTTACGGCAGTTTTTACGACAGTCGCGCTTTACGGCCGTTTTTACGGCAGTCGCGTTTTTCGGCACCTTTTACGACAGTCGCGCTTTACGGCCGTTTTTACGACAGTCGCGCTTTACGGCCGCTTTTACGACAGTCGCGCTTTACGGCACCGTTTGCGATAGTCGCGCTTTACGGCCGTTTTTACGACAGTCGCGTTTTACGGCATCTTTTACGACAGTCGCGCTTTACGGCCGTTTTTACGACAGTCGCGCTTTACGGCCGTTTTTACGACAGTCGCGCTTTACGGCACCGTTTACGATAGTCGCGCTTTACGGCACCTTTTACGATAGTCGCGCTTTACGGCCGTTTTTACGACAGTCGCGCTTTACGGCATCTTTTACGACAGTCGCGCTTTACGGCACCTTTAACGACAGTCGCGCTTTACGGCCGCTTTTACGACAGTCGCGCTTTATGGCAACTTTTACGACAGTCGCGCTTTACGGCACCTTTTACGACAGTCGCGCTTTACGGTAGTTTTTACGACAGTCGCGCTTTACGGCCGTTTTTACGACAGTCGCGCTTTACGGCACCTTTTACGACAGTCGCGCTTTACGGTAGTTTTTACGACAGTCGCGCTTTACGGCCGTTTTTACGACAGTCGCGCTTTACGGCACCGTTTACGACAGTCGCGGTTTACGGCCGTTTTTACGACAGTCGCGCTTTACGGCACCTTTTACGACAGTCGCGCTTTACGGCACCGTTTACGACAGTCGCGTTTTACGGCCGTTTTTACGACAGTCGCGCTTTACGGCACCTTTTACGACAGTCGCGCTTTACGGCCGTTTTACGACAGTCGCGCTTTACGGCCGCTTTTACGACAGTCGCGCTTTACGGCACCTTTTACGACAGTCGCGCTTTACGGCACCTTTTTCGGCAGTCGCGCTTTACGGCCGTTTTTACGACAGTCGCGCTTTACGGCACCTTTTACGACAGTCGCGCTTTACGGCCGTTTTTACGACAGTCGCGCTTTACGGCACCTTTTACGACAGTCGCGCTTTACGGCCGCTTTACGACAGTCGCGCTTTACGGCCGCTTTTACGACAGTCGCGCTTTATGGCGCCTTTTACGACAGTCGCGCTTTACGGCCGTTTTTATGACGGTCGCGCTTTACGGCACCTTTTACGACAGTCGCGCTTTACGGCCGTTTTTACGACAGTCGCGCTTTACGGCCGTTTTTACGACAGTCGCGCTTTACGGCAGTTTTTACGACAGTCGCGCTTTACGGCATCTTTTACGACAGTCGCGCTTTACGGCACCTTTTACGGCAGTCGCGCTTTACGGCCGTTTTTACGACAGTCGCGCTTTACGGCACCGTTTACGGCAGTCGCGCTTTACGGCCGTTTTTACGACAGTCGCGCTTTACGGCACCTTTTACGACAGTCGCGCTTTACGGCCGTTTTTACGACAGTCGCAGTCGCGCTTTACGGCACCTTTTACGACAGTCGCGCTTTACGGCACCTTTTACGACAGTCGCGCTTTACGGCCGTTTTTACGACAGTCGCGCTTTACGGCGCCTTTTACGACAGTCGCCCTTTACGGCCGTTTTTACGACAGTCGCGCTTTACGGCACCTTTTACGACAGTCGCGCTTTACGGCCGTTTTTACGACAGTCGCGCTTTACGGCCGTGTTACGACAGTCGCGTTTTACGGCCATTTTTACGACAGTCGCTCTTTACGGCACTTTTTACGACAGTCGCGCTTTACGGCCGTTTTTACGTCAGTCGCGCTTTTCGGCAGTTTTACGACAGTCGCGCTTTACGGCCGCCGTTACGACAGTCGCGCTTTACGGCACCTTTTACGGCAGTCGCGCTTTACGGCAGTTTTTACGACAGTCGCGCTTTACGGCATCTTTTACGACAGTCGCGCTTTACGGCACCTTTAACGACAGTCGCGCTTTACGGCCGCTTTTACGACAGTCGCGCTTTACGGCACCTTTTACGACAGTCGCGCTTTACGGCCGTTTTTACGACAGTCGCGCTTTACGGCAGTTTTTACGACAGTCGCGCTTTACGGCCGTTTTTACGACAGTCGCGCTTTACGGCAGTTTTTACGACAGTCGCGCTTTACGGCCGTTTTTACGACAGTCGCGCTTTACGGCACCGTTTACGACAGTCGCGCTTTACGGCCGTTTTTACGACAGTCGCGCTTTACGGCACCTTTTACGACAGTCGCGTTTTACGGCCGTTTTTACGACAGTCGCGCTTTACGGCCGCTTTTACGACAGTCGCGCTTTATGGCGCCTTTTACGACAGTCGCGCTTTACGGCCGTTTTTACGACAGTCGCGCTTTACGGCAGTTTTTACGACAGTCGCGCTTTACGGCACCTTTAACGACAGTCGCGCTTTACGGCCGCTTTTACGACAGTCGCGCTTTATGGCAACTTTTACGACAGTGGCGCTTTACGGCACCTTTTACGACAGTCGCGCTTTACGGCCGTTTTTACGACAGTCGCGCTTTACGGCACCGTTTACGACAGTCGCGCTTTACGGCCGCTTTTACGACAGCCGCGCTTTACGGCACCTTTTACGACAGTCGCGTTTTACGGCACCTTTTACGACAGTCGCGCTTTACGGCCGTTTTTACGACAGTCGCGCTTTACGACACCTTTTACGACAGTCGCGCTTTACGGCCGTTTTTACGACAGTCGCGTTTTACGGCAGTTTTTACGACAGTCGCGTTTTACGGCCGTTTTTACGACAGTCGCGCTTTACGGCAGTTTTACGACAGTCGCGCTTTACGGCACCTTTTACGACAGTCGCGCTTTACGGCACCTTTTACGACAGTCGCGCTTTACGGCCGTTTTTACGGCAGTCGCGTTTTACGGAACCTTTTACGACAGTCGCGCTTTACGGCCGTTTTACGAAAGTCGCGCTTTACGGCCGCTTTTACGACAGTCGCGCTTTACGGCCGCTTTTACGACAGTCGCGCTTTACGGCAGCTTTTACGATAGTCGCGCTTTACGGCCGTTTTTACGACAGTCGCGCTTTACGGCCGTTTTTACGACAGTCGCGCTTTACGGCAGTTTTTACGACAGTCGCGCTTTACGGCACCTTTTACGACAGTCGCGCTTTACGGCCGTTTTTACGACAGTCGCGCTTTACGGCACCTTTTACGACAGTCGCGCTTTACGGCAGTTTTTTCGACAGTCGCGCTTTACGGCAGTTTTTACGACAGTCGCGCTTTACGGCACCTTTTACGACAGTCGCGCTTTACGGCAGTTTTACGACAGTCGCGCTTTACGGCACCTTTTACGACAGTCGCGCTTTACGACAGCTTTTACGACGGTCGCGCTTTACGGCACCTTTTACGACAGTCGCGCTTTACGGCCGTTTTTATGGCGGTCGCGCTTTACGGCACCTTTTACGACAGTCGCGCTTTACGGCCGTTTTTACGACAGTCGCGCTTTACGGCACCTTTTACGACAGTCGCGCTTTACGGCACCTTTTACGACAGTCGCCCTTTACTGCGCCTTTTACGACAGTCGCGCTTTTCGACAGTCGTGCTTTACGGCAGTTTTTACGACAGTGCTGCTTTACAGCAGTTTTACGACTTTCACACTTTACAGCTCCTTTTGCGACACTCGTGCTTTACAGCACTTCACTTTACAGTACGTTAAGGTTTTTATTTTGTTTTTCATTTATTTTTAATTTTAAAAATAAAAAATAAAAATTAAAATAACATAGAAAATTATAATTAATTTTTATTTTTGTTAAATTTTAATACTTTTTATTTGGTACTGGACAGACCATCTCAAGCCGGTGACTGTGGTAGTGTTTGAGGGTCCCCAGGACAAGGGAAGAGATGAGAATCTTCACTCCACCTTTCAGAAGGCTGATTTATTATTTTATGATCTCTAATCTATTGAAAGAAAATGAGCTATTAGAACTGTACTAAAAGAGCAAGGAGACATCAGAAAGCTGGAAAGGGATGAATAATAAAAACCAGGGACTGCTCACAGCCCCGACACAGCTTGACCATGATTGGTCATAAAGTAGAAACAATGCACAGGAGACCAATCCAAGACGCCCCTGTTGCTAAACCATCTCCAGCCCACACTTGACAGCCAGCAGACTGTTATTGGTTCCATTTCTGTTCTGAGGCTTCTCAGGAGAAAAATCCCAGCAAAAGCATTTTTAACAAACATGTCACTGCCAGGTGATGGCACAGGCAGCATCGGCTGGCTGAGGTCACTGTGTCATCCCTGCCAGCCCAGGTGTCACAGCAAGGAGGAGAGAGGTCACCCTGTGTTCACCCTGCAGTACAGAACAATACAGAGCAATACAACACAAAGCACATATTAACAGGAGATGATAAACCTTTTCTGTTTTCATTACATGTTGATTTATTGTTACAGGAAACCCAAAACAAAAAGCACACAGAAAACAACACTCATCTACCATTAACACCCCCTTCACATTACACACAAACTCACCATCACTCTCATTACAACTGCTAAACTACACCCCAGCAATCATTGGTCCTTGGGAACATGGTTATAGAAGAAAACTCTTCAGAAAAATAACAGCGCTTTCTTTTTTGCAACAACTACTTGGAGCAGAACAGTAAACTGGTAAGACACAAAACTTTGTATTTAGGTAGCATAGCTACATAAATTGGGTAATTTGGTAATTTACTGTTAACTTACATAATTATTCTGTGTTTAACAAAAGCCATTTAATAAATTAACACCCAAAACTCCAGCAGCCGAGCTGGCCCTACCAAATCTGTATGTTTATACATACAGTAAACAAAACCAAAATCCCAGTAATACCTATCAGAAGCCTATGAAAGAAACCTATTGAAATTCATCCTACCTCAAATACAAACCAACCCATCCCGAAAGTTAGCCTCACTCAAAAAACAATTTACACAGAGTTAATAATAGCAAGAAATAAAACAACACACCATATACTACCAATTAATATAATAGTGAAGAAAAAAAAAACAAAACATTTTTTTTCTTTTTTTAATTTAAACTAACTTCTTTTATTAGCTAGAACAAAAGATTTTGCCAGGACTGTAACAACTTCTTCTCCTTCTTCTCCTTCTGAAATGTCCCTTCTCATTCCCAAATTCCTTGCAACTTCTGAGTTTAAATCCAAGAAAAAAGCAAAATTCGTGCACTTGTGCGTTCGGTGCTCCTGTCAGATTCTCTGTTTCCCTCCACATCTTCTTACACTTTCAGTCTTCACGCTGTCCTGACGTGATGAGTTTGACAGAACTGGCACATGTTAAGAGAGGATTTCCCTCTCTCCCTCGCCCCCTCCCTTTCCCCCTCCCTCCCCAAAGCTGTTTTTTTAGTGCACTTCAATCAATTGCAAGCCTGCAATGATGCACGCTCACCACAAGGCTCATAGCTGCTCGGCTAAATTCAGCTATTATCGGCTAAACTTGGCTATTGTAGGCTGCATTCAGCTGGATTTGCCTCTGCAGCATGGCTCAGCTCGCTTTGGCCGAACTCGGAGCCACTCTCTACGTTCGGCACGGCTCAGCTCGCTTCGGCCGAACTCGGAGCCGCTCTCTGGGTGTTCGGCGCTCCTCGGCTCGGCTCGGCTCCCTCAGGGCGCGCACGCGGCGCCGCCTCCCGTTCAACTCGCCCAGCTCGGGGCTCTCCCGCTGCCGCGTCCCGCGGGCGGCCCGGCCATCGCACGGACACGGCCGGGAGCGCGGCGTGGCACAGCAGCTCATTAGGCGGTGACCGCAGTCGCGCTCGTTGGCGCACGCGACAGCAGGCGGATCGGTTCGGCTGAGCTCGGCTCGCTTCGGGCAGCCTCGGAAGCCTCGCCTCGGTTCGCCCGAGGTCGTCACGTTCGGCTGCTCTCGCCTCGGTTCGGCTGAACCCGTTCAGTTCAGCCCAAGGTGGCATCGTTCGCTTGTGTTTTTAGAAATATCTAAATAGATTGTAGTTTTCTGTATTTAGATTTATATTTCTATAATGCTAATATTATTCAAAATAAAAACCCCGTCTCTAACCAAATAAATACAAACAACCACCTTCTTTTAAACGATGTTGAAATATTATACTTTGTATGATTGTATTTGCATTTATATTTATAGTTTCTTTTGATGCATTATATTAATAATTATATACCATATAGATATAAAATTCTAGAAATGTATTTAAATTACTATTTATATTATGTATCATATCTACTGCTACAACTAATTTTTTCTTATATCTTTAAACTTTATCTGTATTTATTTATTATATATTTCTATACTTAGATTTCTACCTTTATATTATTTGCATTTATAATTTTTATAATCAAATCCCTGCCTATTGACAAATAAAAATACACGCTTTATTTAGTTATTTTAAAAATATTTTTATATTTATAATTTTCATATTTACATTTATAATTTGTTCTATATTACATGAGAACATACCTGATCCTGCACTGCAGTGGGGCTCCCTCTCCTGGGGACCTTGGGGTGCTCCCAATGGCATCAGAGCCCCGAGTTTTCACCTCCTTTTCCTCTATCTAGAAACTACACTGGAACTTCTTTCTGGAAACAAAGACATTACCTAAATCCTCTCCCTATGTCCCAGACAGATAGATATTCAGTTATTAGTTTACTGGGCAGCAGTTTCTTAAATAGAATGATAAACAATATGTAAACATTTTAGCTACAAGCAAGGTACTGGTGGCCAACCACTGAAGGTATTTTGAAGCAATTTTTTAAACAATAAAATACTGATACCACAAAAATAAAGCAAAAAGCTAACTACTGGCTAAGAAAAAATTACTTTTGACAACAAGAACATTCCAACAACAAAGGTTTTTTCCCAATGTCATATCTTATAACTGCCTCTTTTGGGAATTATCATCATGTATCCCAAAAGAAATAAATACCTCAGAGTGTCCTAAAGCAAAAGGTAGCACACAGGAGCTCCTCACACGCCTGGGAGGTCAGCACAGCGTGCACTGAGTCTGCAACAAATTCTTCTCAGTGAGGGTCTGCAAAAAAAGTTTCAACTGATGAATTGAACTGATTTTAAAGGGATGTTTTCTAAGCACAGAAGCACAACAAAGAACAAGCAGAAACAATTCTTTAAAAAATCTGCAAGTTTTATTTAGCATATACGCGACTGATTTCCACCCTATGGCTTCTCACTTGGATTTTTCTGTAGGTTCAGGAAGATGATAATGCACACTCCGAGCAGCTGAGTGCTGCTCAGTGTGCTCAGATAATCAGTAACTGGATTACACATACCCGGATGGACTGGAACTCCTCTGCTGGAGATTCAGGAGACGAGAGCAGAGAAGTGCTGATTGAAGAAAATGGTCAGACACATAAACACGCATTTTCAAGAAAATAGTCAGATACACAATACCACTAGATCATTTACCAACCATCTGTTAACAAGATGCCAGCATCTGTAGAAACTAGCAAGGACTGGCCCCAACGATCTGCACAGACAACCTCATGAGGAAAATTACTGCAGAAAGACTGAGATTCCCAAGGCTATGAAGTAACATAAGGGATACACGTTATGTGCACTAAAAAATACAGATTATACACACAGAATGTGATGGACAATGCCAATAACATGTAAATGCTTTTGGCAGGATACATTTCCAAGCAGTATATTGCTGCAAGTTGAAATATCAAAACTGAAATAATTTTCTGGCAGAGGACTTCCTGCATCAATTCTGGTTTGGAGACTAGTAAGACACATACCCGAAATGCTAGAATTAAAACACATGCGGCTGAAACTCAGCGCAATCAGCACACAATAATTTTTTTCACGTAAAAATCCCAAACCTATATACTTAAAATACATGTACCACTACACATAGGCAGTTTGCTTATATTTTATAGTTCACTTTGTGATGTTCAGTGACTAGCACATGATATAGTTTCTGTCTTTCTGCCAAATTGTTCTTCCATCCTGTGTTCTCTATACTTACCTCCCAGAGCCTGCCCCTCCTCTACCACTTTATGTATTAGCTGAATCTCTGGAATTCTAGAAGCACTTCTGAAGCTCCTGTATATAAAACACATGCAGAAGAGTGCAGCTGGCATATTTCACTCCCTAATGACTTCAAACAAAATCCAAATGAAATAAAAGGAAATAAAACCACAAATGAATCTTGTTTCAAAAGTGCTGAAATTAAAATAAAAGATGATTGCATATGGAAGATGTTGCCTTCATTGAATTTTCTCAGGTATAAAAATGTCTACACTTGCTTTAACTTATGAAGTGCTTCTGTCCCCAGGCTTGTCCTTTATTAATCTAGAGGTGACTGCAGAATCAGTTTGACACTGTATCTTTCCTCTTTTCTGCTGCAGCATCTAATTACAGAAGTAAATAAATATATACCATACCACAAAATGTTTAACGTTCCATAACTACTCTGACAATTTGACTCACCTCCTTTTTACAAAAGCCTGTGGTTTCCAAGTTAGCTGTGGTATCCATTTTCACAATGGTTTTCAATTTCAGTGTCCTCTGTCCCTCAGCGTCCCCTCAGTGTCCCATACCTGTGGTGGCCTTGTGGCACTCGAGCCTCTCCCTGCCCTCGGGTCTCAGCCAGGTCCCGTTCACGAAGTGGCTGTGCCCGTGGGACTGCAGCCTGGGGGACGGGGGGGGCACAATGGGACCCCCCGGGACCCCTCCCTGGGACCCCCTAAGACACCCCTTAGGACCCCCTTGAGACCCTCCCTTGGGACCCCTAGGACCCCCCGCGGGACTGCTCTGGGACCTCCAGGACCCCCCTGGGACCCCCCAGAACCCCCTGGGACACCCTAAGACACCACAGGACCCCTCTGGGACCCTCCAGGGACCCCCCAGGACCCTCTGGGACCCCTCTGGGAGCGTCTGGGACACCCCGGGACCCCCAGCCCCGAGACTCCCCCAAGACCCTCCAGGACCCCCCCAGAACCCCCCATCCTCACGGGACCTCCCAAACCCACCCCAATTCCCCCTCCCGGTCACTTCCCCATCCCCCTCATTTCCCTCGGGACTTCCCCCAGGCCCCTCCCAGTTCCTGAGCAGGCTCCCAAAAGCCCCCACAAGAGCCCCCTCAGATTCTGAGGGACCGCCCAGGACCCCCCGAGCCCTCCCAGGACCCCCAGAGCCCCCCCCAGAGCCCCCCCAGGACCCATCCAGGACGCCCACGGGGACCCCCAGGGCCCCCCTCACCTCGTCCGGGTTGGTCCCGCGGGGATCGGCCCCTCCTCCATGGTGGCGAAGATTTCGGGGACCGGGGGAGCCCCGAGGGCGGCCAGAGCCGCCATCACCGCCGAGCAACCACCGAGACGGGCGGTGCGGGCCAGAGCGACCCCGGAAACCACCGAGACCGGCAGGGCGGGTCAGAGCGGCACCGGAAACACCGGGATTTACCGGAAGTGGCCGGAGCGGTCGCGCATACCATCGAGATTCACCGGAATAGGCCAGAGCGGCGCCTGAACCGCCGAGACCCACCGGAAGTGGCCGGAGCGGCACCGGAACCACCGAGATTCACCGGAAGTGGCCAGAGAAAATGGGCATCTGGTTCTTGAGAAGCGCATGACGTCCAAGCGATGATCCCTGAGGGTTGAACACAGAGGTTTCACCCTCCCAGATATACAAGGGCCTTAACATTAAAACCACTGCTCTCAGCACGGAGCTGTCTCAGCGCTACATTAATGTTTTCTCCTCTTTGTGCATGTGTAGAATTGAAATCTCTCTTGGGGAGGAAGCTTATTCCAAGTAAATTCCTAAACAATCAGCTGAAAAAAACCCTGAAATGTTCTTTCACTTGATTTGCCCCTCCCTGCCAAATGCATGTGCATGCCAGGTCTTGAGCCTGGTACTGGAGCTGTGCCTTGAAGGAGTAATTGTCTACACAAGGCTTCTCCTTCAGTTTTGGGATCCAGTGCTGATTGCAACCAGGTCTGGTGAGAGAAGTCATCATAAATACACCACGTTTCTGTGTGGCTCATGAAAAATGAAGAGCAGGTTTGGCCCAAGGCAGGTGTTGTGTTCAGATCCTGTCTGCTCTGCACGGAATTTTTGGTCTCTGGGAACCTCTTGTGTGGGGCAGGAGTTCTGGTTGCAGCATCTCCTCCTGGGCTTCACTCCCAGATCCTCCAGTAATGATATCTAATGGTTATCTGGCTGCACTGGCCAAAGATGCTCTGCTAAGACACCGTCTCCTTGAATTCTTTCAGGTCCCATCAGCTTTCATAGCCTTGTATATTTTTAAATCCTGTGACATTTGAAACACTGTTCCCCTGCAAGGCCTTCTCCTAAATCCCAGCTTCTCAGAAGGCCCAAGGGGACAGGGTTGGCCAAGGGTGGAGCTGTTCTGGGTTTATTGGTGGTGCCTTGTAGTGAACAGTGTGTTCAGAGCTGTTCTGCTGGTCCTGCCTATCACTTTGACAGGGAAGAAGTGTGCTGGGATATGATAAATCACTAAATTGTCACTTCTAAATCCTGTTTGCAATGAAAACATTGTGTATAAACCCTCCTCAATGGTGTTAAATTTGTCTACTATATTTCTTCCCTCCCACCCCACCACTGCTGCTCTAAGTATGATCCCTTAGTAGCTCAGTCTTTCTTTGTGTTTTGTTTGACATTTATGCCCACTTTTCCCAAAGCTCTGGGGATTATTTTGAAAATATGATATTGACTTTTTTCTTGGTTTAAAAAACCCCTGAAATACACACACACGCACACACACACACGCATACACACACACACACTAACGAAGCAGGTCTCCATGGCTCAGCCCTCAGTGGTAAAGGAAGAGCAACAGGAAGGGTTGTTTGTGGTGCTGGAGAAAGTCTCTGCAAGGCTTAAAAGAGCATCCCATTTCCACATACGGCTTTTTTTTTTAAATGGGTTATGGTGCTGCGAAGATCTGGAAAGAGTGCAAGTCCCTCATTCCAGTTTGGATGTTTTGTTTTAAGAAATGTGTTCTTTCAGCTCTTGGAGAGCATAGTTTTGGATTCATCCTCACATCCTCCAGTCTTGGTGGCTCTGTTGTTTTTTTATTTCCCTTTCTCTGCCCTTTTCCCTGCCCTCAATCCCCTGATGGCTGCAGGGGATGTGATTCAGGCACTCATCACTGCTCCGTAGCTTCTTTACAGAGCTAAAACTGACTGGGTCTTTCACCCTCCTCTCATAGCAGTGGTGCAGAGTGAGGCACATGGCAGGGCAGGGGTTTTATCTGTTGTTTTATCTTCTGGTTTGATGTTTAACACATGAGGCAGAACCCCAAGCCCCTGCTCACCATGTCAGGCTAGGCTGCAGGGGAGCACATTGACAGCAACACAGTGGCTGCACCACAACCACAATCAATCTGATAGAAAAAGGGTTTAAGGCTTCTAACAGTGCCATGGTGACTGAGCTGAGCCCAACCTGGGTCTGGCTGAATCCCTGATCTGCGTAAAGCCCTCTTCTGTGCTTTCCTGAGGCTGGGACAGCTGGAGAGGTTGCTCTCCATGAGCACAGGACGGCAGCTGTAGGCTGAAACTCGCTGAGCTGCCTCCCCAGTACGTGATATTGTGAGGGATATAAAAGGGTTGTGAGGGATTTAAAAGAAAAAACATTACAATGTCTTTGTCAGTCTTCCATGCTCACTTAAGCTGGCTGTTGGTGATTTGTAGTATTTTTTAAAATAAAAACCAAATGCTTTCCCTTTATAAGTAAATATGCTATGAAGAGGGCCTCAAAGGAAAGATGATTAGTTACTAACCAACTGTTGCTAAATTCCATATACTGCATTTTTTAATGGTACTGATACCCGTTACAGACCATTCCCAAGCTGTTTGATAATTATTTATCAGCCACCTGCATCAGCATCATCTGCATGACCAATGATGGCCAAAAAGCAGGAAGGAGAGAAAGGGGTTAAGCTGTAGGCGGGAAAGGGAAGGCAGAAACCAAGCAGCAAACAATTGGCACCTGGGCTCCATTGAAGACTAAAAGTGGGAAAAAAATGGCTTAATTAAAAAATCTGCCTATTGTTTGTGCAGTCTCCAAGGGGAAACAAACAAACCCATTCAAAGGAAGGGGAAAAAAAGGCAAAGAATTAAAAAATCCTTGTGCTGTTGTGTAGAATTGGGGGGTTTAACTCTTCCCAGTCTCTTCCCAGTCTCAGGCAGAAATATTTTTATAACCAAACCATCTCCCTTTTTAAAGCATTTAGTTGGATTGAGTAATTTCTTAAGTCCTCCATCATCAGGACCAGTTTGGGTTTGGCAGCTCAAACCCCAAAGCTCTTGGCAAGGCCAGGACAAGTTCAGTGGTTCTCCCTGTCCTGAAAGAGAGGAGAGAAGGGAAGCCAAGCTCACTGCAGAATCAAAGACTCCTGCATTTCATATTTTGCCTTGGATTGCTCACCATGGAGTTTTAGCCATAAAAGAAAAAGGGGAGGTTGCACCAAATCGAATTAAAAAGTGCCCTTTCTCAGTGTTTTTATTCCAGACAAAGGAAGCTCATTTTCCTTCTAGCATTCTTTCCCTAATTTTAGCAGAACCATTCTCATTCCAGACCCCACTCATCAGTTGTTCAATCCTTTGGCACTGGATCTGGACAAAGGAAGGGACACATCTGGGTCACAGGAAAGCATGGAGAGAAACCCTCCAAAACTGGACAGAGAAAAATGAAATGCAGGAAGACTTACCTGCAGCTGGATGCTCTTTGCACTGGGCTTCCTTTAAAGGAATGGATTTGCTGCTAAACACATCTCAGGCTCAGATGCGACAAGGAGAAGGTGGGATGGAGATGAGGAGTCAGACAGGGAATAGCCAGGGAGATGCAGGGCCCAGGAACATCAAGGATGGAGAAGAGAAGGAACAGGGATTGTTCTCCTTGTTTGGATCCATCAGTGCTGGGAGCTTGGGAAGCACATGAGGGTACCAGAGGGATGCTGGGCAGGAGCAAGATAACTCCAGGACAAGGGCAAGCTGCTCCACCTCCAGGGCTGCGCCAGGGAAGGAGGGGAATTATTTCTCTCCCCTTTCCAGTGGGATGCAGGTGCCACCCCATGCAGAGGCAGGAAAACTGCCTTGCAATCAAGTACAAAACCTGCCTGGCAAGCCCCAGATGCCAGCAGCCATTTCTCCTGGATTTCCTGCTTACAGGCATTTTAAGCTTGCTTTGTCTCAAAAGCACCTTTTTTGCCAAGGGCATTCCCATTTCTTTTGGACCCTGAACAGAGGTTTGGAAAGCTGACTTTGATGCGGGAACTGTTTCCTATTTTGATCCGTGTTAACTTGGAGTTTCCCTTGGCACCAAAATCAGGGGGTGGACCCAACCCTTGAAGGGCCATAAGATCCTAACTATCCAATCCCAAATCCCCTCAGCATTGGCTTGTAGAACCTTCTCAGGGTTAATTTAGCAAACTTAAGGGTTTGGCAAGTTCAGGATCAAAACAACCAAAAAATTCGTGAAAAAGAAACTGAACTGAAGCTGGCTAAAAGCTGATGACTCATTATAACAATTCAGTGAAAAGGAGGCAGGAAGAATGGAGAAAAAGTTAGTGAAGGCTCCATCATAACTCCTGGGATCAGTCAATGGGCTGAACCTGTCTTCTCCCCCATAGGAACGCCTGTTGGGTTAGAAATGCACTCTGCCTGCTGAATATTTTTATTGGGGACTACAGCTTGTCTGGATATTGCTTTGAATAAGCTTTTGCAGTCAAATACTGACAGATACCATCACCAAGAATCCCTGAACCTTAACCTGTCACAATTTTATGTTTATAAAGAGTATAGTTCCATAAACTGTTCCATAAAATTCCAAAGTGGGACTCCTTCATGGATGCTAGGAATTGCCAGTAGCAGGTAACATATTCAAATAGGAAGTCCTACTGAGGGGTCATAAAGTGGTAAGACCTGCTGAGGGGTCTCCCATATGCTCTTGGCCTATTTCCATGAATATCAGTCAGACTTCCCTCCAATCCAGCAGGACTGCTTAACGAAGGGTCCCTGTAACAGGATGCTGACAGACTGGTCAGGCACAAGGGTCTCAGCTTTTCTGGGGCACTGACAGCTGGGCAGCTTGTTCTTCCTGGAATTTCTTGAGCAGCGAAAGTGCTCCATAAGCGCTTCTCAAGAATAACCTCCTGTGAAGGACAGCAAGGAAAGAACTTCTCAGAATGGTCCCAGTCACAAGTACAGGCAGTTTTCTCTGAGATACCTAAATATGCACAGAGAAGCACCTAGCCACACACATAGATATGAGAGTCCCTGTATTCTGTTGCCAAAATATTTACACACACAAGTAAAACAGCTCACTGGCTTGCAAAACACTGAAGGGTATGTTCTCAGCTCAGAGAGATGCAGTGGTTGCATGTGTTCCACATTACACAGCGGTGCCCATGGCTGGTTCCTCTCGTCCTGAGGAAAGCTGATTCCTTAAATGACTCCTGAGTGGTTACTCCTCCACTCTTGGAACACCAGCTTTATTCTAAACAATTTCCAAACACTGTTTTAGTTTCTTCCCAAGCTTTGGAGGCGGATGAAATAAACATGGCTGTTCAAACAAAGTAAGACAGTCTACCAGTGTTCATCAACTTGAAAGCAACCACCCTCAGTGGCAATAAAGCAACAACTGAGTGTGAGATTTGTACTCTGGAATCATCCCAAAGAATTGCCTTTGTTTTTAAAACAACAACTGATCTGTCACCTTAGCATTCCACATAACATCCAACTAGTTCAGGAGATGGTGCGTACAGTCGTGCATACTCCACCTTTATTATGGGGTAGAGAACAAATGAAAGCCACAACAGAGTTGGCAGCGTACAAAAGAAACTGCAGGGTCTCAAGAGTCTCAATGGGAGGTAACAGTCCTCAGCAACTAGGAGAAACAAAAGACATGCCGTCTGCTTTCTTTTTAAAGTCAACTATTTGGGTGGGAGTGTCTAGCTAAGAGGTAGCACAGTCTCTCCAGAGGTATTCAGATGCATTCTATGCCCACAGTAGTATTTTCTGTTTTAGTGACAGCATCCCCTCTCAGTCTTTAGCTTTGCAACAAGATTAACACATAAAATTCATGCAGGACCCATTACACAATACATTACAGTTGAAATGCACAACACCAAAGCACTGAACATTTTTCTGCACAGTAGAGCTGAGCTAGTGCAAATGACAGGCCCAGCGAATAGATGGCCTTCCTTTGCTGCATTCAAAACAACATTACAATAGTCCACTAAACCTTTCTGCTTTTCAAACATCTTCATGATCTCCAGCTTCACATCTCAAGTATCTTCCATGCTAAGATTCCTAACAATGCACTCGATGCTCTGTACTCCAAGCAAGGTACAGACTAGTGCCAAATTGGAGGAATCATGGCATGAATTCTCTCAGGCATACCGGCATGCAAGAGGATATAGCAATTTCAGAAAGCCAAGATATAGCAGGAACAGGAAACCTCCCTTTTGACTGCTCACTACAGGGGTTTCTGCTACAGAAATCACTGAACTGGACTACACTGAGCTGCAACACAAAGCTGCTCACAGCAGGCAAAGGCAAGAAGTGCACACAGGACCAAGAAGCAGCACCTGGCCTTCGCTGAACACTGCTTTATCGAGCTCCAGAGGGGATGACGTTTGGGAACAATCCTTGCTGACTGGAAGCAATTCAGGCCCCAGAAGCAAGAGGAGACTACGAATGCCTGGCGGCAGCAGCGCCACAGCTGTGCGATTTGCACTCTGGGCACTGTGGCCCCACAAGGGCAGGACAAGCACGAGGCGGCGGCACCCAGGGAAGGCGTGAGGTCCCGGCTGCCGCACGGAACGTTTGTTACAGCTTGAGGCCGCGGCACCCAGGGAAGGCGTGAGGTCCCGGCTGCCGCACGGAACGTTTGTTACAGCTTGAGGCCGCGGCACCCAGGGAAGGCGTGAGGTCCCGGCTGCCGTACGGAACGTTTGTTACAGCTTGAGGCGGCGGCACCCAGGGAAGGCGTGAGGTCCCGGCTGCCGCACGGAACGTTTGTTACAGCTTGAGGCGGCGGCACCCAGGGAAGGCGTGAGGTCCCGGCTGCCGCACGGAACGTTTGTTACAGCTTGAGGCGGCGGCACCGAGCGGAAGAAGCCGCGCCGAGCGCGCGGTTGTCCCGGGGCACTGCGCGTGCGCAGCTGCGGCCGCTCCCTGCGCGCCGCGGCTCTCCCGAGTCAGCATCGCCTCCTGTCCGCCAGCAGGTGGAGACAGTGAGCTGCCCCAGAGCTCCCCCCGCCCCCTGCTGCGCATGCGCAGTAACTCACTGTGCTGCGCGTGCGCCGCTCTCCGAGTCGTTGCTCGTCCCTTTGCTTTTTTGAGTCCTGCCGCTTATGTGCGCGCATTTTTGCTGGGTGTTTTTATGTTTGAGGAGTTTTATTACTGCTCTTCAATTGCGCATGCACGGCGCTGCAGAGTTCGTGTGCACGGGTGGGATTCTCTGTGCTGCACACTATGTGCAGCGTTAACGAGTAGAAGAGCCCAGCCCGTGCTTAGGTTTGGGAGGAGCGCAGCAAAGCACAAGATGGACGTTTCAAGCAAGGCAGGTCAGTGCAGTGCAAACAACCTGGCAGGCTGAGGGTGGCACAGAACAAAAGAACAATTCTGACTTCTGCTACTGCACACACAGTAGCAGAAGTCAGAATTGTAACGTGGAAAAATATGCTCTCCTTCTCACCCCCAACACAGGAGCCCAGGATGGACGTCCTGGAGCACATCCAGCAGAGCACCAAGGAGCTCTGCAGGAGCCAAAGCCCTAAATACTCACGGTGGCACCGAACATCTTTGCATCCTGTCAACCTCACCGCTCTTAACTGGCCCCAGGATGGCATGAGGCACTCAATTCTGCAGCTTGTTCCCATTCACACGTGGATCTGTCATCACTGGCCTCATTAGGGAGATCTCGGCCCACACTCATTAATTTTTCCTCTAGTAAGGATGCACATAACTTAGGAAAGAATTCAGAACTCAAGTGTGCCTCTGACTGCTCTGAATGCAGAAATAATCATCTTGAACCAGAACACCCTCTGGTTCAACACACACACACGCTCCCATTCCCTATAATACTCCAAATGTGTCTTGCATACTGAAAATCCATATAGAGTTGACAGACATTCACATGCACACTAGGAAAAAAAAAAAAAGGTAGATGAGCTATCCTTCTACTGCCTATTCATCATGCCCAGAAATAGATTCAGGGTATATTTACCAGAAATGTAAATGTATCAGCATATAGTTTTGATTTTAAACATGCTGAAAAAATACCATTGGATAAAAATTAGGCTAAACCTTCTCCAAAACTGGCAACCTTTAGGCTTAATTCATGAGGTCTGATAGGTCTGATCAAGGAACCTACATAACCAAAATGTGCATGTGAATGGAAAAAATGGGAGAAGAGGGGAAAAAAAAAAAAAAAAAAAGGGAAGAAAAATGGCAATAGAAGTGTCCAATTTAAATGCAGTAAAATTCAATCCTGAATGTTTCTTTCCTCCTAAGACTATTGTAAAAGACAACAACCTGAAGGTCACCACTAATCCCAAAATTACAAATTACCAGAACTAAACTGTAACCAGTAAGGAGTTTTGTTATTGATTGCAGATTACAGTTCTGTGGTCTGAACAACTCTGTGATGTTGGGAAATTAATTACGGAAAAGTAAAATTACTTCCCCCTCAGAATAATCCTACTGATGGTGGGAAAAGCACTGCTGGGTAAGGTTTTCAGTAATTATGTTCAGTATTACGAGTCTCGGCAAGGAGTATTGTACTCATTTAGCTTTGAGTTGATCTAATGGGAGGAGAAGAAAAGAGAGGAAGCACCTACTTTCAGTGTCTTCCATATGTACCAGAAGAGTTCTTGCAAGTTAATAACTAGAAACAAGGCAGAGAGAAAGTAGTTTAAAAGTTGCAAAGGTATCCGCAGAAATTTGCAACAAGCTAGCAAAGTTCCCTTCTTACATCCCAAAGCTTCATGTCAGATCTTGGTTATCCTAATCCATTTGCCCAACTGAAAAAAAATTTGCAAAATTTAATATAAATCCCCATAAATTAGACTTCAAATTGCTATTACACAGTTATTTCAGCTGTGAAAGGTTTATGGTAGCAGTTTGTGACATCATCTTCATGTTCTGCAGTCTGCTTTTTAGTCACCATAACTGCCAGCTCACTGCTTAGGCTCAAAAGGTGTGGCTAAGAAACCCCTGAATTTGTAGACTTGACTTCAATAAGTTCTTAACTCCCACAGCAAACTCCACAAAGATGCTGGCTCAAAAGCCACACCACTAATACCCAAAGGTGATGACTAGCAAGCCACAAGACACCATTAAGCAAAGGTGCTGTCTCACAAACCATAACACGCTTTCACAAGCTCCCCCACTTGAACAAGAGTTCAGTACAGCATAGAATATGGCAGCTGTACTTTGCTCAGGAAAAGCATGGGAACAAAACAAAGAATTTCATCAGTCCTTAGATCCTAGGGTGCTCCTGCTGTGTGAATAGTCCGAAGCTGAGATTGCAAGACAAAGGAAGAGAAAGAAAATGAGAAAGGAGGAAAAAAGAGACAAGAGGAGCGAGCGGGCCCGATCTGCTCCCTTTTATAGTTAATATGATGCACGCCTCTTAGGCAAACTCGATTTTTCACACAATTCTCACATGCACAGCCAGCCCTTTGAGCCCTTAAGGGAGTGAGTTGGGGGCGGGGGGACGGAACTGACCACTCCTATCAGGGTGGAGCAGGAAGTTGGCTCAGAACATGCTGCCCCACCTCTGCAGGACCCTCTCCTCTGATCACCTTTCCTGTAGCAATACTCAGAATGTTTGAGATGGTCCTCTACAGCCACAAATCAAGGAGGAGAGCAAGTTCTTGGGCATGGTGAGGTAAATTGAGACCTGACACCTCTTTTTTATTTTTTTTTTTCTGTATTATACAAGATTTCTTGAGGATTAAGGCAGCCTCTTCCGCCTTTTACTTGTCAGTCTGAATATAGCATATGCAACTTAACTGCATAAATCATGAATAAAACTTTGAGAAATGCATTAATGTGAATTGAGTTACATTTTCCTCGAAATCTTAACAGTATGCACAGAAAGCCAAGAATGAAAATACAAAACAGCACACTGTTTAAGCACAGCTACTCTTCTGTGCAACATTTTAACCAAATCTAACATCCTTAAGTTGTATCAAATAATTTAACCAAATCTTGCACAATAAACATGACAGTGGTCAGTATTTAAAAGAAAAACAAGAACAGCTGAATGCTTTTCAAAGCAAAAGGAAAATCTTTTTGACAAAAGCATCACACAGCAACATAACAAGAAGGGTTACAAAGATAATTCATCCTCATTAACAGTGCTTTCTCCGTCCATTCTTAAACATAGCTGCACTCGAATCTTTGGTCATTGAAATGAGATTTATGAGGATAGATTCTGGTAGGAGCTTGTGACATCACCTTCATGTTCTACAGTCTGCTTTTTAGTTCAGCATCAAAATCTTGCATGGGCTTCAACACAAATGAAGCTTTGACAACTGATGTCATCTGAAACCAGCTAATGGACTCTGTCAATGTTGCATACCAAATCCAATACACAAGGAATAAAGTTTGAAGAAAAGAGTAAAATTCTAAATTTCTCAAAGAACATGTTTCAATTCTTACAAAGAGCAATGGCTGGGGAAGTTCTGGAGTGGTCAAATGTGCTGTCCAGAATTGTATCATCTCCTTTGCCTCCACACGGATGGACAGAAGTTACCCCTCTGCAAGGGATACATTTATACTGTGTATGTAACTACAGGGTGGCTTGAAAGCACTTTTTTCCTGAATTCTTACAGTTCTAGAGGCTGCACTGTTATTGGCACAGGACAGCCTCTTTACCAAAATGAAAAAGGAAAGATTCAGTTCTCAGTAAAAGTATGATTTTAAAAGTGACTATATCTGTGCACGTCAGTTTTCAGACCCGTAGCTTGGCTGAGCAAATGAACACTTAGGAAAATCTAAGAAGAACTTTCAGATGTTTAAAGATTTACTTAGAGACAGATAAGAGGCATACTTGTTTCTTGTTATTTCAGCCATTAGCACAATAAAGGTAATGTTCTTTAAGTACTGAGGGTTTTTAGCATCGTCTTAAAAGCAAGTGCAATGTAAGATGTGCTGCATATAGACCCACCAAGAATTGTTTCAGCTAATTCCATTCCTTTATTGGAAAATGAGAAGTAACTCTGTTAAGGAAAGATGGAGCAGAAAAATCTAATTGAAGCAAAGTGGGATGTAGAGTATCATGCAACCTTAGTGGCTGTACGCCAGTCCAAATGAAACTGCTGACTGTAACTCCCTCTTACGTATTGCAGTCCAATGGGTTCCTAGCAAAGTCTTGCTATACGGAGGCTCAGCTAATGCTCTTCTTGTTTTCCACAAGTCTTCAGGGCAGGTTTCAAGAAATACTGCCAAATAGCCGTACCTAAGAAAGCACTCTAACATGTCTTCAAACTTCTCCCCCAAATAATTTGTAGCTTTCTTATTCTCTCAGCATTGAAGCCTTTTAAAAATTAATCTCACTTACTGTCCCTGATTTTCAGCCAAAGTCCCTGATTTTCTCTCCCCACTTCACTAGATCATTGTCATCTCCTTGCCAAGAACCCAGAAGAAACATTGTTTTTATTTTTGCAGGTTTCTTCTGATTCTAAAAACTCTTCAGAGCTGAAATTCTTTTCAGCCTTTTGTGCCTTTCAATTTCACTTATTCTCATTTATGCTATGCCCTTTTCCTTTTTTCTTTCAAGCTTTCCTGTCCTTTACAATCCTTTTCTTTATGGCTTTTCCTGCATTCTCCTTCACTATATAGATGCAGAGAGAATGGTTTTTGCCCCACCGCAAGCCCAGCAACCAAGTCTCTGCCCATGTAGTTCAGCTGAGCTACATCGTTATTTGGTCTGGCTACTCTCTTTCATTCCATGATAAAAGAAGTCAGGGAGCTAGGTGACAGCCTACAGCAAATATTATCTGCTGGTTTTGTTCTCTGTCTTTTCTGAAAAGGAACACCGAAAAATCTAAATAGAGAGTTTCAGCTGAAACTGTAAGGGCAAAAGGTAGAGTGAGACGTATGTCTCCCTGTGATTAAAACTGGGGCCACTTTTAGACGAATAATAAAAATTTTCCTGGTGCAATGTCCTAACATCCTGAGTCATTCAAAGACTGCAGCACAGCAACATAACAGATTCCAAGAGACCTCAAAATAAGGAAACACTTCTGGTTTGATAATATAGAGGATACATTTATCGTGTTTGTCACTGAATGTATACTTAGCAGACTCAGTTGAGTGAAATGAATTTTCAAAGAAGTACAAATCCTGCAGCGGAGTCCCAACAGAAAGTTGAGAAAAGCAGATAGAAGAAAAACAACATTGGAAATCTACATGACTTATGCCTTATGCCCACTTTACTGGTTTGATCTGATAGAAAAGGTCTGGCAACCAAGAAGGGCTGGAAACAACCTCAGTGGGGGCCCTCACATGAGCGCGTGTGTTTGCTTGTCCAGGTTTGTTCATAATGTACTTGAGAACTGAACTAGGGCCATCTAGCTGCTGCCAGGAGTTGCTGACAGATGATTTGTACAAATACTGAGAGCCTGCCTCGTCAAATGTTTAAATAAAGGTTTGTTCTTTTGCAGGAGGTTTACTCCTATAAATAGTGTGATTGAATAAACAGTACTGAGCTTTAGAAAACCTGGGATGGTCAAACACCTTGTTGCTGCAAAGGAGAGAGACAAAGATGTAGAAATTGCACTAATTACTCCTCTTATATCCCAGAATACTTCAGAAGACTGCATGATGGAAGGCAAAAAACACAAGCTTCAGTCCCACTAAGCTCACCAGCATACAGCCAAAGGTCTAAGTATCAATGAATATGCGTAAGGAGACAAAAGGTGAGAAATGCACTTAGACCAGAAAGCGATACCAAGATCTGTTACAAAAGCTACGTGGCCCTGGAAATGTTTCTGCCTTCACAATGTGCAGAGTAAGACATTCCTATATTAGGGGCTATGAAGATCAGCATTTCTGGCCTGCTTCCTTATATGGTAAGGAATTGTAAGGCTTTGAAGAGAAACACAAAATATAACAGCTCTTAAATCAGTAAAACTCATGTCATTGCTCTTTTCAGTATAGTGGATCTAGTATGCATTAAAGTTTTTCTTCATTCATGTTCTCGTCCCTCAAAAATTAATTGTTAGATTTGCAGATAATCATAGAACGGCTTGGGTAGAAGGGATCTGAAAGATCATCTGGTTCCAACCCCTGCCTCGCTTCCACCATGGGCAGGATGTCAACCACTAGAGCAGGTTGCTTAGGGCCCCATCCAACCTGCCCTGGAACACTTACAGGACTGGGGCAAGAGGCATTATGCTGCTTCAAACCACTAGCTGAAAAAAAAAAAAAAAAAAAAAAAAGAAGAAAAAGAAAAACTAAACAAAAGAAAAAATAAGACAAACTTTTTAAAACATTCAGAGGTTTTCATTGGGTTCAAAAATGATGTGGCAGACCTAAATAAAATTAGCTGACCTATAGACAATTTGAAGGCAATTGCTCAGAGTTAACTAGGTATATATCAGCTAGGTATATATCATCTCCAAAAAATAAGAGAGCGGACACTTTGAAGTAAAGGAGGAGTTAGTAACACTGGAGACAGTGTTAGGGAAGAGAAACAGGTAGTTTGCCTTATTAACAGAGAAGTTAAGGAGGAGGTTTATTGTGATATGCCACAAAACGAGTAAGGCTACTACTGAGTCCATGGTTTTATTTGAGACTAAAGAATGTCTTGTATCCAATAGCTTGTCTACTTTCTTCCACTAAATCAGCTGATGTAGTAAAGACCTCTACCTGTGATTTCTGTTTCTTATGTCCTGCTGTATTGTCCACGGTCACATTTCAATGTCACAGACATCATATTGAAGTAAGAGGAATTCCACGTCTTGCTCCCCCATATGCTGCAACTGGCACTAAAACTCTCTTTGTACCAGCCATGATTAGCTGTGAAGACACACTTGGACACAGGTCTTGGAAGGATATGATGAGCAACAAAACAAGATTATAGAGATTTCCCTATGAGAGTTGTTTCATATAAGCAGCTCATAAAAAGCTAGATTAAAAATTGGAAGACTCCTACTTCAATATATAGTTTATGGTCCTTTCCATCTCCGTTTATCATCTTAATAGTTTAATGGCCACATTCTCCAGCATGACTCTGCAGTGCATAAGAGCACTCTTACTGACATCCCCCAATCCTTTCACCTATCACAGATGTCCCCAGTTGCTACTCCTGCTGCTGCCTCATTTCTTGCTCTTTTGCTCTTCTTTCACCTCTCGTCTGGACCAATGCATAGCTTTGATCTGTCTTAACTCTCCAAGTGCAGTTAAGAAGCAATACAAAACAGAAAAACAGTGTATAAATAGTAATTTTAGGAGAATGCAGTGCTTTCCCCTTCATTTCTATTACTTCAGAACAAAGTTCTGTCATCTCTAATACAAGTAATCACACAAGGGTGTCATTACAAGTTTCTATATAATATTTGAAGACTACCAGTGGCTCCACATATATCTAAGTTCCTAGAAAGAAGAAACACATTATTTTAAGTGAACTTAAAGACATTAAATATTCCAGGGATGAAGGAGATAATGGAACCAAAACATTTTCTACTATGCTATTTGTAATTGTTACTAGCTACATAAAGAGAGGTTTACTCTTTGCTGTATCTTTTTCTCAATGAAACACATTTTCTCAACATATATTGACATAAATGACTCTGTGCTTTATCCAAATGGGCTTCTTGAACATAACCTTTATTGATGTTAAGTGCTTAATAACTACAAGCTAAATGCAATTATACCCATTAAACCATGGATCATGATACCCATTAAACCTTTAAATAAAACAATTTTCAACTTATCTACAAAATGGGATGTTTGCAATATTTTTTTTAAAGCAAGAATCATGCCACAAATAATTCTGTACTATAGCTTTTTTAAAAAGAAAAAAAACCCAACCATTCAAAAAAGCATTTAAAAGAAAAATACTGGCTGGGGATTTCTACTACAAAAATTTTATTCCTTTTATAATAGAGAATACAGGAATAAAATCCAGAAACTTCATAGCAGTCATCCCTATGGGATCTAAAATATACAGAACATCCCTTGATAATGGCTATTAGAAGACTATATGGGATCCCTTAAATAACAAAAAGTATGCCTTAAACTTTTCCTGAAACACTAAAAATTTCATTTTAATCAGGGTTTCTCCAGAAGATACTGGGGAATACAGAATGAGAAAGCTCTGTAGCCTGGATTTAGTGCTAACAAAATGTTAAAGTTAACCACTGAAGTTTACTTCAAACCTATGATGCTTTAGTCACAAGCACTGCAGGACTTCTAAAAAATTTAAATAATCATGGAAAATATAAATTCAGCCACAAAAATAGTACTGAAAAACTCTAAGGTTCAAAATGCACTCAAATCCCCCTGCTTTGTATCTTAAGTGTCACCCAAAAGAACTATACGAGTGTAAACTGCTATACCAAACTGATCTTCATAGGCAATAGCTGCATCAAAATATAAACAGTCACTAGCAAAAGTGTCAGAAAAAAGCAGACAGAGCTTAGGCCTTCTTATTGTGTCAGTCATAGATTTTAGAACAACCAACAAAGTGTCCTTCCATCCCCAGTTTGTACTATTAAATTTATCTTCCTATGAGCAACTAATGTAAAGAATGCAGGGCATGGGTAATGTGATTGCTGTTGCCCAGCCCAGTGAACAGAACTGCTGCATCTGCATTGTGAACAATCTGGAAGCTGTGGGGAAACATTGATGAAAATCCTGATAAAAGACAATGAAAAAATAACCAGACTGTACAGTGAGAAAAGCATGAGTGTTGTTTTAATGTTTGCACAGGATAAATAATGCTATGGCCTGTATGAACTATGCTGCTGGAAAATCATCATTGAACCACACCTGATACACATGGATCAATTAATAAGAGAAGGCATTGTCAAACTACTTAAGTCCAGCTTCCTAACATAGACTCAAAATATTTTTAAGAAACCCATTTCATATACTGCAAGGCAGCTATATTTGACAGCTATTGTAACTATGAGAGAGCGTAAAATTAAGGATTAACCTTTTAACATGTGGACATTTTCTTGGAATGATGCACCTGAGATAGCAAACATAGCCAGCACAGCCAACACGACAGAGCAAGAAGTTGTTTCCTACAGAATTTCAACAGAAAAACAATTCTTTATCTCTTAAGTGAACTTTACAGCACTATAGCACACAATTAGTGGGATTGAGGCACTCATAAGACTGACTCAGCACTCCTTTAACAGTTCACCAAATACATTTTTTATGCCCAGCCTAAGTATTTTTTAGTATTGTAACAAAACCTCTGTCCTTCAGCACCTCTGACATCGGATTTAGCAGAGAGATGGGATTTCATGCTTACAGACCCTATCGTGCTATGATGGGCTTGACAACAAGGACTTCTGATCATCATCTTATATCCTAGTCTAATGGCCTTTTTCTAATGCAAACCTGCACATCCTAAGATAAAACTCTATTTAAAGAAGACCTTATTAACTAACCCTTGAGCACACTGGCATTCTTAGGTCAAGAACCCAGGAATCTGTACCTCTAGGTTCACATCATTCAGCTCTGATGTCAGTAAGGTCAGATGCAGAACTTGTTACACCACAGATCCATACTGCTGATGTTCTGTGGAGTCCTGAGGAATTAGTGTAAGCAAGACCAGTGTTACCCAAACTGGTGGGGTCATGCTGAAACAATTTCTTTGAGGTCAATTAAAATGATGTCCCAAGCAATGTTGCTGTTGCTTCATGCTAGGAAAAACTGCAAACTCTCTGCCCATTTAATCTAAATGAGACCTATGATCACTTCAGTAAAAAAATGAATGTAGTAATGGTTAAATGCTCAAAGATGGGGAATTAATACTTATGTAGATTTTTGACAACTATAATTGGTGTGCATTATTGTTAGTGCATCTTCTCTATAGTAATAGTCTAATCCTCCACAAAGACTCTGGCTCTGTCTAGTTCAAAGAGGAGACTGAGGAGCAACCTCATTGCTCCCTGCAGGTTCCTGAGGAAGGGGTGTGGAGGGGAAGGTGCTGGGCTCTTCTCCCTGGGAGCTGGGGACAGAATGCCTGAGAATGGCTCAAAGCTTTTCCAGGGGACATTCAGACTAGACATTATTAAGGAAGCATGTCTTTACCAAGAGAGTGGTGAAACACTGGAACTGGCTTCCTAAAAGATGGTTGATGCACCAGGTATGTCGGTGTTAAGAGGCACTTGGATTGCGCCCTTAATACTATATTTTAACAATGTTTCAGCCCTGAAGTGGTAAGGCAATTGAACTAGATGATCAGTGTTGATCCTTTCCAAATGAACTATTTTAGTCTAGTCTACTCCTGATGCTATTACACTTTAGCTAGGGAAGAGATCCAAGCATCTCAACTTCGTGATACTAAGGTTTTTCAAAAGGGAGTAAGTGCATTCACTTATTAGTAATCATAAATGCCATTCCCAGTATATCACCCTGATTTTTTTTTTTTTTTTTTTTTGGTGTATGACTCACCCTAAAGTTCATTGCTTGGCCTAGCCTGGAGGAAGTACTAGCTTGAAATTCAACAAAAATCTAGCATGGAACAGAAGCATTGCTGTAAGTCAGAGTAACTTGGTAGAATTATTGCCACTGCTTCCTCTCAAATCCCTGCTAAAATTTCTTGAGAACTTTGCATCTCCAGGAATTCTATCATCCGCTAGTTTTTTAACTAATAAAAGTTCTAGCACTTCCTGTGTAAGGAAGAACATGCATGTTCAGCTGACATACTAGAATTTTTCTATTTTGATAAAAGTTATTGTTACCAACTGAGGTAGAATACAGCTAGAATTCAGATACATGATTGCAACTCCCCTGTACAAATATAGAGCAAGAGAGTGTTTTACTGTTTCAAGTCAAGTGGTAAAGAGAGCAAAAAAAGAGAAATACATAGCTGTCCTGCCTGAACTTATCACCATGGCAAATGACGAGTGGAACTGGTAATAGAAACCCGTGCTTTCTGCTCTCAGCCACATGTCCTGATCAGCAGGTCTTGTATCCTCCCATCCCAAAAGAATCACTAGAAAAGGAGAGAAGGCAAAGATGAAGCAGAGGGCAAGTTAGGAGAAAAACACACATACATCTGCCCTGTTTAGCCTATTTGCCAAAGGAAAGAAGGTTTATAAATCAGTTGTACGTGGTTCTGTGTTCCTCAGTGATACTTAAGCCTTTTCATTAAGTATAGGAAAGCAGCAGGAGGTCTCAGCATTAGAACTTTTTAACAGTCTTGTAAAGACTGGTGAGAGAAGTAACTATTTCTCCAATGTACCAATTTTCTTCTTAATAGATGCCGAGTTAATCATGCAACCAGGAGAACAGCTTCTACTGTAGCTTGCTTGCATTGCAATCACTGACAATCCACCCAAAAGACAATACAAGAGAAACTGAGATCTACTCACTTCCCTGCTTATAGGTATGTTTATTTTATTGTGCTAAGTAGAAGAAATTATAAGAATTCCTCAATCCACTAAACATCTGTAAATACATAAATAACATGAACCAAGCAAATTACAGAGCCTAGCTTTTTAGAAGACTATCACATTTATCTAGCAGGTGGATTTTTTTTTTTTTTTAAAGAAAATAAGGTCAGAACTATAATTGGCTTTGGGATGGGCAAAGAGAATATCTGTTAGGAAAGCAGAATGTGAAAAGCTGAAATAAGTTAGAGTGACAACATAATATTTTGATTATTCAAATAGAAACATGAAAGCCTTTTCAGTCCTATTGGAGTAAGCTACATTACGTTGAAATCCTAGCACTGGGAAAAAATTGTGCCACATTTTAAAATTCTATGCAGATTACTCTAAGTACTCAATAACTGTTCAGTTTAACTTCACAGTAAGGTCAAAATGAGAAGGGCTTCAAAAAGAGAAGGGGATGACCCAGTACAGTTTTTGTCATCAGGGAAGTTTGTGACAACTTCAGGACAAGACAGAGATGGCTGGACAAAAATGAAATCAAATCTCTCAATACAGTCTTGAATTGGGCTACATTCTTTTCACTTATCTATGCACTTCACACCATTGAGGCCTCTTTCCTAACAAAACAGATTACCATTTTGATGTTGTAAAAACTGAATTCTAGTACTTTAAACTTGGACTGGATATATCATATTGAATCTTTGGGGTTGCTTTTAAAATATTTTCCCACTGGATTTTGCAGAGGCAGAAATAATGTTTAATTGTGAAACCTTCTCTACAATGTTTTATTAACTTAATGGTTGGATTCACTGTGCACATTTGCAAAATTATAATTGTAATAAATTTAAGTGGCTAATCATGTACTTTAGAAGTTTACACTAAACAGTCCTGTTACAGGGATAGCAGTTTCTGTTACTGCTATGTAAATCCTAACTATATTTCAAAGCTACTTCTTAGTACTTGGTGTTTTGAAACGCTTTTTAAATTACATTATAAACAAGTTCCTATTAAAATAACACTATTAGTCATTAAAAAATAGAACATTCTATAATGTATAAGGGTAACTGGACTTCTGTGACATGCATGGTGATCGAATTTTTTAATTGCATGATGACAGGATCATTTTCCATAGGACTTGCACCTTGTTCAGCGTGCCAGTATTCACCTAATGAGCTGCTAGCAGCACTTTGTCCGTTCTTTTGGAACGTTGTTTCTTAATCCAGCAAAATCTATTCCTTCTCCCTTCTCATTATTTTTTTATCAAGTCTTATTGTGTGCTGACAAGTAACAGTTTCCCTGGTTAGTTCCCATCCTCATATCTTACTTATCTTTTACCTACCCTTAAATTTATTCTCTTCCATAGAAGCTGAGGCATAGCTGGTTTTTTTGTTCAGCCTATCCTAGCTGCCACCTCACGAGAGGTTTTCCTGAGCATTCTTCTCTTTTCTGTGAGCTTTCTTCCTTCTATCCTCATGTCACATGATCTTTTCTTCCATTTGTACTAGAAGTCAATGGGAGACCTGTTTCCCAGGTTCTTCCTGTGACTTTTCCCTACAGGTTATGGAGAAAGAAGTATAAACAGTCAGTACAAAGGCACAGATGTACATTCAATTGTGTCACACAAGGGAACCATAAAATGTACAGCCTGTTCAACCATGAACATTAGAAAAATTACAAAAGTACATGTGCAAACAAGTGTTACCATAGGGGTGGATGTTGCACTTCTCTGTCACACTGTCAAGCTGAACACTGGCAATCCTGGGGATTTTTTTCTGATTGTTTAATGTGGAAACCAGAAGGAATTATGCTCTTTTGCTCCACTCTAACATAACACAAAGGAAGCAAGGGAAGGGGGGAGGGCAGTCACCAACAGTGGCTATTCTATTGTTTTCTCTCAAAAACTTGGCAAAGCAACAAGCTAGACACAGCTGAAATGTGCTGGCTAAAAACTTCTCAAAACTTTCATCTGAGACAGATATAAACCATGCCTAATACCATCATAGGGAAAGTTTGTCAAAGCCACAGATACCTGAAAAAAGGGTTGCATAAAAAAATAAAATATTAGTAATCCCTGTACATGTACAACATTACCATCACTGCCTACAATTCTGATTCACATACTTTTATACATACGATGCATGAATTACAAATTAATGGTATCCTCTAAATGCATATTTTGGTTTGGGGTTGTTATTTTGTGGTTGGTCAAGGAACACTTCCTCAATTTTGGTATTTTTAGAAGTACATAATTTGATTTCAAAACAGGACTACAAAAATTGTCTCAGCTCAAATATGATCTCCCATACTGGGGAAATTAGGAGTTGGAGGGCTCTTTGTTCATGAGTTTGCATTTGACATTTTTTTTTGTTTTTTAAATCCGTTCATGGCTTATTTGCCATTTCAATTTAGAAAGAAATCCCCTTACTAACAGACTTCCCTCCATTTATCGTGATCAAAAAGCAGTCATATTTCATTGTCTTGAGGAAGGTAACGGACCACAGGAAAGGTTCTGGGCATTCTGGGGGACATGAAATTAAACACGAGCCTAAATGTGCCCTTCCTGAAAAGGTGAGTGGTATCCCGGGTTGCAGGAGGCGGGTGGAGGGAAGGGATCCCTGCCCTCTGCTCAGCACTGCTGAGGCCACACCTGCAGGGCTGTGCTGAGTTCTGGGCTCCCCTGTTTGGAAGACACGAACACACCGGAGAGAGGGCAACAAAGGGCCACAAGGATGATGAAGGGACAAGAAAGCATCTCTCCTGGGAGGAAAGGCTGGGAGAGCTGGAACCGTTCAGCCTTGGAGAAAAGGCAGCTCGGCGGATCCCGTCCACCTGTACTAACACCTGCAGTGCCAAGAGAACGGAACCAGGCTCTTCCCAGTAGTTTTAGTCCTTCTTCCCCCAGGGCTTAGCGGCCACAGAAGCAACGCTCCTCCTGTGTACCGCCGCTGCCAGCCGGAGCCACGACGCCCTGACACGGTCCTACCCTCTATTCGCGCAGCGGAGCACTTTAAGCATTCTCCAGCTCCGCTCGACCCGGGCGGCGCGGGGGCTGTGAGGCCTCCCGCAGAGGACGCGGCGTCGGCCCCGGAAGGAGGCGGGGGGTGACGTGCTGCCGCCGCGGGAGGCCATGGCGGGGGCTCCGCCCGCGGCGCCGCGGGGATTCCTCGGGGCGGGGCGTCCTCGGCCGCCACAGACGCGCCGCTGCTGGCCCCGCCCCTATATAAGGGGCGGCCTCAGCGCGGCCCCGACCGCGGTCGTCGCGTCTCCCGCACCGACCTGCGCTCGGGAACCATGGCAGGTCAGTGTGCGCCCGCCCGGCTCGCGCCGCTCTTCGCGAGGGCCGCGCTCGCGGAGCCGCCACGCGGCCGCGGGGTCGCCGCGGCGGGAGCGCCGGGGCCGCGCCTGTTTTTAGGCAGCCGTCCCGGCGGCGAGCTGGCTCCGGCCGGGGGGGGCAGGGGCTGCTCGCGGCGGGTTCAGAGCCGTCCCGCCGGGCACCGCTGTGCGGTTTGAGAGCACGCGTACGGTGCCGGCTCTTTCTGCTCCTCGCTCGATGCTCTGCCCCAGGCTCCGTCCCCTAACGGGAGGGATGTCGCCCGCGTGGCGGGGAGCAGGATGGGCCGGAGAGGCCACTGTGGGGGTACAGCGGCTCACAGGGGAAAACCCAGCCCTCTCCTGAAACGCCGAGAGAGCTTGTGATTTCTGTGGTTTTGATAATTTGCAGTGAGTAGGTCCTTACAGCTCTCCATGTACGTGTTACTTCTTTCTTCCGTTTTTTTGTTTTGTTGTTGTTTGGGAGGTTTATTTTTTTTGGTTTTTCTTTTTTTCTCCGATTTTCACCTAACGTTGTCAGCAAAGTCGGTTTCATTTTCAGGTCTGGAAGCCTGCAGGAAGTCTGCCCTCCGAGGCATGTCTTGATAAGATGCTCCTGTCTCTCTAGGAATCCTGTACTCAAAAAACAAATGTGATATTAGCACCTAACTCAGAGAATAGGAGAAAAGGCAAGCACCTGTGAACTCTGGCTATGCCTAGGACAAATCTTCCAGGAGAGTTTTAAAATTATCTGGGGCAAGCACTCCAGTAACCTCTGCATGCCATCAAATGAAAGATCGCTTCTAGCTCAGACTTCCAGGATGCTAGAGGGTGTGTAAGGGCTAGCACAAAAACTCTTGCAAAGAGATATTATAGCCTATGAACTGGGCAGCCAAAGAGTTCTCTGAAGTAGCATGGTTTTGTCTGGGTAAGTCAATTAGGAAGCTGGGCAACTGCCTCTCATTCTGTGTGGTTTTGAGGACATACTCTCACCAAGAGTTCATTATGTTTCAGGCCTAGCAGTGGCTACTGTGTAAACACAAGATTCTGTGAAGAAAGAGTTTACAGAGAAGGGGAAAAGGATGAGAAGGGAGACCCACACAGCTGAAATACTTGATGTTTTGGTAGAATGGACTATTGCAGATATAACTTCCATAGTAAGCACCAACTGGTCTTGCCCAAATTATAGCATGAGCTCATGTACTTAAAAATTATATGGAATAGAACACTTAGGTACGATATGTAGATGATATTGAACACAGGGTGATACAGAGTAGATACAATAGAAACTTTAGACATAGAATAAAACATAGTTTGTTCAAAACTTTATAAAGTTATGCTGGCTTAGATGGTCTCCAGGCTGGCAATATTAATAACCTCCTGTCAAGCAGTTGTAAAGTTTCCTCCTAGAGTTGGGAAGCAGTAGGGGGCTGCATCATTAAATTGACTTTATTTCCTTAAAGACCTTTGTGTGTGTGTGTGAATATTCAGTTTCAAGAAGATGAGACAGAGTAGAAGTGTACCTGCTAACAGGTCAACGAAGAAAAGATCTGTCTTTCAGTGGCAAGGTCACTTTAAGAATTAGTGCTACACTGCTAGGGGAAAAAAAACCTAAACAATATTCAGATGAATATTGGGCACAGTCCCACTTTGTCTACACTGGATTTTTAGTGAGCTGTCTGAGAGCATAGTGTCAGACTTCCATGTATTGAATGGTAACATGCAAATTACCTAGTGAAAAACCCTGTCCTATTAGGAGGCTGTTTATACAACTTAAAATATTACACTCTTGCCCTTTAAAGAAACATAATGTTGTTTTGCAGATTTGCTGAATATGAACTAGTACAAATAGGCAGCTAAAAGTGAATTGAAACAAAATATCTTTATTCCTGGCATTATAGAAGCTTTTTTTATCTTTGTGATTGACCACTATAATCTAAATCCCTTGGGACTAGCTGGTTTTGCTGCTAAGCAAAATAGAAGGTTTTGTAGCTGGTCTATAGATCTTGCAGACCAGGTTTGCAGAGCTTATAGGCAGTTATGGTACGTGATTGTCTGTCGTCAACTGTTAAGGGAGTATTAAGTTAAAACGATATTGATGATGACTGCCTCATGAGTTTAGGCGTTGTGCCAAACAACAATTTTTCTGAAAGGAGTCAGTATTTTAATCTTGCTACTAGGCTTGATAGTAAGCCTTTAAGTGCCCAGAACTCTCACCCTGATCTAACCTAGTTAACACCATTTGTAATGAAAAGATATCAAAGTTGCTAGAATAAATTTGACTCTTGAAATTCTTATGAAGAAACTGTTTTGTTGATAGAGTGAAAATGGATTGGTAGGAAAGACCATGCTTTGTAAAGCGATACAACTTTGAAAGGAGGTCTACATTAAAATAGCTAACAGTGGACTGAAGAGCTTTTATAAGTTGTTTGCTTTTATGAGTCCCCCTCTGGCAGTTCAAAACAACATGAAAGAACGCAAAGCTTGTATAATATGGCTTCAATAAGTATTATAGGGTAAAACAATCTGTCTTAATCTATATTTAAGATACAGCTGGAGCAGGAGATTATAGTATCTCTTTTTGCTCAAAGAGTAAAAATTGTTCCTGCAAGTTCTAAATTGCTTTTTGTATTACTAGTTACTTCCAGTTTAAATCTTGCATTCTTGTGACGGAGCTGCAATCATGGGTTGCAGAACAACTCATCTGCAAAATCCTGAGCTAGCAAAACTTAAATCTGTTGTCTAAGATATAATTCAATGCTTACTTTCATTTGAAAATGAATTGCAAGTTTTACGCTGCTTTAGCTTCAGGGTTGAGAGCTGAACCTAGAGAAACTCTGCATCCACTAACTTTAGGCCAAAAGCAAGCCCACAGACTCCAAACACTTTTTGTATAATAGCATATTAGTGGCCCAAGTAGAGCTCTTTAGAATTTTGGATTGTCTCTACTTTTGGCATGACTTATTTAACCTGTGGGCAAATTTGAACTGGTGCTCTCTTGAAACAGTCTTGATTTTCTGGGTCATTTTACTGCATTTTGCCATGTGTCAAGTTACCAGTAGCAAATATAGCTATGAAAACAATCTGCTTCATTGAGTCACGTAGGAAGGCCCTGTACACAGAATTAAAGGGCACATCTTAGAGGTCTCACAGCAAGATTACCTAACAATACTAGGTTTCTAATGTATCTGTCTCAGAACAAAGTAGCAGATTGTGCTAACTTGACCACGTTCATTTCTTCCAGACCAGTCTTTTGTGACTCTAGCCACAAATGACTCCTATGTGAAAGGAGCGCTGGTACTTGGTTCATCCTTGCAACAGTATAGAACAACAAGGAAGCTGACTGCGCTCATAACTCCTCAGGTCTCAGATCTTATGAGGTAAGGTCACTTAAATGCTTCAGACTACAACAGCTCCTGCTGATGTGCAGGTTGAAAAATGGAAGTTAACTTTCTTAATAGTAGCCTGTCAAAACTCTGGAAGCTAATTTCAGCAGAAATCAACTTATCTGGAGTTCTGTAAGTTCTTCAAACATGACACTGTTTATGTTTTGGTGTGGGTTTTTTTTTTCTTCCCTGCGATGAGTTGAACAAATAGTCTGCAGTTAGAGCTCTAAACCATGACTTGATGCTGATATTTCTGCAGGATCTTTGCTCTTTTGTAGCCCTGCTTAGAATTGTCCAACAATGTAATATTGCCCATGCATTTGTTAGTGCTATGTGTGTGCATGTGGAGGTGGGGGCAGGAAATTAGCGTTTGTTTGTTTTGCAGAAATATTCCCAATTGACATAATATAACACAAGCTCTATTGAAATCTAGCAGGCACTTCAAATTTTATCATGGGAGAAGCGAGCAGAACTGAGGTAGCACCGAGTATGTCAAATCAGCAGCTGAACAGAGGCATCTAACAAGGTCACCACAGTACATCAAATGAAAGTAGGAGGCAACTGCTTCCTACAGCCTCCTTAGAATAGTCTCACTATGGAGTGGACTGGATTCTTTCCACATGTAAGAGGGTAAAAAAACCAAAACAACGAAACAGTTGATAACTATGGGAACTACAGATAATAAGTCAAGATTCTCTACATGGGTAGTAATTCTGAAAAGAGTTATCAATATATAGACACAATAGAGAGGTGACTCAATAAAAAAAATGGAGTGACTTTCCCTGGAGTCTCCTGGCAGCTAAACGGTTGTATTGCTTTTAAAATGTAGCATATAGGAACATCCATTTCAGGGTACTAGGTGAGCGTGCTCTTCTAAGATGAACCTTAAATGTGCCTATGTGCTAGTGAAAGCCACCTAGTACTGTGCCCTTAGACCGGTGACACTTATGTGCCTAATGGTGTAATTGGAACTTGCATTTCTCACCCTGTCTCCACTAACAAAGTATGCCTGAAGTTCAGAAGCACTGACCCACCAACTGTCAGTATAAAGACTGCCTTGCAAGGCAGAGTTCCAAAACTCATTTAAAAGCTCTGTGGAGCTTAAATTGTACTGGCAATTGCTGAGCATTCAAGATATGCTGAAGAACAGTAAGACTTTACTGATGTTTCCTGTTTTAAGCAGCACGAACACCTTAATCTCTTGAACTAATGGTAATTCTCTGTTGATGGTAAAGCAAAGGTTGGATATCTGCCACAAAATTTCACTACACTGCCTGAAAGTTTGTCACTCTTTAGTGAATATGATACTGGTTCAAAATATTTTGTACCCACAGCCATAACTAGTTAGTCTTGAAAAGACTTCATGGGATAAAGAAAGCTTTAGTAACTAGGTCTAGGCAGATGTCTCAAATGTCACAAATCCAGAACAGTGTAAATATTGCATAAAATTGTGTCTCATCTGTTTCGGATTCAACTGCTGTCCTGCTCAAGCTAGTCTAACAGCTTCCCATTTCTTAATTGTCTGCTCAGAGTAGGCTTTTAAGTTGCTAGATATTAGAGTCTGGATAAAAAAAAAAGCTTAGCGTATGACTTACTGAACTAGATAGGAATGCCAACTAAGACTCTGGGGAAGAAAAAAAAAACCCAAAAGACTTGTTTGTTCCTCAAAATGTGCACATTACAAACTTTATGGCAGACAGGTGTACTTGTGTGTTCCAAAATATGCAGTCAACTCTTACTACTTTTCAACAAGAAATGTTGCCAGGTTTCCTGTTATTCCACTTCTCTTTACGGAATCTGTCATGTGGTCTGCTGTTGGAGTAACACTAGAACTAAATCTTGCCAATTGACTCTTCCCCAGGAGAGTGCTGGAAAAAGTCTTTGATGAAGTCATATTGGTAAATGTCTTGGATAGTGGGGATTCAGCACACTTGGCGTTAATGAAAAGACCTGAGTTGGGTGTCACACTAACAAAGCTTCACTGCTGGGAACTGACACAGTTTTCAAAATGTGTTTTCATGGATGCAGACACAATGGTAAGTGGCTGTGTCTCATGGTACTTCTCAAAGGCCTAGTATCAGAGTCGTTGGATTTTTTTCTGTGTTTTTTTTTTTAAGAGTAGGGATAATAGATGGACTTGTAACAGTAAGAATGTGTGTGCCTTTTAAACTGAATTAACTGTTATGAAGTTTGTTTGGGGACTATTTATGTCAAGTATTGTCTTCTGTAACATGAACACTGATAAAAGAACTTCCTTTCATGTCTTAGTGTATTTGCCAAAATCCATGAAAAACATGATACCACAATTCCTAACCTAAAAGCATTTTTTGAACTCCTTTACAATTAGGTTTTGTCAAATATAGATGAGCTTTTTGAGAGAGAAGAGCTATCTGCAGCACCAGATCCAGGCTGGCCCGACTGTTTTAATTCAGGAGTTTTTGTTTACCGACCTTCCATTGAAACATACAGTCAGCTGTTACAGTTTGCCACAGAGAAAGGCAGCTTTGATGGTATGTATTAATTTGTATTTCAGTGTAAGTTAGACCAAAATGGTTTAACAGTATTTGGGATGGCTCTGTAACCACATACATCTCATGGGGACTCTGTATGATAGAATTCTCAATGTAACCATGCAAAAAATGTATCCTTCTCAGAAATAGAGGCTATCATTACAATATGTAATAAAATTACTTTTTTCAGGCTTAGTGAAATAAAAACTGAGTTTGGCCTCCAGACTAACAGGTGTAGAATCATGTAACAAGAAGTGAAACTCCAGTACTATGCTTTAGACATTCCTAACATTTAAGGCTTGGATGTTCTATACTAACTCAAGCTGCTATAGAAAAAATAGTATTGGTCAACTTGAGCACAGCTTCAGAGAATCAAACATTTGAAGATACAGAAATCTCTTTGTATGCTATGTGATGGCTTCCTGTCATTATAGGGTAGTGACTGTCTCTTACCCGATATCAAGTGCATGTAGTAGCCTTGGCTGCTTCCTACCACAGGTTACTTGGGATCTGCCACTGTACCAGGTTTCAGCTTGAGAAACCAAGTTGTGCTGTCCTGTAAGTCTACTTAATCTGTTACTGTTGCAGGAAAGGCTTATGTCCCTTGGAGACAGCTGTAGTTCAAAGCTTCTGAGTATCACTGTCTCCTGTCACTTAATTTCATTATGTAACTACTGTGGTAGAAAACAAAGTCTAACTGAAAAAAAATACAGAAAACGATGTAAATAAGACCATAAAATGAAATTCTCAGATAAAAGGTAAAGTTGACTTACCTCTCAGTACTTTGTGAAAAGTAAAATATTCAGATGTCACTCCTAGTCTGCAGAATAATCCTTGTTACTGTAGGGATTCTTCTAAAGAACATTGAGCAGTTACATGCTCAATGCTGCCTAATGAAAATTAATACTGCCATGTAATAAAGGTCAAAGGTGCGAACTGATCACCAGCTATAGCAAAATCTGTAGCATAATTCTGAATTGTTGCATTCAAAACAAACAAAACCCCCACAACCAACCAAACACCCTGTCCTACCCCTCCCAAAAAACCCCAACCCCCCCCCAAAAACAACCAATCAAAAAACCCCCAAATGAATGGAACAATTTTTACAATATGCTTTCTGACATGAATGCTAAAGCCATGCAATGGTGAAACTTCCTCTGTCCTAAATGCAAAGCAATTGTTGCAGCACTTAACAGCAAAAACAGTGGGCTAATTGTTTTGTTATCAAATTTCTAGAACTGTAATTTGTACTTCAGCTTCAAAACCTTAGTTTTTATTAAATAGTAGCACTGGTCTGAGTAATGATGCCATGGAGACCTAGACCATCTGTATAAGCTACTGCTGAGCTCAGGAACTTGGTAGGGAGAAAGGGAATTGAAAATTAAATTGACCTAGAGAGTAATAAAAGGGCCTAGGAAACTTAGTAAGAGAAACCTATGAAGGGTTACTGCTTTTAATGGGACACAGGAATGCAAACTTAACAACCTACCAAATATGTGTAGTTGAAGTCAAACTGCAAGTGCCTCGTCTGCAGTAGGAGTAACCAGGGCATAGAAGACCTTCCAGAATATTTCTTGTATGTAACAGCGGACAGCTGCCTCCATTACTGTTGTCCAGAAATGGAAGAATGATGGCTACGTATGTAGACATCTACTCTGTCTAAACTTCACGTTTGTAGATAATAAAGAATATGTCATGCAACTACTCTAGATACAATCTAAAAGTAGTGGATAGGAAAGAAAATTTTGGTTTTAGAAGAAATCTGGTAGTACTGCTACCTTAAGAATGTTGCTATTGCTTAGACAGTCCTCTTGCTCTTTAGCCTGGGATCCAAAATAGTCTTGCTGTATTGTACCTTGATATGTATCAGTAAATATGTAGTTAATATTAAGTACTGCCTGATTTTTCAGCTTATGTGTGAGATCCTGTTTATATAACAATACTCCTGTTGGAGTCTGAATTAGGACAGCTAGATACTGCTTTCATTGTCTGCTTTGGCACAAATGCATGCAATCTGAAAAAAGGCCAAGGATGTAAACCAATCTGAGCAAGAGAAAGTCCTGCAGAGTAAGTTAAATGCATGGTTGCTGCCCCTTCGGTTCTCTTATGATGGATACCAGTTTTTCAAAAGTGCTTTCCTTCCTTTACAGATTGAGAGGCAAGTCAGAGGTTTGAAATTGCTGGACTGAGTCTCTGGCTGTTTCTCATTCTGCAATCTGCATGTATGCTGACAGCTGTAACAGGATACCTAGAATTTATATTCGTCAGTGTACTGTCCGTACATCTAAGTTTATGCCCAGCGTCTAGATGCTTCAGCTGCAAAAAGCAAATTCTGCTCAAACGGCACTGATGGTATAAACCTTAATACTGCCCTAAATCGAATCATAGGCCAATAAAAACCTTTTCCTGAGTCAGCAGAGACTGAGTGCTTAAGAAAATGAAAGATTAAAATGAAACATTGTCTGCTAACTAAGCTATCCATTTACCTACCCCTTAGTAATGCTACTTGTTCATGCAGTGATACATGCAAGTGAAAGTCAGAGGACTCCCTTCAATCTCCTTGATAAGTAGCATTATTACCATTTAAAGACTCATCGTAGTCATTGTGACAAAGAATGAATGGATGTAGATAAATAGGTTTTTACTTCTCAGTTGCTGCTTATAAACTAGTCTACTCTGGCCTGAAGGCTAGATTTATTTTTTAGCTAATCTACTACTGAGATACCAAAGAAGTTTAAATTCACTTAACCTTGTAACAACCTCTACTTGCAAACTAAGACATGACCCTTCTGAACACAGATTGTTATCCTCATGTAGTGGTTAGTCAGGAGCTTTTTAGTACAGAATTAGGAACACCTGTTATCTGTTAAGGAATTTGATGGAGTTTTACTGTAATTGTCAACAAGACTACATGTGCTTTTCTTATCAGATCAGTGTGGAGGTAGATGCATCTGGCACTGCAGGTCTAACAGGCCACTGATACCCTAACTCTGTCAGTGAGATGATGTTGGTCATGCATCTGTAAGCATAAGTAATAAAACTTATTCCTGCCATTTGATCTTCTGAGCTATAGCTGAGCAGTGCTCAGTTGTACTGTTTTATTGTGGGGTGTTATTGCTGTGTTACACAGATTGAACTTAAGCTGTAAAAGAAACTGAATGGCAGAGTTTGTGAGCAGCTTCCTATCTTTAACGAAGGTAACGCCATATATACTATTTCATTCTCTGCATTTTTGGAATATGCAAAGGCTGCAAGGTTTACAGGGTTGTTCACAAATGAACTGTGGGTTCTGTGCCAGACTTCGACAGGACACGATAACTGCATTACCAACTCCTGCTTAGTAAACTGACTGCAAAAGATCTTCAAATAGCTGTCTGATGCTCGTAGCCTATTAATGCTTTCTCTTTTAGGTGCAGATCAGGGGTTATTAAACACCTTCTTCAGCAGCTGGGCAACAACAGACATGAGCAAACATCTACCGTTTATTTATAATTTGAGCAGCACTTCTGTATATTCCTACCTTCCAGCATTTAAAGCGTAAGTTGAAAACTTCAAGAAGACTTTCAGAGCTTACATAAACTAATTTCTTGTAACAGAATGAACAGGCATGATGTGAGCTTACACAGGTTTTTTAGAAGTAGACTGTTCCTGTCACTCAAAATATCGTAATTTCTTCTCTTAAAAAAAAAAGTTGAATTGATGAAAATCAAATTCAGCTGTATCTGCAGCTTAAACCACCCATCCCTGGTGATAACACTGAAGTAGAGTAAAAACATTTGACAGGTCACTAGCAAAAGGAAAAACCACTCCTCCAGTGTAGGATACAGTCTAGACAAGTTCTAACCAATGGCAGTAGGCTTTTTAATCAACTTGAGCTGACCTTCAGCATGTCACTGGTGGTATCCTTCCCACTTAGATAACTTGCCCTTTCTTCACTCCAGTTACTTAGGGTGTTTAACAACCAGTAGTGACAGTTTCATCTAATCAACCTATGCCATTCAAATAAGTGTGGTGAACAAAGATTTGTATCAAGCTAGAATTCTCTCCTGACAGTCTTTCTAGACCTCTGTCAGGTCCTTAAGTAACAGCAAGATGGAACAAAGAATACAGCCAACTGCATATCATTGCATATTTCCTCTGTGACAAAGCCTGTATCCTCCCTAGCCAGCAGTGTTAGTGTGGCATGTGAGTAAACTGTATGTCAGGGGCAGCGTCGCTCAAAGTGTTATAACAACCCAGGAGAAAGGGGGTGGGGTGAGGGGGGAAAGAAGGGAAACTGAAGTGTTACACAGAAACTCTTTATCTATTATGAGCTACAGAAGTTGGAGGCAAGGAAGAGGGAAAGTGCTAAGTGCATAAAAACAATCTGATCTCTGAATGACATCAGGTTACTAGTGTCTAAAGCAGCAGCTGGCATAAGCAGGCCTTGCTGGCTCAAGATCAAACTATGTCTTGTGATCAGAATACTATTTGGAATCTTGTCATGCTAAAAGTGGAACACTTATTTAAAGAAATATATGCAAGCCTCAGAATGACTAAGTAGCTGGATAGCATTTGATAAACTAACATCTATTGTAAAGTATGCCCTCTTTCCATGGCTGGCTGTTAGTCACATGACCTTAATTTTACAAATTACTTAGTTGCCACAGAACACTTATTGGATCTGGGAGTTCCTGACAAAAATTATCTGTAACTGACTGAATCAGTTGCTTAACTGAATTCATCAGACCTTCAAAAATAGAATGCTGGAAGTGCAGCCCTTGTAAGCAACACTCCCTGCTCAATAGGTGGAACAAGTTCCCTTGGTTAGATCAGCAGCTACACTCTTGATAATCAACAGTTAGAATATAGTGAAATTTAAACCTACTGACAGTAATAGCTAAGTTTTTGCAGCTTTGTACAGTGAGACTAGATTTCACAGCAGTCTCAGTAATCCTTTTTCCAAAGGAAAATGCCAATTCATGACAAATGCTCTCTGACTTCAAAACATTGATGAAGGACTTTTCTGGGAGATGTGGAAAGACAGATTAGTTGCTGAGGCCAGTGTGGACATAAAGCTCTCTAACAGTTGAGCTTAAATGCCCAAATAAAGTATTGCAGGTCCAGCAAGTATCTAGAAAGCAGATGCTGAAAACATTGTAGAAGCTTGGCATCTGTTCTGACTGTAAGTAGACAGGATACCAAGAGTATACTTCTCTATTGCAACAAATGTCATGATACTTCTTATGCATTCTATTCTCTAGCTTAACTTCCCTTGATTTTTGAACAGTAAGTTTCCTTAGAACAGCAGCAGCCCAAGATGAAGAAAACTCAGGTTTAGTACTGGCAGCTAATAAAACTAAGGTATCCCCCTTATGCTAAATCTTGACTTTTGGGGTTTAAAGTTAAAGCCCAGTAACTGACCTCTTGAAGACACTTTTTCTCATGCAGTTAAAGCAAATACTTGGCCTTTCATGCACACACAAGTCTTCATTCTGCAGTAAGTTCAGTTGTATTGAAACACTGAACATGAACATTGAAATATAGTCAAGGACCTTAAAATAGTATGAATCCTACAACCCTATCCAAATGCATACTTGGTTTGAATATTCCATGGCTTTTGAAACACACCCGTATTGTCTCCATACACAAAACTCTTTAACACCCGAGTCCTGGTCAAAATGACCAGCATCTGCTTAATAAAACATAAGCCAAGCTACTTGATGTTACTCTCCGTTTCAGTCATATTATGTTGACAAGAAAGCCTAATGTGAGACAGTCACTGTTAGCAGACAGACTAGTATTGCTTGTTCACAAAATTGAATCAAGCTAAAAGCCGGCTCTGGAACTGTAGGAGAATGACATGAATGTTGTCTCTTTCAGTGTTTAGCTCTTTACTTGAGAAGAGGTGCATCTCATCTTTACTTTTAATACAGAAGAACATACTGATAACAGCTGAGACAAAGCTAGAAGTCCATATTGAAAACAGTTTAAATGGTTTCAAAAAGAAACAAAAACAACCCACTACCAAACCCACGCATGGTTGCCCTAAGGTTATTTAGGAAGTAAGGATTGTCTAAGCGAGACCCTGCTGCACCGAGATCAGGAGTGTTCTGAAATGCCTTGGTTATACAAAGTTGCTATTTTTCAAGGACATGGTCTCCTTGCAGCAGAGCCATCCAATGATCCATTTCTACTGGGCTATAAACTGCAAGGGTAACTCTTAACACTGACTGTTCTCTACATAATACTTGTAATGCTTAACTCTCTGGCTTGCTGACTTTGGAGTAGAATCTTTTTCACTTTTAAAACCAGTTCCGATTGCAACGGCTGCTTGAGACTGCTCTCCCCTGAGCTATGGACATGACCCTAAAGACTTGAGTTGTCTGTAAGTATTTAATTAGCCCAGACCACTAGGTTTTGGCTGTATTCTGACTAGTGCAATGTAGAATTCAGCTTGCATTTTTTCCATTGTTTCACAATGCTTTCAGTCCTAATAGGCATTGGCAGTTTGATCATTTAGTATTTAGCAACCTAAATATTCATATTTCTGTTTTCTGGACAAATACAGAAATAACAGGTTAAAAAAAGTTATGTCTGACTGTCTAAACTTGTTTTCTAGACACATGTACAAACTGATTCCAAAATTTTTCTGCCCAACAGGTTTGGTGCAAATACTAAGGTAGTGCATTTCCTGGGAAGCACAAAGCCGTGGAACTATACGTATGACTCCAGAACAAAAAGCATAAAGGGCAACATGGATGACCCTAAAATAGTTCACCCAGAATTCCTCAACATGTGGTGGGATACCTACATAGCTGATGTTTTACCATTACTAGAACAGCATGGAATTGTTAAAGAAATTCCTACAGGGGTAAATATGGTACGTGCTCTAGTAATCTTGTGCATCCATACCTAAGTATGGATGACAGGTTATTTACCATTGCATCAATTTCCCTTTCCTATGTCCATCTCAAAGCATGGATGTGGTTTAGTTTGTGGGATGCAGGGTATTTTAGTTTTGTCCTTTTAAGCTTGGAATAAATAATACTATAAAAGAGAAGCATGCTAAACAGGTCTTGGACATGGCTGTATGCTTGCCTAAAACACACTGTGTACATAGTTAATGTAGCACCAGGTCTTCTACTGTAGTAACTTCTTTGATGTAGTAACTTCTTTAACTTATACAGAGAAGGGTCTAAGTCTCAAAGTGTTGCTGCTAATAAGGTTCTCAAGCAGAGAAAAGAGTTCAGCATGCAAATATGTACATACAGATCTTGCATGGTGAATCACATTGACTAGGACAACCAAAGTAATGCTTCTAACTCTAGTTCTCATTCACAGAGTTTAGCAGCCTGCATCTGACTGCGGACTTCTTAGTCTTAGCTTAGTACATGAGCCAGTTTAAGTTCTCAGCCTTTTTAAGACCAAAGTTATTGACCTCCTCAGATGTGCTTCTCTTGGTAATCTTGCATCTTTCTAACAAACTATTTGCAGCTATCGGGCTTGGTCTATACTCTGGCTTTCTCTTGTGGCTTCTGTAGAGAGGTATGAAGAACTGAAATTTTACTTTTTTCTTTTTTCCCCTTGCTAACATCTGTAACTCTGCTTTGTTATTTTGCTAGGAAAGCTGCGCAATCCCTACCCATTGGCAATGCTTGCTACTGCGCATGATAACATCAACTTTTTTGTCCCATTCTATGGCCTGTTGCTCACTTTAGCTGCACAAAGTATTTCTATATTTTTACTCTACCTTTCCTTTTAGGCAGAAGTTACAGAGGCAGTGTCCCACATATCAGTATCACCACTATTACCAACTGAATCTTCAGAAGAACGCAAGGAACGGTGGGAACAGGGCCAAGCTGACTATATGGGAGTGGATTCGTTTGACAACATCAAGAAGAAACTTGATACCTACCTTCAGTAGAAGTGCCTGTCTCAAACAGTGGTGATGCAAGGACTTGTTCCAGAACTAACAGCTAGAAAGGTATAGATGGTGGTCAGTTACACTTGCTAGTAGCTTGAGGAAAAACTTCTTGGCTGAAGGCCTCTGCAGTGCTACAGATGAAGACTGAGCAAAAGCTAGGAAGCAGAATCCTTGGGCCACCTATTACTGCCCAATTTCCAATTCTCCATACTAGATAAAGTCAGGTATTTTCAGCTTAAAATTTCTTCTGTTTTGATCAATTGGCTCAACATATTCTTTAAACTGGGTTTGTTACCTCACCTCATTAGGTGATTAGCATTGATTCCTTTGCTTGCTGTTTTAGATGTAAAATCTAATTCATGGGATTGCTCATACACTGGAGTGGTAGCCATTCTGCTTTACCATAAATGTATTAATGACACTGGGATACATACATGTAACAGTAATAGCACTGCTTTGCTCTTCCAGTCACAATTGCACTGAAATTTTGACCAGGTTCTTACGCACAGTGCCTGCAGCATGGCAGAATGCGTTTTTCAGTTCTGTATACTATGGGACTAGTAAACTGAGTTTTATCTGTTCCTTGCAATGTTGCACTTGATACAAAAATAAAAAGTTGTCATGCATTTCTGTCTTCCCTAAACTCTTGAGCAATTTAAAAAAGGAGCTTTAAAGCAGTCTAACTAAAATATTCAACAGGTATAAATATCCCTTAAGCTTTGCTGATGTTACTCAAGCTCTCATTAGCAAATGTCCATCTTTTACTTCATAATTATTTAGAAGTACTTAGTCATTTGCTAGGGAGTTGTTTAGGGCCAATCCCTGTATTAACTTGCCATAAATATAGGACAGGGCACATGAGGAAGGACCTGCTGAAGGTGTTTACATTAGTAACTTGAAGTTTGGGAAGAAGGCATCCTTCTTTCAAGTGACTAAAGAAACACCACCGCTAATGTGAGCCCTGTACACGGAACTTAGTCATAAAAACAACTGTGATACTACTTTGGCAAAGAAAGATTACATAGCTGCTTAAGTAACTGTACCTACCCTGGTAAGGAAAACTACTCTTTCCATGTATAAAGACAGTAAAGGAAGTGCTTTTTGCCACACTTAGGCTACATGTACTCCAAGACACATGGAAAAGCAGTAAAAATAAAGCATGCTGATGACAGATTGCCTGTCATCGGTACTAAAGTTTTCTGTCCTTTAGTCAAAAGTCTAAACAGAGCAAAATTAGTGTTTTTTGACAGCCGTACCTTGCACAAATCCAGAAACACTAAGAAAATATCAATTCCTTATTTCCTAGTAAAGGAGGATTTTGGCTGGAATTTAGTGATGGTGCTAAATCTTGAGCCTAGAGATAAAATAAACAATCAACATGCTCTCACCATTTGCTGGTAAAGCAGAAGACATAATATGAATATAAGGGTTGGTCTATTTTAACTTGCTTTCACTACTTAATTCCTCTATGATTTAGTTGCTCACCATTTAGAAAAAATGCTAAAAGATGAGGTCCAAACCAAAGTAGCTTGTAACTACTTAAAAGAACATAGTATCTGAACTGCAGGTTGTAACTAGCCCTTTCCTGTATGGGTTTTTCTTTTGCTGTGTTTTTTTGTTTGTTTGTTTTGTTTTGTTTGTTTTTTTTAACATATAAATTTGAAGTTGTGTGAAAGCAGGAGGGATTACTAGTTACAGTCTGTAATGACAAAAGTATACTTTATCAAACAAATACTGGAGAGTTCTGCATACTCAAAGACTATGGAAAATGGTAACATACTCTTTTAAAGCCAAACAGTCTACATTGTCCTCCCCTTGTCTGTATTCATACTGGAGAGTAGGGACATTACTTCTTTTTAAGCTTAGCTGGAGAGAACCAAGAAAGTATAAAAGTATGATACGTATTACCTGCCCGAAAATTTGGTTTAGCGTGTATGTTTCGTTGCATTAATACAATAAGATAAGGAGAGATGCTGAATAAGATGAAAACCAGCATGTTTTGGGTTAACAAATACAGTTAGTGAAGAAAGATAACCTGTGAAAAGAATTCTGCTGTAGCCTCTGTAACTCATACTATGATCAAGTGTTTAACCACAGCCTCAGGAAAGGTATGACATCCATACCAAATTCTATGCAGCTTATTTTCAATAAAATGACCTTTATGTCATTATTTGCCACTATTTCCTTCACAGTTGCTGTAGGCAGCTTTTGCAGAAGAGCAAAAATCCCTTTTTTCCCTTGCAATAGCATCACTTGATACATCAAGCAGTTTTCTGCTCTAATCTGAACATACTCAAAACAGCACTATACTCTAAACATCATTATTCAGAAGAATCACAGCACTGCTTAGATTGCAACTCAAATATTGGAACTTCATGTGCCATTATGAAGCCTATAATCTAAGGTTTTCCTTAAATGGTGACAGCTCAGAGCAACTCTTAAAAGCTTAAGAAGCATTTTTTCCATATACATCTTTGTTTTATGTACAAGGTAAGAAAAAAAAAAGAAACAAAAACCAAAAACCCCCAAACAAGCAAAAAAAAAACAATTAAAATCAGAATGACAGGCTACTAACTCAGTCTTTGGAATTAAAAATAGTTCCAAAAGCTTTCTCCTAGAACATACCATTCAAACTTCACAAAAGAGAATGCCAAAAGCCAAAGACTACTTACAGATCATGAAAAGCAGAAGAAAAATCCCAAACAGTCAGAACACCAAGGTGTTTAACCACTTGCTTACTGAACAGCTCCATCAAATCAGACAGGACTTTTCTGTGCTCAGGTTTTACATCTTTTCTCTCAGATATATTAATGGCTTTCGTGGGAGAGATCATAAAGCTTAGTACTACCTTCTGTAAGTTATATATGGCTTTGGAACTTGGAAATAATAATCTAATAGATAAAAAAAATACTAGTAATTGGTTTAAGTTGTTTTCATAATCATACTAAGCCATTTTACAAAATGTCAGCATATGTTCACATAAGTAATGATGTAGCTTGGCATTTCTAGCCATAGAAATGGTACTCTTGCCTGTGAAATTCTTACTTGCAAAATGGACATAACAAAAAAAGGCCAAATCCTCCTTCAAAATTGCAAATTATTTTTCCAGTTTATCTCTACATATCAAAATCTGTAACAGCAAAACACAAAGTTTAACTTACATAAACTCTATGCCAAACCAAAAAAAACAAAACACAAAAAAACCCCAAAAAATGGCACTCAAAACCCAACTTCAATCAGGTTTAGCTGTTTTCTTGTTCTTTTTCAGCTTTCCAGTGGCAATCAGATACTGGGGTTCATGCTGTCTTCCACTGTTTGTGTCCTTGTAATTCTTTCTCTAACAGACTTAAAGTATGCCTTTCTCCATAGCTAAGGTCCTGGCTCTCCAAAAATGGCATCAGTTTGATATTTTGCTTGTTTTTACTTCCTTTCTCACTCCTTTCATTAGCCCACTTGCTTCTTCCCTTTATTTCTCAGTCCTTTTCCACTTCCTATGTTTGCAATTCATCTTTTAATCAGCAGGTTGGTATTTTCAGACGTAAGAGGTGAAAGGCTTTACAAGCTTTACGGACTCCATTTCTCTGCTGTCAAGTACACTTCCCAAATCTAAACAGGACATAGACATAGCAATCTATGACTCCAATTCAAAGTCTGAGCGTCACAGTGAAGGGAGCAGAATATGTGTTAGGGAAACACATTATCAGAAGACAAGAATCAAATGGAAAGAAAGGAGCAGACATAAATATTCAGCTAATGCTCAACTGAGATTCTTCAGTGCTGTTTTTTACTCTGTGGTACATGAACGGGTGTAATTTACCAAATTCTTCCTCCATAAGTGGTGGCATGCAGATCAGCATTCCATTGAGACATATGTGTGGAAGCGAAAAACGTGTCATTTTTCCACTGCAAGTGGAAAAGCAGTAAAGGAAAACTGTTAGAAAGCTGGCAGCTATAAAATAATTTGTTTTAATCTATTTTGCAAGGACTACCTCATTCACTGACACACGAGTGGATCAGATTCTACTTTGCATCTAGCACGGTCTTATTGTTCAAAGTGTCTATTGAAATTACTACATAGCATATTGTAATACATGCCTATGATTCTAGCATTTCATCAAAAAAAACTTTACAAAAATCATTGGAGTTCTGTTAAGTAAAATATTAAAAGTAAGTGTTTCATAAATTTAAGTGCTGCCTTTTTACTAACTCCTGGGAAGTAATTATCAGAGGAACTCCCTCCTGCACCTGTATATTATTCAGAAATAGTAAAAAGTACTTTTAAAATTTTGAATTAAATACCATCTTTGTACATAGCCTGCAAAAGTAAGAATTCTTATGAAGTGTCACTGACCACCTTTTCTGAAACAATCGGTCCAGATGATCTCTTTGTTTATCAGGCAATACTAAGATAGAAACATGAAACTAATTGATTTAGAGAGGGTTTTGCTTGAAGGAGAAGACACATTACTTACCTTTTATTACCTTTTCACCTCTAAAATGAGATGAAACGCTTGCAGATAATGATGCCTTAGGTTTTAGCTTTTGTATTTTTCAGCCTCTGTGCTGCTTTAGTGTGTAGTTCAGAGTTTCATATTAAGGGATGGTAAGCTCTCTTCACAGAGTACATAGACAAGACAATTCCTTTCCTAGCTTGGGACCAAATACAGTGGTGGTTGGACCAAGGACAACCACCCAAATTTCAGGCCCAAGAGCATAAACAACATGGACTGAAGAGAGAAAAACAAGAAGGATGGGACTTCATAACCTAAAGCTATAATTGGACAATTAACTCAAATATGCTAATGGACCAGAACTTCTAAAAGTGAGAGGCCTTGTGACTGGTGGTCCATTTTTTTGTGACCATTTTGGGTTCATCTTGGATGTAGCTCTGGCTGGGCTCTTGGGCTGCCCAAGATGTATCCATTGAGGCCTTTTAATAAATTCCTACTTTATTCTTTAACTCCATCCAGCCTCTGTTCTAGGTCAGCCTTGCTATGGCATTAGTTAGAATGCATGAATACACATTTTGGTTTTGAGGGGTTTTTTGTGATCTTAAGCATTGTACTAACAAGCAACCTTTTGAAGAAATGAACACTGGAAGAATTTCAGGAGTTTGCGTGCTTCTAAATTAACATTTAGGAGCAAATTAGTTTTTATAATTTATTCGAAGCATTTATATTTTGAGCACAAAGTCAGCAAAACTGAAAATTAACATGCGACGTGTAACCTGAAGAGAAGTATTATCCAAAATATTAAATATGTTATTTATGCAAAATACCATAGGATCAAGCTATAAATCAATCAGAGCCTTTATTAAATATTTTTTGTTATATTTCACTTGCTGAAGGCTTTTTGGTAGCAAAGGCTCCTGCTGCAAGTTTCCTCTTCTTGTTCTGAATTTTCAGGATATTTTCTTCTACTGCATCCTTCACAATAAACCAAGAAAAAAAAAACCCACAAAAAACTACCCACCTAAACCACTGAAATAAAGTTGTTATTTTTCTCTAAATAAAAGCTTAAGATAAGAAGTTTAGGTATTCTGGGAAAAATGCTAGGGGGCTGAATATCCTAAGTACAGTTGCATTATTTAGTTATTAATTTGTAAACACAGAGAAAGGGGTTGTAAAGCAGTTGGAGGAAAAGATGAGGTCTTTTAATTTTTCTGTGCTTTTTTGTTTTAAACATTTATTAGAAGGATATCTATATCGTCTTTGCTACTTTTATTAGAAGAGAATTTGGCTTCAATTTTTGAAGTAGTATTTTTGTGATGGAAAATTAATGAGGCAGGCTAGCTGCTCTTCCGCATCTAAACAAGCTGCTATGACAATGACAAAAGCATTCTACATACCTTCAAGATAATGAACTGTAATAGCCAGGCTAACCAACAGCTATACTACCCCATCTGAGTCACTCCAAATAGCTCGAGACATTTAATTTCTAATATTAAAATCTTACAGTCCAAAGCATACTTCAACAGTCACTCCACAATTTAGTTTTACTGGTGAGACTGTGATGGCACAGTTATTTTTAAAATACTGTAAAGCTTCTTGGAAAAGAATTATTTCTTCATAAGCAGAAAACTGTTGGGATTATCTTTTAACTGACCTTAGTAATAACAGCACTATGCTTCTGACCCAGCATGCGACACCTGTAAAAACGCTGGTCTTCTGCAGTGGGATTCCAAGCTATTAGCAGAAATGAATAAGTTAAATAACCTCCCTTCAAAACATAGTAGTATGCACATGGCATCACAAAGCAGATATTGTACCATCAACATCATCTTCAACAAATACTGCCTGCAGATGAATTACTCCCTGCCTAATACTCCTTAAGTGTTCCACTATAAAGAAAGATTTTAGAACATCTGATTATATGTTCATAACAAGCAGGAACTTCCAGGTAAATGCTTTAAAAACAGAGTTTGTCAGGAATCTAGGAGACATCTAAACAATCCTTTTATTTTAATTCTGAAACAAACACTGCATATACTAACTGCTTCAGTACCTGATGGCAAAATCTAAATCAGCTGGACACAGGCAGTTATTTAAAAGTGGACTGTTAAGAAAGCCCACCTATGCTTTCATTAGTGTATACAATAATCACCATTTAAGATAAACAAGAAATTTTGCCAAACACAAAATGATAGTGTCACTGTTACTACTTATACTTTTGATGTAACATTAAATGTGAGGATCTGTGAAATGCCAGGACTGTGCTCTGCATTTTCCCAGCATGTTTCATCTATCTACAGGTACAGTACTACTAGTTCTCAGAAAATAGTTACTTAAATCTACATCAACTCTAATAATGTTCTGTCTCTTATAAGCAAGTCTCGTGCAATGGGCTTGCCTTCTCATGTCACCCACATACTGCAGGTTGTCTAAGAATTCTTCTTAATGACTTGTTTTAGATTCTAAGAACCTCTGATGCCTACTCACGCTCAGAGACATCAAGCTGCAAAATAAGATAAAAGCCAAACAGGTCTTGTCTCTCCAACCTATGGTAGTAAGCAAAAGAGCAACAAATGGTGTATTTGTCACTGCAAGATGAACATTCCTGGCAAGCTTTATACAGCAAACTGTTCTATTATTAATCTCACCATATGAGAACAACATGATGTCTGGAGGAAAGACCTAGCCCAAACATGCAGAAGCACGTGCCATTCTATTTCTGCTGTAGTCAAGAAAGACTGAAGTGTACCACTTTCACTCTTCTCTCATCAGTCCAGCACAGAAAAAGTGAATTACAGTACTTCTGTACCTTTCCGCAGTATCATCTCTTACAAAGGATACTGTATTTTACATTGGAAAATATTAAAAACACCCGAGCCCTAGAGAAACATCTGTACACTTGTGATACTCTCACATTAAAAGTTCATATTTCTTCCTAAAGGTGAGAATTCTGCATCTATGATTGTATTTAAACAAACAAATAATTATAAAAGAGGTGGCGAGGGAGAAAGTAATCTAGTTGGATAAATATTCCTCCCTTGCACTGTGGTATTATACCTCTCAGAGAAGGAATGCAACTCTCCAAGCTACAGTTCTACAATAAATCCACAGAATTTGAAAAACTGATTACTCCACTGGTATTTCTGCTTCTTAAATCCTATTGCTGCTGCTAGTGCACTTCAAGGAATGCTAATGCATGAATGACTCTCATGTGGCACTGTTTATTCAAAAGTGAGATCATAAAGAAAGGATCATGTGGGCCCACTGCTCCCCCACCAAAAAGAAGCAGTCAAGCACTGCCCCTTGGGATGGTCACCGGCACAGGAGGGCTCCCGGCAGCACCAGAACTCGCAGGTCAGTGGTCTGGAAAGGCAGCAATTACATTTGGCCCTGGGTTGTTAGATATACCTAGACTGTAGATGACTTGGTGTTAGCAATGCTTAGCTTATTTTCTTACAACCGCTTGCCACAATATGATGAATTCATTATACCTCATTCATTATCTTCACAGATTAAAATTATTTTGCAGTTTCTACAAGTATTCAGAGAATTGCTGGGAAAATAAAAACAAACAGTCGGACTTGATGGCATTATGGTAGCGTAGGTCCCTCCCAACTGAATGGAGCAATGCAGCCCATACACAGACAATATTTGTGAAGATGCATTGTGATTCATGAAAAAAATTCTTTCATGGCAACTTTTCCATACTCTTATTCATACTTAATTTCTTTCATTTATTAAATAAATAGGCTTTGTCTTCATACTGTTACTATCCATGACCTGATGTCCAAGCTAGTACTTTTTCTTTACGATTGGAGGTGATGGATGCCCAAGTCCAAAGCTAAACTATTGTTTTAATTTACTCTGTTTCTTTCAAGTGCGGATTTTGTTACAGTTTCCAACTGCCAAAAAAGTTTGGGAATTACAGCAGAGGAGTGAACAGGGGAAGGCAGGAAGTGAATAGAAAACCCTTAATCTAGTACAATGACACAACATATGAATCAGTTTTGCTAAGGAAACCATTTTGTAATCAACAAAGGTAATTTACATTTTTATTCTTTACAAATAATTTTGCATTTCTGAGTGCTTTAATGAAAGGAAAAAAACTTCTTAAATGTAAGTATTACCAGTTTCCCATGACCACAAAAGGTAACCTCAGACTAATGTCTTAATTTATAAATAAATTCTCAGTAATAGCAGAAGAGACTAGAAGAAACAAGTACTACATTAAATATATACTGTTCCTCAAATTCCACTTTATGGCTTTTGAAGTTCATAAACAACAAACAGAAAGCCTCATTCAAAAGTATCAGAAAGAGAGATATGAAGAATGGACATAGCATATGCTACACTGATGTCATACCACTCTGTTAGTAGTATTACTAGCATTCTTTCCACTTATAGTAAATAAATGGATAGCAAAAAAATATAGTGTTAAAACAAGAAGATCCTAGGGAAACAAATGAAGGAAAGTTCTATTTGTCTTTTAAACAGATACTCATCATTGTCATTCTTTCTCAGACAGGTTTTCCTTCTGCCACTTAGAAAAACACCAAAGAAGTTTCACCTAGATTAGGCCATATCATTATGAACAACCCATTACCACAGGATCCATTAAAAACACTAGGAAAGCTGCTGTCACATTTAATCCAACTCCACCCACTTTCAGAGACAAAAGCATTATAGTTCAGGACCCTGCTTGGTTGCTTTGGAAACAACAAACTGCTTTCATTCTTTTCTTCTGTGCCATTGACCCATCCAAATGAATAAATGCAAGCCCTGATGCTCTAAAGAAAAAGTAAAAATGTGAATTTAACAATCCATTTTGGATGACAACAGGAAATAAATAAATTAAAATCCTGACCTCTGCATATTAAAAACACCATTTTCTTTGAGAGATCTTTCTAAAACACCATAAAAGGACGTGTTTATTGAAAAATAACATCAGTTCTACTTACTTCAAACAGTTTTCTATCAGTGACAAGAAAGTTGTGAACTGACAAACAACCAGACATTTAGCAGCTGGACTTATCCCTCTGTAGTTCTACTAAAGCAAGCATAAGAGTGTTTATGTGAAATCAAATTAAGTATTTATCTGAAATTAAAGGAACTTATTTTGACTTGGTTAGAGTCCATTCCTACAGATGGCTTTGATAAAGTTCACATCAATTGAGAAAAACCACTGTTCAGTAATACCTTTTAAATGAACTAATTTTGAATTCTGTGAGTAGGCTTTCTTCTCATTTCCATAGGAAACTATGGGTTCAACATTTTTAATAGTCACAAACTACAGGGTGATTGAGAGTGCTTTGGGAAGGAGAATCCAGAACCAATTTTCCAGACATACTTCACGTTGTCAAAAGTCTGCAAGTCCTCTATCTCCAGGGTATATGGAAAATAGGAACAAAGTACTGGAACTTCAGAGAATAAGGCTTAAGCTATGGACAGCCCCAAGGCAAGTGATCTACCATAGCAATATTCAAGAAGTGAGAAAGGCTTCCCCCAGATATACTGAGGCAAATAAGGTATGCAAGACCCTTGGCTAGGTATGACAGGGAATAAGGAGGCACCAGAATCTCTCTTGGAACCGACATGAGAACAAAAGGAACCAGGAATGGGATGTGAGGCAGAAGAACGCTGCTAGTTTTCTCAGTAAGGTTTAGCTATGATGACATAAAGGACCACTAACTAGAGAATGAAAGTAACTGCATCTGCTAAAAAGAAAAAGAATAAAAATCATGATTTATTGTAGAGCATAATGTCTGAAATTATCTCTTATGTCTCCACAAAAAGATTTTTAAGGAACAAATTTGTAACCAGCATGTGAAAGAACAATTTCTTCATTAAATGTTAAAAACTTACTGTTTCAGAAATGCAATCCCAAAATGAAAAGGTCAAAGTACAAACAAAAAGATACAAATTCTGGCAGCAAATGAAAGTGAGACAAAGAAAAATGATGTGGCAGAGCTTGAGAAACAAGTCTACAAAGTAAAATAAGAATACTGCAATGTTTTTTCTGACAAGAGTTGTATTGAACATATGCCCATTTAGTTTTCCCCTCTAGAGCAGAATATATATTGCTTAAGTAACATTTAAGAAATTATTTATTTAGAGTTTGTTTCCAAAAGTAAAGTAGGATTTGACTAAGTTTCAGTGGTTATAAAACTGCTCTATCTTCAGAAACTGAAACAAAAAGCAAAGCTCTTTACCCGGAGTTTTATTTAATTAACGCACATCTATGTACCGAACAGTGACCAGCATCAATTTACAACTGGTGTTCCTTCTGTCTTGTTTCCCTGCTGCAAGGGAATTGCAGTTTGTTTGTGAGGTGATTTTAGTTCACATTTTCTTCTGTGCTGGCTATACATGCTCAACAGACTTCTAAATAATAACTTCAAGTATGTTATCCATACATATATAATGTTCAGTAGATTTACACAATTATAGAGTATGCTCTACAAAACCGTAATGAAAGCTAAATAAAACATAATAGAAGGCACCTTTGAGTTAGAGATCCACTCCTGATCAGGCTTCTTTCCGTTACTGGAGTCTATTTCCTCTTCTAGGGGACCATTCCACCAAGTTGTCTTCTTGAAGCTCATTCCTACAGAGAGGGCATTTGGCTGTGCAAAAGCCCAAACAATATTAAAAGAAATGTATTAAATCTAGTTATTTATAGTGAATGATAAATACCGCCTTTACAAAGCACCTTTTATGCATTTATTATATTGATGTAAAAACATCTTCAAGGATTCATTCTTGTAACACAATTTCTCATTTCTGATGTGACAGTCAAAATATTTTATTTGCAAGAACATTAACATGACCTAAATGCTGCACATTTTATAAACACTCAGCTTTCCTTAAAAGTGAATTGGTCTTCTTTCTGAGCATATTTATATTGAAAAATGTATCTTAAGGTTTTAAAGCAAGGATATATTTGGGCTATGAGAGTAAGATTATTTAAAATATGAGAAAAATAAACCATCTTTCAAAGACAATATCTTTCTTAGTTACAAACAAAAGAATGACCTTTTACCCTTTTTTTTCAAAGCCTGCACAGAAATAATAGCAGTCTGATGAAATATGCTTTGTCAGGACCAGACACAGGGTATCTTCTCTTTTTCCCCAACAGACACATGAAATGAGACATAATTTAACGCAATAGCGCTTTCACAGGACTACTAAAAAAATTTAATAATAGACTGTGTGCACTATACAAATGGACAATTTTGTGAGGCAAAAATGACAGACATGAAAAACTTCTGCCTAATGAAGCAACCCTTTAAAATTAGGTAACACTGTTTATATAGAAATCTGGCCATAGAACCAAGGCATCTTTAGAGAGGATTCAAAGCAGCCCTCACAAAGCACATGAATACTGGGGGCTGCTAATCTGGAATGAATTGATAGCCAATTAGAGAGACTAGCAGTCATAGTCTGATACATTAATTTATTGCAGCAATAAAGATATCTTTTCAACAGGCACACTCTATAGCACAAACAAATTTGAAATAACAGTTTTCCAAACACAGTGAATGACTGAGCCATTCCTGATTTGGCAGCAAACCCAAAATCCTCCAGTGACAAGCCAAAACAAATGAATTCTATTAAATCTGAAAAATATTTTCTGGGAAAAAACCCACAACCTCCTAACAGTGCTCATAGACTTTTTCTTTTTTAATAAAAAATTCACATCTTTATGCATCTCTTCTCCACTTTAGTACTGTAATTATAAACAAAACACAAAAGTCAGCTGAACATTGCCAACACAGATACTGAAGACTTATGGTAAAAGCATGTGAAAATGACAAAAAAGTCTTACAATGAACAGCTAGAAGAAAATAAAAATGTTTGAATGCACATCTGGCACGCTTTTGTAAGAATGTAGTTGATACACAAAGACAGATTACTACAGAGATCTTACAGCTTTACTGTGGCTTCTGCATAGGAGTTTTACTTACTTGCACAACTCTAAATTAAGTCTCAACAGACGACTAAAATGAAGGTAGTATTAACTCTCAAGCTGTTACATACCAAGAAGTTTTTCCAATTTTGGTAAATGCTTTTAGGTTAACATTAGAAAGATAAAATGATTTCCAAGTTTGTAACACTGTGACATGCCAAACTTTTCACTCAGCAGTTTTGTGCTTGCAGCTTCACATCTCATTTGTATTAATAATGGAAACCATCATCTTGCCTAGAAGAATCTACCCAGATCAAATGCAGTACTAGTACAAATTCCTATCATGTGGAAACAGTGAATTCCCCAACTTTGGAATTTAGATGGATTTAGATGCATGTCAGAGTCAACTTTGTAATTTATAGATGCATGTTTAGATGTCAGTGTTTTGGCTAAAAGCTGCAAAAACTTTCTTGACAATCAGGAATAATTTTGAAGGTAAGAAAGCTTATTCACTCACTGTTTTAGAAACTTATGATAGTTCAAAAGAGCAGAACCCATACACACCTCTGTTCAGACTTCACTACTGTGAAAGCAATCTATAGACCAACACAGGACTGGACAAAGGCGGTAGTTCTGGGGATTCCACAGTCCTTTCTTGGAAAAACATAGTAAGTAACTTGACTTTACACTCAAGTACTATATAATGATGATAATTCCATCACATCATAACCCAGTTTATTTCTTTCCACGTTAAAAGCACCAGAAGGTTCAGTAGAGACACTGACTCCTACAAACATATCAAGAACCTCTGCCCTGGAAAAAGACCTCTGCAAGTGCTCTTTCCTTCACTAGTTTCCCTCAAATTTATCAGAAATTCTAGAGAGTGGGATAGCTGCATCAGAATTTTGTGTATCTGGCAATGGAACAATGTCAGTCCAGAAGCCAGACAGAGCACCCTTTCCACCCCTGTCTTCTTAGGCTGACTGACTGTGCACAAGTAAGGACTAACCTGTCCCTTCCTGCTTGTTCCTAATAAAGAGCACCAGCCAGGTTTGTGCTAACATTTGCAGTTCTTTTCTGAGGGGGAGTCAGAACAACTCCCAAGAGTAAATGCAGCAGAACTGGATACAGATGGTGAGACTACCATGCCATTATATTGCCCTAGAAAGGGCAAATAAAAAGGAAAAGTATATCTTAGAAGCACACAAGAAAAATAAATACTATGGTTTTCAAAAGAGCCATTCAAGTATACTCATTCACAAGCTTTTTCCGGAGAGAGCCCAGAGAAGGGACTAAAGATGGCCCTTTAGCAAGACAGCTATTTCATTGTCCAAGTTTATCAGCTTTGAAAAAGGTGTGTAGACATGATTTTAATTCAACAGTCAACTTCCAGTACACAGCTTGGGTCTCTTTTAAGTGCAATAATATATATGGTTTGCATCACATCACACACAAGCAGTGAGGAGGCACCCAGCCATGTGGAGGCATACAATGGCTGCACGCTTCTACGCCAGGGAAAAAGTAAGGTCCGAACTACAGAACAAGCTTTTGAAAATATGGATAGACCTGACCACGGTTCAGCTTGACAGCTACTCTCTCCATAGATTGACTTCAGGCCAATAGTTTTTACAAGTCAGATGATAACTAGGTTTACACGCTTCACAATTTAAACAAACCATAGCTTCTGGTGATAGCAGTTCATTGCTTTCGGATTGCTACTGGAATTACTTTTAACTATAGAACAACCAACCTCTTCATTTCTGAGGACTTCAAAAATACATGCTTTACAAAACACATGTGCACAGTGTGTTATCACAGGAAGAGTCAGTGATTCCAAGCAAACTGTGCATTCTTCATCTGAACCAGAGCTCAGAACCAACTAAATTTTACTCACTAATGTCTCAGACAATTCTTTGGGAGTTTTATCATTTGCAAATACAGAAACATACTTAAACCCAGAGATTTCCATACAGGAAACATTCTGATCTCTCATACTTCAAAACAGTTCCATTGATCAAAATGCAATCAGAACACTTGATACACAGTGAGGATATAGCCTACAATGCATAAAAACGCAAGCTGCTCCATACTACAGAAAATTCTGCCCTAACATTTCAAAATATATTAAGAGTAATCCTGTTTGGAAAAGCCATACTTAGAACATAAAGTATGTGTAGTGATAAGTATGTATGCAACACAATGCCTAACAGGAATAAGCAATTTTCCTGTGGCAGCTGTTCAAGCAGCAATTACACTATGGATGTGACATTATTTATAGTTAAGATTGCTTTAAATTTTAAGTAAAGAAATTCAAGCCATACTTGCTTAATAATTAAGTTCTAAATAATTATTGAGCAATTTTCAAATAATTTTTCCATCCTGTATTCTTTAGAAAAATAAACAACAACCTTCTAAAAAAGGTTCTGACCATATCTCATTGGTCTTCCGGGTCCTGAAAATCAACAAGTGTCCTCCTTGCTGTCTTACAAAAACTGCAAATAACACTAATGTTCAAAGGGATGAAGATGTTATATTTTGAACTATTTCTTTGGAATACCCTAGTACTCTTATATTTCAAGAGCAATAAATCTTTTTATTTGGCACTTCACTTGATATCCTTACTAATATTTCATTCTGAGCATATAAGCAAAAAGGCACCTGTCTCCTCCCTCTTCCTTGGTTGGTTTAAGGAGTTAATGACACAATCTCCAGAAGTGCCAAAGTGAATCTGCCCAGTCAAAAGCAGGGAATGGAAAGTGTGCTCACTACTCACAGAGTGGCGCTGTGATTACAGTGGCACCTCAGTTTTGTATCTCTATCAAATAAATCTCCCCTGAGAAAGCAGATCTGTATGCTTTTACTATCAGGACAGACCACAGGAAGTAGTACTTGTCTCTCACCGCCCCAGTACAGACCACGCTGACACATGAAGACAACACAGCACTGTGATACCATTCCACCTTTCCGGGAGGCCTCGGCAGCGAGCCCCGGCACCCCGCGACCGCTTCCCGCCTGCAGAGGACGGGCCGCGCGCGCCCCGCCCCGGAGCGCTCAAGCCCCGCCCCCGAATACGGCCCTGCCTCGTGGCAGTCTTCGCCCTCGCCGGGAGAAGAGCACCCTCGGCCAATCAGAGGCCTTCCCTCGCGCCCCGTCCGCGCGGGTGCTGGCCAATGGGGAGCCAGCACCTGAGGCGAGGGGTTCGAGGCGGTTAACGGTCGGCAGTTGGTGCTGGTCGGTCGCGGCGGCGGACGTATTGTGGCGCAGTCGGAGTTCGTCACCTTAACGAGGCACCATGGTGGGAGACGGGATCCTTGCGGCTGCGGGGGGAGAAAGGGCGTTTGGGAGACGGGATCCTTGTGGCAGCGGGGGGAGAAAGGGCCTTTGGGAGACGGGATCCTTGAGGCTGCGGGAGGAGAAAGGGCGTTTGGGACCGCTTCTGTTGCGGCACTTCAGGGGAGTTCATGACTGCACGTACTGCGGCAGGACTCGGAGGCAGTCTCTGCTTGAAATCCCCGTGGTAGTTCTAAGGCAGAAGGGTTGGGGAGAAGGTGAGACATTAGTATGAAACTTTACTAACTTTAGGGGGGCGAGGCATGGAAACCGACCGATAGCTAGAAAGACGAGATATGCGCAAAGGAACTCTGTTTGGAGCAGGTACCTCCCGCGCGAAAAGGCGAGGGACGAACTGAAACCTCTGTCCAGGCGGCAGGGAGATAGCGGGACAGGGCATGGTGGCCGCCGGCAGGATCTGAATGTCGGTTTTGGGCCGCCCTGGCGCGTGAAGCCGTAGAGGGCACGGCGCGTGCTCGAGGGAGGGCGGTGGTGAGGGCCGGCCCGGACGGCGCGCGCCGTGAGCCGCTCCCTGGGTGTAGCCAATCAGAGGAGGGGGTGTGGCCGACGGCCGTCAGGGGCGGGCCGGGCGGCGCGTGCCGTGGCCAGTCGCTGGGGCTAGCCAATCAGGGGAGGGGGAGTGGCCGGCGGCGCCGCGAGGCCCGGTGGGCGCCGCGAGTCTCGAAGCGGATGTGCGGGACTGGAGCGGAGACTGGAATTTGATGAAGCTACCAAAGAAACGGGAAAGAGTACCCAGACACCTTGCTTTTTCTTTTCCGCCTCTGCTGTTTTCTAGATACACTCTAACAGTCAATTAGAAAAGCAGCTTATTTCCATCTCAGGTGTAAGGCAGTTGAGGTATTGGGAGATTAAACATACATGGCACAGTTGCTTAGAATCAAAGGAGCTAGCTTAAAGGGGGCAGATTATATTTGATTTGGACTCTTAAGACGATTTCACGTAGGAATATGTGTGCAAAAAAGATGTACTAATTGCTAGGGCCTAGATACTGATTTGCTTATTATAAAGGAAAATGTACTGAGTGGTCCTGTGCAGGAAAGATTTTTGCAACAGTTACCCAGTATGTGGTGTGGTAACGAGTCAAGGAGATTAGGAGAATATTATATAAAGAGGTCTTCGAAAAACTAACAGTAGAGTAAAAAGAGACTAGGCTGAATATTAAAGATGGAATATATATGCAGCATTGTAAGGGATAATGAATTTGTATTCACCCATGTATTCATAGGGACTATGTTGTCTTTAGGATCTTCCAATATTCACAAAGTCAGTGCAGGTCAGCAATGGTGAGTAGTGCCTTGCCAGCAGCCAACAACTTGTTCTCTTGAATTGTGACTTAAGGGCAACCAGGGAATATTGCAGCAGAGAAAGATCATGGAAGATACAACCCACGAGCAAGTAGCTCCGTGTCTCATTATCATTCTCTTTTTACTTTGCAGCGTGAATGCATATCCATCCACGTTGGCCAGGCTGGTGTTCAGATTGGCAATGCATGTTGGGAATTGTATTGTCTTGAACATGGGATCCAGCCTGACGGTCAAGTGCCTAGTGATAATACTATGGGACGTGGAGATGATTCATTTAACACTTTCTTCAGTGAGACAGGAGCTGGTAAACATGTTCCGAGAGCAGTGTTTGTAGACCTAGAACCAACCGTAGTTGGTATGTACCCAACATTAAAGATCTTAAGTGAAAAAGTGAGGATCCTTTATAGATTCCCTGTTGTCTTTTTTTGTTTGTTTAGAACACTCTAGATTTTAAAACGTGTGTCTGGATCCTGTTTTAACATTTGTGGTTATTGTTATTGGAAAGAAATTAAATAATGGTCTACCAGTAACAATATATGGAAAACAAGAGAACTTCTTTTTTATCTGGATCATCTTTCCAGACTGCTGCACTGCACACAGAGTTTTGCTTGAGTGCTATCCAGTATTGTGTCTGTACCTGTAATGTAATTTTCTGAGTGATCTCTGTGTTCCTTGAGTAGAAATACTGCTTTGTGTGTGCCTGATGTTTACTCTGAAACAAAGGGGCAAAAGTTGTGCCAATTTCTTAGACTAGTCAGACAAGCTGTGTGTAGTCAGAAGTGCTGTCTGCACTCTTGTGACACGTGTGCTTTGTGTGTAGTCACTAGGCAGCACGCACTGAACTGAACAGATCAAATTTATGCTGTGATATTTTGGGTTTTTTTGTAGATGAAGTACGTACAGGCACGTATAGGCAGTTATTCCATCCTGAGCAGCTCATTACTGGGAAAGAAGATGCAGCCAATAATTATGCCAGAGGCCATTATACCATTGGAAAAGAGATTGTTGATTTAGTGCTAGACCGCATTCGCAAACTGGTAAGGATTCATGCTGCAAATTAGTATTTAAAGTAATTGATACAGCTCTATAGCAAGCTATATTGATGGTTTGCTGGTTTTTTGTTAACAGTTCTGTGCATAGTGAATTGTTCAAAACAAAATAAATCCTTTATTTCCTGGTGTGCCCCATCCTCCCTTTAAATAAAAACTCAGTCAGTTAAACCAGAACCTTTCAAGAGCACTGTTTTTTAAATAATAACAATGTAAAACTGGCAAACTTATGACAGAAATGCTTTTGAATTATTATTTTAATATTGATTTCTCCAAAACCATCAATAACTTTTTTTCTCCCATTTTTTTCCACCTCGTTATAGGCTGACCTCTGCACAGGGCTGCAAGGCTTCCTTATCTTTCATAGTTTTGGTGGAGGCACTGGTTCAGGGTTTGCATCACTGCTCATGGAAAGGCTATCTGTTGACTATGGCAAGAAATCTAAACTGGAGTTTGCAATTTATCCAGCACCACAAGTTTCCACTGCTGTAGTGGAACCCTACAACTCAATTCTAACTACCCACACAACATTAGAGCATTCAGACTGTGCCTTTATGGTAGATAATGAAGCCATTTATGATATATGTCGTCGTAACCTGGACATTGGCCGTCCTACTTACACCAATTTAAACCGATTAATTGGGCAGATTGTTTCATCCATTACAGCTTCACTGCGTTTTGATGGAGCCCTCAATGTAGATCTGACAGAATTTCAAACTAACCTGGTTCCATACCCACGAATCCATTTCCCCTTGGTAACATATGCCCCTATCATCTCCGCTGAAAAAGCATATCATGAGCAGTTATCTGTGGCTGAAATTACCCATGCTTGCTTTGAACCAGCCAACCAGATGGTCAAATGTGACCCTCGCCATGGCAAGTACATGGCCTGCTGCATGTTATACAGAGGCGACGTTGTGCCCAAGGATGTCAATGCAGCCATTGCCACTATCAAGACTAAACGTACCATTCAGTTTGTGGATTGGTGCCCAACTGGATTCAAGGTATGTAGCCTATTAAGTACTCGATATCTAAGTGATTAAGAATTGTGTAGTCCTCAGAGATTACAGTCGTGCTACAATTTTGTAATGACCCTGTTAAATATTTTGATAAAGTACTAAATCAAGCTTTTTTATTTACTTGTAGTCATGGTGATTTTTGTTAACAGAAATGAGTCTTTAAGCCTTAGCATTTCTAAGGAAAGTTCTCATTTGTTTTCTTGAAGGTGGGCATTAACTACCAGCCTCCAACTGTGGTGCCAGGTGCTGATCTTGCCAAGGTGCAGCGGGCTGTGTGTATGCTGAGTAACACAACTGCTATTGCAGAAGCATGGGCTCGGCTTGACCACAAATTTGATCTCATGTATACTAAGCGTGCCTTTGTGCATTGGTATGTTGGGGAGGGGATGGAGGAAGGAGAATTTTCTGAAGCCCGGGAAGACCTGGCTGCCCTTGAAAAGGATTATGAAGAAGTTGGCCTAGACTCAGTAGAAGCAGAGGCTGAAGAAGGAGACGAATATTGAGAAAACTAAAGCCTGGAAAAATCTGTTTACCAAAACAAAAAAAATCGCAGAACCCTGTTTGTTTTCAAATGTGCTTCCAAATAAAGTTCCAAAGATTATACTGCTGCTTTTTTTTCTTCTTCACTATTAATGTGCATATTCATGAAGGAAGGACAATTTGAGATTGCAGGTTTTGGTAGTGGATCTGTTACCTGCTTTAAAAGTACATAGTAATTTTTAGCTTCCTACATTAGCATCGTAAAAAATAATCTCATATTCTTTACTAGTATGGTGACATGAATAGAGCTTTAGAGACACATGGAAGCAGCTCTATCATAGGACATTCGGCTTGTACAAAAAGTGCTGACCTAGCCGGTTACCGTGTGCTGCTAAAAACACCAAGGTTGTGGTTTCAATCCTCGTATAGACCATTTAGCTAAGAGTGATCCTTGTGGGAATATTCTGTGAAATAACAAGGCTTTTGTTTGGGGGGGTTTGCTGGCTATTAAGAAAGAATTAGTGTATTTAAGTACGAAAAAAGTCTGCTTTTGACGCTGGGAGACGAAGAACCCAGGTTTCAGCAGCCTAATGCATTAGGTACGCTCCTGCTGGCAGTAGCAACTCCAAGCCGTGCCCAAGTGAAAGCTGCTCTGCACACAAACCACCGACCAAACACACTCGGCAGCAAGGTCTTCCATTCATGAGCCACCGTTCCCAGTCCTCCGTCTCACGCTCCTCATGGATCACTCGCAGTTTCTCTTTCCACTCGACAGCACCAGTGCACGGCGCTGCTCTGCCATGACGGAGGATTGCCGGGGGTGCTCACCCAGCAGCTGAGTCACGCCAAGGTCGGACGGAACCTCGTACGAGAGCACCTGTGCCGCGGCAGCCGTGCCGCCGCCCGAGCCCGCCCCGCACAGCGCCGCGCGGAGGCGGCTCTGCCCACCGCGGAAGTGCTGGGCGCCGCCCCGGCAGGCTGCGGCTGCCCTGTCCGCTGCCGCGGCGGAACTTTTCGGGACCATGGTGCAGCTTTACAATCTTCACCCGTTCGGGTCGCAGCGAGTAGTGCCTTGCAAGCAAGAACCGGCGCACTTCTGCTGCGGCCAAGACGTGCTGTTCGTGGCCAGCACGGCGGCCAGCTGCAGGGTGGACGTGTTCACCGTGCGCGAACAGGGCCGCTGCGAGGCCCTGGGCTCCTTCGCCACATTGGGTCCGGTGCTGCGCATGGCGCACAGCTCGGCAGGTCAGTCCCGGCCATCGCTGGGTTCGTGAGTGCTCGGCCGGGGAGACCGGGACGCGTGAGGTCTGAGGGCGTGGAGCGGCCCTGGGGCTCCGCCGGGTGGGGATGCAGGGCCAGCGGGGCCGGGGGCTGCGGGAGGCGGGCGGCGAACAAAGCCGCTCGGGCTCTGCCGCGGAAGTAGTGCCTGGCCCTCCCACCCGCGTCTCCCTCAGGCTCTTTCTCAGGATACTTCCGAGCCGGAGGTGGGGCGCAGTTCCAGCCCATTCCACAGCTTTTCATTGATCTGTTGGTCCATTTTTTTAACATGGTGTGTAAAGAACAAAACATTTCCTCATTAATGGATATCAGAAGGCGGGGAGGTGGAGGGAACCTTGTGTGCAATCACAACTTACAGAGAGGATTCACACAGGAGTTACTCTGAACCTACATCTGTAAGTCTTTGCTTTTAGTAGTGTGTGAAGTGTGTGCCCCCTAGCAAAGAAACTTGTGCTTTGTATTCAGTTAGAGGAAAAGTGGTGAAAACTGGTTTTGGAATTTTTTGTAAGAGTTGAGACTTGAAGATGTTCTTTGTAGCGTACTACAGCAGATAATGAGCTCAGAAACTGTAATCTATTTTTAAATAGATTATCAGTATGACTGCTTTCTTTTAAGGAGATTATCTAGTGACAATTGAAGAAAAAAGCAAAGCAACTTTCCTAAGAGCATATATGAACTGGAGATGCATGTCTGCAGGAAGTTCTCGAGTGTGTGTCCGGATGGTTGGTCACAAGATGGAAGAGTCATACAGTGAAGCCTTAAAAGAACAAATGTCAGTTGTTGAAATGCCACTTTCAGATCCTCCACTGTGCATTTCATGTTGTCCTGTGAATGGAGATCTACTTGTGGGCTGCAAGAATAAACTTGTCATTTTCTGTTTGAAATACCGTGTCATAAACCAGAATTTGACTGTGTTGGATTTTGAACGGTCCCTAATTTTGCACATTGATAACCTCATTCCTGCCGAAGTTGCATTTTGTGCCAGACATATAGCCATAACAACAGAGCTGGATGTTCTAATCCTGAAACTGGAACTGGTCCAGCAAAGTGCAGACAGGACGGAGCAGTGTGCTCAGGAAGTCAGTGCATCAGAGAAGGCTATGGATGGAGGTAGGTGCTGAGATAAATTTTTGAACTTTTTTAATCTCCAAGGATCTGCTAATTGATTCCCTTTGTTCTGAAAGTAGTCTCGAGCAAGGTCTTTGCCCTTCAGAAAATATTTCCAGATTGTCACTGACTATCAGCTGAATATTCTAGAGCATGAAAAGTAGTACCAACTTGCAGTTGAGGTAACATTTCAAACAAATATGCCATCGTGCTCCACCTTTAGAAAATAGTACAGCCTCTGCAGACACAGAATTAGGTCCCTGTTTTAGGATGCCACAATGGGCCAAGTTAAAGTAGTAGTAGTTCAGTGTGCTGTGTTCAGAAAAATTATTCTATCAGTGTCACTGCCTAAGTAACTGGCTTACACAATGAAGAATGTTTCTGTTGTGATATCTGTATACTTTTTTAACTGTTAGGATCAGAACCTGCCATAATCAAGCAAATTCTCCTTTTTCAGTCCTTTATCTTATTCAGGAGCTTGTCTTAGAATTATAGAAATCCCAGAAATAGATGTACTCAGGAGGTTTCATTCCTGTATATTGCAGGATATCAATCCATATGTAATCAATTATCAATTCCCACTTTTTCAAACATATATGTATTGGATCAACACCAACAAACCTTAGGAAGGTCCTTTCTTTATAATTGAAGAAACTTAAAAGGAGGGTCATTTAGAAATGCAACTGTACCTAGAAAACATTTATAGGTAAATAAGATTTTTCAGATAGGGACAATATAAATGCAATGTTCTTCACTGAGTGAAGATGGGTCTTTTCTCAGATAATGGTGTCCTCCCCCTGGTTTGTTTTTTTTTTATTACTAAAAATCACATAGAAAAGTCTTGAGTGTTACCGGGATTTCCTTTCCAGGACTTAAGTGAGCTAAAGATAACACAGCTTCCTGTGATAGCTGCATTTGCCTTCTCAAAACCTTTTCAGCCAAAAGTGAGCATTTTTTGATGACCAGTCATTTGTGGCACCGGTTGCTGTTGACTCACCTGCTAGTGAGCAGTTTAACTGTTAGGGTTTTTTTCCCCAGAAATCTTGACTCTTAAGTATTCAGACTGTTAAGGCTTAAATAGGAATTGTTCCCATCTTCTAGCATGGCTGTTTTGAGAATCTTGTGGTTTGAGTAAGCCAATGCTAGCAGGGTAGCTGTAATTGGAGTATTTAATCAATATTGTCATACTATTTTCTTACTGCTGTGGTTGGAGTGGTTTGAACTATTAAGATAGCATTTTCATTGCTCAGGTGTGAAAGATGAAAGTCCTTCAACACATCCTTTACAGCTTGAATTAGATGAGTTCATCATATGTCAGAAGCCAATGGAACTGCTTGGGGAAGAAAGTAAGCTATGTGGGATACCCGTCGCTCTGGAATCTACAGAGTTACCTACAGAAGACACAAAGCACTTCCAAGTCCAGTATCTACTTTTCAGGTATTACAGATGTATTTTCCCTTTTATGGGTTAATTTACTACAAAAAACCAAACTGTGTTGTATGTTTTGTCTTTTTGAAAGGAAACTCCTGATGTTTTGACTTCTGGGGTTTTTGTAAGGTTTGGTGTTTCTTTTGAACTGAGGAAATCATGGGATACTGAGAAAAGTCCATTTTTTAGTATCTTGGAATATTTCAGTTGGAAGGAATCTGCAGCAATTATCTAGTGCAATTGCCTGACCACTTCAGGGGGGAGCCACTCTTAAAGTATATTGTTAAGGGCACAGTCCAAACGCCTCTTAAACAGTGACAGGTCTAGGGCATCAACCATCTCTCTAGGAAGCCTGTCCAGTGTTTCACCATTCTTGGTAAGAAAATGGTTCCTCACATCAAGTGTAACCCTGCCCTGGCACACCTTTGAGCCTTTCCCAGGATCCCACGGAGAACAGTTCAGCACCTGTGTCTCCAGGTGCCCTCCTCAGGAAGCTGATTTAGTGTTCCTTTTTCACCAAAATTTCTATCAAAAGCTAAGGAAGAATTGATGCCAGGGTCCAACAGTGAATTCCAAAGAAAAGCAGGGAAAAGGATGACACATAGTAGGAAAAAAATAGTGTTGGACATGGCATGGTGTTCTATATAGCTCAGTGGACTAAAAAGAAAGATGAAAAAAAAGATTAAATTGAGGTCAAAATCAATTGTGGAATTTCTTCAGTGATGTCAAACTTTGACATGCATCTTGCAGACAAGCAAAGAGAGAGGATTTAGGTTGCAGGAACTCTATTAATAGAGTTCCATCTAACTGTACCATGTGCTTCTTTGCATTGCTATTAATGGCATTGGTAGTAGGAGTGTGCATTGTTGTTGAGTGTTAAAACATGAGCTTTGCTTCTTTTATCCAGTGCTGTTTACTTGTCCAACGTATGTAATCATAATTTTTCACTGCAGTCCCATGATTTTTTGGACTGTTTTCCTAGACGTTTTGCACCTGACCAGTCGCCTTTTGGATTTTGTGAAGAGACGAAGTTGCACTCTGTTCAACTGCTTCCTGTCTACCAGACAGGTAAATGGATATTCATGAATACACCATGGACTGTGTCACAGGAGGCTTGCGAGAGGAAAGAGCTTCATTGTGTATCCTCTTTCATACACTGTCTATGATTTGTTTTTAAATTGATTTGTTTTTAAATTGATTTGTTTTTAAATTGAGATCTTTTCTCTCTTTCCAATGATTTAAACTGAGCTTCTGTTAACAAAAAAGTATTTTAATTCCCCCAAGTTCTACATAAAACTTGAACTAAAATACCAATTCAACGCACTGTAAGTGTGACTAAATCAGCTTTTATTGGTTCTTTACCAATAAATTTTGTGTTGCAAACCAGTTACTCCTTACATTGCATTAATAAAATTCTCCTTAGTATTACAAGATACTAGACTGCCACTCAGCCAGCTGAGGAAATCAGAGTAGTAAACCTTAATAATCACGAAGATACTGGTTACCTTTCTGAAGGGCCTTAATTAAAATTGGAAGGGATGAATGCAGATTTTAGGAGTTACTAGCTCAAGCCCCAAAAGATCCATGGAAGAATTTAATGCTGTATGTTAGCAGTCAGATTTTGTCGAATCATAGAATGTCCTGAGTTGGAAGGGACTCACAAGGATCATCGAATCCAACTCCTGGGCCTGTGCAGGAGAACCCTAAGAATCCCACCAAGTGCCTGAGAACATTTTCCAAATGCTCTTTGAGTTCTGGCAGGCTTGGGCCGTGACCACTGCCCTGGGGAGCCTGTTTCAGTGCCTGACAGCCCTCTGGGAGAAGAGTCTTTTCTGAATTGCCACCCTAAACCTCCCCTGACACAGCTTCATTCCCTCAGGAACTGCATGTAGAATGCTCTTAGATCTCTCCTTTGTCTCCTCCAGGCTGAACAAACCAAGTGTCAGCCACTCTTCTGGCCTCACCTCCAGACTCTTCACCATCTTTTTAGCCCTCCCTTAGTCTTTTGTCTAATGGGTTTATATCCTTGTATTATAGTGCCCCAAACTGCCTCCAGGGTTCAAGCTAATGCTGCCCCAGTGCAGAGCAGAGCAGGACAATCCCATCCCTGCCCCCCCAGCAATGCTGTGCCTGATGCATCCCAGGATATGGTTGGCCCTTGACTTTTACTAACTCCTCACTCAGTTTGAGATGGTTTACTGTCTGCTAAGCAGCCATGCCTTATTTAACTTGCAGCTGACTGAAAATAATTAGTTCCTTGCCATTTAACTCCCTCCAGCTGTCTTATGCACTTGTGTGATTTGCAGGCTTTGCTAAGAGGGTCTGTAGAATATGATCACAGCCGTTACCTGCTAAAGTGGCATCCTATAAATTCTGTGATTTCCAGCCTTTCCTTCCCTTAAGTAATACCTGCTTTTTTGTGAGCTGCAGCTCTGGGTGAGCATTCGTTCCAACTGAAAAGTAATTGTCTAAGATCAAGCTTTCAGTCCATGGATGCTTAGTTCTGGTGAATTTAGGACTCTCTAATGCTGTTACATCTATAGAATTTCTTCTCTAGGTGCTACATTTATATTTTTGTGAAAATGCTTCCAAATGAGGTTACATGTCATACAATTTTTTGACATATGCACTGAGCTTCATATAAAACTTCTTTTTACTAGCTACTAAGAAAACTAGTCTGCAACTTGGGTAGGTTTGAGTCTGTCCTTTAGGCATCAGGCTTGGAATGGAATTGCTGGGTTTTTATTTATGAAGCACATAAAATGCCTTTCTCATTGTTATCTTTAGGAATTCCTGCAACAGTCTATGAGGAAACTGAGAACAAGAGAAGACTTCTGAGTCTCTTCTGCTTTTTCTCTTTACCTCATGTTGGATATCTCTACTCTCTTGGGAAGTTAGTAGAACTAATTTCTACTTATCAATATTCAGAAAAGTCAGAGCAGGCAGTCCTCACTCCACAGTTCCTACACGTCATTACAAGGTACTATGCTTATGGTTTTACTGATAGTATTACTATGTTTCTCTGTGCTGCTGTCCTTTCAAAATTTTTTTCTCCTCTGATGCGTCCTTCGTAGCCTCCTGGAAATCTCTGGGCAGGCTCATGTGCTAGTTCAACATACCCTCCTGCTTGGGCTTTTAAGCCCATTTCTTCAAAGGAAAAAGAGCTGATTAACTCTTGGCTCCCTGACTTTTTCAAATCTTAATTTCTTTTCTTCATTGTTGTGTTTTCTTCTTTTCCTCTAGTCAGAACCTGCAGTGCTTCACAGTGCGATGCAGTGCAGCTGCAGCTCGTAGTGAGGATCCATATATTGACACGACTGTGAAGGTACACCTCTCATTACCTCACTAACAGAATGGTAGTAGTGGTGTGGCACTTAATTGACTTAAGGTTTAAAATCCCGTTTGTTTCTGGTGGCTGAACCAATAAAATAACATCCAAAATGAATGGCATGTTGTATTTTGGTGGTCTACAGATGTCTCAAAATCTATTGTTGCCATGTAAAATTTTAGACAATTATAGAATGTTTTCAAAAACATGAAAAGCAATAAAATCACTTATTTTTAAAACTAAATTCTATGCTTTTCTGTATAAAATTGAACAAAGGGTGCAGAGTTTTCTTTTATTGTTTGATGTTTCTCTCTCTTAGGTGTCCTTGAAAAAACAGTTTTTCTAAGAAGCATGTAGGCAATCAAACAAGTCTGCTACCAGATACTTAGGGCATGTTTTTTACAAGGAGGGCTTTTGATCCTTGGAGGTCTTAACTTTTCCCCTTCTTTAAATTGCTTATCAGTAAAAGTCTATTGAATGTAAAGATTGTGATATACATGAATAAAAGTAGTAGGAAAGATAGATAAAAAAGAAAGATATATTCTAAGGTAGCATTTAAGGATTTCTTCTGAGCATGTAGACAGCAGATATAAAGAAACCATAGGGCATTAGAAGTTTTATAAACTTTTCAGGAGCCAAACATGTATTCTCTGCTCTGGATAGGTAGTACCAGCACGTGACACAATCTCTCCTGTCCATTCTCTAGTCTCAGCTTTCTGCATTTTTACTGTGCGTTACATTGACATCCATCATAGTTCCTCCAGTCAGTCAACAGGCTGCCTCCTGTGTCAGTGGGAGTTTTGGAGAGGTGTGAAGGCTGCAGTCCTACACAGGTTTCCATGCTGCAGCTTGCCATCCACAGTGTGCCCACCCACTCTGGCATGGATCCATCCATGGGCTACAGTCCCTCAGGGACATCCCTGTGCTGGTGTGAGTCCTTCATGGGCTAGTTCCCTCATGGGTATCCCTGCCCCAGTATGGAGTTTGAAGTGTTATGGTGGTTATTTTTATTATTTGCCATTACTATTTTTCCTGCTGTTTTTTTAAACCAGGTTTAGAGCTGCCTCATTCTGGGTCTCACGAGCCCAGGGCAGTCTAGAGCCTCCAGACTGCCCTGTAGGCCTCCACCTCTTACAAGAAATTGAGGTGTCTTCAAAAGCAGGTTACTCATGTAACGCTGTGTTGTCTTGTTTCACTAGATATGCTAATTTGTAAGTGTAGTATTTTATCTTTTTAAAGCTGTAAATTTAGAATATTTCTGTGCAAATGAGGCTGCATTTTTCAGTTTTAAGTCCAGTATAGATGATGGCATATGTTTTATGTGAAAAGTGCATATAGAACAAACTGGGAAAATAATACTGGCTATGTAAGGTAACAATAGGCAAGCAAATATAATACTTCTATCTGTAATTGCTTTTTATAAGCAACTCAAGGCTTTTATAATCAGCGGCCAAAATCAAACTAATCAGGATAAAGTTTTCTGTGTTAGGCGTCTACTTCAGGTTCAATTAGTTTGAGAAACATAGCTGAAACTGTGCAGTTGCTTTGAAGAGTGAAATAATTTTTTTCCACTCATTATTAAATAATTATTTTCAGGCCTTTATGAATATTTTTATTCTTGCTTATATGATGCGCTCCAGGTTAGGAAAGCCAGTGGATGTTTTTAATGTCAGATCATTGTGCAAAGGTTACTTTTTTTTCTGATTTATTTAAAAACTCAATGTGCATACCAAGTGAAATTACAAAACAGTCACTTTCCTTTATAGGCTTGTCCACCTGTCACACTGGATGTCTGTACATTAAGAATGCAGCTTTTTATAGGACCAAGAGCTATCTGTCATTTCAAAAACCATATAATTCTTTTGACTAAGGCAGACACAGAAGATATTACTGAAAGAAGAAAGCCTACAAGAAGGATGCTGTAAGGATTTGTGTCTTTTAGGGAGCTGGTACTTACAGATCTGTGTACAGTGTTAAACTTGTGGATATTGCAATTTAAGAGAGGTTCTTCTGTTGAAAAACTCCCGAGAGATAGTTACCTTCTAAGTGACTGGGAAGAGCAATCAAGCTTTTATTTTTTCAATTCTGTTGTATTTACTGACATAGAAGAAATGAGCATAAAGTCACAAATGCCTGAAATCAACAAAATGTTAAAAGAGCATTACTAAGAATTTATCATGAGAATTTACCAAGTATTTATCTTGAGAAAAAATGTAGAGTACCAAAACTATGTAGTGCCATAGCTACAGGTTACAAAATACGTCACAGCACAAAATTAAATGTCTTATCTTAGCCTAAGGGTTCTTGCCAAGAAAGTTGTGAACATCACTGTAGTTACCAATGACAAAAGTTGGTCAGACTTTGCCCCAAGTTACAGTTGCAGCATGTGTGTAGACAGAGGTATATCTGACTTTTTACAAGTTTCCAAGGAAACTGCTATTCCCTTTCCATTTTTGAAGGCTTTTCATAAAACAGCTAAGGAGCTATTCTAAGCAGTTATTCAGAAACCACATGTATTAAAGTCAGTTTAAGTTAATTAACAAGAGTGAGACAGCTTTAGTTGATTGAGGAATTAGTTGACCCAGTATTTCATAAAGTCTAGAGCAGACATTATTCAGAAGAAGATAAGGAGAAGCCTGTCAGGAAAAACAACTATTCCAAATACTGTAGTTTTCTTGTATAAAGCACATTTTCTGCCAGTTGCATTGTTTCAAATATTCAAATATTCTATCAAATTGACATTTGAAGAAGATACACTTTTTGCCTTCTGTAAAAAATGTAATGGACAAATACTAAGCTACGTAGCACAGTCATTTGAAAATAAGATGTAAAAATCTTCTCGTCTGTACAGTTAAAATAAAATTTAAAAACAGAACGAAAAGAGTCTGTTTTCTTACAGTGTTTTTAACCTTAGGGGTTTATAGACCAAGCCAAAGTTCTAGAATAAAAAAGTATTCTGATACCTCTTTACACCATGTGTTGGCAAACACTTTGATAGAGCTGCAGGGGCAACCATGCCCTAAGTCCTTACAGGAGATTAAACAGCTAATTTAAATTACTTAACTGTTCAAAGTGTGATTGGATAAGGCTATGGGTAATCTGACCTGTTCAGTGGGTGGCATCCCATGCCTATGATGGGAGGGTTAGAGCTAGATGATCTTTAAGGTCCAAACCAAGCCATTTGATGGTTCTATGATTCCTGATACTCACTGGTGTTAAGCACAGGAGAAGATGTAGTGGACAGTTCTGATGATGACTCTTAGCTGTGAGCATGCCTATCCCTGTTCTGTTATTAGCCAGTATGACTTCAATTCACAGCTTAACTCTCAGCACTTACTGGTCTGCAGACATACCTATTTATGCATTTGAATTACAAAATGAGTGGGGGTTTTTTGGTTGCATAGTGTTTATTTCAACACTGACCACTCAACTTTTTTCTCTAGTTCCAGAAAGGCTGACCGCATCAAATCCAGAACAAATTCTGAGTCAGAGCCGGGTTGGAATTTATACATTATAAACACTGTTTCAACAATTCAGCTTTACAGAGAAATGGTATTGCTCAACTCCTGCTTTTGTTACTTGCTAACTAAAAATAAGTACTGCTAGTTAATCTCTGATGCATGTCATTGCTGAATATGGTGTAATATATTTCTTGTGAATAGCCCATAGTCCTATTTCAGACAGATGCTGTCCTCATTAAAATTGTTCCTGGATATTCTTAATTTTTGTCAGCAGCCTAAGTATATGCTGTGTCTGTTCTAGGTAGAATATAGTAGAACTTATGAAAATGTTAAAACTGAGAGCTGCATCCATCTTTTAAGTGAGGCTCACTTACTGGTTAGAGCAGCTATAATGGACCCTCATTTCCTTAAATCAGATGAGAAGGAAGATCTTCTAAGAGCATTCAGAGAAAGTTGTGCCTTCTTAGGAGACTGCTACAGCAGGTATGTTTTAGATGTCAAAGTGGCGTAGGCACGTGTTTCCAGTGGTGTAACCTTAAAATGAAAATCCATAATTCTTTGCTATTTTACATTAATATTGCATATGTCATACAAACCTTTCTGTTTTACAAAACCAACTTAGTCTTGTCTTCTCTTCTGGTTGTCTTTATTGTCATTATTCAGAATTATGTTGAATTCAACAGAATTATGTTGAATATGAACAATATATGCAGATAACTGATGTGCCTGTGACTTTGTTTGATGTACTTTTAGTTCTTACAAAGAGTGATGGCAAAAACATTGCCCTTAGTTGTTTTGTTATTTTTTTCCTTCCTCTCTATTTCCTTCAGGTTTGACACAAAGGATTACCACCTTGCTTTGCCATACTACAGAATGTCAGGTTTATCCATGACTGAAGTTTTAAAGAGACTAGTTTCAGAAGGTGATGAAATACAGACGTACGAGAGAGGATTTATATTTTACTTAACTCATTCTCTTACTGAAGACTCAAATGAAGAATTAAGTAAGGTAGAAATAAGTTGGTATATTTGTAATCTGCTAATTTAGTTCTGATTTTAAGAATTGTGTATCAAATATTAATCACTTTCCCTTTGAAAATGCTGAGCTGATTTTTTAGTTTTACAGTTATTCTTTTTCACATTATTTTTATTTTCCCACTGTTGTTGAATAGCAAGCAGCACCTGTGATGCTTTGGACTGCATTCAAGCAACATCTTACACGTTTGGCTATCGTGATGCGTGTTGCTATGATCTGGTTTCGCACTTGCACAGAGACACTTCTGTTCTAGGAAAGCCCTGCCTCAAATTTCTGTCATCTTCCATTTCTGTAGCAAAACAAGCTGTTTCTTTGATCATTACTAAACTGTACCAATTGCTAAAAACAATTCATTTTTGTGGTAGATGTTCTCCTAGCATGCCAGAGTATGAATCACTACCAGTTAGAAATCCTTTACTTTTACCAGTAGGGAGGAGAGAGGCAGGAAAGGTGCTGTGATTTGATAGCTAAGCTGAACTTGTCTGTTTTTAAAAAAAACAAACAAACCTGCCACAAAAAACAAAACAACAGAAGTGCAGTACTTTCAAATGCCTTAGAAAAATGAACATCTTAAAAGGTCTGAACTGTCAAATGGCTTTTATTTCAATAGGAATCAGGAAATAAAGTTCTCCAGATACTCTATCTTGCGGACCCCGTGCAGCTGCCTGATATCCTTTGCAGTCCCAGCATGAGAAACATATGTCCTTTGACAGCTGTGAAGTATCTTCAAAAAGTAGAAAAGATGATGCCATCAGTGGTCCTGACACTTACTAAGGCTTTCTTTGCTCTGAAAATGGGAGACCTGGCAATGTACGAACATGAAATGCACTCCTATAAAGAGGTAAAGTATGCCAAGAGCATGAGCTGTTCATGCTTTACAAAGCCCAGGGCAATAGTTTGACTTGTAGTTGCATTTTACAGTAAAAGAAGCTTCCAGTCACTCCTCTTTCTCCTGATAGGCTGTGTAGGCTCCACTGAATGTCTGCAGTAACAGTAGCATGGAGGGCTGACATACACTGGGACTGTACAGTTTGCCCTACAGGTAGGGTAGTCTTGTCTTGGTGAAAACTTACAAAATAAGCAAGTTTTGAAGCTCTTTATTCTTGATCAATTAGATGTTGTTTTACTGGGATTTAACCAACTCTGCCAGTGCTCTTCAGCTGCATGGGAGGATTGTATAGTAGCATTTCTACACCTCTCCACCTGAAATTAATATGTGATATGCCCATCAAAACACCTATGTACAAACACGATTATAAAATTTTTCTTGAACAGAATATTTGTTCATTGTGCTTACAAACTGAAGTTTCTGTATACAGTTTCACATCTTATGTGGAATCAAAGCACTTAACTCTTACTAAGACCAGATCAGAGCCTACTTCAGAGCTATGAAAGTAAGAATTCCTCATCACTGGGGGCAAAAATGTTAGTGGAACTGTCTCTGTCACAGATGTTCACATTGTGTGAGACCAGTCTGTAAATTACTTCTTGTTGAGTTTGATCAAGACTGTGGAACATTAAAAGGTAGTAGAGACTTTTTCTTTTAATGGAATATTGGGAGTCTAAACACTCTTGAAATAAATGGATAGCTGTTTCAAAGTTAGATATCATGCTTTGATGGAAAAAGTCCTGCAGAGTTTTTAAAGTTAGCTGGTTTTGAGTTGCAGGGTCGAAACTGTGGGGAGCTGTTTCAAAAATTATTTTCAGCACCACCTGCTTTTGCAGCACAATCAAGTGAAATTGCCATGTTGTGAGCAAACACGCTGCATGGATGTTATTTTGAGAATAAGGTGGCTTAGTCTTAAGTGTTTTTGTTGGATTTTCTTTCTTTCTAATCTGATCTGTTAAATATGTTCTATTGCTCTTCACCTTTAAAAAAGCATTTTATTTCAAAGTAGGAAAAAACACTTTCAGAAACTAATCTTAATATTTCTTCTAGGTCTGCCTTATATGCCTTATATGTCTTGTGTAATTCATTTAATTTACTTAGGCATTATTTTGCCACTGTCTTTAAAATGAGAATAATATGTTATATTCACCTTCATAAGCACTCACATAACTCAAAATAGCTTCTTGTTACACCTAGTGAAGCACATTTTGATCCTTGTTTCAGGGGTATTTTCAAAATAAAAATCACACTTCTGCAAAGTAGACTCATGAAAAGTCATCCAGTGATTTTTCAAACCACCCTGTATATCAGTTGTCTTGGATTACTTAGTGAAATCCATTTTATGTGCACACTAACTCCATCTTTCAACTGAATTTTACTTTCAGCGTTCGGGTACAAGGCCTGTTTTTCAGGAGTTGCTGCTCCAGAACGTAGTTTGGATCTCTGTCTCTGGAGAGCTACTCTGTGAATTGCAGAGAGGATTTGCTTTCTTCCCTGACTGCTTCCATCTAAATTTCACTGCCAGAGGAAATACTGAGTTTACTGAGTAGAATAATCTATATATTGAATTCTTTACCTGATTTGTATCTATTGATGTTTGCAGACAACACTGGCTTGCGGCTTCATTGGGCAGCCACGGCTCCTGCGGCAGCGTAAGGAAGGAATTGTTACACCAACGGAGTTTGCTGTGCACCTGAAGGAGATGCAGCCTGGTTTACTGGTGGCTGCCACTGTGGCCTTACATGAGAACAGTAAAATTGAACTAGAAGAAGCAGATACCTTTTTCAAGGTTGGCCTGTGATCATCTGTTTGCTTCTATTTTTTTCATAGTGACATTGTTGTGGGAAAGAAAAGCAGCCTCAGCTGCTCCTTCACTCACATTTCAACATTTCTTAGAAAGAGCGAGATGACAGATGGAGATATTCTAGTCATGATACAGAGTTACAAAGTCAGAAACCGTACCTTATGGAATGAAATACTGGTTAAGTAAAGCAAAAAAAGAAAGCAAGAAACCAACCCATTAAGTTCTTTGCTTTTAACCTGTCCTTTGAATGGAAAATACCCTGATCTCAGAACCCTTTCGGTGGCTTCCTAGTAATTGAGCTTTCTAAGGCCATGGAAATGTTACAGAATTTAGATAAATTAATTCCATAATCTTCTTTTAAAGAAATCTTCAGAATTAAAACATACTTTTAAAGAATCTGACTTAAATATGTAACAGATATGTAATGTTCTGATGATCTGTAGAAATCAGTGAAAGAAAAGTATGTGTCTGCAGTTTATAAGAAATACTAATAGCTTTTCTGGTGTCCCTGAAGTTTTCTTTTTCTCAACTGGGACTAGACAAATGTTTTTTTTCCTTATCTACAATGAATAGCAACACTTGGGTTAAAAGATGTGTTCTTCAATGTACATGTGCTGCACTCTTAAGTATATCTGTTATTGTGAAAGACCTGTATCAAAAAGAGCAAGTCATGAAGTTCCAATTAGAACAAGTGTTGTTGTTTAAAACCATTTGGAAATCAAGTAAGAGTTCTTTTTGCTGGCACAGCAGATCCTAAATCATCTTCCTTGTGGGTTCTACCATGATACCCAGCTGAACTACACAGCAGATGTTACAATGGACTATAGAGACTTCTTTTCAAGACACTTACTTGTCTATCAGCATATGTAAAAATGCTCCTCATTAGCAGTCTGTAAATACTTGCTGACAGTTGTACTGACATTTTTGGCAGTACAGTTAATCTTGAAGAAGAAATCAAATCTCTTGGTCAGAATTGATTACCTTAAAATCATCTAATGAACTTTTTACTTTGCATAGCAGTGTATTACATAGAATAACAGGACAAAAATGAAATCAAAATTCTGCTTCTAGTAAAAGTGAAAAACTGTTCCTCCCGTTTTTTCTAACTTTTGCTACTAATAATCACCATAGTCTAACTTGCTGTCTTCTATCATTTTTGTTCTTAGATGCTGTGTAATAGCAGTGAAAACACTATTCCCCAGCTCCTGGTGGATTTCTGGGAAGCTCTTCTTGTAGTGTCCTCTCAGAAAAAAATACTTCAGGAGCTCCTACTGAGGGTTACTTCTCAGTATGTTTGGAGAATATCAAAGAAGCAACTTCCTGAGACTAAACCATTGAAAACAACAGAGGATCTAGTAAGTTGTAAACCACACAGAGTAAGTTTTAGGACTGCAGTGCTCCTCCACAATCTATCCAAGTACCATCCTTAATATTTTAATTCTAGATAGTTTATCTCTTAGAAGAAGCTAGACTGAAATAAAATAAGGTGATGTGCAGTTACAAATTAGTATTTCTGTCTTTGGCCAGTCTTGCTTTTTGGGGACATTTGCAAATACACTTCCAACAGGAGTCAGCTCTGCATAGAAATAAGGGTTAAAACGAAACAGTGAGAATTTGTCAGGTGGGTTATTTACAATTTTACTAAGCTAACTAAATAAGGAAATCATGATGAATTCTAAAGAATTATGAACAGGAAAGCTGAAATACAGGAAATACAGGCGTTAATAGAAGTTATAAATAAATAGAAGTTTCCAGTTTATTTGTTATTAAATTGCACAAATCAGGAAAGAAGGGATAGGTGCTCTTCTAAATTATGCTGTTTGAGATTAAAATTTTCTTTACTCACAATGAGCTTCATATGGTCACTAACGGAAATGTTTCTTTTATTGCAACTTAATTCTGTCTCGTATAGATAAATTCCTGTGGTCATTTTGGGTTGATTGTTCCATGGATAGCTTCCATAATGTCAGTGGGATGTTCATCTGACAAAGATTACCATGAAGACATCTCAAGACTACAGGTATGAAACAAGCATTGCATCTTACTGCTTTACATCTTAGATCCATTCTGCAAATATTCATGATTCTGTGAACGACTTTCTCCAGCAGACTCTCCTTCTTCCCCCCTAAGCTATCCAAGTCAAAATAAAAGGTTGACTGAAATGATGCAAGAAAAAAATACTGAAGAGTTCTGTTGATAACAGTATTTACATTTGCATCTACTCTAAACTCGCTTTCCCAATTTTCAGCAATATTTATTAAAGGAAGTATTATTTCAGGATTATTCGAACAAGTAAGGGCTTTTCTTGTAAGGTTATGGTTAGCCTTTTTTGCAATGTTTGTCTTAAATCCAAACAGTTCTTCTTGTCTTCAGTCTCTCTTATGCAGTCAGTCACTCGATGTAGCCTCAGCGCTGCCGGTGTTGGAGCCCCTGCCCGAGGCTGACAGCGTCGGCCTCTCTGTCCGTGTCCTGTGCAGCACCCGCCTGGGCCGCTACGAGGAGGCCCTGGAGCAGCTGCTGCGGCGCTGCCCGGGCGCAGCCGTGCTCTACGCGCAGCACGAGCTGCAGGGGGACAGGCAGGTGAGCTGCTTCCGATGCACGTGCTCGCTGTCATTTGGGGCTTTTCCCAAACTGAAGTGCTGTGTGTACAGATGGACTCTGGATGGATCACACAGCCTAGCTTTCAGGCAAAGTAAATTGCTTAGCTTGCGTTCCACCTCTTCCTTAACGTTTTAATTCCTTAACTCAGTCCTCAGTAATTGTAATGGAATATTTTTTTCCTTCAGTTTCTTTTGCCACTTACTCTATTCACTGAGGTAAACTTAAAGCATAGTCTTTTTAGATGGTATAGTGCCTCAGAAGAAAGAATATGTTCTTTTTCTATTATAAATGAAAAGCTTTTAGTTTCTCACTGACTGACTATGTTCTGAATTGTTTGTCAATGTTTATAAAGTGAAATCTTAGGAATAAGCTAACTGACAAGAGAATATGGTCCCTTGAATAAAATTGCACTAAATATGTTCTTCCTATGTTCTAGTGGCATCTTCTGACCTTCTAGCAATCAGAATGGTACCAGTACACTAGTGGAAAGATTGTACCTTTGTGTCCCATTTTCCCATTACACCTCTGTACAGTTTTAGCATTGGAACTGAATTTATTCTAGTGTTCCAGGACTAAAGGAAGTAGTCCATAGAAGTAATTTCCATTTCCCAGCGCAGCAACTCAATTAATTGTATGGAGCTCTGCTGACCAGAGTCAGGAAATGTGATCTCTATCAGACAGATGTACTAGAACTCTATTCAGAACCAGATTTGAGCTTTTTATTCAGATCTGGAAATTGTTTCTGTGATTGTTCCCACATTAGAGTAGAATGTGAGGTTGCAGTACTGCATCTGAACACAAGTGAAAGAAAATAGTTACCAGTTTTAAAGGAGGAAAGAAATCCCTTTCCTTCTCTCCATTCTTACCTACAAAATTGTGCACAAAACCTAATTTACTACTGCAGCTGTTGGAACGAGACAGATCAGGTCAGGAGACAGAGCAATGCTATTCACCACTTTCCATCAAGCTGTTTTGAGAGAAAAAATTCTCTGACTGAATTGGTATTGCTAATTAGGTGACTGTTTTTGTCTTCTAAACTTTGTTCTATAGAGATATGAGGGACACTGTATAAAGAGCAGAAAAAAGTTACCCTGAAGATTGAAAAACACAACATATGCAAAATCACTGCATTTCAAAGCATTAGATAAACGAATTGTTGAGTTCATAATAGCTGACCTGTATTTGTACACATCTGAGCTTAGTTCAGGTTATTTTTAGCAGGTCTTTCATACTCTTAATTTCAGTTCTTGTTCATTTATACATTTGGTATTGGATTTTGTGGATTAGGCTCTGTGGTGGAACAAGCTGCTTCCTGAGCTTTGCAAGAGAACTAGACTTACTGGAAATGACTGCCCTGTTCTTATTTCATCACTCAAAGGTAAATCAATTGGTTGTGACTCAACTCCAGAAGGCTTTGTTCATCAGCTAGCATTCTTAATAACTGTTCAGAGTAAGGACTACTGAGATGATAATTTGAAAAAAAGGGGTCTTTTCTTCAGTTAAAGCTAATGCAGTTTAGCAGCCTTTTTGGTCATTAGCACAGAGTTCTGCAATGTAGGCAGTGTAGCCTCATAAAAATCAGGGCGTTAATTTTGTATTGAAAACAGGTAAATTGTTGTAATCATACTCTTTCTGTATAGGTAAGGAATAGACACCATTAAAAAAACCTACTAAGCAGAACTAATTCTGATTGTTTTTTTCTAGGCTAAATTACTATATGGTTCTTAGGTAATAGGCTGTTAGTGATAACACAGGGGAGGCTTAAGTGTGTATTGATGATTAGTTCATAGACTAAAAAAACCAGTATGTTAATACTAAAAAGTAGAAAAATTCACTCTAGTAGTTCTGTAGTCCTATCATTACACGTATGTAAGAAATTAATAATATTGTGTATAGCTGAGGGGCTGGTGTGATTGTTTTGACAAATTAGGAATTGTAAATAAAGCACATATACTGTTCAAAGTATGCTATTGGAATGCCTGAGGAAAACAGCATTGTGGCGTTGCATTGTGCAGCACAGTTCTTGTGAAGTCCTAGTTTCTGGTGCCAGCAGTTTTTCTTTGGATTTATTTTCATGCAGTAACTGTGTTGTAATTGCATAAGAACATAACATTACACAGCTTGGTCTGAGAAGCTTCTTGCAGAGCACCCAGTTTTACAGATAGTATTGAGTGAGGGTACTAATAAGATTTCTAGGGCTTGCTTTGCATTTCATGCAAAACATGATCAGAAATACTAGATCAGACTTCAGTAGTGTTATTGCCATGTGTAGACCCGATGTGTCTTGTTAGATAGAGGCTTGTTTTTGATTGAAGTCATAATTTCAGTTCCCTTTTTAGATGTCCCATAGTTGTGTTTGTGCACAAATGGCTATGTCTCAAATGTCATTCCAGTTGCAATATTTAAATAATTTGATTACTTTAATTAATAATTACATTGTTAATGCTTTGAGTTTTTTCTTTGTTCTAAACTCAAAATACCTAAACAATATTTTCTCCCCTGCTCTGAGCAGAAACTTTATCAATTGTTGCAATGGAACTGGAGCTAAGGGATTTCCTCAGTCTTCTACCAGAAGATGGAACTGCAGCATTTTTTCTGCCACATCTTCTTCACTGCAGCCAGAGGAAGCTGCTGACCTAAAACTATGACCTGTGGACCTTCTGTCCTCTCAACTACAGTGTGGTGTAATAAAAAATAAATGAAACAACCGGTGGAACTCCTTATAAGGTACTGCGGGCCTCCCTTCACATACACCTTGTGTCAGCTGCTGGAGGACAGCTGTTTCTGGAGGCAAAGCATCTGTTTTGAAGCTAATTCTGGTGCCAAAGCAGCTAGGAAATACAGACTCTACAGTACAACTGAACATACAGTGTTCACTCAAAGTAAAGTAGAAGGTCAGTCTTAAATCTTTGTTAGTTGGATCGCAGACCTAGGGAGGAATTCAGGCTCAGGCATGTGTCAGCTGTATAAGTGAGTACCTTACTCTTCCAAGTGGAATTGGGCCCAGCTGAGTTGATATTGCAGCACAGAGATTTCCTTGAATTTCTTCTAGGGTTTTTGGTAAGCATCTCAGGTGCTTGTGCAGGTGTGTACTGATGTTTGCCTGTCTTGTGAGCAGAAAGCATCTTTCTGCTCCTTCCGAGCTGGAATTCAGTCATAGTAAGCTGTCACAATGTTTGTAACGTCCTTATGAATGTAGTTTGGGGTTTTTGACAATTACCAAAAATACAACGACTCCCATGATCCCATTACCATCTAAACCATCTAAAGGCTAATTAGCTGACAGTGACTCTATAAAAATGTTTTCACTGAAGTTGCAATGTTATTTAAACCTGTAGAAGTCAGTCAGAAGAGACCATCTATATTTCAGCTCAAATACATTAACAAAAAAAAAAAAAGATAAATCAAAAGTAGTTTAACTTGCTCACATAGCATTCCTGCTACAGGTAAAGTGAATTATCTAATTTACTGATAGGTATTATGCTGGTTTCAGTGTAACTGTTAAAAAAGACCGAAGCAATTTAGGCTTATTAAAGAGAAGCAATTTCATTCTTGCAGGCATAAAGCCTAGATATCTTGCTTTCCTTGCCTGTCCCATACATCTTTCTTTCTCATTTGGCACAAATCTAACATGAGGAGTTGGGTTATTGAAACGCAACCATATCTCTCTTACTGTTTTTATTTTTGAGTAGCATCAGCCATGCTCTAACACTGCTGCTTCCACCTGTCAGGATCTTTTTCCTTCGCCAAGAGCTGCAACAGCAAAATGATTCCACTGCAGGGTTCTTCAGAACAAAGCTTTTCAGTACCATAGTTAATAAATTTTGGCCTTCACTGTCTGAATTTCATCAGGGTTATTTCAGCCTAATTTTGCCTTGGAATTATTTTCAGAACAGAAAACCAAGTCTTTTAAATGCACATTCTTGAAAGTTACTGCTGAATAAAATTGTAAAGTAATTCAATAGAAATAATGTAACTATTTTGTTAACTGCTCAATTATACAATACTATGTATCTTTTCAGAGCAAACCAATGGATAACGCGATAACCAAATTTCTGTTTTCCAGACGTTTACTACAGACATACTAATAAAATGTGACAGTATGATTACTGATACCCCAAATTTTACTGTTACTCAGGGTTATTTGCAAACTTTAAAATAAAGTACATTTCATTAGCTCTTCCATGTTCCTCATCTGCTAAATAACATGCATTAGCCATCACCTAGAATATGTTTCACTTGCAAGATACTGTTTTCATTTTCAGAAACATATATTTATAGGCTGTTACGTCCATTCAGCTGTTTTAGTCTGTGGTTCTTTTCTCAGCCTCGGCCATTATACAAAATCTTCCAAACTGTGTAGAGATGAGTGGTCCAGAAGAATATTTTCCAAGAAATTAAGGTAGACCTTGGAGTATCACTGTGTTAAAATGCTTTCATCATTCTTGAGTGCCTGGCATGCCTTTACGCTTGAACTGGTTGAATAATCTTGGGAACAGAGACTGCTTGTCTAGAAGGAGAAAAATAGCTTTATTGTACATTTCATCAAAAGAATAGTCTGTGCACGCGGCCAGCAGAGTCCAAAATGAGCACAGAGGATCCAAGTACGTTCTGGACATTGTGAGTTAGATTTAAAAACAACTTTAAGATGCAGTGAAGGTTACATTTTAATGCAGTCTAGATGGTTAATAAAAAAAATTCTGATGTACTGCTGATCCAAGTTGAAAGTCTGTTTTTACATGTCTTTCTGTATACTCTTAAATTAGCCTTGTTATTGTCTGGACATCTGGCATAACATACTCTGTAAATCAATTTTAGTGTTTATAAAATTGAATTAGGTTCTGTTTCATATTCCAGTGGTTTATCAAATAGAATTAGATTTTCTGTTTAACATTGCATTCTGTATTTTTTAGTATAGCTAAAATGTAAATCACATGGTTGTATATATATACATACATCACATATTTTGAATTATTTCTATTGTTCTCTTTCTCTCAATACCTGTTATGCTCTGAATCTTTTGAGTACTGAAAAATGTTGGTTTTAAAATTGAATTAACTTTTTAGAAACAATAACTTTTCTTCAAGTTTTTTCACCGGTGATATTGCCAGAGCAAGGTAATAGTGGCTGTAAAGCTACAACATGCCCTTGAGAAAGTAGACACTATTTTAGTTTTTCAGTACTTCAGCTGTATGGGGATGATGAATTCAGCTGTATTTATCAGTGGTGCTTGTTTTAACAAAGATTGAGATGAAGTCTGTCACTACTGGGTACAGAAATACTCTGTCTCATGAAGAATTCTTTTTAAATAAAAAAAATCTGTCATGTAGATTTCATGGATAGTAAGTTGAAGTAATAGTCAGTTATCATCCAGTCCTTTAACTACTTCATTTTCCTGAGCAGCACTGAAGGAAGTATGAGCGGGTTGCCTGCAACACCTTGGCTTCTAGACATGGAATATTGCTGGGTGCCTGAACTGGTTCTAAGTATGCTGGCCTGTCTGTGAGCCCCACTGTGCATTTTAAAACATAACAAACATTACTAAGCTAGGTGCCTCTTACCTTCCTTTGGGAGTACAGTGTAGGTTGCTTCCATGCCTGCGTGGATGTGGTCAGTAACATGGCAGTGTAACAGCCAGGTTCCAGGGTTCTGTGGGGTCATTTCCACAGTTTGAGATGTCCCGGGGAACAGATCAAAGACATCTGCCCGGTAAACCCCTGTTTGCTTCAAGACAAAAAGAAGCAACAGTTAAACTGTGTTAAACACACGTTCTGTGTATCATTTCTACTGAAACATCACTTTGTACATCCGCTTCATGCTCCAAAGTTTAATAAACTAGCAGCTAAGTGGAAATGAAGGAAAACTATAGCTTTTGTCTTACCACAGCCATGAAAAATTCACAACTATCTTGTTGAAATAATTTCTGAGGTTTCCAGTGAGCGAATGCTACTGGCAGATATTCTCTGGCTCTTGTATGTTGATCAAATACAGGTTTGAGGCATAAAACCCTTATGGTCAAAGTACAAGCCCTGCTTAATATTGCAAGATGACTTTTCACCACAGATAACAGTCCCTGATATTTGACTTACCTCTCATTCTTAACACAGCAAAAAAAAAGACCTGATACCTTGTAGTCAAAGCTGTGGCCATGGAAGTGTACTGTGTGAATGTCTATCTCATTGCCCATTCCCATCAGATACCAGCTGACATTATCTCCAGCATGCATGGTCAGGCCATGCAAATTTCCAAACACCTTTCCATTAATGGCTAAAAAGAAGGAAAGTAAGACAGAGAAAACAGATAAGATTTTGTGTATTGGTATCTCTAATACAATACAGATTGAAAGATTTAAAAACCAGTGCCAAACGAAAGTAATGGTTTTGGATGGTACGTGATGAATGGTTGTGTTTATGTTCCACATTAAACTAGAAAGAAAGACATAATAAAGAAAATGTCTTTGCTGTACATCATTGCTAATGTTGCAGTTTTTAAAGAGCTGTGGGAATTGCAGGTCTTTTTTTAAAGATCTGCAGATCCTGTCAATCTTTATGAAAGAGTAAGCTTTACAGAGACACGCTTTCAGGATTCGCATAGACTTTCCAACGTATCCAGAGCAGTTCTTTACTGACATCAAATCAGAACTTAAAATTTCATTTCTATTCTTTCTCTACTAGAACGTCAACATAATAATATACCAGGGGATTTTGTTGTTGTTAAGGGTTTTTTTAACTTGTGAAAAAAAAAGTCATTCACTGGCATTAGCAGTGTTTTCAAACAGTTTGAGTAGTTTTTCAGGCCTTCTGTCCTGGAACTGGAAATTCAAGGGGCTGAGAAAGTTCAATTTATATGCACTACTTTCAAATACATAATTTTGTAGAATTTGCAGAGCTATACGAACTAAATTGGGAAACATACCATGCATTTTATTACTTTCAAGGAATCCCTCATCCTCTTTGTCAACAAGGTGTGGGTTGGTAGAATACATTTTAATGTTTTCATCCAAGTACCATGACTCATTTTCATCAAAAACCATAAAGAGAAGAGCAAACTGAATTTTCTTTTTAGTATGAAATGATGGCTGGTAATGTCTGTGACACACAATGAGTGTGCCTATTAATCCACTATAAGTGTCCTGAAATGACAAATGAAAACCCACATAATTGCAAGATATAACTAAACAGAAGTACTTTTCATGACATGCAGGAATCCTTTTACTATCGTCACAGCTATCAGTATCTGGGAAGAAGGGAAGCCAGTGTCAAACAAAGTTATTTCTCCACTGTTATATGCTACGCAGAAATCAAGTTCAATGAAGACTACCTCATTTTCATCTCTTGTTATAAACATTTCTTCCATATTAGTTTACTGCTCTTTTGTCAAACTATTTTTATAATTTTGAGATTGATTTCCATTCGAAATATACTTCTTGGCACTGTTAGTATTAATTGAGACAATGGCAAGAATACATTCATTTCCATTAAAAATACTATGTTAAGCTAATTCATGTTTGGTAAAAAATAGCAGAGTTGTGTTTCATAGTTGCATTTTAGTTTTCCCCCAAATGACTGATTAGATATTGAGCAAGCTATAAAGTGTTAGCTTTAAGAAGGGAGTGTGAGATGATCTGTACTAACAGCAGAACAACCAGGAAGCAAAACCATGAATGTCTGTAGCATTGAATTTCTGCCCTGACGTTCTTGCAACTTGCCTTCAAGAAGCATATAAACTCAAAGGTATGGTAATAGGGGAAATTCTTTAGCAGAGAAAGCAGAAAAATTTTCAAACTCATCTACGTTGACTATATCTATGTTGGAGACACGAACAAAACTGATAGCAATAATATACCTTAACAATGTCCACGGTTGAATGGTATGCCCATGCAATACAATGTGAATCTCCTCTCCCAGGACTAGATCTCTCTGGGATTTTCCAGACATACGTTGTTGTATCACCTGAATTAAATAAGTATCAATTAATTTTTGAAGTTTTCAATGTGCTGACCCAGGTGTTCATCATGAAGCAGATGTTATTTCCATTTACAGCTTATTACATTTGTCTTGAAGTTCCCCTTCCCATTTACTGCACTGGCTAGTTGATGGCCCCTTCTGCAGATCCATGATTCTTCCTGACAATGGTTTTGTGTGTGTGAGTGTGTCTGCACTGTCCAGTTCACCATACTTAACAGTCGGTTGAATATTTTGTAAAGATCACAGAGGAAATTGAGACGTAATAGCATAAGCTATGCTTTCCCTATGGAGCCAAATCTGTTTCCTTTCATGAAAGGTGCAGCCACATTGTATCAAAAAATTACTGATCAGTCAAGGACTAGGACACACAGAAATAATTATGAGGGGCATTTGAACTGTAGAAATATTTGTCATAATCAGCGTCAAAAATTTAAGAACTTGAGGCAAGACAAACAAAAATTATGTTTTTCCTGCTTCTGGAATCTTGCTAAATCTTACCAGAAGTCTTGATGTTACCTGCTGGAAATAAAAAAGAGTGGTTTGATACCTGGGTTAGTCACAGCAACAACAGAACTGTCTGTTTTCACTCCATGGGCATGGATAGAATAAGGTCTTGATGCTAAGTTTTTAAAAACTATTATGATTTTATCTCCAGTGTTTGACACAAGCAGCGGCCCTGTTGGGTTGAAAAGAAAGATTAACTTGATTTTACAAAACATCAGAACAGAGAGCCAGCTTGTTGTGTTCCAATTCAAAACATTGGCTTATAAGTCAGATGAAAACTGTATAAAGAAAATATTCACTATGACATGCCAACTTGAGTTGTTAAATTTAGGCCTCTACATCTTAAGTTCTGAGCACTTACTGTGTACCTGAAGTCAGTTTGGATGTTGCTGCCCAGTTTTATGCTGACTTAGAATTTCTGACCAAGCAGCAAAGCCAAAGGGGTTTTTGTCCTTGTAGAGCAAGCCATGTTATCTTGCAGGGAAAGCACTGCAGTAGTAGTAGTAGTTCCAAGTAGGTTTTCCATTTAGATTGAGGCAATTTTTTGTGGGTAGAACTGCACTCAATATTATTCAAATAGTATCTTTTAATTTGTGTGACTGCATTTTTTGCATTTTCAAAACTGAACATGATGACTTTACCTTGAATTTCCAGGTGCTGCTGCTCCTTTGCTCTGCTTTTGGGAGTACTGAATGTCTGATCGGTGTACTCGCGATATACTACCTTTTTGTACTTTGAGCCAATGAATTTGTCATCTTTATTTAAAAATGGATTGCCAGGGCTGCCAAAAGAAGAAAGAAATGCATTCCTTCATGTGTTTTAGAACATCTTTTGCAGGTATGTCAATTCACTATCAAGCAAGAATCTGGCTCAAAAGAAGTAGTAATCTCATAAACTGAAAGAGTAATCTCATAAACTGCAAGTATCTTCAACATGAAAACATTCTTGTTAAGCTGGGAGGTTCCCCTTTAGAAGGTTAAAAACCCCACTATAAATAGATCAAGTCTATGGTACTTGAAAAAGTGCTGAGTGCTCGGCCTGGCAAATGCTGCAAACTGCATGAAGACACACACTGAAAAACAGAGCCTTTGGCAACTTCAGTGTACATCTAAAATGAAGCCTAAAACTTGTAAAGCTGAACTGCATGGGGAGTGGACACAATATGGGGGGGAAAAGTCAGGTAACAGCATAGTCCATATTACTTGTGCTTAGAATTATGTCAGAGTCCACTGGTATACAGGGCAAAATATGTACTATCAAACTGAGGAAAAAAAAAGAAAATACAATTAAGTTAATAACAAAATACAGTTATAATCTGCTACTCAAGTTATTCAGATAGAACACAGAAATTCATCATTCTTATTTAGCCTTTTCTGCTAATTGGCATGAATTAGTTAATCCAATCAGTTCTCTCTCACTGAGATTGAAATACTGGAAATAAAACACCAAGACAACAAGCTTCATGATCAGTGAATTCATTCATGAATGCATGTTGTATAAGCTCATGAAATTGAGAGGGGTCAAAGAACCTTACTCAGATTACAAATAAACATGAGACAAAGACCTTGTTTATCAGGACATATGACAATGAACATTTTAAGCTTTCCACGTCAAGGACTACCAACATCAGTAAATAACAAATGCACGTGCATTATCCAGGACCCGTTAAAATCTACACCTGTCCCACAGAAGGTCTGTGTGATTTCTCAAGCATTATGCTGTCTGGCTCAGTTACATAGCAGCACTGCTGGGGAAGAAGAAATTCGAGTTAACCCAAAATATGTTTGTGAAAAGAAAATGTGTCTAGAAATGTCTGGAAGAGGAAAAGTTTCACAGGAGAAGTGAGTTGCTCCTTTGCTTTTTTTTGCATTTTTTTCCCCTTTTTATATGCTGATGTACCTTTCCTCATGGTATTGATGCCGCTCGAATTCCCATGTCCTGTTAGGAGAATAGTCCCATTCAACTTCCACTGCAGCAATGTAGTAAATCTTTTCATGCAAATACATAGATAAATCTACATTCCACCGGTGGCATTTTTTCACTTTGTAGTTCTGCTTCATGCCCCCAGTGTAGTGGTCTGCTGTCAGGCAGGACACCTCAAAAACTCCTAGGGGTCATATTAGAAACAAAGACTTGAGGAGACCGAGACACAGATTATTGCTCATATAAGCAATATCTTAATATAATTATCTTATATAAGCAATGTCCAAAATCTTTGTGCAGCATGGCTACTGGTAGTAATAAAATTCAGCATACAGAGGAGCTAGGAAAATCAAGGATTTAGCATTAAGAACATATGTCCTTTCAGTTTGCTGCCCTTCAAACACAACTGTGCATAGTTTTAGCACCAGGATCAATATACCACCTACTTAAAGTTTGTCTCTATGCACAAAGCGTTCATAGGTAACAGCTTCTGCAATAGTAACAGGATTTTTAGATGTGACATTTACCTTCAGAATCAGGCTTCATAATAGCTGTAAGAACTGTATGTGGAAATAGATTTGCTGTATCCCTTCTTGTTCCTTTAGTTACAAATGTGTTTTCTGAGAAGTATATCCCATGGACATCAACTTCTGAACCCAAGCCCATCAAATGCCAGGAAACAACACTTCCTTTACACATCTCAAGACCAGGCTGATTTCCATACATGTAACCATTAATGGCTATAGAAGATTTGAGAAAGCAAAAGCCACCTTGATTAATATACTACTTAATTCTGTAAAAGAGATTAACTAATAAACACTTCAGATGTAATGTCATGCCTTAGATTGACAGAAATATCAGTGATAAAATACTTTATCACATCAACAAAACTAAAGGAAGTGAAGAATCAATTCAAGCAAAACAACTTTTAAACCCCAGTGTTTACTTTCCAACTGTTTCCCTTTTCAATGTCCACAGCACATATCACTACCTTGGCCAACTGGAAATTTCCCTGCTTTCTACTTGTCAAGTATACAGAATGCGTAAAAGATCCTGTTTTATACCCTGCAACACCCTCCAGCTGTAGAGTGGAGGCAATCAGAGGGGTTTTTTCATTTGAGTTACTAACCCTTTCTAGATAGTCTTTGCAAAACTTTCAAATCCTGGGCTTCTCAGGTACTATTGCATGCTCAGCACCAAGAGTCTGTAAACAGGAACTGCCTGAGGGGAATTTTTTTCAAAATGCATAAAACAAATATGCTTAAAGATTAGGACGTACTAGCAGGGTTAGGGCCTGAGGGTAAAAACGTCTTTTTTCCCATGAAACTTGAAAAACATTTCTGCAGTACTAAAACACAATCAGTGTGAAACTCAGTTCTGCCCTATTAAAGAAGCAAAGAGCCATTCTGAGGCAAAGTCTAGCTGGCAGGTGGAGGGAAGGGATCCCTGCCCTCTGCTCAGCACTGCTGAGGCCACACCTGCAGGGCTGTGCTGAGTTCTGGGCTCCCCTGTTTGGAAGACACGAACACACCGGAGAGAGGGCAACAAAGGGCCACAAGGATGATGAAGGGACAAGAAAGCATCTCTCCTGGGAGGAAAGGCTGGGAGAGTGTGATGACCCTTCAGCCTGAAGAAAGGGCAGCTTGGGGGATCTCACCCACCTGTACAAACACCTTCAGGGAGGGTGCCAAGAGGATGGAGCCAGGCTCTTCCCAGTGGTACCCAGTGATAGGGACCGAAGCCCTGCTGACACTAACAGACACCAAATGACACTCAGGAGATGCCCTCCAAAGATCAGAAAACACTGTGAGGCTGACCAAGCACTGGCAGAGGCTGCCCAGAGAGATGGTGGAGTCTCCATCCTTGAAGGTATTCAAAAGTCATCAGGACATGGTTTGGGCAAGTGGCTCTGGGTGGCCCTACTTGAGCAGGGTGTTGGACCAGGTGATCTCCAGAGGTCCCATCCAGCCTCAATTTCTCTGTAACTCTGTGAAAAACCTCCTTTCAACTACAACATCTGCAAAGCAGAGGTCAGTCTTGTCTTGCTGACTGGTTGCACTCATAGTGTTCCATATAGGCTGAAGACCTAATTCTTCCTTCTATCTGCTAGAAGTGATAAATAACCATGCTAAATCCTCAACTGTCATGCAACACCTTGAACAGCTGGCATTATACTTTCAACTATCACATTTGTTTGAAACTGAATTGCACTGAAATATTTGGGGTTTTTTCCCACTGGAAAGGAATGAAAGGTGTCTGCACTATACAGCTTTCCTGCCTCAAACATGAAACCATTAAAGTAAAACCCTTACTGCAGAAATTAATATTTCACTAACTTATAATTTTCTTACAGTGCATTTTGTTAGACTCTTGGAAGTCTTCATCATCTTTGTCAATTTTATCAGGACTTAGTGTAAACATCAAAATATTATCATCCAAATACCAGCTCAGGTTCTCATCAAATACTGTGGCAAGTAGAAAAAACTCCATGTTCACATTTTTCTGTTGAGAAGAAATAGTAGAAGGGAAAATAGAAATGAATGAACAGAAAATGTCAGGGGGAAAACTCCTATGTTGTAATAATTTATGAGTACAAGTCACAAAATAGAGTAAATGCATACATTGATACTGCCTTCTGATGATCTCAAAGCTCTGTAATTGCTGTATCTGGTAACTAAGCATCTACTGCTAATGTTCATTCTATCAGTTACGACCACCTGTGGAAGTGAATTTGTATTTGATCTTTAAAATCTCTACATTTTCCTTGAGATTCTCATCCTATCTGAGACTTGAATGCCAGCAGCTGTTCATGACAGTGGTGTTTTCACATAGCAGTGACTGTCTATCTGGAGCCATACTGAAAACCAACCCCACTTTCTTCATGTTGTTTATTCCCCTTAGGACATCGGTGAAACTGTAATGCGGAGAGGAGGTGGTGCAGCCTGAGAAGAGAAAGCAGATTCAGCTGTGCCAATGCAAATGTTTCCATTTTTCCTCTTTGACTGACCTGTTTCCCAGAAGAAAGCAGAGCTCCTTTCCTGCACACTAGGAGAGGACCCACAAGACCAGAACTGGTGTCTCTGACTGCATCCACAGCTGAGTAATAAAGCCAGGTTAAGCAGTCTGGGTCTTGGTCTGTGGGACCCACATCTTCTGGCACATCCCATTCATATGTAAATGTGGTGCCGGGACTCACATGAGAGGCTGGAGATTCAGTACCTATTACAGAAATCAGCATTGGGAATTAGGCCAAGTGCACATTCCTTCTTTCCTCACCTGCAGCGCGCGGGCAGGCGCTCAGCGAGGGGCGGCTCACCGGTGCCGAAGCGCGCCCCGGCCGCGCTCCTGCCGCAGCGCACGCCGTGGGGCTGGACGCTGAACGGGCGTCTGGCCTTGTTCCGGAAGGTCACCCTGATGCGCTCGCCCACTTCAGCCCTGATCACGGGTCCTGGAAAAGTGTACACGGTCTAATTATGGGATATTTCTATCAAATGGTCACGCTGAATTTATGGCGTTCAGCGGCTGGCTCCTTTTTCCCTTGCACGAGGAATGCCCCCGGGCCTCCGTGGCCACAGACCAGGTCCCTGGCACGTGGCCTGAATCACACAACTGCCCAGCAGCAACCAATTCCAGTTCACTTGGAGGCCCAGTGACTTTCAGGACAGTACCTTCCCTTTGGAAAGCGATTTACAGACATTAGCACCAACCCATGCCAGGAGCAGCAAGGTTATCAATAGAACAAGATCTGCCTAGCCTGGCCTTGTAATTAAGAGCCTGACCTTTGGAGACCATGGCATGCTCCTACAGGGAAGCTGGGTACCATGGCAGTGTTGTGCCAAGAGCTTCTTTACACCTTGGGGGAAACCACAGGCACTAGTGACTGCAGGAGGCAGGGAGAGCTAAGGGCTTCTCCTTGTAGGTGGGAGCACTGCTTACTAACCAGTGGAAGTGACTGTTTACTCTCATAAATCTTTGACACAAAAAAATTTTAGACTTTCTTACCTAGGAGTCCAAGGTGTGCTTCCTCTGCAAGCCTTTTTTTTTGTTCAGTGAAAGAACCATCTGTATATTCTTTGTAAATTGCTTTTTTGTAGGAGCCACCAATTCTTGTCTCACTTTGTTCAAAAAAGATGTGAGATTCACTGTGTAAAAGAAATTGCAATAGATGCAAACACTTCAAGTCAAAATGCCCAGTTGTAAAAAAGCAGTCTCACCTCAACTCTGTTTTCAGAGCTATGGCATGCTGAGTTTGTCTTTTGGGTTTCTTTTCAGTGGTATGGTCACACACTTATATGCAGTGACTTAGAAGATGTGCAGGAATCCATTATCCTTCACTAACTTTTCATTGAGAAAAAGCCACTGTGCTGAGCTGCCCTTAAAAAGCCAGTCTGCTTAGAGACTCATTAACGATGATTTCTAGTCAACGTTTCATAATCTTGAATTTACTCTTCTTTTAATTAGAAGTTACAAAAATTCAACAGCAACAGATACGAACACCACGAGTGTGTAACATCTATATAAAAAGTGAGAAGATTCAGTGGACACTTCTACTCTTTAAGAAAGGACCTTTCAGTCTTTTCCAAGCACTATTCAAACATTGAACTGTGCCCCATTGCTTGTGGAAGAGCAAGCAGATGAAAAACTTGAGGAATCAATGTGTTCAGTGTATCCAGGTCGTAAATATGTAAACACAGTGTAAAGGGCAAAGTTATCTCATGCAATATGTTTTCCACGTGAGATGCTGTTAGCATCAGTTTCATAATTGAAGGCAATAGCCATGATCTCCTGCTTTGTTCCCTAACTCAGGATAATCAACCATCTTGAATAATAAGGAGTCACAGCCTATATATGACATAATAATTCATCTTAATCACAGTGAAACAACTAACATAGCAGCAAAATTTAAGGTAAGATTACAGGAAAAACAAATGACCTAATTTGGTCTGATATTAATTCTAGCACTAATATTTAAGCACAGATGAGGACAATGAGCAATTATGCTTAAAAGTCAGTTCTGCCGTATGCTTACCTTATTTAGCATGCTTAAATCAATTTTTCTTGGAAAATAAAACTTCTTAATTAGAGGCATTTACCTGTCAACAATTAATTCTTGTCCTGTGAAATGGTTCACTGCAGATGGGCCATAATTCCAGATGATCTCTTCAGCAGCAAGGAAGTACTGTCTTATCTTTGTATTTTCACTGTGACCTGGTGTGGATTTCTTACAATCTTCTACTTTAAAAAGGGCCTGCATACCACCTGGGAAAAAAAGAGGTAGAGAAACCTGGGAAGAAGGAACTGAATTTTGTTTTCTCTTTCTCTGCGTCCAACAGCTCTTCTGTTCCCTGGACAATTTTCACACCACTGATGGATGTGCAAATCACAAAATGGAAGATAAATGCTATAAAAGAAGGTGTGCCAGCTGAGCTAGGTTTTTTTACCTAGAGGAGAATATTGCCTGGCATATCACCAGGTCAAGAGCCCTGCAAAACTGACTCAGTAAACTCTTAACTTAAGGTAAAAAATTCTGGTCACTGAAACTTGTAGTGTACCTTGGATGTGGTCATTCACCTGGCAGCTGAGCAGCCACTGCCCAGGGCTCCTGGGGACCATGACAGCATCCACGAATGTGGCTGGGAAGAGGCTGATGGTGTCAACTCGATGATGCCTTTCTATTAGAGTCTGTCCATGAAAGTAGGCTGAATGGATATCAGCTTCATTACCCATGCCAAAAAGATGCCATTTTATCTTATCTTCCACACACATTGTGAGGTTTGGGAGGTATCCATACATGTATCCATTGATTGCTAAAATAAATGTTATTTATTACAGTTAACTTCACAGACCTTAGGTTGTTTTCTTCAAATGCAGGTATCATACAACCATTGCTCTATTCTTCAAAATAGAAAGAGCTTCAAAAGAAAGCTCCACACTTTTGAAAATCACTGCCAGTACCAGACACGTGCTTCCTCTACATAGCTATGATTCTGGAATACGTTCCAGAGCCAGAGATATCTTATTTGTGTACACTAACAGTAAGAACTGTTTTTCTAAACTATGAAATTATAGTACAGAGCTCAGGACTAAGAAACAGAACAAAGTAACACAACTCTGTTTACACTGCCTGGGAAAATTACACTGGCAAAGAGCTTCATGGGCCCTAAGAATTTTATATCACAACTCCAAGGATTTGATTGTACAATACTTGCCATCACTTTTAAATTTTAAAATTTTTATTTAAAATAATCTGTCTTAATCCTCTAACAAATATTCCTGATTTAAAAAAAAATTAAATTCTACAATTAATCTTTAAAACAGACAAGACAGAAAAATATTACTTCACAAGGTCAGTGACAAGAAACATTGATATAATGTTCTCTCACAGTGCATTTTATTGCTTTCCTGGAAGTCCTCATCATCTTTGTCCACTTTGGAAGGCTCAAAACAGTATGTTCTGATATTGTCCTCTAGGTACCAACTGAGATTTTCATCCACCACAGAAAACATAAGGATAAATTCCGCATCAAAGTGTTGATCAGTGTCCCTATTCATTGTATCTGAAAAACAAAGGGGTATATTCAAAATCTTGGTAACTAACATTAATGTTTTTGTCAGTTTTAACTCTAATCTCAGTAAGGCTGGACCCTGTTTACTTCATGTTTTGACACTTTCCTTGAGCATGACTGTATACATAAACTTATAGACACACTTAAGAAACAAAAAATCCCTTTTGATAGATTCTATAAAATTACTGAGAATAAATATTGCACGTTAATCTCTTTCTTATATTAGTATTTACAATTCCTTGCACATTGCTAGCATAGCACATCTCACTCATATGGATTTGTGAACAAAGCATTCTGCAAATTATATTCACTCTCATACACAAAATCAGACTACTTTCTACACTATTGAAGGCAGCTGAATGAGAAGACCAAAAGCAGTTATTTCAAAATCAATTGTAATCTTCTCCTCTTCCAGGAAATTATTTCACTGATATTTATCAATAATAATTGTCAATCACCTTGCATATGTATTTATTTACTCACTTATTTATTTATGGTTTACCTTTCCTGCAAATTATTAAAGGCCCAACAAGCCCTGAGGCAACATCTCTGGGAGCATCTATGTGGGAGTGGTAAGCCCTGGTTATGCAGTCTGCATCTGCTGCAGCTGGGCCCTGATCCTCTGTCACATCCCACGTGTAGGTGTACTGGCCCCCGGGCTCCACAGCATCATCTCGCTTTTGCAAACCTCTGGTGGCGTCAGGATAAAAAGCCCCTGAAGAATTCCACAGTCAACATTAGCACAACACATTCACAACAGGCTGTTAGGACAGCACCTGCCATGCTGAAAGCTGATCACATGCTGCAGCAAAATGGACTGAACATCTGAATACAGGTTAAAAACCCACAACTTTTAAATCAGATGAGTAGATGTTTTCTTTCTCTTTAGGAATCTTTTCATTGGCTTTTGAAGTCCATAGGAGTACTTCAATTAATGGCCCATTAAAGTTAGTCCTTAATTTATTTGGAGGGGACTACGTGCTTCCTGTAAAAAAGATAATAATTCAAATATTTATAAAACATTTGTTAAATATTAATCTTGGAAACTGTTCTAAAACATTGCATATGCCCTGAAGGAATATAGGTGTTGCTGGAATGATAGCAACAGAAAAAATTCTGAAAAGTGTACGTACTGCTCCATAATACACTGTTTTGATCTGACAGAGTGTGTCACATGCTAGTTGTAATGAAAACAAATTACTAAGCAGTGTCTGTTTACCCATGTTAAGAAATTCTGATGTATCTTATATACAATATACATAAATTTAGTGTTAAGAATTTGGAGCAGTACATTATTATTGTCAACAATGTCTTCTTCACAGCATCAAATTTTTATGAATCCTCCATACCTCAAACTCTTATATACCTTTATACCCCTATTTTGGTTGAAACACAAATATTCTTATTTCAGGTAAAATGTTGATCTAAAATTGCCTCCTTCACAAATTCCACTTTTGGGTCTGTATTTTACTCTTGAAAAATTATCCAACTTAGCTCCTATTTTAAATTTATTGTGTCCTAATTTAAATCTCTTTTTACTTGACCAGTCTTCTCTCTGATGGAAGAATACCAGTTTCACTCAAAGGGATGATTAACTTTTGATAAATTCTGGTCCAGAATGGAATCAAGCTTACCTTCATTTTCTTTTGTGTATCTTACACCATGGGGATGCAGTGTGTAGTTTCTGGAAGCAAAGTTTTTCAAGTGAATAGTAATGGAATCTCCAACTTCTCCCTTAATTATAGGACCTAAAAAACCCAGCCAGGAAGGTTTTTCAACTATCACATCATATAAATTATTAGTATACTGAACGTAGACAGCCTTCTTGTAAGTGTTTCCTATCCTGTGTGGTCCTCTTTTCAGAAAGACTTCAGCTTGCCTGTAAAGAAAATATATAAATGCATCTGTCATGTGGTTTTTAATTAATAGAATCAAATAAAGACCAGGTCTCTGCAGCACTGTGTAGAACTACATGCAAGCCTTAGGGTGAAATAAGTTAATACTGCCCAAAAATGCAAAGCATTTTCTACAAGGTGGAGTATTGTTTGAGCATATGGGGAAGGAATTGTAGGTGCCTTGGCAAGTGCAGGTCAGAAGTGTAATTAAAATGCCAGTCCAGAGCTCTGCTTGGAGAGAAAAGGCTCAGCTACTATAATTCTGAGTACATGAGGCTCTTGAGCTGCAACCTAAATCGAACATGTATGGCACAGCTCTTCTTGGATCATACAAACAGCTGCCATTTAGTTGTAGAGTATTTCTTCTGCACTGTGGCTCTCCCTGCCCCTATAAACATCAATCTCTACACAAGCACACCTTCAAAAAGTGTCCAGGAGGAGAAGGGGAATCAGAGAAGCTGAAACTGAAAAGTACAATACAAAGCACTGGCTCCATTGCAGGCATACAACCACAGAAAACCTGGAATTAATGCAGCATGGCACCACAGAGCGGGGAGAGCAGTGCCCGTGCAGGGAACAGCAGTGGCTTGTTGTATTGCAGCACAGTAATTGCTGTGTTACAGCTGTTCTCAGACAGGATGACCTGTTTCCACCCCCAGGCAGAATTACTAGCCTGCTGAATCCCTGGCAATGTCTTACAGCTCACAAAGTTTGTGAGAGGAAAAACTGAAAAGCTAACTGCTTCATCTCACACCTGATTGAGTGGCAGGGTATGGCTGAGGCTCTCACTAAAGGAAACAAACCACAGGAAATCTTGCAATCCCTCATCCACAGACTAAATGAGAACTGCATTTTTGAGATTTCTGACTTTCTAATTTCTGATTTCTCTCATCATTGTTTTTGCTTGATACAGTCCTATATAATTTTTAAGGCACTGAAAAAAGAGAAGAAAGGAACAGTTTTCCTCTCTCAAATATTTTTCTGATGCCTTTTATGTCTGGATTTTCTTCATTGACTATTCAGACCTCCAGAATGCTTCCCCCCTCCTCACCCTACATATCTTCAGCCTACTTACTGCTCTCACTCTACACAGGACCCTCTTTGCCTTGTAATGAGCAACCCAGCTCCTCCACTGCGGGTGGAAGGACCCAGCTGTGCTTCTGCACCAGTGAAAACCATCCCTGCTGACACTGAATAACTAAAAAGAAAACCTGTGCTCAGTAGGAAAGTTTTAAATTTATAATTTGTTTTTAAAATTGTTGCTTCTGCATTTAAAAACAAAAACCATCTCTTCAGCACTAGCTCAAAATTAAACACCGTTAGACATTCAGGGTCTTATTCTAGTCTCTACTGAGTAAATATTTCATTACAACAAATTCACACTCCACTGCATATTCCAATGCTTTGAATTAGCAGAACATTGGAATGCAATTCCCAAGAAAGCCAGGAAAAAACATCAAAATTCCCATATATGTTTGACAGAAAATCCACTGGCACCAAGACTCATTTCACTGCCTTCACCAAGTTTTCAGTAGAGCCCCGGTGCCTGAACCGGACGAAGTTGTAGAATAGAGCCCCACACTGCTTCACTTACTCTTCTTCTGCGAAAAGCTGCCCAGAGACGGCATCAGCATTGCCCGGGGCATAGTTCCAGACAGTCTCTCTAATGCCAATGAAGTACTCCCGGCTCACTGCCCCAGCGTGGCAGCAGCAAGAAACCAGCAAACAGATTAGGAGAAATAGCTTCATTTTGCTTCATGGACCTTGAGGAAAACATGAAGTAAAAACACAGGATGGACACATGCAATTTCCTTTTATATGTTCCTATCTCTCCTACTCCCCATATCCTTACCTCCCCCTCCCTGGTCCTGTTTGCTTTTGTGGAAACAATAAAAACAATTGCACAATGTCTCTGTGTGTCAAGAGCAAACAAAAGATTCCAGTAACCTCATCAGTTCAGAAAAGCAAAGAAATTTTTCCTATTTCTGCCAACCTACAATCACACAAAATAGCATTCAGATTGTTGTAGAGTGCAAATCCTGTCACTGAATTGAAAGCAGATTTAAATGGATTTACAGACTTGGGAATTCTTTAAAAATGTCATCTGTGCTCTGAGCACTGACACAATGATACTCATTCTAAACTAAAATTACAATTTTCCATTGTACAGCAATTTAAAATTATCTGTAATAAGCAGGATATCCTTTGCAGCTATTTTAATACTGGGCAGAAAAATTATTATTATTTTGGATAGAAGACTAAGATTCAGAATATAACTAAAATATAGCGGTTTTCCTTTAATGACATAAAAATCTAAGTCTTGTTCACCAGGACTATGGTATAAGATAATTCACAAGTTTAAATCACTATTCCTATCAGTTACTGTCAGAATATTTAATTTCTTCATATTTCTACACATCTGGATTAAATTAAGGATTCTACTTCTCTCTAAATGGCAAAGCCAAAGCTGAGATTTTGAAATCTGCCCAAATCTTTGATGAAATTCTGGTGTTTCACAGGCTGATGTCACATGATCAAAATCATTTTTGTAGGGATTGTTTTTTCCTTTGCCACAGATGAAGATAAGTAGAGCAGTGTAAAGATCACCTATTGGGGTTGCAAATGACCCATTTGTAAATAAAGTGAGGTAAAAACGAGAAAGCTTTTACCTCCTATTAAAATACTTTGATTCAAAGTCATTCCTTCATAAATCAGTTGTTCATTACTATGTGGGTTTTTGATATATTTTTGTTCAGATTTCCATTTGATTGAGGAAGAGAAAAAACAACACCAGCAATACCCTTGAAATCTCCACATTTATTTGAGGGTAAAAGTATATGCTTTACTTTGCCTCACACCCCTGAATATTCTAAATTACTCTTCCTCGATTTCCAAAAGAACTGAATGGTTTTTTAATGTGAAAATATAACAAAAACTTCTGACAGGCAATATTTTCCACTCCTGCTTTTAATCGCACCTCCCCCAAACTTTTAGATTATCTGTATACCTAAACACACTCCTCTTATCTTTTTCTTAAGGAGCTCAAAAGTACCTCAGGTTCTGAAGTCTGTTTTATCTTCAGAAGGTGTCTGAAAAGCAGGAACTTCTCTCTGGACCTAAATAAAAAGTCCCTATTTAATTGGTTAAATTATGGGTCTGCAGTTTGGTGTCATTAATACTCCTTAGTTGCTTTAAACCATAGTACCTAATTTCTCATATTGAGCATGCTGAAATACTCAGTCTGTTTTTGAAATCCCCAAAATTGCATTGAAAAGATAAAGCAAATATTTTACTTCCAAATTTTTCCTTGAAATAAAAGAATAAATAAACCCCCAAATGGAATATTCTTACAGAAGGTCAAAAATATATTCATATTCATAAGATATGCATATCATATATTCATATATATATATATATATATATATATATATAATTCATAAGATCACACAGCGAGGCTGAATCGAACCCCCACCATTTCACAATTCTTGCATTTGAATGATGTGTGTCTGTTGCCTGCTGCCCATGCTGCTGCTCTGGTTACCTGTAAACCTCTGCAGTTAAACACCATTTAAAGATCTGATGCAGCTTCATTTATCCTCTGCTGCTCTATGTGGAAAACCCCTCTATCCATAATGGGAACAATCAGGAAATTTTAGTTTTGCAGGAGTCACTTTTACCTACACAGATATTAATATACCCTAAAATGCAAAGGTGTGGATGGGGGTCCACAGTCTTTTACTACAAAACTGAATGTCTACTGTGATTTCCACCTGCAGTCTTTTAAATGAACGGCATTACTGTCCCAGACAGAATCCTGATACTCTGGCAAAATGCACGGGCTGTGGGGGACAAATAATGCTTGAACTCCTACTGCAGATTCAGCACGAATTCCTCTCTGCCAGGAGCCCATAAACTCATATCTGCAGCTTTCTACCTCCTGTGCCTGGGGTGTTTTCCATGGGCATTTCAGCATTTCATGTCCAGGAGCTCTTGTGCAAAGAAGGGTTTCTCCACATTCCAACATGGTGCAAGCCTTGTTCTGGCCCTGAGGGCCACTTGTCCCTGTTGTTGAGTGAGGTCTGTGTTCTGCAGATGCACGGTCACATTGCCTCAAACACCACCAGCAGGATCATTGGTTATGTCTAGATTTTGAGCCAGTTAATTAAAATTCTTTGCAGGAATCTTGGTTCTACTAGCAGAGACAGCTCATAGAGCCACTTTTTAAAGACAATATACTTAGGATTGAATCAGTACTTAAATTGATTAGATCAATGTTAACTTTGCCTTACATCCAAAAGGCCTGTGTGAAACTGGCTGTTAAATTTGGAAATACAGCCCGCTGTTAGTCTTTAGTATTCTTAACAATTTCAAATCAATAAGCTGCATCTTTAAAAGCAGAACTGCCAAGTTGCAGTTGAGGCTGGTAATGGTAATGGAGATGCCAGATTCTGGATTATGGGTAAAAAGGGTTGCAGGATCAGGAAGCCAAACAAGAACTATATTACATGACTCTTTATTTAATTTAAACCCCAAAATTAAGAGATGTCTTTTATAGAGTGGAAATGTAAATTCACCAGGCACAATCACACAAAAAATGATAAAGACAGATCCAGAGTTTGTAGGCAAGAAATCAGGAAGATTTTCTGAGATATTTGGTGGGAATATAGGTTGCTTCTTAAGTTTTCTTTCTTTTCCTTCTGTCCACAAACAACATCCACAAATCCATAAAAATGCAGGATTATAATTTAAGATAAATGATATGTCACATATTTAAGTCTAGAGAAAAACAAGTGTGCAGTGACACAGTCCTCATTTTATCATCATGCCTTTGTATCATGCACCCCTGACAATCCATGCCAGGTTGAACAATCTCCCAAAAGACTACCCCCATTTTTAGATATTATTGATTACTTTATACTTCTTGCAACTTAGAAGAAACTAAGCAATTAAAATTTTAGATGCATTCTTGAAATCCTACAGGAAGAAATCAGCTATTCAAAACCATCTGACAAAGGAATATGAAGGCAAAACCTCAACATTGTCTTGAAACAGAACTAAATGACTGATATATTCTAAGTTTTTCTAAATAATTTACCCAAAGCTGACACTTATTGTATGGTTTGCATTTCTAACAGTGTTTAGTATTTGATGACAATGTACCTGAGTTGCACTAGTTCTGATGTAATAGGCATACATGCATTATTGCAAGTCTGAAGTACATATTTCTCTTTCCTCCTAGTGTTCAGAGGAAAAAACTAAAAAATCCCCAAAATCATGAGTGCTAAATACAGTCAAATGCTGGCCATGCAACTGCAAATGAGGCAGGTGTCCCCTTCATTGTGAATCCCTGAATTTTCACTGAGAATGAAAAAATAATTCTCTGAGAAAATAATAATACCTTTTAGCCACTAATTTAAAACAGGTTATTCTTTTTCATTGGATCATCATTGTCAAGAATGTTAACCTTTCATTGTAGCAAGGTCAGGATACTTGGAAGAATATTAATAAGCTAGCACTGGGTGCTCACAAAGTTCCCTCATGTGTTCCCTCAAGTCAAATCATGCATGACTAAAAGAAAAAAAATTTCCTCTAAGAGTAAAGTGAAAAGAAACCCAGTGCAGCTATTGATATGTACCAATTAGTGGAGCTGAGTCCAGACCTGTGTGTCTAATATGTCAATCAGGCCCAGGTGCCTTTTTTACCACAGAAAGACTTGACAGACTTTTTTAAGTAATTGCTTTTTGCAGTTACAAACTTCTAAGATGGAAGGACAAGGGTAGGCTCTGCCCACCTCCTTCCATGATTGCCATCATGGTCTGTCTGTAACTAAAATTCATTCATTTAGAAATCATGGCTTCACTCAGTGCACTGACAACCCCTCTTGATGTACCAGGCTTTGAACCAGGCCCTTTTGAAACCACAAATAGTCATATGGTCTAAGCAATGACAAGGGAGTACAAAAGCAGTTCTACAGCATCCTATTAGGAAAAAATATTGAGGCGATTTCAATACAAAAGCAGTTTGATTATATTAAAATATCCCTACTGTCACAACAAGTTGGAGGGTAAAAAAATTAAGTGTCCCTGCCAAGCGCAACAGGACACATGAAGAAAAATGTAGATGTCAGACAGTTCAAATAGACTTCATCCAAAACATAGAAGTTTGACGGACAGAGATTTAAGACAAGGGTATATTTTTTCTTTGTAGCACTCAAATCTACCGCTACGGATTATGGATAGGCCATTTCTCTCTTTTTCTGGGGGTGGGGGAGAAGCAGCAACAATTTCCTTGCCATTTTCAGAGAATTCCAGCCTGCAAGTAAAAAAAAAAAGTGTTAATCTTTCTCATCATTGCTGTGAAAACCATACATTAGTAAGAATGTCTGTCAATTGAATGTTAGAACAAAGGTGTTCAGCAACCTCTGCTGATATAATAGTAATGGACTTGGCATCCCCATTGATTTCCTAAACACTTTTGTTTCCTCTCAGTCCCAGTCTAAAAGGTCAGAGTGAGCAGCCACCAGCCTCTGTATACCACAAGAAATTAGTGGATGAATCAAAACAAACAAATGTATTATCAGTACATACTCTCTGGAAAAATATGCTGTAGCAGAGAGAATGTATAAATCAAAAGGGTAGGTCTCCAAGTGAGAGAAATTGCTGAAGCTACAGTGACAAGGAGATGCTGAATAAATAAACCTCAGATGTTTTGTTACCTGCACAAAAACAGAATAGGTCCCACAGAGTGTTCGTTTCAACTCAGCGGCTACTTTGAGAATACAGATGATCAACTGCAGTCCGCTGAGGGCTATCAAAATCGAGAGTAAAATAATATTCCACTCCACTATGTTAGCAGGCTCTGTGCACTTAGACCAGGCAGGGTAATCTGTGAGGTACCTATCAGAGAAGCACCAGACTGAAGTTAAGGAGAATGTTTCTGACTACTGATTTGGTAAACAATTTCTTCCAGTAGAGTTACACCAATGTTTCTTACCCCCCAGCGGTGTCTTTGAAAATATAATTCCATCCACTTGATGAATTGCAGAAAGGGCCTTGAATCAAATGCAGGGTAAAAATGATGCAACTGTATCCCGAGAAAGCAATTCCAAGCAGAGCTAGCACAATAGAAATAAAACTCTGAAGTAAAGAGAGAGAGAGAAGTATTACCTTGTGGGGAGAGTGTCAACAGCAAATATGATCATTCAGTCTGTCTAGCTACTTCTGTGGGGCTCAATTTCACATTTGATTTTCCCAGTCTTCAAAACTCAGAAAGAAAAATAGCAGGTAAAGAATAGTAAGAATAGACATACAAAATAAGATTAAGACAGAGTTTAAGACAATTCTACCACTATAAGTTACGTATAAATTGTGTGGGGTTTTTAAACTTGTGTTTTTGTGAAGTTGTTTCGCAAAATACCAGAGGAATGTAGCTGTGTATTAAATATGTCTGCATCCCAGATAGAGTGTATTGAGTAATTTCTGAAAAAAACCACTTCCAAATAATACAGGCAAAGGGATGAAGGTATTTAGCTGGTGTGCTTCGTTCTATGTTATTTCATTTTACAAGGATTTGGGGAAATGTGTGTCTAATTTTTTTTAATCCTGTTTATGCTTCAGATGAAAGAAGCTACACTTTCTGTGACCTTGCAACCCAATTTAGAATCTTCTATGAAAGGAAGTGAAAACAGAGCAGTGGAGAGGGCAGCAGGATGTGCCAGAGCAGGAGCAGGAAGGCATTGGAAACAAATACTAATGTGATGCACAGAAATAAAACACAGACTCACCCTGTAGGTTTTGTTACAGCTCTCACTCTGGCAGCACCGATAGAACACACTACACTCCAGTGTTATTAGAATTACTGCCAAAAGAAGGATCTGTAAGAGAACATCATAAGGTCAGTGAGATAATTGCAGATACTGAGCCAAAGTCTCCTTCACCTTTGGAAGGCAGGGACTGCATCTCTTCTGCTGTCTTGATATTTTAAAGCTGTTCCATAGGACAGCACAATTACTCAAGGCATACATGGAACTGGAGTGGTTTTAGTAGGCTGCTGGTGTACTTGTGTCTTGTACTTGAAAGACAAAGACTACAGCCTCTACCATCACAGTAAAGTGCTATGACCTTGGGCACAGCTACACCAGCGAAGCTCAAACTATAAAACCAAGCTCACAAACAAAAGAATCAATACCAGTGAAAAGAATGATATTTTATTGATACAAACACATGAGTTCAACACCTTCTTGCTGACATAGGCACACAAATCAGAGTACTGCCTTCCTTACCAACACATTCGCTCTAGAAAATGTCAGTAACGCAAACTTTTGATTACGTTCACCTGGACTTTCATTTGTCTTTCAAGTTCATTTGGGTAAAAGAGCTCTAATTCAACCTCCACAGGTGATTAAATCAACATACTGTTTGCCTCCATAATGCAAGTATAAATTACATATAAACAAAAAGACAGCAGAAAAAAAAAAACTCCAACACACCCTGCAATATCATTTGCACTTAATAACATACATAACTTGTCATTCAGTATACTATTTTTTTCAGTTTGATTGAGTTTCTTGCCTGCAGTGGTTTTTGTTGAAGAAATCCATATGCTTTTTTAAAAAACAATTACATTACTGAAGAGTAATCCAATATTATTTGCAGTAGAATGCAATTAATTAAAAATTCACAGACTGAGCACTTACCATCACACCTGAGAAACAGATGCCTTCAAAATACCACTCATGGTTGGGGAACTGGTAACTGGCAGCAGGCAGAGCTTTCCCGTTTGGAAAGTATAGGAGGATGTTCACAACAATACTCCAAAGTGCAAGAGGTACCAGCAGGCAACTCAAACAGTTTCCACATGTCTCCAAAGCCATCTCTCAAGAACTCTGGAAGTTTTCTTCTTCTAAGCTAACGAAAGTTTACAAGACCTTCAATATAAGAAATAATTTGACCTCCCCAGCTTGATTCAATATTTCATATTCACAGGAACCAGTGACTGGGGTGTGATTCCAGGAACAGAAGTGCTTAACAGTTAGCAGAACAACAGATGAATATCACTGTGTAAACTTACTGTCCTGTGTTAAACATGGCTTTATGTAGTCATTTCCCTTTTAAAAGATCCTCCTTTGTGATCTTCCAAATGAAATATGTCTAGGAGTCAGACTCAGGAAGGAACTTCAAAGCTCTCATTTCCTAGTGACTGCTCAAAAATGTCCTCCTCCCCACAACACAAACTGCAACAGAGTTTGTGACAGAAGCAAGGTTTTCCAACCTTACTACAGCATAGGGAGGGGGGCTGTAAGAAGATAAATATGCCCAGTCTCTGTACAGAAGACCACACTTTGCCTTATACTACAGATATTTATTAGGAGGACCCTAAGGGGGAACCAATGAGTTAATGGCTTGCAGCAGCAGGCTCAGTCTGGGCCATCTTGCAGAGACTGCAGAAGCCCAAATAACCCTGGTTAGAAACTGCAAGGCAGACTTATTTTCACACTTTTAATCAATTACTCTTTCCCACAGCATTATGCAGCTCCAATACTTTGCAAATTAAATTCTGCTATTTCTCCAATTGTTTAATTCTGTGCTTACAGCTGAGCTTGCACAGCTACAAGCCTGACCTATGTACATGTGACTTCTTGTGCAGGACAAAAGGTCTGGCTGCTGTTTTGAAATGCCTGCTGTTTGCACTGTGCAAAGCCAAAGCCAGACAGCTTTCCCATAGTCAATGTCATCATTCCCCAGCCCCTGAGCACCTAAACCCTGTCCCAGTAACACAGAGCCAGGGCAGTTTGAACACTTACAGCACAACCCAAGCCTTCAGTCTTATGCCCCTGTGAGTCACCAGGAAAGTAACTCAAGAATGACCTTACGCTTTACTCAATAGCAAAGTTGCAGCTGGAGAACAAAAAACCCCAAAAAACCAAAAAAAAAACCCAACCAACCAAACCCCACCCCCCCCTCCCCCCAAAAAAAAGCCAACCAACCAAAAAACCCCCACCACAAAACAAATATAAAAGGGGCCTCTATCAAAAGCAGGAAGGCTGTTTTTAGAAGCAATGACATCCCAATGTATTTTCCTTGTGTTTCCTTGTGAGCTGTTTCAGGCTCGTCACACATGAGGCTCCTCTCATCCTCTCCTAAAAGCTGTTTGGATTCATGCTGTAACTAATTCCATGCTATCGCTTAACATGAGATCACACAAGGAAATGGGCAGGGTGGTACTCACACAATGACACCATTCTTCTACCTCTTCTCTGCTGTGACTCGCTTTTCCTAGGAGGCTTCATTTTGAAGTCCTCATTCTTGATCTTCTAATATTTCCTGTTTTACTCTGTCACCACTACGGATACTTTTTTTCAGGTCTTCCTCTAATCAGAATTAGGAGCAAACCTGCCTTTCCAGACTCATAGGCAGAGACAGAACTCATGTCATCAACACTACGCCACAGAGAGCAGAGAAAACAGCTGCATAAAAATCACGTACATCCAATCCCCATGATTTTTTTAGTACAGAACTCAAAGATCATATAATTGGTTGAAATATTTTCTTAAAAGCAAAGGCCAAAATTAGTAGCAAGCATCTTATTTTATAATCAAATTTAATGTCATTTCCATTATAACCTGTTCTGATTAGAAGCTAACTTGAGAAATGATGACTGAAGCAGCATTCGTTCTGCAGTACAGCAGTCTGCTTCATCGCTTTTCTTTTAAACGGAGCCCTGCAAAGCTCAGTGTGGTTATTTTTCTGGCACACAATGCCACTAGAACAGGAAACAACTACTTTACACTAAGAATTAAGCAAACCTGTAAGCTAGTTTCTCAAGCATCTTGCCAAGTGTTGCAAGCACTGCTTTTCCATTGCTGTCATTATTCAGGAATTGATTCCAAGCCTGTTACCGAAAATTCATGTTTACTCTGTGTGACTTCTCTGCCAGCTGATAGGAATACAACCTAAACCAATCACTTCTTCACAGTGTAACTGATAAATCTCTCAAAACACTGTTTTATGCACCAGACAACAAAATAATCCAGCTGGCCATTTTTTACATGACAATATAGAGAGTGAGCAGTAATGCTGTGCATTAGGGCTACAGGAATCTATTGGTGCTGCATCCATTTGTGCTGAAGTTTTGAGTCTAAACACTAGCTTAATCATTCTGTATATTGGAATTCTATATATTGCAAAATTGTTTCAGTTCTTTAAGTTATTCTGTGTAGCAGAAAAACAAATAACCATTATGCAAGAATAAAGGCAAAAATCCTAAAGTTGCATGATAATTATACATTATTCCGTTGAGGACTTTCTTTTCCATTTTCTCTCCTTCCACACCCCATTTAAAATTGCAGTTATTTTTTTTCAAAACTCTATCTTCACACACAAAGACACTATCACACAGCCACGAGGAATTTTGTGTGTATACATATGTGCATGCATATATTCTCCTTCCTCCCTCCCATAGCAGGACAGGACAGGGATAGACACTTCAAAGAAATGGCATTAAATGGCATTAAAGTCCCTCAGCTACCTCTATGTATTTAGGTATGAACAAATACTCTTGCAAAATTCAGGTATCCTGAGATTCTAGATACAAACTCTTTTCAACTGAGAATTCTTTTGCTTGTGTAGATGTACGTAGACAATTTTGCTTTCACAGTTCACTTCCTTTTTTCAGGTATGCATTTGTACAGGGCAGACTTAACTGTGCAGACAGCCTGAGATGCACCTGAAGTTTCTGGCTGTCTTGAAGGACCGCCCTCCTCGTTACAAGTAGCCCAAGGATGCGCTGACACCCACTGGAACTTCTTTTTATCCCATGAATAGAAACTAACATGCTTGTTTTCAAAGACAGTATGAACAGCTAAATTCCAAAACTGAGCCTCATTCCTTTGAAATAAAGAGCATGTCACATTTTGGTTTTCACTTGAAAAATGCCGCTGCCAGCAGCAGTGCTCCCAGGCCGGCTTTGCCAGCAATGCTGTTGGCAGCACATTGTTCAGATGTGCTTGTGATGAAACGTTCACTCCAATGTGCAACAAGCTGTACTTCAGAGGTTCTTACCCAGGACCTTACAGTAATGCCTTCAGGCTGATAACTGTAAAGTCAGGTATTTCAGATTAATCTGTCTTTACTGACCTGAATTTGGACTGCATTCCTTGAATACTGTGAGGTCTAAGGGTAGCTGAGGCAAAAAACAAGAGTCATGCCCACATCTTGTTTTATCTCAGGTCTGTAATGGACCAGTCAGGAGGTGATCCCCCTTGGGAGAGCAGGAGGGGCTAAGCTGGGCTCAGATGTGCAGGGACCCCCTCAGCTCCCTGGTTGAGAGCTGCCAGCCCTGACCCAGGACTAAGTCTCCACACGAGCTCTTGTATCTGACCCAGAGCTGTTGTTGAACCCTTATGGAGGAGCAAACACCTGTTTCAGTTCAATGAGCCAAACCAAGCAAGGAAGCAGTTCCTACTCTGGCAGAGCCTGCTGGAGAGGAAAAACAGGTTATACCCTGACTGCCTTAAATCCATGTTCTCAGGCCACCACTGTCCTTTACTCCAAGACCAGACAAGCAGTGTTTCAACATGGGCAGGGAAGGAATCACTGACACCTCCTGGGTATTTTTAATACAAATTTTTATTTGTGAAATACAGGGGTGGTTCAGAAAAATCCTTAAAAGCCCTCAGTCATCCACATTTTAGTGCTGCTTTGGTTTTGGTCTAGCTAACCAAAACCTTTTATCCAGGCCAGGCTGGATTTGGTTTGTGTTCATTCCAAGATCAGAATGAAAGAGCAACTTTATTGGGAAAACAGGACAAAGTACAGAGCTGTTGTGTCAGTAGAAGGAGAAAAATAAATAAAGTCACTTTAGTGACACGTTTTAAGGCAGTTGCGTGTACCAAGATGAAATGAACCAAAGATATTCAGGATACATTTACTTTCAGTTCAGGCAGGTTAGTGGAAAACCTGCATATGACTCCAACAGCAAAGGCCCTGAGTCAGTTAAATTCATGGCAACAGCAAAGTTTGACAACAATGTGTATTTCAGTTTGCCTGGAATATTTGAAAAAAAAATCCACAGTACATTCATTACAGCACACACATGCACCGATGTCAATACATGGTGAGGTTTCTAGCAAGCATATGTCTGTGGGGGGGAACAAAAAGAAAGAAACATATTAATGGAAAGAATGCTAATATTGTATCCAACTAAAAATGCAAAAATTAACCTGAGCACATTTAGAAAACCATAGCATAGCCCTTCTACACTGGAGTTAGAGCAAGGAAGACGGGGGAAGAAAGCAGCAATAGCTTTGAAAGAGCCCCAGCACTCAACTGTGTCAATTAAAAATGTGAAACACATGCTTACCTAGAGTGTGTGATATAAATTATATCTGGTTCATGCTTTAAACCATAGTTTTTCCAACACTAGGACTCTGATACTGATTTTGGAATATGTCCAAACTATTTAACAAGGCTTTAAAGAAATTTGGAGAAAATTTCCTTTCCTCACTCACTCAAAAAAAAAAAAAAAAAAAAAAAATCACCTTCCAAAACCTTCCAGATCTGTCTGCAAATTTTATTAGCTATTTGCAATTTAATTCTTTCTCTTATCTTACTTCCACTATGCAAGGCCAGGATGCTGCAGTTTTCATTATATGCAGCATATTGTCAGTAGCTTATGAGCTGCTGGTGAACAAAAGCCAAGGCTAATACAATATAGTTAGAACAAGCACCACAAAATACCACAATGGTTTAGGCAAAGACCACACACACCAGGAGATCTGTATCTCAGTTATATGACCCGTGCAGTGTGATGATTGCATGTGTCATTGGACAGACAAAAGCCCTCTAGCTCCCAGCTCTCAGGCAGATTAACATTACTGTGACAGTTGAGGAATCAGCTGAAAGCATGTGATCAAACACTACATGAAAATTCTAATCACAGCAGGGCTATAGGAACAGCTGTACAGGGAATTGTTGCTTGAGAATACCCATGAAATAACTGCTGAGTAAAACTCCACAGTAGTATAAGTAACAAGTTACATGTTCATCTGAGAAGCATGGGTATATCTGCAAACTACTTACCTCCTCATGACTGCAGCACAACCCACACAGTCCTCCAAGAATGCCATTGATTATCTGTATGAAGCACAGAATGAATTCTATTCCTCCCAAAACAAGCAGGATGGAAAAGAGGGTGACGTTCCACTGCACGATGTTTTGAGGTTCCTGACATTCAGACCACTTGTTATACTCAAACAAGTACCTGTACACAGCAATTAAAAGCATATTAACATTGTGTCAGAGTAGGATACTTGCCATACACTACAACCAAGTTATGTCTAGCCTGGAACTGCATTGAGGCTATTCACTCTATGGAGTCCTAATAGGCTAGGTTCCCTTAGGAATAGATTACTAAGGGAATAGAAAAAGCAATGGTTTACTCCATGCAAGGTTTCTTTGGTTTAGGAAGATGTTGAAATATCAACCACACATTTTTGCTAAGTCTTACTTTCTTTCAAAAAAAATAATCTAAGGTATAAAGGCAGGTTAAGGTTTCCTATTGTTGGTTAAAGTGAGGCACAAACTCAAGAAAGCTGAAAGAGCAAAGGTTTTTCTCAAGACAATCACATGAGCTTTGCAAGATTGCACTTTTTTTCTAAAGATAGCAATCATTGATCTGAGGCAAATGGGTCACTTTCTCTCCTCTGTCGCTGTCTTTGGGCCCTCTAATGCTTACTTGGATAAGCCAAACACAGAAAAAATTTGGTGAGGTACTGCAGTATTTCAGCTGTTACTGCTCACTCACATCTTGAGAACATCAGCACTTGCCTTCAGCAAGGACCTAAACTAGTTCTTCTACACTCAGTCACAGTCAGAAAGATGGAGAAAGAGGAATGATACAAGTGAAATACAAGAGATACAAGAGATACAAGTGAAATATAAAATTCAAACTCTGCTGCAAAGAGCTTTATGTGGCTTCTCAGTACTCCAACTCTAGTCTGGCATCAGCCATAAGCTGTTGCTAGATTCACCCTTGAGGTTGCCAGCCATACCCACACTTTAAATGCCCGCCATGATATGAACCACATCAGGATTTATGTGCATTAATGGAGAATAGCACACTGAGACTTTTTTTGCAGAAGAACCTTAATTAGGGTTAGTAAGGAACTTCTTGCCCTCTCTGCCCTGCAGTGTACAAGGATTCTTATAAATCTTCTCAAGTTTCATTTATGAGATTCTATGCCATTGTCACTAATGTGGGCATTGTGCCACTTTATGCTGGTGCAAAGCAGCTTCAGAAGCAAGATTGACAAAACAGACTCTTACACAAATGATAAGACAAATATCTTAACAACCACTATTCCTAGTTTGTAAATCCTTCAAAGTCCTAAAATTTTAGATTTTGTTAGAGATGTTCCTAGACGTGAACAGTATATGATGTATAGATTTAATCCCCTATTTTTTTTATGGCTTTGATTTTATACTCTAGCAGCAAGGGTAATTGATGCCATTTGTTAAGTTCAAATTGGGAAGGATAGAGTTATGAATAGATTTTGGTATATGGTTACTGAACATTGCTGAAAGGTACTGGAATAAAGCCCATGTGTACATTGGGAAGAGATAACATCCTCATGAACAGACAACTTACCCTCCAGAGGAGTCAGTGAAAGGATAGATCCAGTTTCTTTCTAGGTGGGTGAGACAATACGGTCCTTGAGACAAACCCAGTGCTGAAATGATTATACAGTATCCAGAGCCAAGGATCCCAACAAAGGCTGCCAGAACTGAGGACAGCATCTGCAGAGCAGACATAAACATGAGCTTTGAGCACAGCCACGGCCTTGTCTCTGGGATGCCCTGGGACTGGGGAGTACAGGCTCACTCACCCCACAGCTCTTTCCACAGCCCCCGTGGCCAAAGCACCCGCAGCAGTCGTCGTTGTGAAGCCCAATGAACACTGCAGCTGGAATGAGTACCTGGGCATGGAGCAAAAATCCCACACTGTTCCTTTTGTTTGCACAGAGAGGCAGATATAATACAGTACCCAAACTGCATTCATTTATGTTGCTTCTTGGCAGTAAGCTGTAGAGGTCATCCAGCTTTACTCCTATTTAACACAGTGGGCATCTCACTACTGACATCACCAACCCCAGGACATGTATATTTCTATTGCCACAGTGGCAATATTGTACTTAAGTATAGAAAGAAACTGTTGGGGTGTTGCTACATTTAAAGTATTTCAGCTTTAAAAATTTCTCTTTTCATTAAACGCTGTATTTGCAAATGAAATGCTTTGCAAAAAAAAAAAAAAAAACAAAAGAAAAAACAAAAAAAGGGTATTAGCTTTATTCCAATGAGGACTACAAAATAAAGTTATTCGAAAAACAGCAGCTGCCAATATAGTTGTTACTTAAGAGCAATCATCATTACCTGTGTGAAAAACCAGTCTGACTACAGAAGAAAGTCTAATAAAATTTTGCTCAATTCAGACAAACATCTTATTATAGACATCTACTTTTTTCCAAGATGTTGGAACACAACCAGGTCCCAGTGACGGAAATGCAAGGTAACAAAGCAGGAGCTATCCATGAAAAGTATAAACCATCCAGAGTTTTTAGCATAAAATCAAGAATGAACTGAAGGAGCTGAATGAACAAGAAGGAACTGATTAAAAAGAGGATCCTCCCACCAGCAATAATAGCACTTAACACTGTCCACTTAAGACTCTACACCCAAGAGTACTCTGGAAAAAAACAAAGAAAGGATAGAGAGTTATTTGCAAATGCCACAGGAAACCAGAACAATAACTATCCTGTTGAACAGACACATACTTGTCAACCCTTACTCAAACCCGATGCTGAGCCTCAATGCTTCAAGTCCAGAAGAGGTTGTACAAGTGCACTGCAGGAGAAGTTCCACTGGTTCCATTTGTATTATTCTGTGTGTAAAGCCCAGTCTTTGCAAATCACACTCTAGGTCCCAATGGGACTGTAATACAGCTGTAAGCACCTCTCACAACACAAAACACCTTAGCATGCAATTGTTTTCAACCTGTGATCTGCAGACACCTTGAGATCATAAAATCATAGAGTCTTAAGGATTGGAAGGGACCTATAACCTATTTCTAAGAGGACTTCTAAAAGAAGATGAAAAAGGAAGCCTGGAGTTAGAGGTCTTAAATATGCTGCAGTGTGATCCACAAAACTGAAAAGATAGAAAATAAGAACTTCAGATTAATGACATCCTATAATAAACACACTCAGTCCTTGCATCCTGTTACTCAAATGCAAAGCTTTGACAACTACCACTCAATTCCTCTGAATAAACAGCTAAGGCAGAGAAATACCTGTCAGCATGTCAGATAATAGAAATTAAGGAATTATATCTAAATGGTCATTATTTAGGGACATTTAAAAGGAAAGTAGTTCAATAATACAACAAAAATTTAAGATTTAACCCTTTATGCTAACTGTGACTTGCTGAGAGGGTTGGTTTCACTTTTGCATTTGTATTCTGTGCCCCTGACCCTATGATCTTTTTAGCTTTAAAGCGACATAATGTTGTAGATAAAAAAATCAATAATAATTAATTATACCTATGGGATAATATAGCTCTTCTTTATATATAAAACTACAGAGACACCTGTTGGCAAAGATATTTGATGAATAAATTCAGGTAACCAATAGAGAAAGAGCAGTACCAAGTACCTCCAAAATAAATTTGAAAGAAGACACTAGGTTATTACTTACCAGAAAGCCTCCACCTAGAATGCCATGAAGGCACTCCACGTATTTGCTGAGGTGATGCTCTGAAGCAAATCTTGTTTCACCATTGGGAAAATAAAGTAAAGTGTTGGCCACAATGCAGAGGAGGGCAAGGATGAGCAACTTATAACCAACACATCTAGCACAGCTTCCAAAACACATATTTTCAACTTTAAAAATCCTCCTTCAACTTGTCCGATTCAACCTATCTCACACCTGTCCACACCTAAAAGAAGATCAGTGTTTATTCTCACCTCCTTAAATACCAGGGGTTACCTAACTACCTAGATGACGTTTATAACCCTTCCTAACCACCATTCTCAATTGCAGAGTGAGAGGGCAGGGATGGCAGAACACCACCGCCCTTTTAAAATGCATTAATTGTAGATTAACCAAGTGCAATGAAGGAAATACTGAATACTAGGTGATTTCACACAAACATATGATGCTTGGAATAATCACTGGTGAACATGATTAGATGTGAACAACAGGCTTAAACCACAACACAGTTTCTGTTAGGAACTGAAGGAAAGATGTTTTGTTTTCTTTGTCAGAAGCAGCTTTGAATTTTAGGTTTATAGGCTGATTCAGAACAACCTGAAGCCAGGGAGAGACTTGGCTGACTTCAACAGCATTGAGTCAGAGTTTTGGGTATAAACAGAAAAAGGTCTACAGCAATGAGAAGTATGTAGAGCAACCTCTCACTTTACTCTCCTGTTGATGGAACAACAGAAAACCTCACCAGGAGGTTGGGAAACAAATAAAAGGAACAGGTAAGCTTCTTAGGATGGTCCTTGTTCATTCCATTATAAGACAAGCTGATTTTAGATTAACAGTCAATTAGTAAATGGTTTGGTAACAGCTAAACCAAGCAAACACTCATGAAAAATACAGCTTAAAAAAGGATTATAAAAGACAGTCCTTGAACTGAAATATCATGTATAGAATACACACAAAAAGAAAAATGCCAAGAAAGAAACATTATACCCAAGGTTTCCAAATGGTGTTTTATGTACCAGTAACATCAATTTCCGTAGTAAACAGAGACACAAAGTGCACTATAAAAATTAAGATCTAGCCTTTTCTCTTTTCCCTCTTGCAAATTTTTCTAAAATAGCCCAGAGCCTTTTTCTTCAGACACAGCTGGACACAAAGGTGTGAGCTGCCATGCCTACTGCCATCACATGACAGGAGGTAACTAAAATGCACAGGCCCAAACCAGATGCAGGTGGTGCTGCTGCTGCCATCATCACAGTACAATGTATTTCTCATTGCAAAACCAGAAGTTAGACAAACAGAGTTTGGGAATGTACAGGATATTAGAAGACTATAATGAAACTTTAAAAAAAACAATCAGGTTTCATTTTTGAAGGTGGAGTGGGGTGTGTTTAATAGCTAAATAACATGGTATACACAAGCCCAAGTCAAAACCATGGTATTCTTGCAAGAAATGTGTGCAACACTTATGCTGAGAAAGAGTGTGCAAAAATAAAAGGTGGGGGGTGAAGCAGGGGAGGAGAGGAGCTGGCGCAGCTGTGGCTCTGTGATGTGACTGCTCCGGGCATTGTAGATGCTGACCTTGGAGACTTCCTCCATTATGAGAAATATCCTCCAATTGTACAAAAATAGGCTGGCCATTATTGTGTGCTTCACCTCTAACGACTAAAACAACCCTAAGCATTATTCTGCAAGTTTCCTCTGCAGAAGAAGACAGACGCTCAACTGAAAACTTCCTTTATTTTGTTGGGCTAAAAGCCCAAACCACTCCTTCCCCAAAACTCACCACACAATACTCTTCCCCCCACCTCAACAACCACACCAACATATCACCTGTGCGACATGGATTTAAAACCCTAGCCCTAATCATATATTTGAAAACTTGTAAATTTGTTCTATTTACAACTTAAATAATGGTTTTCTAAATACTTCATTAAAAAAAAAAAAATACGTCATCAAGAACACCCTGTACTTAAAATCAATTCTATATTTAAAATATCTTTCAATGACCTTGAAAACTGTAGAAAGAAAGAAAGAAAGAAAACATGGTATTTGATGCAAATACAATTTTTTTACATTGAAAGATCTGGTCAGGTGTGAATCAAGGGGGCTTCACAAGTGCCACTGCCATTTGGACACCCTATGATACAGCTTCTACCAGAAAGTCTAACCAGAATATAACTTCTTTGCAGAATTTCTGGTGGTCCCACCCACCATCAGAAAAAGGTTAATGGAGGAAAATGACTCTCATGGAAGCACTGACAGGGTGTGGTAACTGTATGGCATCTGCAGGTGAAACACAGCAGATGTCATAAAGGAAATAATGGCATGGACTTCACAGGCTCATTTGGGAAGACTGAGCAACATAACATATGTATTTACACAGGTTAATAATTCCCACTTGTATTCTCTTGTAAGCTGTTCTCCTTTGGTCTTTTACTGTTTAATAGGTTGCTGCTCATGGGGGCCAGCCCTGGCTCAGACAATTGTTGGGAACATAGTGGGAATATGTGGTCACCTCTTGGCTAAACTAAGGGCAGAGTCTTGGCCAGCTGCACAGGTGGAGCTCCTGGTGACCTTAGGACAGCTCCAGCTCCCTTTGACCCATCAATGCTGCCATCCATTTCTCAATGTTCAAATGGTGCATTACCCATGTTTTCCAGTAATCATCCACAAAAACACTGTGATGCAGCTGTAATTGTCCTCACCACCTCCAAGCTTACATTGGTTGTCAAACTCGACCTGGATAGCCACAAGAGGAAACTGCTCATCATGAAGCCCTTGGTACCTATGGTCTCCGGGCCACAGAGAGAAGAAAGTCTCCAGATTACTTTTATTAATTAGATCACAGCTCCTCAGATGAACTAATGAGCTACTTATGAGCACAAGCAACTACCTGTTGTTATGAGAATAATTGCTCCTAACACAGCTGTAACACACATGCACGTGCTTGCTTGCTATCTCTGTCACCACTTTGAGACAGAAATCTGATCTGAACCATAGAAGTCAGTGAATGCTCCCACTTCTATGTAACAACACACACTGGCACATACATAAAACATTTCATTTATTAGTAATAATGCTGACCTAAGAAGGAGTCAGCAACTATGCAACAGAAGTAGTTTTTCCATTTAACCTACCAGTTTAGAGACTGAAAAGCTTACAATCAGGGCAGAGCTACCACTAAATGAGTGTACAGAAATCCCTCTCTTTAAAGAAGAGCCCATAAACATTACTTAAGAACAACTATTACTGACCCTGGACTTGCAATACCACAATCAAATAAACCACTTCAAACACTGTTTTCTGGTGACATACAAAACCCATGCTGTAGCCTGCACTAATTAATTCTTCCAACAATGTTATTATGATAAAAGTAGGACATAGGACAAACAAATCCTTTTTCTATTTCTGCAACAGCCTGTAGGTGAAACCTTGGCCTTGCAAAATGGCCAGCAGAAGTTTGTTTCACTTGGACTGTACTATTTACCCACAGGTTTGCATTTTAGATTTCTAGTCTATCCCTAAAAGTGTGATGTTCTTGCAAAAGTTAAACAAGCATGAGGCATTAGCATCACTGTACTATAAGCATCATCTCTTCTACATTGTGTGTTTGAAATGACTGTATGGGCCAGAAAACTGGCATCAGTTTAGCATACAAAGTCTGCATAGCACAGTACAAGGAACAGATGGTCTTACAGCTTGCAGTGTGTCACTGATGTCTCCCCTCTCCCGCAGCAACCACGAAAAACAGACATTGGAAACATGGAACAAAAATTACCAGTGTTATGTCTTTGGGTCTTGTGGTGCAAAAGTCAGTCATTAATTACCTTTGTGTTTTTCATAAAGTGATCCTGTTGGTAGTGAACTACTAATCCAGAAGAAAAAAAACAGACTACCTCTAGCATACCATGTATTTTAGATCTGTAAGCTCAAAAAAAGGAAAGAAAATTGTAAAGTACCAAATTATTTGCCTGGTTTTTTTTCCTTAGCATATGCTTCATACATTGGTCATGCAGCCTTGCATCTGGAATTAGCCATTAGTAAGTTCATGTCAATTAAATGTTTTAATTATACTTGCTGAACAATCCCACAACTGTTTCTTTGGCTGGGAACAGTCTACATATCGATTCCATAGCAGCAGGGTGGGAAATGAATGCTTAAATTTAACATGTCTTTCACATTAGCATGACTAATATTCCAGCATGTTGTCTTTACTTGCATATCTTTCAACATCAGTAGCAGTTGAATCAGACATCACAACCAGAAAAGCAAATCAGACATGATCACAAGACTCTTAAAAAATTATTTCCTAAACTGCAATCCCATCCTTCCATCAATCTTTGCTATCATCATTCAAATTGGAATTCTGAAATCCATTTAACAATATACACTCAGCACACAGAATCTTTGCTACAAGATGTTAAAATAGTGGTCAATGATAAAATCAGCTATTTAACTCATGTTCCTCCAAGGACTCTGAAAAATGTTATACGAAAGTAGCACACATTTTTAGTAGGATGGAATTTTTAGGAAAACCCCCAAAACATTATTTAAAAAATATTTTAAAAAACAATTTAAAAGAACCAATTAAAAATCATGATTAAAAAACTAATTAGTTACAGACGACTCCTTTTCATCTAAGCAACATTTGAGGGAGAAAAGCAGAAGAAAATAACATTTAATGCTGATTATGATTTAATTAATTCTTAGTAATTTTTTTAAGGTAACATACTGGAACAGCACGGCTGAGACTGTATGCTCTGTAAATCTGCAAGACTTGTCCAGCACGCGGTACCAGATACAGCGCTCTGCTGCAGCTGGGCCGTTCACAAGGGCTTCCAAATGCACAGATATGGTGCCTTTCTAATCAACTGCAATTGGCTTGGAGGATGGGGAAATACTAATTTCCTGAATGAGGACTTTTCTATTCCTTTGTACTGTAATTACTGCTAAAAGTAGCGGTGTCATTTGTGCACAAAACCATGGAATTTCATGCCGCAGAAATACAGATGTGGTCATTCCAGAGCAGCGCTCTGTCCCGCAGCCATCTCCTCCCCGGAGGCAGATCCTGCCCGCGGGACTTTTCGCCCGAGCTCAGGAGATCGAGCGCCCCGAGAATTGCACCGGCTCCCTCTAGTGATGGCCAGGCTGTGACCAGCCAGGTCCCGCTGGGCCCCTGCGTGGGCCCTTGCCTTCAGTGACCTCTAGCTCTCAAGTGTCCCACAACAGCCCCTGAAATACCATCTCCAGGTGAGAGGCACCTGCCTTTGGTGGATACAGCAGCGCTCAGTGACAGCTCCTGTGGCACAGGAGCCGGGCACAAGGCGCTCTTACAGGAAGAGGAACTGAACTAAGGCACCGTGCCCACCAAGTCACACCTTGAGGCTTTGACAGGACAGGTGGGATTTGGTTCAGGTGTTAGTTCCAAAAGAGAGTTCTTCCAAAATATATATTCTATATGTGTGTGTATATATATATAACTTTAAAATGTTAAGTTAAAAAAGAAAATAAACCAACTTTCTTCTTTTACAGAAAAGTAGTCCTGCTCTCTGCTCTCCATAAGCACAAAGACAAAGGAAACAAAACAAACTGAAAGCTTTCTCTAAAGGTGAGGAGAAAAAAAACCCTCAAAAAGTCAAAATACCACAGTCCTTCCCCAGTGCCTACACTGAATCAGATGGAAGTTCCCTCCAAAAAGGCAGGCACCGTCTGCCAGAGGAAACTGCAACCACATCAACATAGTCCTTGCCTGTCAAGCAAAACATCCTGGGCTTTTGTGTGTTGTACTCCATTGACTCCCAGGATTTTGATAAATTACACTCTGCTCTAAGATGAAGACATAGGGTTACTAAAGTAGCACTACTTAGAGAGTACAAAGGGCTCAAGGAAAATTAGGATGCGTCCTGTGAAATCATTACAATTACAAAGCCATTACAGCATTGTTCATATGCAGACTTTTAAAGTAGGTTGCTGATTAATCCAGCCTATAATTAAAGTGCAATGAATAAAAATATTATCCCAACAGAAATTAGTTTACAGTCAATTTTCATTATGATTTATTATTATTATTTTAGTTATTAAACTCTTTATCTCAGCCCATCAGTTTTCTCACTATTAACCCCCATCCCACTGAGGGCAGAGTCAGCAAGCAGCTCTGTGCTGGCTGGGTTAAACCATGACAAGTGTCTGAACAGTACATTCCTAGTAATGGTAACAGCAAGGTTCTATTAAATTTTATTGCTAGTAACTCAATCCTGATAACACTAGGATCATGAATGAATGAATGAATGTTGCCAAGGCAGAATCTGGATTTTGTTTTTAATTATTTAGGATTATAAAACAGTAATCTGAAAAATAGAAGACATTTCTACTTTTCTGTCAAAATAAAATGAAGACCTAAAATTTACAAGCTCATCTTGCAACAATCTCAACGATCATCCTTAACATTGTAAATTATACTTACAAAGAGGAAAACGAAAAGTAATCATCATTGGTTAGAGAGTACACAGTTGTCAGGGCTATATAACTTTACACTGTTAATAGAGTCATTTTATCTTGATGATAGGGAGTCCCAGTACCTCAGAGGTCATGACAGACACTTCTGTCTTTCCTTGCCTTAACGAAAAAAGGCTCAGCTACAGCCACAGCTTCGCAAGAGTAACTCCACCAACACTGCATTTCATAGTTCTGCAGGGAACTATGGCCCAAGGCGGAACCTAGACTGTGAACTGTAGACAAAGGCTAACCTGCTGAGGCTGGTGAAGGTGTGCAACACCCTCAGACTCAGCCAACACACGTCCGACAGTCTCTCCTCTCCTGGAATTTCACATCTGCTCTGCAGAATGAGAAAACAGGCAGAAGAGGCTGGAACTCCATTCCTCTTCTCCTTTTGCATTAAGAAGGCGCCGTGTGAAACAAAAATGAGTTCCTTTAGTCAGGCAGAGCTTAACACCAATAGAATATACATATTCTTAAAAATTTGAAAATTAACTATCCTGTCATGTAAGAGTAGTATAGTTTGGACTCTCTGATCATCTTCTCAAACAGTCTTCACAGACACTAGGACATGTTTTATTGGTAAGTGCTTTCTCACTTGTGGTCCAAGTTCTTGGCTATCTGGAACCAGACCTGTTCCAAAGCCCACGCAGCTGCGTTTGAATAGAGCGCAGGCCTCAAGGCATTAGTTCAAGGATCCACCACAGTAAAGTAATTCATCTCAATTCTAGTGGCAATACATTTTCAAAGCTAGATTTCCTACTGCTTGAAACACAGAAAATAAAACTTAGCACACACAAAAGTTCTGTGTCAGTTAAAAATGAACTACTTTATACCTATAAGACAAAACTTAGCCCTGTATTGTGAACCATCCTACAGGAACCAAAGGGTATACTCAGGCATATGACAAAAATAGGATCCTAATCCATATTCACTTTCTTAAAACAAAGGACTGTATTAGGCTAGATGTCTCACACTAGTACAGCACTGGAGAACTTTAAGGAGAGCAATTCCATATTGGTAGTATAAGCCATAATGTGCCAGCCTCATGTTGTGCCAAGGGAGGTTTAGATGAGATACTTGGAAAAATTTCTTAGCCAAAAGGTTTGACCAGCCCTATGGTGGAGTCCCCATCCCCAGAGGGATTAAAAAGCTGCGTAGATGTGGCACTTGGGTGAAACAGTTAGGGTGGCCTTGGCAGTCCTGGGGGAATCATTGGACTCAACGGTCCCAGACGGTTTTAATAAACTGATTCCATACTTCTATGATAATCTGAAACAATCGAGACACACCAAGGTTTAGATAGACACTTGGAAATGATAAGTGAAAGACAAAATACTACATGGAGCCAAGGTCCTCTAATAGTTTTATGGAGCCAAAGTCCACTAATAGCTGTATAATGCCCATATCCATAAGACATTTCAACTTTATAACTAATAATTGGTTAGGTTCAAATACGATCCTGACAATAAATTAAAGTAAACACATCTATCTAAAGTACACAAACCCAGACTAACACAGCCTGTTACTTACACACATGGTAATTTCTACCTCTGCATAAGTAATCATTGTGATCATGGATTTCCTTCAGTTCATTTTATAAAGCTGTCATCATGCAAAGCATTAAGATTTAGCTACAAGTTCTTACTAAGCATGGATCTCATTGAATTTAACCTGACTGCAAACCTCATCAGCCTGCAATATTTCATTTCTGCCCCTCAAGCACACGAATGAAACAAAACCCTTGAACAGAAAGATCACAGCTGACAGCCAGCTCGTTGGGAAGCAGGATGGCGTGGTGGGTGCTTGCAGAGCTTCCCTCTAGGGAGCTTCTTGCGAGCTCTGCTCCACACACACTGGTGCAGCTCCTGCTGTGCTGAGCTCTCAGCTGGGAACAGAAACTCTGGGCCTGCACATCTGCCACAGAAAACAGAGGAGCTCTTGGGAGAGCTGCAGCTCTCTTCATTTGAGGACAGTCTCCCTCTTCTCCCCTTGACCCAAGGAGGAAAGGCTGGCTGGGATGCTGCTGGTGCTGCACGTGCTGCCCCATGAGACAGGGAGAGCTCTGAACAAAAGCTGCCCAGAGGCACCCACGCCTCAGGACACTGAGGAGCTCCAGCTGTGCCACAGCATTCATTTGCTTCTCTGATCATCATGACTGAGATCTAAGGTTTAAACCGACTCTTTTTCCTTTTTACTATTCTCTGACTGTCCAAGCAAAACTTTTTATGTTACTGTTAGGCAAGAGGAAAATATCATGCAGTCATTACACAGTAATTTTTTTAATTGAACACTTTCCAGCTTTTGCTTAAAATTAGGTTAAAATATCAGTGCATCTCTTCCCTTTCTTTACTTTTTAGATGATTTATAATCCACAGATTACTTGTTTCTAATAGGTATTTGCTGCTTTACTACTTCAACAATAGTTATTTCCTTTTTTTAAACTACTTTTTATTTTTTTAAGTAGCACAGGGACTAATGCTATAAAAATTCCAGGACTAATGGCATAAAATGAACAACTTTTTTAGCTGAATTATTTAATGGCGACATACTTCAAATACTTGTGAGGGAGGTCTGACAACCATTATATGTACAGACATGGTTAGAATCCCCAGTGACAGATTTCCTCCTCATACTACAGAGTATGCAAGGGAAGAGAAAATATCTCTAAAATAACCAGCTGAGAACACCCCTTAGCATCAGATCTGGGCAGGCTGCTTTCCCAGGTACCTTGTCTGTCAGCACAAACTGAGTGTAGTGAAGCTGAGTTCCACAGCCTCAGCACCTGAGAGCAGCAGCAGCAGCAAAGCTGCAATTGCAATAGATTCACCACACATTGTAACACAGCCCATGCTACTGCACAGGAAAAAGTAGTAAAAAACACTGTGTATCCAGACATTATTCACATCACTCAAGGTACTAATTTCATCACATTGCTCACAGCATTGTGCAGTAGTTAGCAATGAGAAATTCTGAAAAGATACAGAGTTCTTTATAAAAATCACTTAAATCATACAGGAAATTCTCTTTAAAGTTTATTTTGTAGCTTGCAAAACATAGTATTTTCAACACAGAATTCAAAATTATCTCATACTAATAACGTCTCTCCAATAAAATCAGATTTTGATTAGAAATAGGAAAACTATTCATTGTACAGGTTACCTGATCTGGAGCCTTGCCTTTCACCTGTGTCAAGGAATATTTCTTTTGAACATTTTCAACGTTTTTGAACAGTGCCTGAAAAATTTCATGGATTCATTCTTCTGTGTCTAATCTTCCTTTCAGAGTTGATCAGATTTGAAAAACAAATACATGCCTCTGAAATTTCTCACTGGATATAAAAGACATACCTTTAACATTAGAACTCTCCAAAATGTTTGGAGTCAAGCCTATGATTCTTTCTCCACTTGGAGGCATTTCCCAATCGTTCACACACTACAGGGAAGAAAAATGCTTTTTCTTCCTGCTTTAAACAAAACAAAACAAAAAGCATTATTAGAAATTCATATTAAAACCAGCAGAGTGAATGCATTTCTTCATAATACAAACTCCCAAAATCAAGGTAGTCTTTCCCCACTTCTCTAAATCAATCTTAGAATAAGATATAAGCATTTTGAATTAGCACAGTTCTGCAGTAGCAACCCAATTTGCCCGATCCAATGTAAGAAAGTTCTAAAACTGTCATTATTACTACATGAGGGGAAATCTTGTTCCTTCACACAGAATAGATTTCACTTGCAGATGAGTTACAGAAGGGTGGTTTTCATAATGCACTTGAAATTTGCTTGTATGTAGCAGTCAAAACAGTTTATAAGAAATATGTAAAGTTATGAAAAGCCCTTTTTTACCTTCAGCATATGATCTTGAAACAAAATTAAAAGCCTGGAGTGCCAGTCTGCCTGCTCACAAGAGGACATCAGTGGAAGGAAAGTGTCCTGTAAATCCTGCCAAATATATTCACACCTGAACTTTTACTTTGTGGGAAAACTGTTAGTCTAGAGCTGAGCTCCAGGACACACAGCACTGCCTGGGCTGCTGCTGCTCTGCTGTACTGGGCGCCTCTCAAAAGCTTTTGCTACTTGAGATGGCACACAAGAAGGCAGCATGACCTGCCTGCTGATAAGGTGTTTGACAAGAAGATGTGGTCTAGTAAGTCCTGAGGCTGAGGAAGGCCTGTGACTTTCTTCATGTTGAGGAGGAGTTTTAAAGGTCTGTTGACAAGAATTGGGCATCCCAACTTTTCCTGCATCTGTACTCTAAAAGCAGTGATGTTCACTCCACTTTTAAAATGTGCCTCTGCACACAATGATTTGCTCCAGCCTCCAAAACCTACCTCATTTCTTTGACAGGATCAAGGCATGACTCACTCCTCCTGGCCAACAACAAACTCAGGCTAAATCCATCCCAATGGAAGGAATTCCCTCTCCCTGCCACAAGGCTGACACAGTGATCCTCACACCTGCTGGAAGTCAGCGTCAGTTCTGAGGTGCCTTTGCAGTTCTCACTACAAACCATGTCACGACAGATCAAGCACTTCTCTTCCAGCATACATCATCCTGACCTCAAGCTAACCCAAATGATCTTGCTAAGTCTACAAAAGTCTTGTGAAGTTTTATGTCTGCTTTCAAAGATGTTATGTACCTGGATGTTTTGGTTTTAGTTCTGCTCAGCACACAAATGTTCCCTCTTTGAAAATAGTTGATTCACTTGCCCAACAGGTAGCCCATTATGTTCAAGAGTCTGTCCTCTGTTGCTCAACCTGGACACAGCTGTCATGGACGTAATTAAAAAGTCTCCTTAAGTAAAGGCTACAAGCATGGGTGTGGATGTAGCCAGGTATTTCAAAATAGTCTCTGTGAGCCATGCTGTAGACTTCTGCTTCTTTCTAAAAATACTTCTTAATAGGCAATGTGTGTGCCACTGAAGGAATGACTAAGAGCTTTTTCCTGCGAGCCCCAGATTAGAAGGAATGCTCTCCCTTGGTGTTACAGGGTACTGCATGTAAGAGGCAGGTGTGCAGAGTATGCTGACCTGCCTGCTGAGAAAATGCAGCTCATAACCTCTAATAAAAGCCTTCCCTCTTCCTACACACATTGCAACCCTACTATCATTATACAGTCTCACTATAAAACAGAAATGCACAAGTTTTCAGGAGTATTAGGAATATTAGGAAGAATTAGCTGGCAAAACTGAAATATCTAATCAGAAATAAATATCTCATAAAAATTTAAAAATGCAACTCTGCTTTTCTAAGTACAGTACTTATGAGGCATACCTACACATTCAATCATATCTACACCTTTTGGGTAGAAGCATTCCAACTGAAAAATAACTTGGGAACAAACTCTCTGTGTATCAAATGCCCTAGAATATTATGTAAACATATTGGTCTTTATTTTTTGTAGGTTTTTTCCCTAATATTCTTACTACGTTGTAACACCCGCTATGAATTTAGCAGAAATGCCTGTTATCAGGGATAATTATTGGAACAGTCAAGAAAGCAGAGATCACTTTTTAAAAAGCCTTTGTCTTAAAAATCCCATACTTGTTACTTTTTAAAGACTAGCAGAAGTTCTGAAAACACCTGTTTCCACATCATTACAGATATGACCTAAATGCACCACCACTAAGGAAGTATCATTTCTATGGTCTACCAGCACTATTCAGGAGATTTCCTGTTTTCAAGTGGAACAGGAGGAAAATACCCACTCAGTACACACCATCAGGTTCAGCAGCAGATTTCTCACCATTTAAATCTAAAGAGCACAGTGCATTCTTAGTGACTGCTTCCAGCATAACATGGCTCAACAGGCATGGGAATTCCTCAGGATTTCCACAGGCTCCACAAGGGAGAAGGCAGAGCAGATACATCTACCATCTGTCAAGTCAAATCTTCAGACAGAAAATCACCACCTGAGCTTGTCCCAAAGAGCATCAGGCAAAAAGGGCACTGTTTTCAGACAGGAAACAGAATGCTCCTGTGTGGGCAGCACAGCGTAGGGACTGAGCAGAAACAGCAAAGGAGCACAGAGCCAGGCTAAGCACCATGTTTCTAACACCACTAATTGCAGAGGAAGATCTCTGCATGAGGGCTGTGTGTGTTTCCTGAAAAGACATACAGCTCGTACATTCCTGCTGAATTGTTGTTCCTGCTGCAAATTGGTTGCAGTTTACGCACCAAATCCCAAGGGGATTTCAACTAGTGTATTGTGGTTTTCAGCATCTTGAAATTCAGGTCACTTACTCTGTTGCCTAAATAGAAATCAGAAATAGAAAAGCCCATGTCCCTCAGTGATTTTCATTTAAAGACAGACAAAAACTAAGAAAAGCCAGGAGTTTTGATAAAATCAAAGTGCGTATCTGCTGTGTCTGGGAGAAACTGGTTCTACCTGCGAGCATAAACATGGATCTGAAACAGCTATTCAGCCAGAGCTTCTTCTTCTCTTCAATGCTAGAGAAATGGTGATTTTATCCCATGCCAAAGAACATATAAACGGCTATAAAAAGCTTAGCACTTTCAAAGCTGTTGTCAAATTCACAGGATGAGCTCTACATTGTAATTAAAGACTAATAAGTCAGTAAAAACAGTAAAATACAAAGATGAAGCTGGGAATAAAGACCTCATTGTATTAAGATGACAATTCACATAGCAAGTCAGGTAATTTTAAGCTAGTATTGATATACATATTTCAAGAGTATACAACAGCTTTACTCAAAAAAGGCTAGGGTGTGACAAGAGGTGAAGCCCTTGCACAAGATCATACTGTAACAACCAGCAGAGGAGCCAGGGTGAGTCTTGACAGGCCACTTAAGGGCAACCGGAGTGGTACTATGAGGCATAGTGGTGATGATCTAAAAGAATCTACTTTGCTACAACCAGGTTGTAAAGGTATACTAAGGTTTTGGAACATATTCACCAGTTAAAAAAAATTTTAGTCACCACTCTAGAAAGGTAGTGTTATTCCCAGCTCCTCTAAATGGTGTGAGAATTGGCTACCAAGAAGCTGACAAACAAATAGCAATATCCTACACATTGAACTTGAAAAGAAATGCTATTAAAACAGATCCTTAGTACCATATACGTAAGTTCATTCTGGAGTCATAAAATCACTCCAGACTGCTAGAAGTCCAAGAGGGAAAATTGAAACAGAGAGACACCTCAAAAAGAGTTTGATTAAACTATTTGCACTTAATCTATCCAGGGACTTTTCTGGTCAGTGACAGCTGCATGCAACCCAGCCCACCAGCGCAGCCCTCAACAGTAAACTCCCTGTGTTCTTCTGAGATCCTGCTCACACTCATTCCCTGATATTGGTCCTACCATTCCTGTGCTCTTACTTGGACTGGATCAGAGAACTAACGAGGACGAAAACTAGCCCAGTGGTGGAAATTACAAATTAAAATTTTCAAACCACTTTTGTTCAGCCAGATCAGCCCATCTGCAAAGGGCAGTGGCACCGTGCCTGCTCCTCTGGGCGCTGGTGGGAGCTCAGGTGGACACTGCTGACCCCCAGCCACAAGGAGGCCCAGCTCTGCTGCCTGGGCCAGGACAGGAGCCCTGCAGCCTGGAGCAGCCAAAGCACTCCTCACTACCAAAAATGTGCTTTCTGTGCTCTTGGTTGAGTACCAAAAGCACAACAAAGGGAGCAGGGGAAGCAATTGGAGAGTCTTAACAAAGTGCCAGAGAGGATGAGCCTGTACATTGTGGTGGTATCTTTTCAGATCCCTGTTTCTGTAGAACAGAGGCACCTGCTGCAATATTCCTTGCATCAGTGTCTCACTTGCAGAGGGGATGGTGCTGTGCATGGGGACACGGGGGAGGACCAGGAGACAGCTGGAGAGGCAGAGCCACGGCCATGGGGAAGTGGCAGCAGAAGGCACCACATCTCAGGGATGCCATTGATCTCTGGCCATGGTGACAGGAGAAGATGATACAACAGACAGCTTAAGGGACAGACAGGAAAAACAGAAAATGTGAACTCTAAGGTCTGCCACACTCCCTTGACCTCAGGCCAGCTTCAAATGCTCAGCATATTTTTTATTATGAAATACAGATAACTAACTAGAATGATCTCTTTTTAAAAAAAAATCTAAATTATTCCTAATTTCTTGCTAATCGCTGTAAGACCAGAATTAGGCTCTTGGAATCTGAATGTTTGCACTGTTACAATCCATGGCAGCCCTTACATAAAGATAAACACAGCAGAAGCACTGCACTTTTGAGGTCATACAGTACACCTCATCCCAGATCCCTGGTATAAATGCAGGAGATCCATTATCTGTCAAAACAATATGGGAGTGCTCTGAAAGGAACAGGGTACAGCCTGGTACCATACCATTAAATATTAACACAAGTGATAACTAATCTATTCAAGGTGAGTCAATTCTGACCACAGTTTTAACCATTTACCAGAAAAAAGAAAGTTTAATAAATCAAGAATAAGCACATAAATTGTCATAAAACATGCTACATTATAGTTTTGTGACAAAACATATATGTGAAAAAGATCCAAATTTTATTTTGCTGTTTGAAAAAAAAAATAAAAACAAAAAATTTTGTAACCAACACTGAGTTTGCAGTTCTAACAATTTCACAAAACCCAGTGTTTTGCATTCAAACTGGATTACTTCTGCACCTTTAGAAAACAAAATAAACCATTAACCCCTCAGGATAAAACTCAAAAATAAACTGCATTCTGGTAAATGTCTCTCTGGGTTTTCCAACTACATGGTAGCCAACATCAAATTTGATGCAGAAACATCAAACTGAAACAGAAGAAAGAGGATATTTTCCAGAACAGACTAATAGTTACCTGGATCTATCACATTCCTAAACACATTAAAAATTCAAGAGAGGAAGCAAGAGAGAGAGAAATAAAGAGAAAGAGAGAGACCATTGCATTATGCTTCCTGCAGCTGAGATCCTGTATGAGATTTAGCCTGGATGAACCTGCATTATCAACAGGCTTACTCTCAATTACCTGTTTATTTTTTGCTGACATTTGATTCTCATCAAACTGTAACATTGCATTTCCTACACAACAATCTGTTTGTGATATTGAAATTTATTCTAGTTGCCCACTTACAGCTGCACAGAAAGGTTTATCTTCCTCTCTGCTCAGCCTTACGGACACAAAGTTGTCCCTGAAGCAGAAAGAGTTGCCATGGAAATAAAACCAATTTAAGAAAAGCTGCTGAAAGACCCTCGTTTATTAAGCTATTATGGTAAAGCAATTTTTCCTCTCAATAAGTGTAGCTGGTATTATCTCAGTGACCCCACAAGAAAAACCTGTTGTTCTCTTCTGTAGATTCCCTGCTTAAGGAAAAAGGTTTCAGTAGAGTCTTGCACCACTCATGGTAGAGTTTAAACTGAAGTGGTGGAAAGGAATTAATTATTTGTGTCAACTTTGAAAACCCAAGTGAGGGTCACCAAATATAATTTGTTCCTGACAATGATGGTTTTTTACTTGTTTTGAAACAAAAAGATCTGATTTAAAATACCACTTGTTTCCAGTTTGTTTTTACTTCTGAAATCAAGACAGTCAAATTCTTTTGGAAACGCATATCATGCCTGCCTTCACTATGTTGACAAAATGAAATGGTCCATGTAAGTCTCAGAAAAGAAAAGAAACTTTAAACTATAGAGTATAATAAAAAACACATCTGTGAAGTAGTTAAGACATTTCAACTCTGTGTACACACACTACACCTAAAAACCATATGGGCTCCCAATGAGGGAGTAACAGCTAATTTGGTTTCAAGCTGGGACAAAAAAAAAAAAAAAAAAAAAAAAAAAAAAAAAAAAAAAAAAAAGGAAGGTGTAATCAAATGAAGGGAGAGCTAGAGTGTCCTTTTGTTTAGTAACAACACAACAACAGAACCCGAAAAAGACACTGCATAGTGACAACGACAAGAATTATGCTGTAAGAAGGGACAGGGCATGCCCAGAGGCAAGATTGCCATTGCTAAGGTTCATTTGAAGCTTAATGTGGACACTGTAACCAGCAGTATAACTCTACTCCTAGCCTAGCAAATTTAACAGCAACTAATCCATAATCACCAGGCACAAGCAGTGCCTAATACAAAACATTTGCCTTAGACCATCTGGATGTCTATTTACAGAGCAGCCACTTTGTGGCTGTACCTGCTGCAGATGTGATGATTGCAAGGGGATGCAGGGTGAGGGAGCAGCGTGGAACACACACCCCCTGTCCTGTGAATTCTCCAGACACAGGGACAGGGCAAGATCCTGAAAGCTGCAACAGCACAGAAAGAACTGAAGGGGCAAAGGTGCTGGGAGAAGGTGTAGAGGTTGTCCCATCTTCCCTCTGAAACTCTAATTAAGAAATCCAAGCAAAAAAAAAAGCACTCCTAGTCTGATAACAGGAATAGCATGGCATGTCTTTGCTCTGTGGGCTTTTCTTTGGAGAGTTGTCTTTGGGGCTGTCAGTAGCCACCATGTCAGTAGACACCAAACAATTCACAAAATGCCCAAGTTTTCACACATTTTCAACCAGTTCATAAAAAGAACACAAACTTCCACAAAATTTGTTGGAAATTAGACTTAACCTTGCATGGTCTGTCTCAGTTTTAAAATTTATTTGTTAACTGAGAAATGAATCAATCACTACAACAATGCAAAAGCAAATGCTCAGCCTCAGATCTCCACTACTGCCGTGACTACTGCAGGCAAGGCCACAAACATGTAGTCTCACATTGCCCTCCACAAGCCTGTGGATCCTATTGCTGATAATCAGGAACTCCAAGGTCAAGCCACCAGCAACTTGAGCATGTTGGGTAAAATAATAGCATTTAAATTGTGGATGAAGAAGGATTTGGGCAAGACAATTCCTCATTTCTTCTACAGCAAGGCTTCCCACAGAAGTTTGAGGGAGCCATGGATACATCCAATGTATACAACTAGGTTCTTAATGTATTAAGTAAAAACTAAATGTTTTATTTAGTTTGGAAAAATGAAGAAAAAGTCACAGCTGTGAGTTCTAGGCATTCCACAGATAAAAACCCAACCAGCTGCTTCCTCTAGGATTTCTTGATTCTTGCTATCAGAGGACAGCAGCATAGGAAAACATTCTATTCAGTCTTGAAAACCTTTCTGTAATAGAATTACAGCATGAGGATAACAAAGAAAACAACTGAAGAGGAAATAAATTGTAAACCTGGACTATGACCCCACTCTTAACAAATGTCCGGGTGAAATCAGCACAGGAGGTGGACTAGCCAGCTGGAGGCATGTTTGTAGTTGTAAGTAAGATAAATATGAGGCATTACACATTCAGTCTCTCATCACATGGATTAAAGAGAATGGTGTATATAACATTCTTACTGTCAATCAAAAGTGGTACAGAATTGCATCTAAGCACATGAGATGTACAGTTTGGAATGAGCTACAGCAATCCTTAGATTTGAATACACTCAAAACTGTAACAGTCTTTCAGATTTGACCCAAAATGGAAACAGTTCTACTTCCACAGAAAAGATAGCCTTCCTTCCCTTCATTCTTCATTCTGCCTCCCCACAGGCCTTAAGGCAGACATATCCCTTACAGAATTCTGGAGAAACAAGAGAGCAAAGAGCCAGTTAGCCACAATCAGGCCACTTTCATGGAGCACATGAACGATTCAGCTGGACAGCACAAGTGGAGAATATGAAACAAAGCAGCAAGGATGAAACCTGACAGAGAGACTGGGTTTGGTGGATGGGGAGCTCACATCTCCTCATTACCACAGGAACCAGCATATGGGAAAGTTGTTCATCATCACAAACAAGCTGTAGAAAGAGCTGGTTCTCTTCTACTCCCAGCTCCTCCAAGACTAGAAAGAAAGATGAGAGGTAAGTATTCTCCTCCAGGGTGAAAGCCAAGCAACTCCATGAAAGTTTGTGGCATTATTCCTGTTTTGCATTTGGGGTTCCTAGCTATGGTGAGTTAATGAATTCACGAAAGGATTTTCATCTCAATTACACTCCTATCTAGCAAGGGGTAAGAATGCACAGGCTTTAGGCACCTACCTTCCCTTAAGGCTATGTCTACACTTGATGTTTGCACCCCATTAAAGACAGAAGCAATCTCCACCTGCACCAGCACTGATGGTTTGGAAACAAGGAAGGCAGCAACCAGAGGCACAGTAGCCACAGCAGCACTCCTGGCATTCTATTGGGAATTTGCACAGAAAGGCTGGTAAAACCCTGGGCTGTCTGCAGGAGCCCTTGGAGGGAGAGCGGGAGAACAAAGCCAGCTGAACAACACCATAAGAATCTGAGTGCTTATAAAAGCAAAGAAGGAAATTCCAGGTCCAGGCATGTGATGTGAAAACTTAAAGATGTTAGTTGTTGCAAAAGATAAAAAGATAGGATAATTTCAAAATATAGACATAAAAAGCCTGTCAAAACCAACAATACAAGAATTAAAATCTGCCCTCCCTGAATATGATGGGAGCCATGTGTTTCAAGCTGTAGCCAAGATTTCACTCAAGGAACAGTAATTTAAATTTCTCATATTTTCAAAGATCTAGAGTCCTCGTACAAATATTTCTTACAACTGAAATTTTCTTGTGAAATATCAGGTACACTGACTGCTAGAAAATGAAACTAGAAGCAGACCAAAGCAGGAAAAGCACTGGGTTTTTGTCAGGATAATACACATGGAGACACACTGTATATTGCTGCACTCTTCAGAAACACACAGAGTCAGGATGAACACTGGGCTCTGAAGACATAAAAGTGACTAATAGTCACTTTGATACAGAAAACCAAGCCTAGTGATAGCATCCTGCGACACTTCCCTGCAAAGCACAGAAAGAATAAATGCATCTGGTAAAAATAGGAGGCAGATTCATCCGTTTCTAAGATTTGAAGCAACTGGCATAATTTCCCAGGTATCTCCTGTTTGTTTGCTTGCTTTTGTAAAGTCAAGAGGAAGAATAAAAACTAAATCACAGCAAGATGATAATGGTACCTGATGAACAGTTGTGCACTTCAGCAGGCATAGTGACAAGAAGAAAATATAACTGCAAGTGCTGTATAACTACTGTAAATAGTAATTTGTGTGACTTGGCAAAAACTTGTAACAAGACAATAAAGAGCACACAGCCCCACAGAGAAAAAAATAACAGGTAACCCTAAAGGAAACAATTCTTTTGTTCTGCCATTTTTGAAAATACCTTAGGTGGAACTTTTGTCCTCATTGTTAAAAGTACTTCAGTGGTGCTTAGATGGTCCACCACAATTCTGAAGTTCCTTTGTTTTCTCTTACAGACATTGTGGATTACAAAAAAGGCAATTTCATTAATACATAACAACACACTTTTCATATAAATGAACAAAAATAAATATCACAAAATTCAAGAAATGCAACAGTAGAAAAAGAGAGGTATTACATGCATATAGTTATGTAATTTTTGCTTACTTTAAAGTAATATAAATTAGAGAAGCATCAGAAATTGCTTAGAGCCCGCATGCCCATTTGCTACTGGCTGACAGTTACTTTTGGACTCATGTTCAGAGTATGCCTCCAGGAGAATGAAGGAATGGAATTTTATTAAAACCCTCACAGAAAACGCTCCATGTCAAAAAGGGCATTTGTGGGAAAGTTGGTAAATGAGCAGTGGGGACATGTAAAACAGAACATGACTATGGAACAGCAAAGTATAAAGCTGAGTTACAGTACAGTTGAATACAGTAGTTCTAATGTGCCTTCCAGCCCACCTCTCCTAGACACTCGTCATCAGCATACTTGGCTTTTCTGTATTCACGGTGATGCAATGTCCATGTGTCACTGAGGACACCACCCAGTCCAAGCTACATTTTCCATAAGCTCCGAGCTTTGGCAAAGGTCAAAAAGATATGAAAGAAATGCTGTGTACATCAACAGACTGTCCTCAGAGCTTGGGAGAGTCCAGCAGCTGGGGCTGGGACAGGAAACCCTGTCGTGAGGAAACCCATGAGACCCAGCTTTTCCTTAGGCATCCTCCCCTCTCTGCTCTCAGGAGCCTCACATACAGCCAGCCCCCAGGTGTGACAGAGGAGCCTGGGAATGGGAAAGGGAATTGATTTCTCCCATGATTTTCTCTCACAAAGCTGTGTATATGGGTGCAATGGTGGCTTTTTCTTTGTACATACATAGACCCATTTTCAGCTTCCCTCTGACATGCATTGCATACCCATGCATTTCACGGGGAAGGAGTGCCCGAATCTCCAGAAAGAGGAGCAGGGTCTGCCTCCTCAGTACATCCCACTGGATGTACCCCTTTACTACACAGCTGTCAGAGCTGGAGGGCTTTTTAGAGGTCTCCAAAGAACAGCCTGTGCTAATGTGATCCTTCACTGCAATGAAGATTCGGGTCACATGAAGGGAGACATTTTTCAGCTCGTTCTCCTTTGCACTATCTTGAAAGAAAGAAATTTGGTGCACAGTTTACCAGCCTCTCTCCAGCCCTCAATGGAACTGCACAACACCAAGCATGCATTGTGTTACATGTGTTAAGAGCAATTGGAAGCAGGAATATCCTTCAGTATTTCTTGCTTGACATCTATGTGTCATCATACATATTTTGTAAATTATTAAATATGTATATGTGTAAATGCATACACACAAGTTTACTAGCAACAGCAGAGGCTTGAGCAGACCTGTTTTCTACTAGGCTAGTGTAAATCCCATCCTACCTATGAATTTGTACCATCCCACTCCCTCCTGTCTCAATTTAAGGGAGGGTCAGTACTTGTCACAAGCTTATCAAGCTCCAGGTACCAAAATACATTTAGAATATGGAAGCAGCCACACAAATCACAAGAGCAAGGACTTATGACCTCAGGTCATGACTGTCTAATGAGTTCAGTAATTGACACAAAAAACTGATCAAGACAAACCTATCTACGATTCCAAATTACTAGATACATCAAAATACAAAATTTGAAAGATATCAGCACTGCTTACATCCTCCTGAAACTACCAAAACTGAGTGGCCTGATATTCCTATAATTTTCCACAGGAAAATTTGTCATTTCACTTTTCTACACAGCATGGACTTTGTATGACTCAGGAGATGACGAGTGAAGGAAACACCTTCCTCAAGTACACCAGAAAGGTGTGCCTTCCATTATGATACTACAGTTTCTATATACATGCTGCTCAAGAGGACAGGATGACACAACATTGAACAACCGGTTCCACCCCAGTTACCAGTCTCCAAGATGAAGCATTTATTCCAGGACTAGAATTGTGGCTAATGCTTGACAATGGGTCACTCCTCCCAAATAGATGGCCAGAGCTGGAAAACGTGGGTGGGAATGGAAGGGAAGAGCCTCTTTCAGAGCAGCTGAGTGTGCAAGCCAGTCAGTTTTTCCCTGGGGAAAATGCTTGACTCAATCTGAGTGCTGCTTTCCAGCTCAGGTTGGATGCCACTTCCCTGCTGAAATTAATGTGCAGCTTAACTCCTCACATAAAAGCTGGCAATAGTTTAAAAACTCCATGCATAAATGAGTATAGTTGAACAGAGGGGTCTGGCTAAACTTCATTGGCACTGGCAACATTAGTGAGTGGAGGAAGGAAAAGTGCAGGAGTGCTGTGAACACCTGGCAACAACCTGATGGAAGCATCTACCTTGGAACTGCTTGCTGTGAAATAGGATGGCAGGGTGCTGGATGCAATAAAACTTAAAACTTTTCCTCTTTACTGCAAAGCCACGATTCACTGCCTGCAAAAAAAAAGCCACATTGTAGTCAGATAGAGAAGGGGAGAAAGCCAACTAAGACATATTCCAGCTACAGGAAACATTTTTCCAGTGCCTGTTACCAAGGCACTGTAAGTTGGAGACAAATTACAGATTTTCTCTACCAAATGGCAATGTTGTGAAAGCCTCTTTAATGTATCAGGTGACATATGGAGAGTTTTCAGGTTTGAATCTTTGACACAGAATCAATTACTGGCTGTTGAAAGCCATGAAAACTGGCCCAACTGACATCCTATTGACTGCCACACATAAGCTGTGCTCTCTCAGGACTTTTTTTCTTTGCTTGCTCTTTGATTGCATAATAGCTTGCTTCTTGAGATGAAAAGTTGAATTTATGAGCATGTGCCTTTCAAAATGCTATCCTCAGAGACCATATGTATGTTGCTGTTACACAGACAGGACCAGAGGCTCCTCTCTCCTTCAGGGACCAACCAACAAACCAGTGGCAGCACCTCGGGCACTGTGTGCTCTGTGCAGAGGGACAGCAAGGTCAGACACACCACACCGGGCACGGCTGGCAGCACGGGCAGCTGCAAGGTCAGACACACCACACCGGGCACGGCTGGCAGCACGGGCAGCTGCAAGGTCAGACACACCACACCGGGCACGGCTGGCAGCACGGGCAGCTGCAAGGTCAGACACACCACACCGGGCACGGCTGGCAGCACGGGCAGCTGCAAGGTCAGACACACCACACCGGGCACGGCTGGCAGCACGGGCAGCTGCAAGGTCAGACACACCACACCGGGCACGGCTGGCAGCACGGGCAGCTGCAAGGTCAGACACACCACACCGGGCACGGCTGGCAGCACGGGCAGCTGCAAGGTCAGACACACCACACCGGGCACGGCTGGCAGCACGGGCAGCTGCAAGGTCAGACACACCACACCGGGCACGGCTGGCAGCACGGGCAGCTCCCAGGGCCTGGCAGGGACAGCAGCTCTGGCTGAGCAGCGGGGGCTGCAAAGGGCCCTGCTGTCCAAACTGCCCCAAAGAGCATCTGCTGCGCTCGCAAAACACCGAGGGGAACCATGATGACACATGAGAAACAAAAGCAGCACAACCTCCAGAAACTGTTTGGTAAATCATCAGCTGCAGGTTCCTGTGCCAACAGCATGGAATGCACTGTGATTCATGGGGATCTTCCAGTCCACCAGGAACAACCACTGTCACTGCCCAGGCTGTTCTGCTAGATCTGCACTTCATACCAAGAACGCGTTCACTTAATTCCTGTTGCATTATGTGCCAACTTGAGAAGCCGCTCAAAAATTTGTCTTAATAAATACCTGAATAAAAGCTTTTACATAGTAAACTAGTGTCATTTCATCAGAAGTCATGAGTCTGCGCAGCACTACAGACACTGCAGTTCCTAGGACTGGTCCTCACAAAAAAACCATCCTCTGGTCTTCCTAATATAATAACAAATACATATGATTGGCAGTAGTGACAATAATTTCTTGACATCCCTTATTGAATAAGCTTAAGTTTATTAAATATTCTCCTATGAAAGTAAAAAAATGTGTGAGTTATCATAAAACATGGCATATGCAATAGTTTCAAAATAAAATCTATGGAAAATACTGTCAGGTTTTTGTTCATCTTCATGATATAACTTAATATTTGGTGAAGAGGGCTATTAAATATTAGAGCATTTCTAATTCAGTCTTTCCTGCAGTCTTCCACCATGTAGAGTATGAAATTACAAAATAAATATAAAATCAATCTTTTAATCCCAAAAATAGAGAAGAAATGCATGCCCTGAGGCACAGTCCAACCACATAACTTCGATAAATAAAGTGTTTCTCATCTTGCTGCAAACCAAGAACTTTCTTGGGTTTGTGGATGTGTATCTTTATTGGTCTAAAATGGCTCATTTTTGTATTAGCTAGTTTCTCTACTCTTTCAATTAGAGAACTGTCTCATGACACGTAAAAACTTGGACTATGAATATGTTATTCATATCAGCTGACTCATTACGCATTTTTTGTCAGTCCTTGCAAAATAAGTGTTTTCTAGTATGAAGAAAGATCATGTGTTGTAAAAATGATGATCCAGAACTAAGACACGTATCAACCTATGACCTGAGCCCAGATTATGAAATGTGTCAGCCACCTTAGTAAAATATTAACAGATTTTGTGGGTTGTCATAGTAAAATGAGAGGCTGCCCTGAACGTAATTTCATTTACGGACGTTCAGAAAATTGACATCACAGCTGCAAGGACATATAAAAAACCAGCACAGTGCATTTTCAACTGACTGCAGGAACACTGACAGGAGCATTCTACAGGCTCAACTCCTCTAACAGCACAACAGAAACTGGATTTTGCAAAGCACACCCAGAAGCTTCTTTTTATAAATCAGTTCTGAGAACATCTGAGAGATTTTATCTTCAACTGTGTTTACAATTCCTTTAAAGAAGCATGTGCACGGGAGGCTGCGCCAAGTGCCTGGGAAGTACCCTCATCCCCCTGGCTGTGCTCTGCACCCTTGCTAACATTTTGTTGTTTTTCCCTGGAGGAAAAGTTGAAGAGAGTGCACATATTACAGATGAAGTTTGGTACTTTGGAGGGATCTTGGGATCGGGTGTATTGGTAAGTGCCTAAATTCAGACATTTATACCTTCCCCCCACCCACAGCCATGACTTGCATTGTTGAGTTTTCTCAGGACTGCAAATTCCTCTTGGATAAACAAATAAGTTATAAGCCATCCAAAGGTTTGGCAATAAGTAACTTAAACTAATGATAAGAAAAAAACCTCAAACTCATAGAATTACTATATTTAAAAGAACATGTAATTTGAATTCATCCCAGTTCAAACTATATTTATATTATTCATAGATGATCTTCCCTGCCTTGGTATTTTTGGGCCTTCAGAATAATGATTGCTGTGGATGCTGTGGCAATCGGAGCTGTGGAAAGAGGTTTGCGGTAAGTGAAAGGAAACGTGGCAAAAAAAGTAAAAGCTGAATTGTTACTGATATATGTATTTTCCTCTCACAGTCATTGTGAGTCTAGATAAAGGCTGTCTTTAGTGTGGGACAAACAGCCCTGCCATTTGTTTGAGTGCTGGGAAGTACAAGTATCAGACTGTAAAAATTGTATTATGCCTCTGATATTTTACCACAGGTACTACAACAGTACGGCCTCATTGGTTTTTGCTATCAGGATAGCAAAAGGATATCAAGATACTTATAGTTACTATCGCAATCAAAATTTATTGCTGAAAGATCTACATTTTGTTTTGCAGAGTATAACAGTCCTCTCCTTAATCATTTTTTGTTGGCAGCTTTTAAAATCACTCTGGCAGTTAGACACTACATTCCCAACTCACTGCAGGCCCACAAAATGAGATGTGTCTCATTAGATTCACAGGAAGATTTTCAGGAAGGAATAGACCTCGGACATCACCTAATCCAGCCTCCTACTTTAAGCAGTGTGGGTGAGGCTCCACTTTGAATTTATAGCTATCTTACTTTCACACTAGAAACATTTCCAAAGAATACTTTCAGACACTAGTAAATACCACAAGCATTTTAGTTTAAAAATTAAATCAGAAAAAAAAAATTCTAGTAGGAAAATATGTCTTTTTGAAATAAATTCTCTTGATCCAGTAGATCAGTACAGGTTTTAAAAAAAGGAACAGATTTTCCACTGAGAATTTGAAAAAAAAAAAAAAAAAGAGAGAGAAAAACAAATAGGAAAAGATTCATGCCTAAGAGGTTGACTAAAGAACTTTCCCTAAGTTCTCTCTTTGATGCTGTCTTCATGCAATACCACCAAACAGGTTGAACCTTGAGAAGGAGGAAATAGAGCCATCTGTTTGTCTTTACAACACTGCATGATCCATTTTCTGCAAGCAGTGATGGGAAGCTGGTTGAGTTTTGCAGAGCACACACCAGTCCACAGGCAGCCAAGAACTGCAGTGCTGCTGCTGCTCAGCTGGGAGTGACCAGGGCCACAAGCAGTGACCAGGGCCACATGCAGTGACCAGGGCCACATGCGATGACCAGGGCCACACCCAGTGCCCAGGGCCACACGCGGTGACCAGGGCCACACGCAGGGACCAGGGCCACACGCAGGGACCAGGGCCACACGCACTGGCAGCGTGGGAGCCAACCTGCAGCTGTGTGGTGCTGCCTGCAAACCAGCCTGCCTTCTCTGCTGGCAGCGTGCTAGAGCTCAGCTGACTTGGCAGTACTGATACAGCCAAGAGGGCCGAGTACACTCTACTCCAAGAGTCCTATGGACCTTATCAGCATCAGCATGTCTGAGAACCAAATTTGGTATTTTAGCTCAAATCCATTATTATGATGTCTACTACAAAATCACAATTTTTTTAATGTTAGCCCTGACAGATATATCAACATAAAAATGCATGCCAGGACTCAAGACAAGACTCTTGCGATGAGGTCTGAACAAAAAATCACATTGTACTTGATGATATTAGAGGTCATTTCCAACCCAAATGATTCTGTGGCATGAAAGTAATGGGTTTTTTTCTTCACCTGTATCACTTTATTCCAATAAAGCACATAACCTTAACCTACAAATTGTTATAGCTACAAGTATTTCAGAATTCAAGCAGGGCATTAGTTCTTCCATGATTTTACTTACATATTAGTATATATGGAAAATTCTGTAATAGAAACCAGAAAAATAAAGACATACTTTCCCATCCATTCCAATTGTAATACTAGAGCTTATACCTGTGAGGAGATAAAGTATACTAATATGAAACCTAAAGGGAGACTTGGGAAGGAAAACTATAATTATTTGGTCCACATATAACCAAGATACCAAAGCTAACTTGTAAAGGATACTGAAGATTTTTTTAATGCCTTGAGTGGTCCAAGACTTTAGTCTTGCTTGCAGTGTCCTGAGATGAATGTCTGGCCACAGGGGAGCAGGAGGCCCCAGAGGGGAGCAGTGCCATCTGCTGCCAGTCCCTGCCTTCTCCTCAGGCACACGGGGCCAATGCTGCTAAAGCTTTAAAATACCAATACAAGTATGCATTAACCATTTTCTATGCAATGAAAACTAATAGACTTCAGCTGTTCAGGTGTTGACTATTTGACTATTAACAGCTGAATTTAGGGAACATTTCAGGGAACAGCTGAATTTAGGGAACCAAAATAACATTATTTTTTTCTTCATCAGATGTTTTCTTCTATAATATTTGCTGCCGTTGGAGTTCTGGGAGCTGGATACTGCTTTATTTTGTCAGCAGTAGCCCTAAACAAAGGCCCTAAATGTCTAAGTCAAGGACGCTGGACCTACCCTTTTGAGGCTGGGTAAGACAAGGCAATCAGAAAAAAAAGATATACATGTTTTAAGTTTGTGAGATGATTCAAATTCCAAATCCATTGTATAAAAATGAGAATGATATTGCTTGTCTAAATTATACAAGATCTTACAAGTGCTTGCAGCACACAGCAAGACTTCATAAGGTTCAAGAGCACAGATGTAAAGAAAAGCAAGTACAATAAAAATTATTGAGTTTCAAAGGGGCCTATAAAGAGAAATGCACAGCCTCTTCCTGGGTTATTCTTGGGATGATAAGCAACATACGGGGATAAATTACACTTTGATGAATAGCAATGACACATTGAGACATCTCTCAGAGTCTTGAAGGAATTGACTGATGTAATTGCTAAGCCACTCTCCATATTTGAAAAGTCCCAGCAGTCAGCTGGAGCCCCAGGTGTCTGGAAAAGAGGAAACAATACAACCATCATTTTAAAAGGGTAGAAAGGAGGACCCTGGGAACCATCAACCTGTCAGTCTCCCCTCTGTGCCTGGGAAGATCATGGAGCAGTTCCTCCTAGAAGGTCTGATGATGCACATGGAGGACAGGGAAGTGATTTGGGTCTAGCAGAATGTCTTCACCTGAGGCAAAGGCAAGCCCTGCCTGACCAACCCAGGGGCCTTCTATGATGGGGTGGCTCCATCAGTGGACAATGGAAGAACAACAGAAGTCATTTATCTGGACACAATATCCTGCTCCCTAAATTGGAGAGAGATGGATTTGATGGGTGAACTGTTAGATGGAGAAGAAAGTGTTTGGATGGTCGCATCCAGAGGGTGGTGGTCAGTGGCTCAGGATCCTTGGACATCAGTGACAAGAGGTGTCCCTAAGGGACTGGTGTTACTTCATGTTTTCATTAATGACACAGATGAAGGAGGCTACCAATTATGATCAGAGGGATGGAACACCTCTTCTATGAAGAAAGGCTGTGAGAATTGGGATTCTTCAGCCTGGAGAAGAGAAGATACAGGGTGATTGTGGCCTTCCAGTACCTGATGGGAGCCTACCAGAAAGATGGAGAGGGACTAAGAGCATGTAATGACAGGACAAGATAATGGCTTTAAACTAAGAGTAGGTTTAGATCAATTATTAGGAAAAAATATTCTTCCCTATGAGGGTGGTGAGGCACTGGCACAGGCTGCCCAGGGAAGCTGTGGATGGCCCATCCCTGGCAGTGTTTGAGGCCAGGTCGGGCAGGGCGTGGAACAACCTAGGATGGCGGAAGGGGTCCCTGACCATGGCAGGGGGATTGGAATGAGATGATCTTTCAGACCCCTTCCAACCCAAACCATTCTGTGATTCTATGATTATACTGAAAGTTAAAGGTGTTAAAATAATTACTACAGATTAGAATAGAATAGAATATATTCATAAATATAATCTATGTATAATTTTATTTTGGCTACGGCATTTCAAAGCCCCTTGCTCCTCATGCTCTGCAACTCAAAGATGTTCACTTTCACGTATATTTATCACTTAATCCCAGCTATCCCACTGCTCAGACTGAAGTCAAGACAAGTTCAACAAGCAACAGGGCACAATGTGCTACTGAGGAGAGCAGGTGTGATCAGAACAGAATGGCTGCAGTAAACTCTCCATTACCTCAAAGCCTTTAATGTAGTCTGCCTCAGTCAAAAGTGACCTGGCAGCATTTCTTACATAATAAAAAAAAAAAAAAAAAAAACTTAAAAAAAAAAAAAGAAAAAAAAAGAAAAAAGAAAAGGAAAAAAATAAAGAAAGAAATCGAGAAGTGCACAGGTAGAAGATTATTTGTTCATGGGCCAGTGAGGGCCAGAAACCAACTCCCTTGGTCTCATTCTGAGTCTTTGGAAATATGCTCTGTTTCAAACATAGTTTTGATTGCAGTCCAGAAATCACTTGACAAGAACATAAGTCAGCACTAAGAACATGCAGATGAAATATAGCCAGTGGTTAAGCAGTTTACAATTAAATCAAAATGTGAAGGTAAAAATTATGGAAGTTATTACCGTTACTTTTGATGAGGCATCTACAACAACAAAAACTGTTATTTTCAGCTCAGTGGACAAGAGGTGACATGCATAATTTCATGATTTGTTTTGATAATTCAGTTGTTTTGATTACAATGTACTCCCTTGTTCTCAACTCTACTTTGAGATACTGCCTTACATGCCCTGATCACAGTCTCCCACCCACCCACCCCCATACACAAAAAAATGCTGTAATCAAGTAAAAGCAGCAAAAATGCCCCTGACAAAACACTGTTACAGATAAAACCCATTTGGCACATGCTTGGCTAAGATCTTTTCTTCCCAAAACACTAAACATGGTTCAATTGTATCAAACACATACTTGTCTCCAACTGCTCCCTTCTGATGTCTTGTTTTTTCCAAATCACTTATCTAGAAACTAAACTGAAGTCAATTTCTAGACAAGTAGCACCAGTGTGACAATGGAAATTCACTGAGCAGAGCAGCACCTCGGCCATGTCGCAGCAGTGACAGCCTCTCAGTGGTGAGAGACTCCTTTGTGAGTTAACAGCGTCTTCTTCCTAAATGTTTTGTTCTCATGTAGGGATTACCTTGCTGACCACGGATTGTGGGAAAAGTGTACATCACCTGATAATATTGTCCCATGGCACCTGACCCTCTTCTCCTTGCTGCTGGTGATGAGTGGGATCCAGGGAGTGCTCTGTGGCATCCAGGTGGTGAACGGCCTCTTTGGAACCATCTGCGGGGACTGCAGATGCTGCGGCTGCTGCGGGGTGAGCACTGAGGGCTCTCCTTTGGTATTTTGTGTGCTGATGAGTTACACACACCCTCCAGCTGACAGGCAGAAAAACCCAACTGCCCTTCCTCCAGCTCCATGGGCACGTTCTCTAACAGACTGCCAAAACCATACATTGTTGCCATTAGGAAATAATAAAAGCCTTTGAGAGTCACGGAAATAGCAGCCAGGAAATTACCTCCATGTTTTTATTCTTCCAGGGAGAAGGAACTGTCTAATAAATAGGAATATTGCAGACAACTCTCCTCATCCTGAGAGAATCCCTTCTGCAGCTACTCCACAAAGCAGCCCTCAGATGCACTGGCTCTGGCTAAGATGAGAATGAAGGGCTCCTCCTCCCACCAGTGTTATGAAGCCCTGACTCCCTTCCCAGCCTTCCTGAAATCTCTCATCATGGAATAAAATAAGTGAAATACAACTCGCACATTCATATTTATTTTTTGTAAAAGAGCTTCCATTTAAAAAGAGGGTATTCTCAGGCAAAATACAAATTTGTGTTACAATTTCTATTCAGGTCAGTTAAGTAGCTTGTAAATCCCCAAAGTTTCCAATCTACACATGAGCACAAATGCTGTTTATTAATCTTTTTGCAGAAGTTCAGTTTAGCTGTATTTGGCACAATACTATGAAAGAGAGAGGAAAGACAATGAGAGAGAGCTCAAAGGCAAAAATACCTTTTAGAAAGAACTTTTAAAACTTTAAAAGAAAAAGCTATTTCTCGAAGGAATCAAGGAGAAGATAGGAGGGATTGGAGACATTTGAGGGATTCAAATAAACTAATAAGCTTCTTTTTAAAAATTCTGAAACAAATTTTCACATACCAGCTTGCCAGGTTGGATGTCTCAATGCTTCTCAATATTGGCCATATCTGTTCTGTAAATTTTCCATCTGAAATAACGATTCTGTGGTCTGTGCTTTCAGAAAATGTATGTCATGTACTGTGTATTTACACTAGGAGATATCTGAAGCATCTAGATGTCCTTGAAAGCACTGGAAGCTGTTGAGCAATATGCAGAAATGTTAAACAGTTCGATATAGGTACTGAGAATTATGTTGTACAAGATGACAAATTACAAAAAAACCCTCTTCAGAAACAGCTGTCTATCCCACCTGTTCTACTGCGTTGCCCAGGAACTTGAGAGCACCCTTTATTTCAACACAAACACACACTGTGCAACTATCTCACATCTATTCTTTCATCTGTGGTGAGCAGCTGTCCTGCACCTCATCTCACATTTGCCCTGTTTGATTTTTGAAGCCTTCGGGAACAAGGAATGTTTCTCACCAGTGTTCAACAAGGGGATGGGTAGCTGCGCCGAGTACAGCTTTGATATATCAATAAGCAGAGTACATAAATTTTTGTGGGAGATGGGATAAGAAATAACAGGCAGCAAGCTATGAAACCTAAAACCATAATTAGTGAGCTACTCCTTCGAAGAGACACCCAGCTATGTGATGGCTTTCTAACAGGAGCTAACATAGAACTGATACTGACACAAGGCGCACACATTTCATCTTGTGATCAGACTGCATTCACCTTGGACTTCAGGTGTACTGAAAAAGGGTAAATGAGCCACAACCAGCAGCCCAGCTGAACCCACCCTTTGGAGTGTCAACAATGATATTCCGAAATCTATTCAGTTAAACTAACATCTGAGGCTCTCCCCTAGCACTTAATTTCAAGCAAATCACACAACTGCAGTATCAGTTCTGCAGTAACTGGAGATTGTTCTGTGTTATTACTCAGCAAAGCATCCAGCAAAATGAAGGAGAGGGATTAATCCTAGAACCTCATAACAGAGAATTATGTAAAAAGCCAGTGTTAATTATTGAAAAGAAGGCACAGATAAAGAGAGTGCACTGCTAGGAAGGGACAGAAAGATGGTGGTAAGAAAGAAGGCACAAACAAGGATAACTGAAAGCGTTAACAGACCTCAGGAACCCTGACCAGCTTAAAGACCACACTGTGTTACAGTGTGTAGAATTATGAACCTACACTAATACAGAAGTAAAAATAATAGTAGGCAAAAGACAGAATATTAGTATTCTTTGTAAAAATCTCAGAAATACCAATGCTGGCTGATGCTTCATTATTCACCCATGAAAACTGTCTGCTGGGTGAGCAGGGTGCTGAGAGCATGGCACTGTTTTAGCTGAGAGCTATCATAAAAGGATACACACTGGTTATCTAACAACTCAGATTACAACTTGTGGAGTATGAGCATGTGATTTTGAGCCTATGCACTTCAGCGGGACAAAACTGGTTAAGCCCCTGCACAGCTGAACTATATACAGTTAGTCTTTTTTGATTGTCTTCAATAAATAGACTGCAGAGAAATGATACATTAACCACAGGACAGGGTCATCTTTCAGGGAATGATGCATTAATTGGAGACTCTTTGCAAAAGGTTAATCTCTAAAGCAGGGAAGTAACATATACCATGTTGAAAAAAAATTTGCTCAGCCCAGAACAAGGGATGTTTTCTCACATCATTCCAGTCTTGAATGTTCATCACCTGTCTCCAGTCCAACCTTAGCTCCCTCTTCATGGATTGTACATCACTCATAGTATAACCAGTTGCAAGGCAAACAACATCAAACCCTGGAGACATCCCAGCTGTCAGAGGGTGGGAAGGCTGGCTTCCTCCATTACCCTGGCATGGGTGGGGTCTCAGCCCCCATATTTTAATTCAAATGCATATTGAATTGAATATACATATTGAATATGTATATACATATATGAATAACTGACTATACAATATAAAATTGAATATTTTAATTCAAAATGCATGCCTTTTTCACAGAACAGTATGTCCACACCTTTATTCTAAGCAGTGTTTTACAGTTCCCTGGAAGCCCATACTAAAACCCTCAAACCCACTCCTCCCCTAAAGAAATTATTTTAAAAAAACAATATGCATCCAAAATCTTTTAAGTTCATTTGTATTTTTTCATGTAAAAGATCAAAGGAATAATTTAAAAAAAAAAACAAAACAGAATCAAACCCAGGATACAACAGTTTGATCTGATTGCCTCTAGTACAGTCTATTGCAAGGTACTGAAAATTAAAAATAAATGCTCACACAAGTCATATAAAAATGAAAAAAGTAAATAAAATAGTTAAAGAACTAGCATGTACATGGATGTATGTATTAGGAAACAAGTTTATTTGGACAACCACCCACATCTTTCTGTAATTAAAACAGAGATTTAAATCCTTCCTTTCCCCCAAGCAGTATTTGTTGACAAAAAGTCAAACCCAATCCCTCTCCAAGTTACATTCTAACAGTATTACCAGAATACAAACTGTAATTAACCATGTCCCATTACTTCTGTATCACCAAGACTTACATATGTCCCCTCAGGGATGGTCACAGCAAAATTGTCCAGCTGGCACATTGGTTGTATTTATACTACAAGTAGACAGTGTACAATTTAGTACAGTAAATGCTCAAAACCTGAAATAGTACAGTTAAATATTGTCAACAATAAATTTACTTTCATATCACATATGCTTTGAATACTGAAAAATTCTGTCATAAGCCTGTTTAAAGCAAAAAACATTTTTAAAGATAACTTTGAAAAATAGATTTTATTGTCATTGCACTTCATCGGATACATTATCTCCGTAGCAAAAATTAAAAGCCGACAGTGCAAAGAATCACTTTTAATTTAACAAGATTTGTTTCATGACTGAGTAAAGATCTAACCTAAGATTCTGGCAGCTGTTTCAGCCTGAAGTGCTGCTCCACTCAGTACCTTCCTGTTTCTGATCTGCTGCTGGTTTACTATGGAAGTAACACAGAAACAAAGTTTATGATTGCTTTATCCTTTTAAGGTCTTTGCACCAAGACACTCAACCACCAGAAATAAAAAAGGAATCAAGATTGCAGCTTCACAATTCTGATAAACACCTGATGTGATTTCACTAGAAGGTTGCATTAGTTTTCCCCATGCACAGAACAGCCTTTGGCTGACAACAATGCGTGTGGCTGGGCAGGAGTCAGCACCAGCCGCCTCACAGAGCTGCCAGCCAACCTGCTCAGAATATCTTCTCTTATGACAAACTTACACGTTCAATGGTGCAGATTTGCCAGCAAATGAACAAACTGCATTCTCTGAAGGTAACCTGTGGAGAGGCACTACCACCTGGGTGACACCAGCACGCAGGTCCACAGCTGCTGCGGGTCACCCATGGCTGCCGGCTCCTTACGCCAAATGAGCAGCGCTGGTGACAGGGCCTTGAAAGCTGGCCACAAAATCTCCAATTCTTTACTAACATCAGTCATGGTACTAAACAACAAAGCCTTAGGACCATCTATTTTTCATTTAGGCTGACAACCTGAAGAAATCCTTAAAAGAGAGAGATTAAAACTAATTACAGTAATATTGGTCAGCCCTGCCCGGTCCCTGTTTATTGAAAAGTTTATGGTATCTCAAAAGTTAGCAAAACTAGCAAGAATAAAAAAACCCCCCAACTAATAACCCCCCAAAAGAATAAAAGAAACACAATGCCCATTCAGCGATTAAATTCTGTGCAGACACAACTCTGCTGTTACATCTCTTTTTCTATTAAAAAAAACCAAACTGAGAACATTTTAAAAAAGCTACTTTTTACTATGTCATAAAACCTCACAACTGTAGGTCTTTGCCTAATATCTCTTTTTTCAAAATTTCAGTGTGTGTGCTTTTTATTTTCCTTCCTGTGACACCACGTACACTTAGAAGTTCATCACAGACACAGTAATTTACTTTATTGAGTGCTTCTCTTATGTTTTTCACTGAACACCGGAGATTCATTTGCCATGCATCCCTGTCTGCAGCCATCCCTCCCAGCAAGGATCTACATTTATTACCTCATCATTCATCTTCCAAATCTACTCTGTATTCCCACCACTTCATCGCTGACCTTTTCACCTACCTTCACCCAACCAGATGGAAAAAGGTCTTTAAGGGTCAATATTCTGATGCATCAGTAAGATCTTGCTAAGTGTTATCAGACCTGGCAAACACACATTTACACTTAGTGCTACATCTCTTCTTCTCTTTACAAAGCCTGGATTAAGCTTAGAGAAAAGTTATAATGCCTTTCATAAAATTACCTATTCTTCAATACAAAATGCTTATATCCATTTATTATAAATAAGATAATTTCAAAACATTTAAGAATATTCAGGACTTCATTTGCACTTCAGGGAAACTGCAGACTTAATGTTCTTGATGTCTTCTCAGTCCCAAACCTCTGATAAGGAAGTTTTGTAGGATACATAGCAGGCAAAACCACACAGCACATGCCTCCTGTCCTGCGCACCAGTTATGGTAAATGAAAGACATAAAAACGAAGCAGCTTTACCAGGTGAGTCCCAATGCTGCTTTAGCAGCGCCCTGATAAAGTTCCTGGTTCTTTTTCATGTATAGAACTACATGTATTTTTAAACTGTCAGTTATAAACATCACTGAAAACAGTATGAGGAAGGTTTTCTCCCCCTATGTATGACATTAACAAGTTGTGCCACATTTTCCAGAACTGATTTTAAAAGAATATTTTTGGACTTAAGATACTTGCCACAGATTTTTATATATATAAAAAATTACTTGTTCATGTGTAAAGTTACAAAACTGTAGTGCTTAATATAATAAACTAAAAAACCTAAGAATTTTTTTTAAAAATGCTTATTTATAATACATTTCTTTGTTTTTAAAAGGCAACAGTCAGTACCAGCCTGGTTTATTTTGTAACAATACTGTAGTGTAAAAATGTTGCTAAATAATTCTGGTACTTTGAGACTAGACGTAATTATTTTCTGAAAACTATACAGTATTTTCCTGAAAAAAAAAAGAAACTGCTATAGTAGTGTTTGTGCCTTCGCAAATACATAAGGGGAATTATTATGCTTGATATGGAACTTATTTGAACTGTATTCTATGCAGAACAGTTAGTCACTAAGAACTAAAAGCTTTTTAAGGCGTAAGTAATTTGATTTTAAAAAAGCTTCTGATAGTATTGTCATAAACATAATAATAAAACTGCTCTCATGTCCTGATCCTTTGCACTTTTTTTGAACCAAGTGACCTAGGAGTTAGCTTTTCTGATTCACAAAGGGTCTGTGATGTCAATCAGTACCCAGGAGATCAGTCAGGGATGTGTACAAACATCAGCCACCTTCTGTCCTAAAAGTGAAGCATTTCTGCCTGGTTTGAAAAGGTAAAAGCGTACACAGATGTGTAAAGTGGTATGGGGTTTTTTTAAGAAATATATATCCATGTACGTATTTTATATGTATATATAAATGTATTTCATACTTAAATTAGCATCAATCAAATTCAGACAGATATTAAACTGACCATAAAGATGATGCAACAATAGTCAATGTGGCAGTATGTTGTATCTCTTGAGGATGTTTAGATATTCTATGCCTACCCCAAGAGGAAAAAGAAATCTCAATTGCACCATAGGCCCAACAAGCATTGCTTGATTACAGCCAGGTAAGGAAGGGCTCGTTTTTGTTAAGCACTGACTCCACGTCGTTGAGAATAGGGATCAAGTCTTCTGACTCTAGAGTCCCAAGATCAACGTTTGTCCCTGGAAGACAGTCGAGGAAATCGGGGAACCGTGTTTGTTGTGGATTTATGTTCATTGTTGTCTGCGCTAGAGTTTCTCCTAGGAAAAGTAAAGAAGAACTTTTGAAGTACCAAAGTCTTATTGTGAGTAATTTAAAACAAAAGAACTACATAAAAATGTATTCCCCCTTTCCCACGAGCACTTGGGAGCACTCCTACTCCACACAAATTTTATCTCAAAACTGCATTAAGGTACAGAGTACATATCCTCCTAAGAATACATTTCACAGCCTTGCTCTGATCTCAAAAGCACAAAAGGTCCTTTCCAGCAGTGCTCAAAGCATCCAGTTCTGGTCTGCCACCTGGGAAGCACGACAGTTCCAAGTTTGCTTCCTGGCCTGCCCAGGAAGCAGCAAAGGGCCCTCCTCATGTACACCTCCATCCTGTTCCCTGCACCAGGGGCAATGCTGTCTGTAGGAAATAACTGAAAAAAGTGCTTTACAGCAATTTAGATCTGTAATATTACACTTTTTCCCCCCCATAAATTAATAAAAACAAGCATGAAAACCTTTAATAGATAAATCTTTCATTCTCTGCATAATACTGAATTTCTAATGACTTCAAAAGGAAGTTTAGGTGAGGAAGTGTTGAGAATTTCACTCTCTGAAAAAACCCTTGATTTCCTAGTAAATTATTTCAGTATTTTAAACACCATGAGGACACTAACATAAAATAAATATGTATCAAAATGTAAGCTAGCTAAATACATTCTGTTTGAAGGAAAATGCAACTTTGCCAATGTAAGAGACTTATAAGCAACACTGATTTCCCAGAGTAAGAAAATGTATTAATTTGTACATGTAACCCATAACAAGCTTTTTAGTTCCCCTACCATGGACAATAGTATGAAAACAGAAATTAAGGCCTGCATTTTCCAGGTTTTATTTATTCTGTTTAGTATCAGTCTGAGGTAAAAGAGCAGAATCTGGATCTAAGTTAAAGATCTGAGAACCTTCTGGGCACTAAGCACCTTCTAGGCATTTTCTCCCACAATGTCAGTCTGTTCTCTTGATTAGGAAAGCTGCAGATTATCATTCAGTTATGCAACTATAAAACATCACTAGCCATAATACATGGATTATACTTTAAGCTAAATCTGAGTATTTTACCTGTATCCATCTCATCTACATTGCTGAGGAAATCTTCAGGTGTTGTTGGTATACTGTAGCATCCTAATCCCAAGCCACTGTCTGAACTCTGTTCCCTGGAGTGGTATGGCCCACTACAAATTGAAACATGAAAAACACTCAGTAAAGATGCTCTGCTAGACACAGTTCCTGAGCACAGTGGTAGAAGAGAACACAGAAACAGATACTGAGTCATTAAGCCTCATCGTGTACCTGTTGGCCACTGAACAGCCAACATAATATTTGTGTCACATCAGCCCAAACAACAAAGTCATTTAGGCAAGGTCACTCTTAAATTTTGAAATACACACATGCATATATAATGCTCTAGCTGAAATCAGTTCTGACAGCCTAAAAAGTTGCATGTATTTACACTTAGGTAGCATACCTATTCTACCTAGTCATCTACATACACTAACAATAGAATTAAAACCACCTGTTACAATTTATTGCTTTTTTATGGATTCCTTCCTGAAGCATAAACTGAAAGATTTCAGACCATCCACTCAGCCATCCCCTCTGTTTACAGTAAGTAAAAAAAGATGATATAGGGACCATTTTAGAGAGACACCTGTAACAGCCTAGAGAAGGCAACAGAAGCAATTGCCTAATGAAGAAGAATGAACTTGCCTGTTCAAGAAAGGATCTGATCCATTATTTGCAATAGGCCTCATGTCCTGTGTCATGGCAGGGGTGTTCACAGCTGTCTGAACTGGGACCATGTTTTCTGGGTCCATAGGAAGTTGTCTGCAAAGAGCAGCCTCCTGAAAAGACAAATAAATACCAGGGAAGAGTTATTCCAACAGCTCAGAAATACTGTAGTCTTGTAACAACACATAATGAAGACATAGCATATGCACTGAAGGAAAGTAATGCTGAGTGGTGTCACTATGAGTATTTGTTTACTCTGATATGAAGAAAACCATGATATAGACAGGCCATGTCTTTCATGCCCACCTGTGCTGGCTTAGAGCACCACAGAATCCAGCTGTCAGTTCTACCATGTCTGGAAGCCAGGCCTGTAACTCAGCTACCACAAAGTACTCAACATGTTACAAGAAAACCACTGGAACCAAGGCTGTGATTCAATAATCTTTAGAATGAACACTCTGCCTGATAATAAGCATTTGCTTAATGACCTGTCTCATGTCTATGATCTGCAGGATGACAAACAAGCAATCAGAGGCAAAGGAAACTTATTTTGCAACTCTTCCTGAAAGATAAATTCTTCCAGCATTATCTCTGTGAAACACACATGACATCTAGTGGTACAGAGTTCTATACAGAGGTTGTCTGACCCCAAGTGGATGTTTCAAACAAAAATCCTAAGACCTTAAAATAATAAAGCTGTATCTATTTTTACCATAATTAACTCCACTTACTTTTTTTTAATGAAACAAGCAAAGTAAGTATTTCATTTAAATCCTAGTAGAAAACTTATCTGACTCAATCATTGTCTCCCCAGCACAGAAAGGATTAACAGGTCTTCAAGGCTAGAATATGATGTTTTACTATGTTTTCAATCGTTTGTTTCATTGAGGAGGAATGGTCTGGTCTCTCTGTGAATAAAGTAGCATATATTGGTGCCCATAAAAGCAATATTTCCTTTATAAAAAAATTATCAATATATTCATTGAAAAATTACAATTTACTTTAGATGGTGTCAGTATTTAGCAAGTGTTAAGAACAAACATTCTTGAGATTCTTAATAGCTTATGTATGCTAGGTTTTTGATTAAATTTGTCAAGTGACAATTGTAATGGTGATATTTCTACTTAGAATTGAATCAGCTGGAGTCTGTGAAAATGTACAAACCTCTCAGAAGGGGAAGGTGGTTTTTTAGCTGTCAACAGGCAGATATTTTCAGTACTTTTAAAAAAATATAAGAATGACATCTACAGCCACACAAGATTTAGACAGGCCAAGCAAAGCAAAACACCTGTAAGGTGAAAAGCCTGCAGCACCATAAAGAAAAACTCCCACTATCAGTTACATCATCGCACTTCCTGTCTCTTCTTTGTTGCAAAAAACACCAGATTTATTATAGAGTTACTTGACTGACTCTCCCTTGGGAAATGGCTCACCTCCCATGTCTTTATTTCAACATATTGCCTGTGGCTTGTAATATTAACTCCATGTGTACTTTCAAAATGTGGAAGAACAGACTCTTGCACACTGGAGTCAGATTTGGCTGGGGAAGCAGACTGGCTCCACCATACATGACATATGTTCTTCTGCTGTAGGTCATTTGTTCAGTACTACTACAGATGTCAGATTCCTTTGCTCCTTTGGCATTATTACAGCAATGGTAATAGAGAAATGGATCAACTACACAATCCCCAAAGCTTTATGATACCCTATTATGTCCTGTTCTCTATTCTAAGCATGACTACAAGGTTTTTAAGAAGAATATTTGTAAATCTCCTACCCTAGGATGAAAGCCTGGCCAAAGATGGCAGAGATGCCTCGCAGCCCTGTGAGCAGCAATATCAGTCTCAGCCACACCAGTGAGCTCCCAGTCCTTGAGTGCAGGAGGGTGCCTCCACTTTGGCCAGCAGAGACCACCTCTGGCATTCAGCTAAGAAAGGACCAAGTGCCTTTAGTGATCTGCTTGGCACTATGATGCACATAAACTCAAAGAAGACTTTCAAAATAAGTAACGGAATAAAATAAACTAAAAACACCCACAGTATTCTGATATCAAAAAGTCATGTCAAAAACTTCACAAGGGGTTATCTTCAAAACCTTTTAAAGCTTCACACCATTACAGTGAGCTGAATGATTCACTGCCTCAGAACACAGTTCTGATGTAAACCCTTTTTTAGCTGTATGCCTCACAAGCACAGAAATTTCTTATCAAATTTCCTCGAACTCTTCTCGGTAGAACTGACCTGAGTTCCACCCTTAGTTGCCAAATTCTCATTTCCAGCTGGGGGAGATGAGTGAGAGCATTTTTACAGCATGTTTACATTGCTGGTAGATGCAATTCCTCTTCTGCCAGTCCTCATACTTAGGGTGGAAAGCAAGAGATGTAGACATTGCCTGTGCCACCAGTAAATCACACCCTCGGCCAGTCTGTGCAGTGGGAGGAGCACAGCACAGGAGCACAGGGGCATTTTTCTATTCAGGCTGTAGCAGGCCAGTAAAGGTCTATTCTGCGAGGACAAAACAGTGATAAATGTTCCTCTACATGTTGCTCCACTGATTCTTCAGCCTCTTCTAAGCCCCTTCTGTGGACAATTTCTGCAATATGAGCCCTGGACCAGAAAGAAGCCTCTGAGAAGTGTTGCCTTTTTGGGACTATTTGTACCCTTCAAATGTATGCACAAATACAGTGCATAATGGCCCTGGTGCACACAGAGAAATGCTGGGGCACCTTCTCTGCAGGACCTTTCAGAGATTTCTGACTGACATTACCTCTACCAACTTCCATTTCCAAGAAGCTCTTTAGTAGCAAGCAGATTCTCTCTTTTCCTTTGGAAAGCTGGCAAAACCAAATTAGTGTAAAAGAACATTAACTCCTTATAGAATGATAAAACTGAGTAAGGAAACCTTTAAGTAGATGCTTATCATACTGGTTTTCTGAAAGGCTGCCCTTCTGGCATGTACTCAATCTAGAGTTCCAGGGTTTTAGCAACTACATGAAGAGAAGGACAAAGAAGGAAAGAAATTCCCTAAGCCAAGAGCTTCCAGAGCTATGACCTCTTCCAGGCTGGGCATGCTGCTCCACCCCAGCAGCTGCTGCCAGGAATGACTGTGGGGAGCCAGCAGCTGCTGCTGGGCTGAAAGGTTTGTGACCCTCCCAAGAATCCTTTCCCCCTTGCTCAAATGCTCTGACCTCCTCATGGCTGCTAGCAGCAGCACACGCCCTGACTCAGCACTTTCCCCTTCGACAGGATACACTAGAAATGCAAAAACAGCAAGGGAGGGTCAGGACAGGAGTAACTGTACTTGGACACCGATGAGCCAAGAGGATAAGTGCACCCTCAGTTGCCAGGATTCAGGATTCTGAGCTTACTGGAAGGAAGCTCACAACATTCTGTTAGGAAGAAGAGATTTTGCACCTTGCTTTCCTCTCTAAGAGTTACACCAGTTGTAAAACTTCAGTAATGCGAAGTGACGCTGTGCTGCTTCATGCAATGTGGAGCTTCAGCAAACACTACAAGGGCAGGGTGGCACTGGGCTCAGTAAGTGGAAGTTTTGACTGAGTATGGCACAGCTGCAGAGTGCTGTGAATGTATTGGTTTCAAAGTCAGCAAAGCAGCAAAACCCTCCCTTGGGTTAATGGCACAACTGTTTTGAAGCCTAATTTGCTTGTCTTGAAAAAAGAATAGAGCCAAAGAGAGTAAAAATAACTAAACATGTTGTTAGCATGATGACAATCATGACTAAGCTCATACTAAATACCCTCACTCTCTTCTCACATCCATCTCTGTCATGAGCTCTTCATGGGAAAGGAGAAGCCACACAAAAGACTTGAGACCACTGCCCATGTCAGAGACTGCCACCTTCCTCTTGTGAAAGTTGCTGTTTTTAAAGGTACTTAGAACTGCTAACTGCAGCATTTGCAAGGCCACAAATAATGATGTGTTTCTTGATAAAGTGTACTTCTTTCATGCTGTTTCTGAGAGAAACGGATTATCTATTTTTTTCCACTAAGGAATCTGATTAATAGGCCATACAAACACAACACCACTAGCGGACTTGACTGTAACAGGTGAAACAGTTCTTAAAATTTTGTTTTCTTAAGCCAGCATAAAGGAAATTACATACCTATTTTGTACAGAATGAGTCATTATATAGAGCTAAAACTTAAGAAATAGAACAATAAGCAAAACATCCACAAATAACCAACTCTGAAAAGTCTTTAGATCAGAGGTGTTCATGTAAGATGCGAATGTGATTTTATTTTAACTAAAAGGCAAAGGGTACAAATTAAGAGAGTACAGACTGGAGTCAAGAACAATTCCATATGGTCTTCCTTTATCTTCAGTGAAGTATGAACATGGTCCCCTATGCAAACCAAGTTAAACTGCACATGAATCAGTGTTGCCCTAGTTGCTTACGGACAGACACAGAACAGAATTTGGCCCTTACACGACTATTAAGAAAGACTGGTAAGAAAGATGGCAGGTCAGTAACTTCTAACTGAGGGCTATCCTGTGTTCTGTTCAGTGCTAGTTTTGAGAAAAAAAATGAAATTATCTGTTTATATTAGCCTTATGGTTACCCTTCTGTAAAACCACAGTTGGTCTTGACATGAAGTAACAGAGCTACTACGCGTACTCGTTAAAAACGATGCATTGATCTAAAAGCCGTTGAGCAAAGTAAGAGCATCTTTGGCGTTACCTGTCGCAGTAACTCCTCCTGACGCATCCGGATCCGCTCCCTCTCCATCTGGATTCTCTGGAGCCTCAGTTTCTGCTGCTGCTGCGTGGCCAGCGCGCCGGGCAGGGCCAGCAGGGCCGGGGGGCGGCCGGGGGGCGGCAGGGCTGCGCCGGGGGGGTGGCGGCGCGCTCAGCACTGGAACGACAAGAGCCAGGCACGGGCTGAGCTCCGGCCCTGCGCGGGGCAGGGCACGGGCTGCCCGCTCAGGAACGCGCTGCCAGAACTGCCGCGCTGCTCAGCAGCCAGACAACCACTCCACCCACATCTGCATTGCTGCATCAGTGATTTTATACCTTCTGAGTGTATCAAACAGGAACACTTGCAATACAATAACATTTATCCTGGTATGGTCAAATGTTTGCCTAATGAACTAGTAAATAACATTTTTTTAAATTGAAAATTCCTAAAAATGTGTGCCTATAATAGGCAGTAAGCTAGTAAAAATGTTTCAACTTAGCATTTTCTTTATTGACAGATTTAAATCAATTATTACTGGAAGTAATTTCCAATTAACAACTGAAACCTTTTCTGGTAGAATATGACCCATCAGTCCCCCACCTTTGGTATGATATTCTAAAGGTTGACAGGGAAAGAACATCGTAGATGGCAGGGTTAGAAACAGGACCTTTGGTAAGCAAACCTGAGTTATACTCAGGTAAACCCCTTCACTTGCTGACAGAAGGCTGCTGCTGAAGAAGTTAATACTGCTTAGATTGTTAATATTTCTTAAATCAGCATCATCTTTTTTGATCAAATTCAGAAACTATAAATCAGAGCAGAATTCTCTATGAGATGGACATTTTTATTCATAGAACTGCTATGAAAGAAACTAAGTCTAAGTCTAAGTGTAGCTCTCTGTGTGTCACTCTGGTGCCAACGTGTCACAATGCTAACAGAATGCCCTGCCACCTCAGACAGCAGGTATCCCTCCTAGTTTACCCAGACAAATTTCTTCCTGTTTATGGTGCTAAGAATAGCACCGTAATCCAGCATTGAAATCCTCCAGACAAGCCAGGAGTGAAACACAGTGAATTTTCAACATTTTAACTCTATGGTTTGCTCAGGACCCAGGTTAGATTTATTACTGATGCAGATCAGGCCTAGTTGCATGGACCAGGTGAGAATTAGTCCCGGGCTATCTCCAGGACCAGATGGATCTAGGGCAGCTCTACTACCTGCAGGTGGTGCAAAGCCCACACTACTAAATCCTTCTGGACCTTGTGGAAAGGATACAGGCAGATCCAAACCATCTTTGCAACTTGCTTCCAGAAGCAGGTGTTCTGGAGAGTACTGCACACTCCAGTGCGTCATCCCATGGGAGGCTGAGATTGGAGATTAGGAAAAATTTCTTTGTCAAAAAGTTTGTCCAGCTCTAGCACAGGCTGATCAGGACAGTGATCTCTCCCTTGAGAAATTTAAAAGCTGTGTGGTTGTAGCACTTGAGGACTCAGGTCAGTGGTGGCCTTGGTAGTGCTGGGTTAATGATCAGACTCAATTATCTCTGAGGGCTTTCCCAACCCAAATGATTTGTTGATTCCAATTCTATAAGTTCTGGGCTAGATCTTAATGCAATTTCATATGCAAGACTATAGTAATGTCAGGTAGATTTTGTCCTGCAACCCTACCTACTTGGGCAAGCCCCAGTAACCAGGCAGAACACCAGCCTCTTCAAAAGAAGCGTGGCAAAGTGTGATGATACAGTTATTAGATGACTAAGACTTCTTACTGCTTTACCAATTTTCACGGTGTCAGTTTCTCAAACAACAAGAAAAAATTGAAATAAACTAAGTTGCTCTTCTTAATGGTAGAGTTACAATGATATGCATAGGGAAAATGGAAAAATATTTTATCTGGAACACTTTTAAGCATGCTTGATAGGTCTGATACTGTCTAGACTTCAAACTAATAGTGCATCTTTAAATGCACTGGTAGAATAAAAAGAATCCCAACAATGGACAAATTACCCTTGTGGTATATACTTGAACTTAGTTTGTGAAAAATATTTTACCTAAGTGCTTTTCCTAGGACTGAACCAAAACTGAACCAAGACTGAACCCAGACAGCGAAAGTGGGTTGGTATACAGCTGGTAACTTCTTGTCACCAATGGTCTCAACAAGCCCAGTGAAAGGAAAGTCTTGTGTCAGCCCTAGTGAGCAACTTAACAAACAATGACATTCTACAAATCTCCGTTCCTTGTGATATAATCATATGGCACATCTGTTGTGCTATTTATGAGGTTTTAGTAATTCCTGCTTTAATTTATTTTATTATTTATTAATTTAATTTCAGCTCTGAATTTGTATTTGAATGGTATGAGGATCATAACGAAGTTTGGACTAAAAAAGAAAAGCCTGCAGTTGCCATTCCAGCCGGGCTGCCCAACACAGCCCCCACGGTGCCACCGTCAGACACACGGGGAGCTCTGCGGAGCTCCGGACCATCGAGTGGTTGTGAGAGGTTAAAAAGTGACTCAAGGAAAAAACAACTGGTCTTCAGTAAGCTTCAATTCACTAGGCAGGGGCTGGGACGCCAATGTAACATTTCTAAAGTTCTGCAAAGAAAAAAATATTCAAAACCTCAAATTTACCATTCTGTGGTAAAGGAGACTGGGTCTAAAATGAGAGGAGAAAAGTATCATCATTACAGCAGACAGACTCAGGGTGGCCTTAAATTCAGTTCTCTTGGGGAAAACCTAATTATCTTGCAAAATGAAGTAAGTCTTTCAATAAACAGCCATTGTGCAATTATACTGCCCAAATGAAAGGAAGTAAAAACATGGAGCTAAGTTCCAAACCTGAACTATGCAACCACAGTTCCATCGCAGTCCATGAAATTGCAATTATTTTGTTTACATCAAGTTAGACCTATGTGGTTTTCTTTTTCCAGTTAGAAGAAAAATAAAAGAATTCTTTTATTGCTTTTGTTTGCCTTTAAATTAATAGTGATATCCTAGTGAATTAGGTTTTCTGACATTGTAGGAGACCTTTCCGTGGATGACTTTACTGGATATATACTAGGCAAGGATTATTTTGTGGGCAAGAGACATGCAAGTTGCAGAAGCCAAAACATGCAAGTATCAATCATTTTTGACATATGCATTTAACTGATTGCACCTACTTTTATTATTAAAGTGTCTGCACATTTTTATTATTTAAGTGTCAGAAGTGCACCTGTGGGTCTTTCTGCTCTGTTTATAGGCAGCCCAGACCCAAATTCAGATGAACTAGCCAAAGCCAGGTCTCATGCAACACAGTCTGATGAAAAACAAATGTCTACAAAGGTTAAAAAAAACCCCCAAAAACTGAAAAACCAGCCACACTACAGATCTGACTTAGTCATGACACTGTAAAGAAAAAAGGACTGGGCTCCCCTCCTTTTCTCACTCCACTTCAGCCAACAAAGAACTGCTTGTTTCATTTATTTCCCAGAAAGAAGCATTAGCCTTCTAACAAGGTCAGCAAAAAATGCCGCTTTTCAGTTCTGGCGCATTTTGTTCCAAAAATCTGTAAAGTATTAAAGCAAAAGTTGCACTATCCCAGTGCACAGAGACTCCTTTATTCAGACTTCTGAGCTGAAAATAGCTATATAGAAATTTCTCATCAGTTTCAACTGTTAGGGCCTGTGACATCCATATTTAACTAATCTTTCCCATCTTCAATGATTTAAGATTAAAAAAATCAATACAAACAACCTGCAGGTGCAACATCAAAGCTATGATTTAGCAGGAAGTTATTTAAAAGATTGGAGATATACTCTGCAAGCACTTTTAACAATAAATCAGTAACAAAAAGTGATGATGGGAGCTGCTTGAGTGGACAGACAGCTTTAATGCTAATGATTAATTAGTGATGATTGTTAGATTTAAAATATTTAATGAATTATTTTTACTTTAGCTTCATACAGTCTTCAGCTTTTACATTTCCTTTTGAAACTATGCAAATGACCCTCCACTCCTGCACTGGTACATGTTTGGATTACTAACCTTGAGGGGGAATGCTTACACCAACAGGAACTTCTTTGTGTCAAAATTAAAAATTACTAGAATTTGAAAAAATGCCAACATCTCTCTTGAACACATCAACCTTTAGCATTTCAGATTTACTAGATAGTCAGTTTCTGGTTTAAAGGTGTACGTCCTTTGATGTAATTTACCTGATACTGAAGTGACTTCCTATTACACTCTGGACCTATTAGCCACTGTCTTCAAACATAAATAAACTACTCCATTTGAGATGTCTGATAAATCTCTTGGTAGAGATTTTAATTGCAAACTACCAAAATCCCCTCATTCTTTTGAGAGCTGCATCACAAAACACTCATTCCCACAGATGAATGTGCTAGTCCTCTATAATACTTTCAGGTCTCAGAAAGTAATCATCAGAAGCTGGTGCCAAGATTATTCACACTGACCACAAATGAATTGTTTGCTTCTTTCAGGATATCCAGTAATTAAAAATTATCTGGAACAGGAAGCCTTTCCACCACGCAGGTGGTATGAGGGTATGGACTACAGAGAGGGAAAAACATATTCCTCTCAGTGTCACACATTTCTAGCCAAGGCAAACCAAGACTTGAAAAATCCTGGACATTAAAGAACACTCTTCATGGACATTAGGGAACATTAAAATACATATAATTTGGTTTTGAACACTTTGGGAGTTTCTATGTTCTTATCTCCAGAGACTTCTTTGACATAGTTACCAAAACTGCCTTTTATCATCCTTAAACAATAGCAGCTACACCTCTTTTATCATGGCAGGATATGGAAAACTTTGGTTCATGTGTTTATTGTTCCTAGACAGGATTTTGGCATTGTTTTATTGATTGGATTTCCTGGCTGGTTAAAAAAATTGAAAGCAGAGGTAAAGTGCTATAACTTCCAGTTGTCCAGACCCATTTGAAATATCATTACCAATACAGCTGAAAGCTAAACTTCTTAGATTCATGGATGATTTTCTATTAAACAACAAGCATCAGGGGCTCTTCACAATAAAAAAATTCTAATCTGTAATACCCAATGTTCTACATCTTAGAGAACCAGTGAATTAACAGTGAAAGCCATCCTGCTTGTATCACTTGGGTCACACCTGCTTGTAGGTCTTGACAGAATACATTCTGAGGGAAAGGTTCTCTTCCCCAGAAAGGAAAACCAAAAATTAAATAGTTCTTCACCTGGAGTTTGATACAAGAAGTAAACGTGGTTGAATTCTCAGGATCAATGAATACAGTGACCCTAAACAAATTAACATCAGGTTTTCCACTGTCTTCTGCCTGAACATGTTGATTTATAAAACGAAGATAAATACTACCAGCTTCTACCAGAGATGAGTCATGTTATTTTTCTTATAGTTAGTATTTACACATAATCTGATCAGGTGAAAGTGGAGATTCCAAGAACAAACTAAAGTACATGTGGCACCCTTCTCCCTCTGCCAGAAATTCTTGTCCATGCTTAAGTGTGTGCGTGCGTGGGTGCGGATGTGGGACATGCTCTGAAACTGCTCCACTCAGTGCTGATGACAGAATTTTCTCCATGGTGCCAGTCTCCTTCCTGAAGAACATGTGAGAACTGCACCAGGACCTTCTCTTCTGTCACAAAGGATTTCCACACCTGCGTGCACAAAGTCCCAAGCTCCTGCTCTGGTCCCACCGCTGACCCTGCTTTCAGCAGAGGCTGGCTTGGAGCCCTTGCAAGGCCCTTCCCCGCTAGGCTGTTCTGTGATGGACACAGCCACGACTTGTGCCAGGCCTCAGCCGTGTGTCGAAACTCATCCAGGAAAGAAATCCTTACCTCAGAACAGGTGTCTCCACCTCTGTGAGCTCACAACATTGATACTGATCTCCCAGCAACTGTCCCTCCATTCAGTACACCTGAAGGAGTCCACTAATGAGGTTCTTACCAAACTTCCTTGAGGATGTGACTAGCAGACAGCTGATAAACCTCTCAGCGGTACAGAGATAAAGTAATACAATCTGCTCCAGATAGAGAGTACAGGAACACTGAAAATCTCAGGAACTGTAACACTATTTATGATTTTTTTTTCCCTGTAAATGTGCATATTAATGAATTCATTCTGGCAGAACCTAAGAGAATGTATAAGTTACTATGTCAGTGTACAGAATTAAAAGTGATCCAGGTACATTTTCTGAAGGCAGCCTAATCTGGGCCAACAGATACTGTACATCAATCATCATTGCAGAACAGCCTCAGTCAGCAGGGACCCTGAAAGCCTGTCTTGTACAACCTCACCTGGAAAACAATACATTGCAAGGGAGAAAACAGAGAGGGTAACAGAAGATGGCTCAGCTCTAAGCAGAAGATCCACATGAACACAGCTTGCTCCTGAGCTCCAGACCTTGTCACTCCCTCCCTGACAGCCAGGTCATAACTAACTACAGCACTTAAAACCCTTTCTGCCCATCAATCCATCTCTGTGCACAGTCTGATGAATCACACGAGTTCTCTTTTGTACCAGAAGCAGTAAAAGCAGGCACACCTTTCTGTACCTGCTGCTGCAGGGTGCCCCTGTGAGGACAGGCGAGGGCACAGTGGGCCGGGCAGCAGGGAGCACCAGGGACACCCCGCCTGGCTGGCTTTTGGCAGCTTGAGTTAGACCAAACACCGGGTTAACTGAAATCCCCCCATCCACACCCAAACAAACTCAGAAGCCTTTCACAAAGTGGCAGTGCCCAAATCTCTCAAACCAGCAAACTCTGGGCACACACTTCTGTCACTCACACGCGATGCAGAGTAACTGTGCCTCGCAGCCTGCAACTGCTATTTGCTCCAAGGCCCAAATCCCACATCCAGCTGTGCCACAGGGTGGGCAAGAAGTCTTCTGAGGTTTTTTGCAGATAGGATGTTCTTTTTTCATGAGCTTTTTAAGGAACCCACATATAAAGTCAAAGTAACTCATGCAAAAAATGCAAATACTATTAGAGGGGTTCATTATTTTATGGAAAAATAAGTTGCAAATTGTTAAATTTGGAAAATATTTAAATGAAGACCAGATTGTGTTTACCCACTGAATGAAGAATACAATCACAAAAGAAATCTGTTTAAAACACTTGGAAGGGAGAAGGATGGAAATAACAATGGTTTTGAGTGTTGCTTAATGTAGAATACAGAAAGACTACAAAACAAGTAGCATTTAATTTAAAAAATCTTGCAAAACAAACTCCTGTAAGGACCTACTTTTCCCTCTAAATCCTGCTACATGTGGTCCCAAATCACCCTCCACCATCTTTTGACAGCAGGGCATGCCATGAAGGCAGAAGGGCTGTGCAGCTCAGGCTGAGGCGGCAGCGTGACCCTCGGCTCCGTGCCCTGCACTGCTCTCGCCTTCCTCTCGGGCACAGGGGACATCTCTCTCCTTGTTCAGGGACCTCAGCCTGACAGCTACAACAAAGATTGAGAGAAATCCCTCCTTCCACAAACGGCCCTTGATTCTACGGCATCAATTGATTGGCAAGAGATAGGTAATACCTCATCAGTCAGCTGGAAAAGACTCTGTTTTAGAAGGGAGACGTTCTGAGGGTAAGGTTCAGAATTAGGACCTCTGCAGAATCAGCATCATGGTAAATGAAGTTTCTGAAGATGCAAGAAATACACTTTTTCTGCTTGTCTTTAGTCTGACACTGATCACTTGCCCTTTGCTTCCAACAACAAAACATACACTGAAAACATTCCTATTAATGATGCGCTTCCCTTACATCTACAAATATACACATACAAATCATCTCAGAACAACGATGGTAAAATGAACAAGTCTAAATATATGCTAACCTGCACGAACATGTTTTCAATCTATGTGACAAATATTCCTTTGCATTCCTGAAATGTCACTGAATTTAGTCATGGTGTTTAAATGAGCACAGAAACCTGTCTAGCATATATTACTTTCCTGTAAATTCAACAAGATGCATCAAAGGAAAAAACACCCGATGCCTTTGTTCTATAACATTTAAAAGGCAGTGCTTTAAATGTTAGTGTGAAAATTAATGCTAATGAAGTGTTCACTTATAGTTCATAAATAGGCAACATAAAACCATAGTAAGAGAAAAATACAGCAGATTTTTGGTAGTATGACTACTAACTTCAACCAACTTTCACTATATGGTTTTGTATGCCTCCAACACAGCCATACTATGATTTGGTATCACTTAACCCCACTCTGTGCTTTGATAAAATGTTTCTAAGTGCCTTTGTACAATTTCCAGCAAATATTGCTGAAAGAAGTTTATAAACCAAAGCAACAAGCTGTACAAAACAAAACATATTTACATATTTTCCTCCTCTTCATAAGAAGTACAAGGAAAACACATGTGTTAGCAATTTGAAGTGCAGACTAGTGTGCAGACCTGAAATACTTAAATCTTTTTCTTTTAAGTGGCACATCTTCAAAACAAAAACTTCTTTTAGTTCCTACAGAACAAAAAAAAAAAAAAAAAGCTGAGGCAAAAGACAGAGGCACAGACTTCATTTGCTGCACGGTCACAAAATTAGGGCCAGAAGAGTGTGTGCCCTCATGCCTGCGAGCTGTGGGCAGGATCCACCAAGGCCCTGCCTTTGGGCCACGGCAATTCAGAACCACAGCATTCTGCTTCAGCACTGGAAACGACACTCACGTGGATTTTAAATGCCATGGGAAGCGTTCAGGGGCTGCAGTGTTCTCTGCAGATAGCTGCAATCTTTCTGTGTAATTCCTCTGTGTGTATTTACATGCATATACACAGTTTCTAGATTAAATCTCGCAAGATATATTTTTCAATAAAATAGTGTCACATTTAGTGTGCCTTTGAAAACCATCAAAATGAGAGAAAGCTCACCAAGACATACTGATGGAACGTTTTCTGGATTAAATAAATATGGATACTAAGCAGATTTTTACATACTATTTCTAGTGGGAAACTGAATCACACATCTGAACCACTATGCCAAGAACTGCATATAAACCTACACAAAAAGTAGAACCTCATATTTTACACACACACATATATATATGTATATATGAAGGGTACTGAATGAAATACAGACTATATTTAATGGGACAGATTTTGAGGTCTGTGGAAATACCCTCATTGGGCACATGAAAAACCTTCAGGAACAGACTTTTCATTAGGTATAGACTTTTATTTCTAATCCTTTGAATCTCAAGAAAGACCCTCCTCTAAAATTCAGTATACATATGTTTTAGTCCAGGATGTGGCTTTCATTCACTTCCACTAATAAACTGAGGGGAAAAATGTTCTGTACACTGTCCTGATTTATGGTACTGCTGTTTTTTAACCAGGGACAATGCAACAGATGTTAACATAAGTGGAGGAGTTGGCATGAACAAAAACCCTGCTGTGCTATTCTTACCTTCCAGCCATTCCAGCACGGCTATAAACAGACTGAGCCACACGCAGCTGTGGTTTGAAGCCACAGCAGAGCAATTGTTAGTTTCACCATGTGCTACGACACTCTGCAGATACCCTAACCTTTCGGATTTTTTTCAGATTTCTTCTGCAGATATCCACTCTCACATTATGGTTTGCTACTGCCCACTAAATCTTGTAATGCAACCAACACTCTTACTGCATATATGCAAGCAAAGCAGTTGATGAGACAAAGGTAGAAAAAAGAACTGAAGCTAATTACCTCAGAGGTCCTAGGTGTTTCTTATAAATTTAAGACCAAAGTAAATATTGCACTACTTCTATTGGTGATCACTAGCAGACAAATGTTCAGCGTTTTCTTGTCATGTGAAGAGACAGCACTCATGAACCACACTGCAAGTGGACAACCAAGAAATCATGAGATCAGCTTACCAAAAATTAACCAGAACAAGAAACTGCTATGTGTTCTAAAGTCTTCGTTTTAGACGTCTTGAGCCTGTAAGCTCATCTTCTTGAGCAGTAGAAAAGTTAAAGCTCCAGAAGTGAAATATTAGAGATTATTTGTAATTCTCAATTATATGTGAAAATGTTTTCTTCCGTTTACAAATTTTCTTTAAAATTTTCGAGTTTTAATGGCTTTATTTTCACTAAGGTTTAAATCTGGCAATATCAGATTTATGTAAGTTGACGATTAAATTTACACCTGAAGTGCTAAACAGAAACGGCAAGGGAACCACACCAGTTGTAAGAATTTTGTGGGTAATTCATACTGCAAAGACTTTTTAGTCGTTTTGAAGTTGCTTACAGCACAGAACCCCACTACGCAAAAGCCTCACCACCATAAACAAACTAACAAGCACACCAGCTGCACCTTCTGACCTGAACAAACGTAGGACTAACTGTGCACAAGATCTCCAACAGCCTGGACGTGATATGGAGGGCTTATGGGGGTTTTATACCACCTCAGAACAGAAAAGCACAGACAGAATTTATTTTTCTATGTCTAACACTATGCCAAAAAGCCACGGAGGCTCTAAAATAGATCACAAGATGTTAGAACTTCACCTCAAACAGTACAAATTCACTTGCTGCCAAGTCTACAGAGGGGAAAATTAAGTAAATGAAGGGGAGAACATACTATTAGGTCTGACAGCAGAATCAGAGCGACCTTCTTGAACCAAAAATTACTTTGACAAACAAATCAGAAGTGTCTCTCCTATCTCTTTTGTGTTTTCACCAGAGAGAAGCCATCCAGTACTCACTGAGATTTGGCTGAGACATTGCCATGGTCCTCTGTGGTGCCGGGCTGGACGTGGCTGCAGGATGGTGGCTAATGTGATTCAGTGGCTGGTTCATAGGTTTTCGAGGATCTTGCCATGTTGTGATTTTTTCTATATGACTGAGAAAGAAAAGATACAAGCTTAACATAAAATACCTGGTATATTATTTAGACAGCTAAGCATAATGTCATGAAAATCCTATTTGGTTTTCTTATTCCACATCTGCCCTTGTCATCTCACCCTCACCTACATGAAATTATCTATCATCCGGTTGCTCACTTTTTCTTCTGGTCTTCTGCCCCTGCTGTTCTAATTTCTTTTTGCTCTACTGCTGAATAATTACTTTTACTTGAACAATTGAAAAGTTCTATTGTCATACTGAAAATCTGTAATACACACTCATCTTCAGATTATTTAATTGTCTGAAAGTTGTTTATTCTTGTCCTACCAGTCTTTTTCTAAATACACAATGTATGGCCATTCTTCACTCAGCAATGATCATTTTCCTGAGTATTGAAGAGACAAGTATTTGTCCTGCCAAATCCAACTGCGTTCTTGCTTTCCACATTATGAAAACTATGTCTCCAAGAATACCAGCAAATATTCCCACTACCAAACCAGGCAGATTACAGCTTTATGACTCATGTGTAATCACCAATTTCTCTGTAAAGGCACTGAGAGTTTTTATTGCAATGTAGTTAACAACATACCTACCATTTCAGTATGCAAACTCTCATACACATGCATTCTCCCGAAAACAGTGCAGTCATGCACAAATCCACATAAATTTTACAGTAAAATTTTACAGTAAATTTTGAAGTAACAATAACAATGATCCCTGTAAAATATTTTTGGCCACAGAATTCAGCGGTAAAAGAACTATGGTTTTGTTGCAACTGAAAGTTTACACTGAAATGCATCTGTTTTGTAAGAAATTTAACAGGAGAAGCATTTTAAGGATGAGCATGCAATTCTATGTGAAACAAGAAAAGAAAAAGGAAGTATGTTGAAGCAATCAATAGTCTACTATCTACCAAGGAAGTATGTTGAAGCAATAAATAGTCTACTATCTACCAAGGGATTGCCTGGCTTCAAGCCCAACCAGCTAACCAGGTTACTGTCTGTACTGGAGTGGGTTCTCCTCTAGTAGCCTGTTTGTCACAAAGAGGTAAGTCTTTAAGAAGAACATGTCAAGAGACAGAAAAATTTAAACATTCTGTGTCTGGAAAACCATTTTGATTCAACTTGCATAAAAGAACAGCCTAAAGTTTTTACTGAGCTCCATCTTAAACTTATCATTGCTTTTGCAGACCCCAGTGGCACGGCCACCACTGCTGTCACCACTCCACACCCAGCTCATCACCAGACCAATTTCACAGCCAAGTTTCAGTCTATATTGTGATGCACATCTTGGGTATTACCAAAAATAGTGTGAATTACAGGAAGTTAAAAAAGAAAAGAACCTAGACCATTTTTTGAAGAACAGAAAAATGTGACATTTTTATCCAATCTGTAGCCATTTTCTGCTCCTAATATTTTGCATTTAATGTACAATTCTCAAACGGAAGATCACACTTTTACATGATTGTTGCTCAGCTTCAAACTGCTCAGTCACTTCCTTTCTTCACAGCTTCCAGAGTATTTGTTATTATTCACAATGAAACCACTCACCATTGCTTCTTTCTAGGATTAAAACATTTAATAAATTAAAATTTATTCTTCCATCACTGTAAATTTTTATTACATTTTAGCTTTTATTCTATTTACTCTTATATTTCAAGTATAAGAATTCTTGCATACAGTGCATGAAGTCACAGAGCCTCAAACTTTAGCAATATCTTGCCTCATCTATAATATTGAAATAGAACTATGTAGATAATTAAAGAACATCTACAACTTACTTCTATAACTTTTATAAGATTCTTATTTGAGGCATATCCAAACACATGACAAGGCAGCCCCAAAATCCACACTAAAGATCTCACTTGCAAGTTTTTCATAAGCAATTTTTGCATCTCTTATTATTATAAATCCTAATATCAGAGCTGGCCATTTTTCAACAAGGTCTTCATTCATAAACAAGCAGAACAGAAAAGCAGAGACGTCCATTTTAGCTTCTGTTTCTGCATATGAGTGAGACTGATGGGGGTCTCCATATGCAAACAAGAATTTTACATGTTCCAATAAAATCAGGGAAAGTTAAATATTTACAAACTCAATGACAAAAAAACTCAAATGAGACACACAAGAATCTGACCAGCAGGACAGAGAGTACCTGCTCAGATCACGGCATTCCCGCCCATAAAGTCCTGCAGCGCCCCAATACAGCAACTAGCAAATTGTACCCAACAGTAGACTCTCATTAAAGAAAACTTAAACCAACGCTCAGCTATAAACAGCTGAGTATTTTACTCAGACTTCAGGATTCTGTTCCACCTGTTGCACCTCAGCCTTCAGTTAAATGCCTCCTGTTTGGGTGTCAGTCTCCTGCTTTGAAATGTCAGTGTTCCTCTGAGTTTGTGCTGCTGCTCTGTCCTGCACTGTGGAACTGCAAGGCTCCAACCCCTGACTTCCACTGCAGCCTTGCCAAGTGAGTTTAAATCAGCAAGCAGCAGCATTAGGGACACCAGTTCTCTTTCTGCTTGTATGCACTCCAACAACCAATGTATCTCAGTGGGCTGTATTTGCAAACCTTTTTTCGTGTTGTTTTGTTTTGTTTTTTCTGGTATTAGGAAATTCCGAGCAACTTATGCAAAAAGGCTGTAGGGGAGCTGAGAAAGACAAACTGATTATTCTGTAAGTGCACTATCACCTGAAATAGCACAAACATGGAGTTTGACCACCAGCGTGGAGCTTTTTTGGGGTACTGCATCAGGGCTTAAACACAGGGCCTGAGGGTGGCTTTGGAGCGAGCCCCGTCAGAGGGAAGCGCGGCTCAGCGCGAGCCGGGACTCGCACGGGCACAGCCCCCGGCTCTGGCTCAGAGCCCCTCCAGAGGGGAGGGAGCCACTGCCCTGAGCCCCTCCAGCCATCCACAGCCAAACCTTGGGAAATCTGTTTACAGCTCCCGAGCAGAGCCAAGGCATTGCCCAACCTCCTCTTTGTCCCTCTGCTCCCTGTAAACAAAAACAGCACAGAAAGAAAGTGCACTGGAAGTCAGAGGCCATTCACACAGCGAGGACACTGTGTGACGTGAAGGTATGCCTTTATACAGATGGGAAGTTTTTTAAACTTAAGAAAATTACCTCAGGGACACAATATTTGAGTCTATTGTCTGAGCTTGCTCAGGGTACTGCAGTGCAATTTGTGGTAAAACTACAACCAGGGCCAAGCCCCACACTATTCCAGTAATCACCACCATGCAGGATGCAGCAGCAAAAGGGGAACCGTGTACAAACTCACAGAATATTGGGCATCTGTAAACGTCTAGTACCATCTACTTCTTAAAAAACTTACCTCTAGTATTCTTTTTTATGTGATCTTTTATTTCTTACAGTCACAGGTGAGGAAAATGCTAAATGTGAATGGGAATGATTTTTAGCTTTAGAAACAATTACCCTACGTGCACACGTCCAATTCTCCCAGAAACGAATGGAATTTGTGAGCATACATGACACTGCACTATGAAACTAGTCTAAATGCTTACCAGCAGTAGTTACACTTATTGGGACATTCAGAGACTTCCAAACCCACTGCTCACCACGGAACCACCTCCTTCCTAAGGATGGCAGCAGCAGCGGTGCCACTGTCACACCTTCATGGGTGCCTTGCCTTTGGGTGGTGAATTTGGCCAAGGGTAGGACCAGGAATCTCTGAAGGGGATCAAGAGGATCAAGAAAATGCTATAATTAGGTGGTACTTCACAGCAGCTTATGGCAGGTGTTGGAACTGGTGGGAGGACTGGCTGGGGGTGCCACAACAACTGGTGCCAGAGCGAACACAGCCCGTCACCCTCAGCACTGCCCCTGCCCGTCCCACCAAGGTCACCTTGTGCCAGCACCTGCCAGCTCTGCAGACCTGGGGATGCACTTCTGTCACTGCCATCCTTCTAATCCAAGAGCAGGAGGAATTTACTGTTCACTAGAAATCAGTAGGTGAGAAACATTTTAGATTACCCCTTATAAAAACACCTGCACATACGCTACGTGTTTTCCTGGATATTGAAAGACAATTTGTGAATGCTCCTTGCTGGGAAAGGCAGGACGTGGTCCAACAACTGCATGAGAATACAGTGTTCTGTCCTTAGATGCCTTCCTTTGCCAGGCTGCTTTTCCCCTTCTCTCACCATGGACTGGGACATCTCAAGAGCGAAGCTCTGCTCTCATTACAACATGAAAAGGCTTCACGGAAAGTACAGCACCACTAATGTTACACATGCACCCGGACATTTGGTAACTTTAACTCTTTAAGCAGACTGCAGCCGTCCCTGTGATGTAGCAGCTACCTTCAAACACAGAAGAGGCAGTCACTTCTCCTACAAGTGCTTGAAAATCCTACCATTTCAGTAGGTCAGCCCAATTTTTATGGCTTGTAACTTGTTTACAGCTCTTTTAAATTCAAACTTAAGTGGAAATGGGACTGAGTTAAATTATGATCTGAATCACATCCTGCTAAAGACAATGAGCTTCACGCTGGCATGAACCCACAGAGAAAACATTTGGAGAAAATTCCTCATTGGCATCAACAGTTTACATGCCAGACTGTGCAGACAATGCATCAATGTCATTAGGCTGGCACTTGTCTCAGACTTTTTTTCAGATTATATTCACATTACCCAAAAAAATGTAACGTGGAAAGTTTAACACAATGAACACAGCTAACTCAGGGCTAGCTTCTCTTCACTCCCTTGCAGTCATGCACTGTAGTACCACAGTTAATTATCTAATCACATGCTTTTTCTGGAGAGTACCTGTCTTACTCACTACGCGCATTTCACTATTCAAAGGCTCTGTTTCTGATGCACTAGGAAGTATTTTCTTAAACTAACATGCAGCTTCATCCCACACCTACTGCCAAATTTTCAAACTCCGCTCTAGTGACAAGTGTAATAAACTACCTTTAAAAGATAATGAGAAAATCATCACAGTGAAACTTCAGACATCTCCATGAGGTTTTGCAAGGCTATCCCCATTCTACAGATCAGGGGTACAAGATATTTAACAGTATTCAGCACTTTCAGGGAGTACTTTGAAACATCTAGCCCCTGAATCTACAAAATACGTATTGCTTTTATGTTCAAAATCCTGCTGGTTGTTTCAGATACATCAACAGACTGATCTGCCTGAGCCTGCAGCCCCACGTGAAGAAAATGGAGAAAAATATCTGAAAAGAGGAGTACAGGGCCAGGCCACTGCTCTCAACAGTACCCTTTAGCCAGGACAGCATCAGCTGTGAAATGGCTGGGACAGTGTCAGCCAATTTCACAGTCAGTTCTGCTCTTGTGATTTTTGACAGAGAAGGAAAAAATGGGAGAAATTAACAAAAATCTACAGCAGTATTTTCATTTTACACCAAAATCAGACATCAAAAGTCACATACTGCACTAAAGTTTTAGTATGAAGAACGTAACTCTGAAAAAGAAGAATTTTGCCTATTCTTCAGGCGCTTCCAAAGCACTTGCTGGCACTTCAGAGTAACCTGGTGCGCCCAGTGTGTCCACAGCTGTCACAAAGCACTCAAGATGCCCCCACAGACCCCTCAAAACACCCAGTGGCTCAGCCCAAACATCTGCCTCAGCAATTTAATTATATGCCAACATTACTCACTGTTAATAAGGAATGGGCAGTATTTTGCCTTATTCAAAGCCAAAATGTTAATAATATTTTGCAAAAATCACATACCCAGTATATACACGTGAAACTAAAATAGCTATTAGGTAGAAGAGCTTAGAAATGCATGCTCCTGATTCCATTTCTGTTGTTCAACAGTTGGAAAGAATGAGAATATATCATTCCTTACATCACTAAAAGCACACAAATATAAAATGCAGTATTTCTCAATCACTTTCCTTTAGAGTGTAGAAATTAATAACACTCAATAGTTCGGCCACTGGTTACTGTGGGGGTTCAAGTGATGCTCTGCAGTACTCCAGCTCACAAGTTTCAGCTAATCAAATTCATGGCACTTGCTTTTTAGACACCAATAATGTTTCATGAAAATTACATGAAGCTTTAACAAGGAGCTACAATGTAATTATTAAACTGACCGAACCGTGGACTTTGTTCTCCTGTTGCGTATTCATCCTCATCTCTGATCTTGAAGTTGGAACATTACATCTGTATTTGAATATTTATTACACTATGCTAAGTAACTCCTTCAGTGAAGAGAGTTGCTCTTTTCCTGAATTAGTTTCAGCATAATTTGCTGTGAAGAGAACTTCGAGAATGTCCTGCTAAGCTCCCCTGTCACTGACTGATTCCATTGTTGGTGTACATGGAGGCCTTAAAAAACATTAAACTAGTTATACAAATGGAAACAAAACACCCTTTGAGTTCTATTGACAACTTAACCTTTAGAATTTGGATGAAATCCCAATTCTTGAGAGAAAGAAAAAAGGTATTGAATGAAGCTATTATATAGAACATTCTTAGGGTTTTTTAAAGTATACAGTATATAATAGCATTAATGCATTTGTTTACATGATGAGTGCCTGCAGCACTCATATTTAAAGAGACATATAATGATTTTATTAAAACCACGTTTATTTTATTTAGGGGAATATGTAGCAATTTGAAGACAAAACATTCTTTTGTGAGAGATACATGACATTTTCAGATGTGTGCAGTTTCTGAAATTGTTGAACAGGTTCTGTCTGTCCTCTGCTTGAGCTAGAGGGCTATCACCAGGTCATGCTGTGAATGCCTCACTTTACCAGTATAAAAGCCATGTCAAAAGGGACCATATTTAGGAACAATCAGGGTTTGCATACTTAAAACATAAATTGGTGCTGTCTTGTAAGAAGAATGGGAGAAGTGGCCCAACCTAATAAACAGTCTTTGACTACCAAGGTGGAATTTCTAGACAAGCTGTTATTACTTTAACATATTCTGCATTCTAGTAGAAATGAATGCAAAAGCAATAACTCCCCCTACAACTACGCAGTGCCCTCATAAGGACACATTGAAAATCTCCCCCAGGCAAGAAAAGATGGCAGGACAGAAAAACAACCCAGAGCAAAACAGGACACAAAATACCTTTGAAGTTATAGAAAAAATACCTAACATTATATTCTACTGCACTGGCCAGAGGCAGAGAAATGCATGACTCCACAGAATTAAGTCTCAGAATTCTCCTCTGTAATCAAAATTTTTATTTCAGGTTTTGGTTTCTGAGTCTGTCAGAAAATGACTGTTAATGTTTGCAGGGCATTGTGCATTTTGGCATGTTCATTAACATAAAAAATTAAATTCACTAAAAAAAAAATATTTAAAAGAGGCTTTTTTCTAGTACTGGTGCCTTTTTAATCAGAGAATTTAGAGGGTTGAATTAATTGTCATAATACCAATAAGACTCTATTTTGCTATTTAACTAACAACTATGCACTGTTTTCCCTTTGTAATTTGAAGAATTACTTGTCAAGAGCTTCAGATCGTCTGTAAAAGGTTTTTGTTACACAAATAAAACTATTTTTACTCTGTAAGTAGGCCGATCTGCAGTCCTGCCTACCTTCTGATTTTGAAATCATACAGAGGACAGCATTTCTTCAAAAGAAAACAAAATACTGTTACCACAGTCTTTGGAGTTTCTTTCCACAAACACACAGCAGTTGTTCTAACTTTTTCCTATGACAAGCTCCTGAGCTGCTTGGTCAGGATTTCCAAACAATAACACAGATTGGTTTGGGGAATACCTTTGCCAAACAGACGATCCTCCATCACTAGAAACTGAACACTGGCTCAAAATGCACATTTGTGCAAAGCAGTTCCTGGTACTGCAGCTCTCAGTCAGAGATCATTCTCACAGCCTCAGCTCTCAGGTCACGACATTTATTAAGCTCCAAAAAGGCCAAAATGACTTCTGTTCACTGAACTTCACAGACAGCAATACTTATATTTTAATATGAATGCCAGTAGCTACAGCACAACAGACATGCAGAGCCAAACTAGATACTAATGCTTTGGTTTTTTTTCCTTCCACGACCCAAATCCCTAACTCTTCAAGATTTATATCTTGTAAATAAGACCTTGGTCTGCCGAAGAGCAAATGCAAAACATAACCAACTAAAAATATTGATTAGGCAACAAAATTAATTCAATATATCACTAACATAATTATTTAGATGAATAAAATTATTTTGGGTCTATATTTATCTACCTCAATAGAGGTTATGAGGTAGATAGAATTATTTAAAATACCAAGCCGCTCAAATCTCTCAGTATTATAGAAAATAGTTTGTTATTGTAATATCATCAGGAACAACTTTGTGACTGGTACCTGTGAACACTGAAGTTTTAATCACTTGCTTATGATTATTAACGCTTCTATTTTTATCCAACCACAAATTGTGGTTCTTGGTCCCTGCTATCCTTTTAAGTGTTATTTGATGCAGATGAATCACAGAATCATAAGAAGCATTGTTTCAAACCCATGTGTTTAAAGTTAAATAAACACTACAGATTTCTTTTCCATGTGCAGTATGTACATAGGGACACGAACACATGATTACTTGATGGAGTTCATTTCTGCAAGGCCTAAACAACCTTCCACCCAGGTGTGTACCGAGCCACCTGCGAGCCGGCGGCACTGGTGACTTCTTACAGACCCAGAGGGGGTGAGAGTCCTCACCTATCTCAAAAACAACCAGCACAGCTGCTTCTTGCTCCCTCCAGCCCCAACCCCACAAATCCAGAACTTTCAGATCTCATTCCTAGAGCAGAAAAAAGGCTCCAGACACCACGGGCAGAGAAAGCAGCTATCAGGATGCCTGTGGCACTTCCTCTGCAAAATAAATTCAATAGGAAAAAATCTGCTTCACTTAAATGAATGCTGAGACAACCATGACCTTGAATGCATCAGGACTTATCTTACTTCCTCCATTTGGGTCATTTAATCACTACTGAGAATACAGCAAGGGAAACAGACAATTCAGGAGATACATAATTCTTAAACAGACAAAAGGTAGAAAAGAATGCTGCCCTCTTTGTAAGTCCTCAGAAGGTGAGGAAAAGGAAAGCAATCAACCAAACTCAGCTGCTGGAGCTAAGGCTGTAGAGCATGGCTCTTTCCTCTTCCCTGTAACATCAAGAAATCCATTAGGACTTCTGATACTCAAACACACCCTCCACTTTCAGGGCCTGAAGAAATGTCTGATGGATTCTATGCAAATAATGACAAAACCCTGTCTTTTATCAACATCAGCATCTTCTCCCTTGTTCCCTACTGCCCATTTAGAGGGCTCCCTCACAACATGGAAACATTTCTATGGCTTCAGTCTCTTACATGGCATATGCACATAAGAAAAATCCCATCACTTCTTTCGGTGGAGTCACAAGAAACAAATTAAAACTGGTCAAATTTCTATAAACATCTGTTGGTTTACCTGCTTTTATTACCCTCTCAATTTTGAAGATCAGCTTAGAATATTTTAAAAAAAGTCTAAAAGAAATGGTTCTTTTCACAGTCAGCACTAGTTATCCACTTCTCTCTGTCACACAGCTTAGAGTTATGTGCTGCAAGGGCCTCAGTACCTCACTCTAAGAGACAAAAATGGGATCAGGTTATGAATAACTTTTTCAGAAGCTTCTTACAAAACTCTGACTCCAAACATATTGGTTCCAGCTGTTCAGAATTTTAGTATACAAAGGTCAGGAGATGTCCTACTTGGATTATTTTTTTATTATGATTCATGGTGGAGGTCATTAGCTAGCAGATGCATTTTTCTTGGACACTATTTCTACCTTCCATATGAGCTGATTAGTTCCCATGGAAGAAAAGGCAGGACAAATACCCACACTAATCGCCAGGGTTCAGAAAGTTGACCTTTTACTCAAACCTCAAAACTAATGTGTATCCAGGAAATCCTGCCAGACAGTCACTGTTTGCAAATGGTTGGGAAACGTGATCATTTGCCATGAAAAACAGATGAAAAGCAGGAGCTGGTTAAAAGACCAAGTCTTTTCTCAAACAAAACATTTCCAAAATAAAGAAATGATGTCTCAAAACTGACAGTTGACCTGAGCTTAGGAAGGGTGACAGTTCTGCACTAGTGCTCTCTGTACATGGGAATTTAAAAAAAGAGACCAGAATCTCAAATAAGATTTAGATGAACATAAGGAACTTCTGTCATTTCTGACACTGCAGTAATATTCCAATCAAACAGAGTCTATTTGAAAATAAATATTTTTAAGATTGAAACGTTGACAAGCAAGGCTTCCCTTAAGCTCAGAATAATGTATAAAAATATCAGATGTTTAGCAATGTAGGTGCATCTTCCTGATTTCTAATGGGGTGCAAGGAACACGTGCCTGAGGATGGATTACTGGTAGGAGAAGATGGGCACAGGTCACAGGAATACACTGTGCTGTACTCAAAAGGAATAATGCTGGGAAATGGGGGCAGCACAAATCCCACATATTATTATCAAGTCAAATGCAGTCCTGAAATCTATTTACTTAGGAATGCAAGAGAATGACTGATCAGGCAATGTTTAGCCTAGACATTTAACTGGGCTAACAAATGCAGTTTTGACTGGGGAGTAGTGTGGAGTGTGTGTGTGTATATGAGTGGTTGGAGAAAAATGTTAGCTACCCTCAGAAAAGGTGTGATTTTTTTTAATACTAAAATGTTGTATCATAGCTACAAAAAATGCTGACACTGACTGAAAAATAGAATTTAAAAGGCAGTGTCCTAAGTGCTGTAAAATTTCCTAATACACCTTTTAAAATCTGGTACCTAACATCTGGTTTTTAAAATCTAGTAGGAATGAAATATTTCAGACCAGCTTCTTACCTGAAAAAGTCTCCCTGTATTTCAACTGGACTTCTTATTAAATAAAGGCAGAATTATTTAATAGAAACATATAATATCCTGAGCTGGAAGGACCCATGAGGATTATCCAGTCCAGCTCCTGACTCCAAAGGGCAAACCCAAAAGTGACACCAGCTATCTGAGAGTCGTCCAAACATTTCTGACCAACAATGGGCTTGGGGACACTTCCCTGGGGAGCTGTTCCAGTGCCTGACTGTCCTCGTGGAACAGCTTTAGACTGATGTCCAGTTTGAGCTCCCAAGACAGCTCTCAACAAGCCTTTTGTCCCACCCCAGGCATGGGGAGAGGCACCCAGCACCTCCCTCTGCTCCCCCCATGAAGAACTCACCATGTCACAGTATTTTCCACTACCTAAGATACTGTTTACCTGCTATTTTCATGGAAGGCTCTGTCTGTCAGTGCCTACACTGAGGCCTGTCAAAATAAAGGTTGCACAGTGAACTAAAAACTGCACCAAATTAAGCAGCAGGAGGTATGTAATTTATCAGCCCTGGATTTAAATTTGTAGCCCTTTTCATGGCACAGTTAACCCAGATATCTGAGGTTTGATCTCATACAGAAAAGCTATGTGAACTGAAAAACAATTATGTATGCCTCATCTGTGTTTAAAGAGATCATCCTCTTGCTTTAGATTACTTTAAATAATAAGCATGAAGTGAAAGTACCATTAAATATTTTCAAGATTTATTTAGGCCTAGCAGAGATGATCTGGCAGGTCAAGACTCTTGCATATGCCATCTAGAATTACACTATCAAAGGAACAGTTATTCTAATGTCTCAAAGAAATAATTCAATTGTAAACTGCAAACTCTCAGGAGCTAACGTTAAGTAATTTTTCTAAAAGCTGTGGTTTATGTAAAATGTCACATATAAATTAAATCTTAAAAACGGACATGGCTTTGTCTCAAAGATCCTATGGTGAAACACCTTTGCAACTTTTCTTTTTGATAAAAAAACCTGAATGACTAGAAAACATTTCCCTTCTGCCAGTACCTGAAACGCAAGCCACAACAGGGCCCTGCCCAACAGAGTCGGGAAAAATTCAGACGGAATTCTTGCAGTGATATGTTCTTTCCATATGCCCCCAAGAGCAACTTTAGTTCAGAATTTTCTTCTTCTCTGCTGTTGCTAGTACAGTCATCAAGAAAAAAACACCACTTCAAATAAGAGGGAAGCATTGCTGATGGCTTTGCACTGTGCAGGTGCTTTACAAATGGAGTCAAGATAATCTTTCCACACAGTATTTTACTTATCTGCAGAAGCCAAAACTGAACTTCACATATTTTCAACAGAGCTATTTCATTACAGCTCTGAGGAAGTTCATCCCCTGTTTGTCAGTGTACAAAATGTGAGAATAACAGAAGTCATTTAGCTTGACTTTTCCTTAGGATGCATCCCTCTATAATGGGAGACATGAAGGACAAATCTTCACATTTTCACAATGCTTGTGCTAAGGGAATAATTTTTCAATAATTTCTACTTTTTGAATTTACAGCAACAGTAAAGACTACAGCTCCCAGAGGGAAAAGAACAGTAGCAAAGGTACAGGGATGGAGGACCAGATTATTCAGAGCAAGGTCAAGCCTAGAACCAGTGATCAACACTGCATCAACACCTCACCACTGAGTTAATACTTGGGATTGCAGGTACTGAGAACCATAATCCCACTGCAGTGATTACTGTGGTATGGGATTTGTAATGCTCCACTTCCCTTTCAACATGTAGTCATTTTGCTTTTTACAGGTGCAAAATGTCTGTGGATATTTCCAGCACCCAAGGTCATAAAAACAAATCTGCATGCAAATCTGAGAATAATCTGCCTCTAGGATCAACCATTTCTATAGTAAAAAAACCAAACCAAAACAAAAAAACATCCAATCAAAAAAAAAGAGCGATGCTTAGTAACCTGATTATGAATATGCAGGGCTTTCCAGTCTATTACAATTAATTGGAACATTTTATCCATTAATCATGTCATTCCATTTAAAAAAGATCTCAACCTCGTACATGCCAGAAAGAACTCCCAACTTCAATCTCCCCATTTGGTCTTTTCTCTTGCTTTGAAAAGTAGTTGTGCTGAAAATCTGTCCAACCCAGTGCAGCAACACTGAACAAGGGCACAGAAAACATCACTCACAAAAGAGCAGAGGCTGCTGTGCTGAAACTGTTTTCATCTGAAGTTTTCACAGGAGTAAGTGTTTTTTGGGTTTTGGGGGTTTTTTTAAACAAGATCATCTTAAATTGTTCTTCACATGAGGTCCAGATAATAGGAGAAAAGCCCAGTGAAACTGTAATATCCCCTCAGAATCTAAGAGAGTTACTTCCAGTTTGCTTTATACCTTTAAAAATTACATTTAAGGTAACAGCATGCATTTCTTTTCCAGTCTGTCTACTTCACAGCTTCCTGTTTTTTCTAGAAAAATGAATCAGACATTTGTTTCTCTAAGATAAAAAAAGACCACTGAAAATATTGTTCTAGTAGAAGCCATCCTGACAGAAAAAGGAAATGTTCATGAAACAATATCCTCAGTAGAAGGCATGCTTTTAGTAAGGCAAACCAGGCAGTACCACAAAATGACTCAAATAAATGCAAACATATGTCTGTATCTGCAAGAAAAGCAGCACAAAATGGAAACTGACAGTGCTCTTGTGTCTTAACTGCATCCCAGTTTGTTTATCTGCAAACTTATGTCCTTTTGCCCTTTATTGTCCACCTCTTAGCTACGAACAAGATCTGTCATGATTGCTAAAAAAATACCGTGTAAAAACCTCAAAATTTAGTGAATGTTTTAAACAGCATTTGACCACAAATATACAGCATAAACACCAGGATCATCCCACTGCCAAAGTTTTAGCAGTTATTTGACAAGAGAATCAGCACAGGAGCTGCCTTCTGCAACGTCCAGCACCTGAAACCACTCCTGTTGCACCAGGCTGCTCCCTCATTTCCACACTGCAACCCAAACAGGCTCTGCCACGGCAGCACGACCCTTCATCCAGATCTTTGGCAATGGAAATCATGCCAAATTTGCCAAATAATTCACAAGATATATATAACTAAACAGAGTTTCTGGAATCAAAGTTAGATCTTCCCTTTGTCTTCAAAGAAAGACTACCACAGAAAGAAAATAAACATAAAAATGTGAATTATCCAGTCACTGCAGATGACTGTTTAAAATAAGATTTCTTCATATATTTGGGTGAGCATTAGCATGGTTAACACCAAGGGCTATTTTTTCATTTACGACTTAAGGACTGAAATTGCTAAGGTTTTTATAAAGTTACAAATCTCAAACCAGGAGCTTTCCTAGCTTTGAAAAAGCATCTTTTGTAACATACATACCTTTACTGACTAGTCTCACTGCTGAGTCTTTAACAAAACTTTAATTTCTTTTACATATCAATAATTTACTACTGCACTAATAGTCTCTCTAGAAATCTCATTTACTCTAGTTATTAAATTTTACATTGTCTGCTCTTTTGCAGTAGCAGAATTTCATTGATTTTCTATTTCCACAAAGTCTTCCAGTAACAGACAAAAAACAAAATGCCAACTACAGAATGTGAATAAAGAAGTAGAGCCCCCCACCACTTCTAATAAAAATTAAACTTTATCTAATATTATAACATACTATTGGTAATGTCAGGGCTGAGAGAGACAGTGATGGCAGCGTCTGTGAAAATAACATTCCATGACTGGAAAAGTCTTTCTCAAAGGAATGGTGTATATACCAGGCATATCCTCTGCAGTGTGAAGGGATGGCAAGAGTCGCTGGCACCCCTCCTGCTGCCAAGGCTGCCATGTCAGTTAGAGTTGGAGGTTGCAGAGACAAACATTTATTCAAAATGAAAATGTGATCCACAATTTCCTCATAAACTTCACTCACATCAAACTCTCAGTTTTGATGTGCCAGCACAATTCAGCCTGCTTTACACCTTTAGAAATTACATTTTAAGTAACAGTAGGCATTTCTTTTCATCATCTTTTCTTCATCATTCATTTTGCTTCATTTGCCAAAAATATTTTCCCCAATCTGTGAAGCAAAAGCACTTATATTTCTCTTTAAACATATACAATAGAATGAGTGAAACATGAAATGGGAAATGCAGTATCAAAACCAAATGTGAAATAAAAAAACCTTCTGTGAAGAATTCCCACACAAAATTCGGGTTGTCAGCTCCTAAAGGTTAACCTTTTCTACATTCCCCTCAGAGCTGCCCAGGCTGCACTGAGGGCACTGGCAGGAGGCTGCAAGGATGGGAATCCACAGGATGGAGCTGCCTGCGAGCTCTGAGGCAAACCACACGGAGCACACGGCAAAATCAGAAAAGCTGCTTTTGTCCAAACAGTCTGACTAAGCAGACAATCCAAAGCCTTTCTCATATGGCAGTCACTTCTATTCCTGAAGCATTTGAAAATACAGGATTTTAAGAAACTTCTGAAACAACTTTGCCATTTCTACCTTAAGATTACAAAAGGCTGCTTCGGCAAACAAACACCAAACATTTCAGTTTTGTTCTTTTTTCCTTTCATTATTTTAAAAAAAAAGGTGACTTACAACCCACCACATTGGTCAGATGATTTTATCAGGTGAAGAGACCTTTGGAAATAGGGTCTGAAGATCTAACAAACTCCAGCTGGGTAAAGCGCCTTCCTTGTCCACACCTCTATGTGCTCTATCTCCAAAAGCCTTTGCGGAGTTGCTGTAGTTTGTACAAACTATAGCTGGCTTTTGCCAGTGGCAGAAGTGCATTCAAACAGCAATCTGTATTCTTTCCAGGGATCTTGAACTCCTGTTGCTGGCAGCAATCAATCAGGAATCACCAGGAACTGCCCGTGATAATTTGGTGATAAAGTCTGAGCTGATCCATGGGAACACAAAAGGGTGCAAGCTTGCATGGTAAGCAACGACGTCCATGAAGCAATATTTAAGTTTTATTAGTGTACACTGCCTGTTTCAATACACAGAAGTTTTTTCATGGATGAGAACAGATGCTGAAATGAAGCCCCGAAAAGAAGGCCCAGAGAAAATACGTGATTTCCAAAGAGCCACGGAGGAAACCGCACCACAGGAACCGCGCGGCCGCTCCCTCAGCCCGGGCCGGCTCCAGCCATTCCCACCTCCTGCTGCTCGCAGGCTGCTCTGCTCAGGGGCCTCACAGTCACAGTGAGCACCAAGAAAATCCAGCAATCAAGAACTTTGAAAACTTCTTTAAAAGCCCACACAAAATTTAAGGCTCACAGTTCAAACACTACCTTCAATAATGGCTTGACAGAGGACTATAACTGCATTTTGTAATGCTTTCACCTTTTCTCACCAATCCATCATTGAAAACAGGAATACAGGACATTTAATAAGAAACCCAGTAGACAGACAAAGAAAATTGATCTCAGGTAGGAAAAAATGATTACTTGTGGTACAAGAAAAAACTCAAATGTACCATGGAAGCATCCTGCTAGTCTCAATCCTGGAAGACTGTCAGAATAAGGCATCCAAAAATTATCAGGGACAGACCAATACCTAATAAACAAAAAGGAACATTTTGATCATGCAGTCAGAGAGGGGTCAGCAGACATGATCAGAGAAAGAAGTCACTGCAGGAAAAGCTGTGTCTGAACCTGCAGTTCTGCTACTGCTGTGCTTGTGCTGTGACTGCTGATGCACATGCTGTGAACCAACTCCTCTTTCACATCTCCCTTTTTACTGCATTATTTTCTGGTGACACTCTAAGTATTATTTCAGTTTTAACACAATATATTCTGTTAATTCTCTTAGCAAGTCTGTGTCTCTCTGCAGTGCAGCTTCCATCACATTTGACTTTAAAATAGTCACAGGTAGGGAAAACTGCAGGTCAGTGCAGTGTTCCCAAGTTTTCCATTCTTGAAGAGTTCTCTAGGTCTGGACTTTGAGTTAAAGAAAATAAAAAGATCCACAAACAAACAAGCAAAGAAACAAATAACCCCCAAATATGTCCATCATGCTGCATGTACATCATGCTGACCTCTCTCTCCCTAAATGAAGAGGGAAAATGCCACCGGTCTTTATGTTGAAATTCGCCCACATGACATTTCCTTTGGATTTAATTGCTTTGATACAATTTATATCTGCCAATCAAGCAAGGCCCCAGAGCTCCAAACACTCTGTTACAAAGAAGTTCTTGTCCTGTAATAGGCCCGACATCAAAAAGACAGAATGTTCAACTTCAGCCAAAGCATCCAAAAGGAAAGAAGCCAAAGCCCAGCCACTGACGCTTCCAACTCTATTTGAAGGAGTGAACAGCAAAAATCTTGAAAGTAAGACTTTACAGATTCTGTATTGTCAAGCCTGTTTAAAACTGAACACATCCATAACCTTCAGAAGCAGACATTTCTCCACACTGTCATTTACTAATTATGGAGTAGAGATGGTCAGGCAGACCAGCTTTGAGATATTGACTATAGCACTCACAAACATGATAAAAATAAACCTACTATTCACTTTCTTTCTTTGCGCAACCCAAACCATTTGTAAAGACAAAACCCTTTCAGATGGGCTCAGAGAAAAGGTCTAGTTTTCATGGCAGCATTCTTAATTAACACCTGTATCAACTCTATAGATATCTTTCTAAGAATATGCTAATTGTTACTATTTCCTAATCATTAACGCATAAAGCAATTGTATTTTCAGCTCAACTAATGAGATGAATGTATGACAGTTATTATCCATTAATGCACAAGTACTCAAGGACTTTGGGTTTAACACTATGACTAAAGGACTAACTTAAGACAAATTTCATTAAACTAATAATTCCATGAGCACATTATTAATTTATTATCTTAAAATTATACATAAGTCCAATATATCAAATTCTACAGTAGTTTGTATAGTATATCAACTACAGTAGTTTGTACAGGACAGCCACCACTGATTCCTTAAATAATTTAGAAATGCATACAGCAAAATTCAAATTCTGCTTCTAGACAGCCCTTTACAAGAATTTTCTTAAATATTTCCTCAAAGAAATTCTTCTTGTAAATACTTCTAGGGTCAGTGCAGTCTTGCTTAAAGCTTTCTTCACTGGTGTTTCACTGATACTTTGGGATAAAAAATGTTGCTTGCATCCTAACTCAGAAAACTCAACAGGAGAGGGAACTGGATCACATCCTGCAAATCAAATGTGTCCCTGAAGCAATTTTATTCCATATCTGCTTCAGTCCTCAGATTTTATTAAGCTCCACATTAACTGCCAAATCCTTTAAAGCAGCACTGATGACATGATTTTTAGATTCTGAAAAAAACCAGTCTGTTCATCATGGAAAGACACCATCTTGGACTAGAAAATTAATAAATACCAGCCTTCATCAGAAACTCTGTAGCTGGTTCTACTGCCAAATTCAGAGAAGAGCAGCTCATGGATCCTTGGTAGTTTTTAAATGGCACTCCAACATCATTATCATTAAATCAGCGCTGGAGGAGCAAACAGACCTCTAATGCTGTCAATTACAGGCTGAAAATTCAGTTTTGATGTGCGCATTCCAATCTCAGAACTTCTTAAGTATCTCTAAAATGAGTTATAAATGTGAGCTATGGTTGAATTTCTGACAATTAAACTTCAGTGGTGCATCACAGCCTCTTGCCTGTTAAGAACTCTTTAATGCACTCAATTTTGGATAAAAGCCATTGGCAATAATGCATCCTGGTACTGTCTAGCACATTACAATTTATTTTTAATAAAGGGATACTGGCAAGGGGAAGAGTTCAGGCAAGAAGTTGTGATGCACCACTCAAGTTTACTAATAATCAGTAGAAACAGGGAACAAAAAGAATCACTTAAGGTGTGGACGAAATGCTCCAAAAGCCCCAGGAATCTGTGAAATGTCTCTCTCTACTGCCCAACGCCAAGGCCAGCAGGGACGCATGGCCTCTTGCCTCGCACCACACCGCGCCTGTGGCACCGAGGCCGCACCGCGCCTGTGGCACTGCGGCCGCGCCGCGCCTGTGGCACCGAGGCCGCGCCTGTGGCACTGCGGCCGCACCGCGCCTGTGGCACCGAGGCCACACCGCGCCTGTGGCACTGCGGCCGCACCGCGCCTGTGGCACCGAGGCCGCACCGCGCCTGTGGCACTGCGGCCGCGCCGCGCCTGTGGCACCGAGGCCGCGCCTGTGGCACCGCGGCCGCGCCTGGGGCACCGAGGCCGCGCCTGGGGCACCGAGGCCGCACCTGGGGCACAGCGCCGCACCGGCACCGGGGCCCCCACGCTCTGAGCAGAGCCTGAGTGACCTCCTCGAGCACGGCCGCCTCCTCCCCACTTCCACTGTGTAACTACATTCACCAAGGTGGAGAAGTGTCTCTATGACGAATGCCGTACAGCACCAAGCACAATGTAAATCACCAATGTAAAATAACAACAGTCTCTACAGAATTAACACAAATGCTTTTCAAGGAAAGACCATATTAGAAAGTCACTTCAGCAGTTCAGCTATCTTAGTACCATTTGTTTTGTCATTCTCAGGAAAAGTTTTTCATCGCACTTGTATTACTTTTTATAGTATTTATATTATTTATATTACTCTTCTGCTGTCCTGCTGAACACGCTTAGTTATATAAAACTGATCATACGTTAAATCAAGTTCTATTCCAACAGAAATCAGTAAAAAAAAAATCTGAACATTTTGAGTAAATGAAGTATTGTAAGTAATTATCTTCCTTATTCCCGAGCAGAACTTACTGGCAAATATGTCCTGATATGGCAAATGTTTACTGTAACATTTTAAAAATAACAGTGATAAAGATAACAGTGGCAAAAGTTTCACAAATCTGTTTATGAGAGTCTGACCGAGAAGATCTCCACACACATTGAGAAAATATGAAACCTTCAGGCTTCATTTGAAATATGAGGCAGCACCACCTAAACCAAGTTGGTATAAAGTAATGCTTGAACCACTCTTTTTACAGAATACGTATACATAGCCCAGCATGTAGTTCACTATGCAACTGACATTCCCTGCTCCCGGCCTAAGAGCAGGCAGTAGGCCTGTCTCTACAGAAATGCTTTTTATCACAAATAAATCACACTTACATTTTTTTCCACACATGCTCACACAGAAAAATGCTTTAGATAACATTGCTGCAAGTGTGTGTTCATTAGCCTGTTTTCCAGCCCCCACTTATGTGGTTTGGTATTTAATTACAGGGTGGAGTGGTCCCCAGGCTACTTATGTTTCTTCCAGTCACAGCCAGAAAATTTCTGCAGGAACTGACATGCAGGACTGCAACTGCTTCAAGTTGTAGCTGGTTCCCCATCAACAAAGTTAGCTCACTGTTCATTGAAACTCACACTAGTACTTCTGTTAAATAATTATTTAAAATATGTTTTAATACAACAAATTGCATTCTAAACTTCAACAGATAATAAAGGCTTTAATAGGACCTATTATGTCTATTTACTTTTAATTGGTTTCTCAATATTTTTTTTGCTAATGCCAAGAAACAAATCTTTATCATTAAGCTGGAAAGCACTCGCTTTTGGCTTTTTTTCCCCTTGAGTATAGGGAAATGTAACTTTGTATGCCTAGTTTAATCAAATACGACTTTTAGCACATCACCTATTATTTTATTGCACACAGCTTTAAATGCTGCTTTCCATAATTAATCTTAAATTGTATTTTCACCTGAAGAATATTACGCCATTTGTAAAATACTATCATTCACATGAGAACATTTTATAGCTAAATATTACTCCCCAAAGCATTGGGGTATAACAAAATACATTGAAGGTATAAAGAAATGCATTATTCCAATAATTTTTATATAAACGAGAGAAGTTCTATTGGACAAATAAAACTGGGGAAATAAAACAAATATTAACTTAGGTAACAAATTACATGCACAATGCATATTATATTTTATATTTAAAAGGATGTTGTTAATCAGAGTATTACTGCTGACAGAATTTGGAAAAAAAATTAAAACCGCTTGCAGTCTTTTACCTATGCTTTCCATTTAGTAAAGGCCTTTTATCTTTGGCCTAAGCAAGAAGAATCCATTGACTTGGAAAACTTTGTCTCTAGGTCAGAAATGCATGACAGGAAGGTGAAACCACATGAGCTCATTTTGATATTAGTCAAAAGACACACAGCATACAAAGATTATATTATGCAATTTTTAGCCAGAGGTATCTGAAAACACTCCCTAGCCAAACCCTAGCAAGAATTTATCTTGAATAATTATTTATGAATGGTCTGTTACACTGTTCCTGTCAGTCAGCTACTTCTCTGAAGCTTGTTCTATTGAGAAAAATACATGAAAAGTGCAGAGACATGAGATCTTCTCATTTAGGTGATAAACCAGATTAATAACAACCTTCTAAGTTTGGACCCTGGGACATATGCACACAGCATCATAAACAACATACAGTGACATACAGAAAAGTATTTACCTGCTTTGCTGTTAGCTCAGAGTGTGACAAAAGGCAAAAAATCTAAACTCTGGAGAGTTATTCAGAGACTGGGCTCTTGAGTAATCCGTTAGAGATTCCAAACCCACAAGGCAAAGAAATCATTATACAATCAAGCAATTTTTTTTTCACTTTTCTAAAGAGTTTTGTCTCTTTTTCCCCTCACACACTGTTTCTATGACATTTATGATGGCTGAATACCCACACATGGGTGAACATACGTGAACTCAAGATTTTACTCTTCTGAACAAGAAGGCTGTAGTGAGCAAGTAAATGACCTCCTGGAGTCTTGGCAGTTGAACTCCCTCAATATCCTCAGGTAGATGCTTCATCAGTAAATGTTTTTTCATTAGCAAACATTTTATCTTATTTACCAAGTTAATGCAGCACGACTTAGCTTGCAATGAATCTGTAGCTGACTTACAGAATCTACCAAAATAAGGCACTGCTGCCTTATCACTTACTACAGCTATTACTTATTTTCAGGCCTATTAAACGGCTTTGAATCAAGTGTCAATTGTCATAAATAAAACGCTCTGGCGAAAATGACTGGCCGGAAGAGATATCGGCAGCTGTGTTACCGCACTTCCCAAAGGCTGTCGCTAGAACAAGGCGGCCTCCTGCGCGCCCCGGCACTCGGGGATGCTTCAGACACCGCGGCCGGAGCCGGGCCGGGCCCTCCACCCATCCACAGCCCCTTCTACCTTCGGCAGGTCACGGACATGCAGAGCTCTGCTCCCACGTTCCAGAAACTCCCTGAAATAACTGCCTTTCAACTTTTTCTCAAAAAAAAAAAAAAAGTTTCAGAATCTTGGACGTGTGGCCAAGCAGGAAAGAAATTCGTTATCAATAAATACGGCAGGACTTCTCCCTCGCCTCTCTCCTCCCACCGGGAAGGGATCTCCCCCCCGGAATGCCGCACACACCCCGGACCCGGAGGCCACCCCGCCGCCTTACGGCGCAGCCCGCTCCCGGCGAGCGCCCCGCGATCCCCCCGGCCGCTTCCCCCGCCGCACTCACTTGAGGAAGTAGCGCTGCCCGGTCTGCGTGAGCGCCATCTCCCAGCCCGGCGGCAGCGGCCGCTCGTCCGTGACATCGCAGGAGCGCTGCCGGAGGTGCCCGTGCTGCGGCGCCGCGCCCGCGCCGGGCAGCGAGGCGGGCGAGGAGTGCGAGCGGACGTGCACGGGCGCCAGGCGCGGCGGGGGCCCGCCCGAGTCCGTGCTCGACTGCCGCGAGTGCGAGCCCGAGTCGGGCTCCCTAAAGAAGGACTCGGGCAGGATCTTCTTCCGCCAGGAGCTGGGCCTGGGGTTCATCACCGCGTTGAAAAGCGCCTCCAGCTCCGTGTCCAGGTCCTGCGTGACGTGGATTACCTGCTGCCCCGGCGGCGGGGCCGCGGCCGCGGGGTTCATCGTCCGCCCCTCTGGCCCGGCGGCGGGCGCAGCCGTCCCGGGACGGGCGGTGGCCGGGGCCGGCCCCGCTGCCGGGCCGCCGCCGAGGACGTGCCCTGTGGAGCGGGCGGGCTCGCCGGGAGCAGGGCGGGCGAGGCGGGCGGGCGGACGGAGCCTCTGCGCCCCCGCCAGCCGCGCCGCTGTCCCGGGCGGGCGGGGCGGCCCCGGGCAGCGAGCGCCCTCCCCGCGGCGGGCAGCGGCGGCGGGACGGGGCCGTGCCGGGACGGGGCCGTGCCGGCGGCTGCAGCCCGGCCCCCGCGCCGCCCCGCCCGCAGTTATGCAACCGCCGCGGAAACTTTGGGCGCGGGACGGCCCCGGAGGCCGTCGGAGCCCGCCCCGCCCGCGCCCCCTCTCGCGTCGCGCTCGCTGCGCCGCTCGCAGCCGGGCCCTCGCCCGGGCCCTTGGCCCCCGCCGGGCCCTTCGCCCCCGCCCGGGCCCTTCGCCCCCGCCGGGCCCTTCGCCCCCGCCTGGGCCTTCGCCCCCGCCCGGGCCTTCGCCGCCGCGACCCCGCTGGAGCGGCCGCTCCCGTCCAGCCCCAGCTCGTGGTGCTGGGGGAACCTTCGGAGCGCTCTGCCTCTGCCAAGCTAAGGAGGTTTGCTCCAAAACCGTTGTTCAGAAAGTAAATGGGCGATACTAATTTCTGAAAGCAAAATGATGCTTAAATTAGTTCACGTACAAGTTTAATTGCATGATTTAGTGATGCTATAGCTATGGGGAGGAATTAAGCATTCGTAGTGACACGGACAGCAACCATTTCGCTGTGATTTGGATAGGGTTTGGCCTTTTGCTGGCAAGTAGGAGTCCTGTGCAGAGCTGTATGTTACGTCCTTCGAGCTCACTGTCCATAGGGGTAGTTTCAAATGCAGGTATGATGCTTTGTGGATCTCTGCTGACTGCTCATTCAGTCACTTGTCTTTGATTTAGCCTATACTAGAAATGAGAGCTGTCATCAAAGTGCATACCTGAGGTTTTCTATAATTAATAAATACAATTGTTGTTTTAATCTTGTCTCATTTTTTGGAGCATTTGGAATAACTTTTGAATAGCGATGTGACCAAACATTGTTTAAATATCAGAAGCTGTGTATATGAAGGGTAATATTGTTCACGTTCCAACTTAAGTGTTGGTTTTTACAGAGGGAAGCATCCAGTGTTTTTATGACTACACACACAGAGATATCACACACTGGCTAAATGAACACAACTGTATTTTAGCAATGCATTTGTTATTTTATTACTATGTTTTGGACAGACTCCAGGCTATGCTGATTGATAAGAATACACCCTCCTCAGTAATCAGAATCTACACCAGAAAAGTCTTAAGTAATGTTTTTCTGAACTTTATTCCTTATTTCTTTAAAATAAGCGTGAACTTTTCTAAAGTTGCATATGGCTTCTCTAGTGGAAAATGTGGGCCTGACTGAACCATCCTTGTCCCTCAAATGAATGTTACATGTAATGTTGGTTACACAGATTCTCAGAGTTGGAGTTTAAACCTGAACACGAACCACAGCTAGGTCTGTGAAACAGATCCTGTGCATTTCCTGATGGCTTTGCTTCAACAAATATTCCTTGTCAGTTACATTTCATCACATTTCCTGTTCATATTTCCATTGGCTTGGCGGATCTCCTTGAGATTTGTTTTATTGTTCTTTGTTTTTGTGAGGGTCCCGTGGTTTTGTTATTGTTTTTAGGGGTTTTAGGGTTTGTTTTTTTTTTGTTATTTTTCCTGACATCTGCTGTGTTTCTGGTCAGGAAACCCAGTACTCCTGAGACTTATGTTTCCCTTCTCAAAGAATTTTTGTACCATTCTTCTACTACTTCGTACTGGTTCCTTGCTGCAACAAGCTCAAAGAGCAGTGCTAATCACAGCACCTGCTCCAGGCATACGCAGACATCACATATCGTTTTTTCTTTCCTGCAATATCCTTATTTAAATCCTTTGCATATGAGATTCTGGATATGTGTGCATGTGGTTATTGCACAGATAATGAGCTGAACACGAGTGATTTTTCATACAGCCTTTAAAAGGGCTTCTTTTGCTTCCAGGGCTCTGTTTCTTTGAGTAAAGACAAAGCACACACCTGTTCCATTCCTCTCCAGGTGACATGTCCATTCAAGGGAAGGCTTTGACAGTCTCATGCATGGGGCCGTCTCATCTGTGTTAATTAGCCCACTTTCATAAGCATGGCATCTCATGGGTGAATACATACACATCTGTCCCAAATGTAAGCCATGGTTTTACAGTTAGAACTGTCTTCTTCAACAAGATGTGTTTCAGCTGCACTTTTTACTGAATAATACAATTATCTGCTATTGTACCACTTGGTATAGGCTAAAGGATTTTTCTCCAATAGGAGAAAGGATTTCTCCAATAGGAGAAAGGATTTTTCTTTCAAATTATTAAAACTGTATTATTAAAACTGTAAGAATAAATTTTCATAGTACTGTTGTCATTAGTCTTTGTTTAGAAATACTAACTACCTTCTTTGGACAAAAAAATATGACCACCAGCTTTCAGTGCAAGTGACTCAATATGCTTAGTCTGTGGAACACAAGGACACTTCCATCACAATGGGGTTGGATTAAGTGATAAAGGAAGCAAATCACAAGTGTGACATAGAAAGCTCCTTATCATTATTTCTTTGTTCTCATTTCAAGATTTTACATTGTAAAAAAATAAGTCAATAACATTATTTTATCTCAATTTCACATGGTGTTCAAATGTTTTTGAATAGTACAGAGATTTTGCATTCATCTGAAGGATTTATAAAGCCCAGTACTATGACTATACCCTATTTATTGTGGATTTTCTAGCAGCAAGTTCAATCTCTTCTTCAATGAAGACCCAAGCAAACAGCTTAGAAGTGCACTTTTAAAAGTACCCCTATATGATGAGCATCTAATGAGTTAAAGAAATGTAGTTTTTAATCTAGATCTATCACTGCTCTACATCAAAGCTCTTCATAAATTAACATTTTTCTGAGGAAACCTACATAGGTGAAGCAACACCTGTGATGTCTGTTATAAAATAAAACATTCAGGGGTCCCTGGGCAAGCCTTGTTCTTCCTCAGTAAACAAGTGACCAGCACACAGCACAGCCTGGCGTGGTTCTGCCTCGGGTCTGCTCTGTGCAAGGAGACTCCAGGCAGGCAGTAACTACAGCTGGTGCTCCACATCCATCTGTGAGCAGCCCTACAGGAACAGAAAACTTGTGTTCCTCTGAACGAAATGGCAATGGAGAACAAAGAACACAATGGAACAGTAGTAAATTTAGAAAACCCTGTTACAAATAAAATGGGTTAAAAGTAGCACTGTAACTTTTTTTAGTAGCTTCTGAAAAATGCTTTGTAGTCTTGTCATGTTCAAGGGTTTCTATAAAGCAAGTGCAAATTAATTAGAGAAGATGCATTAAATGTAGCTTTGTATGGCACCTTTAATTTGGGAGTTTAGAAGAAAATGCGAGTCAGTATCCCAGGGGGAGCTCCTGTTTCAGCAGTGTCCCTGGGTTCCTGCCACAGGTGCCCTTTCACTCCCAGCCCCACGTGCTGCCCAGAGGCACAGCAGCCGGGGCTGCTTGCCTGCAGGCACACCCAGCAGTGGCTGCAAGGGCTGGCCCTCAGCACCTGCCCTGGATGCTGTGAGGACAGAGAAGCAAGAACATGCACAGAGTTCCAACCTCACCTAAAGGCAAATCTGCTTTTCCAATAACTAAGCCCAAATCCTGCTGTCGAGCAGCTGCTTTTCCAGGGTCAGTACTTCCCCCAGAACAAACTGAAAGGTACAATTTAAAAGTAAGACGCTTGGCATAAAGGATCTTTCTCTTCCCCTCTCTCCTTGAGTCTCTTTGTGGATCACTGCCAGAGTTTGAGCTTCTCTCACTTTTTCACTCAGCTTCAGAGTTTACCTTTGACCATCCTTAGTTGAGGTAATTTTTTGTAAAAGGAAACAAAACCATTCAGTGTTGCAGTTTTTCCTTCTTCAATATTGCAACACACTGCATAGAGGAACATGCAGGCTCCCCAGTGACATTCTGCATTCTCAACATCTGCTTTCAACTGACCATTTTACTCAGAATCCCCAAGGAAAACCCTCCCTCTTCTCAGTTTGCACATGCTTCAGGATATGACCCATGTGCAGACTGCCAGCACTTACTGCGACGCCAATCAGCTCTAGAGCAGCTGGATTTTTTAAAATGTTTACAAGAGAAAAAGGCAAATATGTTTAGATTCATCAGGCAATAGTGAGATGACACAAAAAGTTTCAAAGATCTCTATCTAAAACTTCTGCTTTGCTGCCCTGAGTTCCAGACTATGGCTGTAGTGAGGAGAGATGGAATGAGGGAAACCACTCTCCTATGTATTGGCTAATCTTGTGTCTCACCTGAAAACAGAGATCAATTACATAAAAAGTACCACTCAAAAATCCCAAGTAGTAATATCTGATCACATTTAATTACCATGTACTATATATGAAGATGATTGTGTGAAAAAGGTCACCACACATAGATGTGTGAAGCTGGCAGCCAAGGATATTTGGCCGGTATACAATGGCTCAAGGTCCTGGCACAGGAAAACAGTTCATCTGATCCAGATGTTTATTTTTCCTCAAAATGTATTTGTGAGCAGTGTTTTGAGTTGTTTTACAAACTGCTTAGCAAGACAGCAGAGGAGAGCCAAGGTTATTTCATGTTGCGCACTATTCTTCTGCAGTGGTTCATCTTCATCTCCCCCAACGCCTGCTCCAGCTGCTGGATAAGGTGAAGAAGGGTAGCAGGGTCAGTTTGCAACACCTGAGCAGTTTGATCTTCATTTTGATTAAGATGTAGCTTCATAGTCACAGCAGGCTTGATCTGTTGTCTCAAACTTCTGCTTGCAAGCTGCAGGAGGGGTTCAGTGGAACGGGAACACGAAAATGACCATTGGTTATCAAAGTTTGTTCTTAACAGCTCTCAAGAGCTTTGTAGAACCTGTTCAGATGAATGTTCAGAAACCCTTTGCATCCACATTAAAGACATACACAAGCTACTATTGTGTTTTATAATTTAATACTAACCCGTTTTAATCAATGTTTTCATAATATTTCTGAAAATAAGGTAATAATCAAGACCAAATATGTTTAGTATATGTTAATATTTTAAAAACATCAATAGAACCATGAGTTCAATTTTCATCAGGCAACAAGTTCTTTGCATCATTGCATATCCTGTTCATTTCAGGATGGCTGTGGGACACTAACAAAGTCATGTCACTTTTAAATACATGAAGTACTGCTGCCTCAATTGTTTTTATACTGTTTACCAGGTTTTAATTATGCAAAAAAAATGTGAAGGAAAGGATGGAATACTAAAAACATCAGGGAAGTCACCTGTACATCCAGTCTCCACTCCAGACTGTGGTAGCTGGGAAGCCTTGGTGCCAGCTCTCCAAGAATGCTCCTGATCTCTTTCCTGTTGTCAAGGTACAGCTGGAGCAATGACTTGTTCAATTCATCTGAGAATCCCAAAACATTAATGGAATCTTGGAAGTCAACCTCAGAAATCTAGAAAAGACCAATTTAGGCCAGGTAATCATAATTATTTCCTTACAACCAAATAAAACTGTAACTAAACATCACTTATGCTATGGTGCAGTTATTTATTTATTTTCCCGCAGCAATGTCCAAGGACAATTCTACACCTCGGACAAAACAAATATCCAGGCTTTAAAGGATCTGCAGATGTTGATGTATTACTGCAGATTTGTATGAGATTCAGAAGCAGTTTTTAAGAACATTCAACCCCATCACATGTAAGCCTTCACATCAAAGACCAAAACAGCGTGAGGGAGCACCTCGGTTGTGTCACAAGGCACAGCATTTGTCAGTGCCACTGGTTATCAGTGGCACAGCATACTGTGCCACTGATAACCAGACTACAAACACCCAGCAGTGATCTGCACATGAGCAGCACACAGCACAATGCTCAGGCTCCTGTCCCAAGGGCAGGAGAAGCTTCACAGGCCTTTGTGCTTACTGCAGCAGCCTGGCCCAGCACTGGGGAAGCTGTTAGTGACTCCACAGAAAACAGCACTGTACCTCTCCAATGCACCACCCCGCAGTGACAGTCTGTAACCAAGCACATCCCACCACAGTACACCAGAACCTGTCACTCAACACCCCTTGTTTCAAGGAAAGGCTCTGCACCATTTCCATCCCCTCCTCACCGACTCTTGGGAGCAACACGTGCCTGAGTTTCATCTGGCATTCCTTGTCTCTGCACTCCGTCTCCATGTAGTCGTTGCTCAAATATTCTACTATATCAATAGTTACTGGTCTTTCTGATGGAAACAGTAATTGTTCAACTACTAATCATTTAGTATCTGCTTATACCTACTCAAACTTTTGATGCCAAGAGCTGAAAAAGCTCTCAAACCCGCCACACTGGACAGAGACAAGGAATGCTGAACAGGGAGCTAGTCTAGCCCACATGCTGTGCAGTAGCTGAACAACAAACTCTTCATTTGAGTTTTATTATGTAGAGTTTATCCTGAACTAAGCTTCTCTATATGCAATAAATTACACTATTAAAACGTTGTTAAGTTTTAGGGTCAGACACTGTATACAAATTCCGGAGTCACACATGTAGACACAATGTTTCAATAAGACAACAGCATGAGACACCTTTTTCTGAAATTAAAACAATACACATCATTAAATTTTGAGCTATCTTTTCCCCATTCACGAGTATTTTTAGAGGCCTAAGTGTCCAGAAGACATGTCTAGAGTATCCCCAAATTCCTCATGAAAAAGTATACTTGCCATAAGCTTGGAACTCTCAGTAAGAAGATACATTAGTCCTTCTACCCCGTGCTGAATGATGTCAACGCTAATGTTCAGCTTTCCTTTAAAGAAAGCACAAAGTGCTTTTTACTTGCTAACTGTCGCAGCAGCGAGACTCAAAGCTGCAAAGCTATCAAATGCTTAATGTGCAAAATATGCTTAGAAAAAGAGGCTGTCACGCCCTTCAAATAATAATGTACAGCATATTAGCGCAAAAAAATAAGAAAAACACAAACCAATTTCTTATGGCATGGTACAGAAAACGGTTTATGTCGGAAAAGGGATGTCCGTAGCCCTGCCCACCCCGGGCACGAAGCACCGACCCCCGCGGTGCTGGAGCTCCATGCCGCCAGCCCTTTCCCTCGGCCCCTCTCCGCCGTGCCCCGGGGCCTTGGCAGTCCTTCGTGGCCGGCGCAGAGCCCACCGCGTTCCCGCCCTCCTGCCGCGAAATCACCACGGCCCGGCTGGTCCCTCCGCTCCCCGGCCCGGCTGGTCCCTCCGCTCCCCGGCCCGGCCGGTCCCTCCGCTCCCCGGCCCGGCCGGTCCCTCCGCTCCCCGGCCCGGCCGGTCCCTCCGCTCCCCGGCCCGGCTGGTCCCTCCGCTCCCCGGCCCGGCTGGTCCCTCCGCTCCCCGGCCTGCTCCCCCGCCCCCGGGCTGCTCCCCCGCTCCCCGGCCCGGCCGGTCCCCCGCTCCCCGGCCCGGCCGGTCCCTCCGCTCCCCGGCCCGGCTGGTCCCTCCGCTCCCCGGCCCGGCTGGTCCCTCCGCTCTCCGGCCCGGCTGGTCCCTCCGCTCCCCGGCCCGGCTGGTCCCTCCGCTCTCCGGCCTGCTCCCCCGCTCCCCGGCCCGGCCGGTCCCTCCGCTCTCCGGCCTGCTCCCCCGCTCCCCGGCCCGGCTGGTCCCTCCGCTCCCCGGCCTGCTTCCCCGCTCCCGGGCTGCTCCCCCGCTCCCCGCCCAGTCCCCCCGCGCCCCGTCCCGGTCCCCCCGCTCCCCGCGGCCCGGCTCTCACTGGCGGCGGACTCGCAGGCCCGCGGTGCCGCTCCCCGCCGCAGCTGCTCCAGCGCCAGGCGCCCCAGCTCGCCGACGGCTGTAAGGACAGAGAGAGAACAGAGCCCGCTGCAGCCCCGGCCCGGTTCGGCTCCCCCCGCCCGCGGACCCGCCGCGACCCCGACCTGCGCTGCCGGCCCGCGGCAAACAGCCCAGGTGAGCGCGGTGCTCGGCCGACAGCACCAACAGCATCGCCGCGGCTCCGCCACCAACAACCGGGAAGGGGCGGCGCCCCGCAGGCGCCTGCGCGGGGCTGGGGCCGGGGCCGCGGGGACAGCCTGGGACACCCTGCGACCCGCTGGGACACCCTGGGACCCGTGGGGACAGCCTAGGACACTCTGGGACAGCTGTGCCCCAGCCCGTGCCCCAGATGTGCCCCAGATGAGCCCCAGCCCGTGCCCCAGCCCATCCCCAGATGTGCCCCAGATGAGCCCCAGCCCGTGCCCCAGCCGTGCCCCAGATGTGCCCCAGCCATGCCCCAGATGTGCCCCAGCCCGTGCCCCAGCCCATCCCCAGATGTGCCCCAGCCCGTGCCCCAGCCCGAGCCCCAGCCTGTGCCCCAGCCGTGCCCCAGATGTGCGAGGCGCTCCCGGAGGCGCCGCTTTGGCGCCGGAGGCGCTGCGCGCCCCCTGGCGGCGGGGCGGGAGCCCCGGCGTAGCCACGCCCCCGGCGGGGCCGGGGCCGCCCCGCCGCAACTGAGTGACAGCCCATGTGACCAATGGGCTGTCTGGTGCCACCGCCCGCGACGGAGCAGCGGCAGGCGGGACTTCCGGCGCGGGCGCCGATCGCACGGAACGCGCCATGGCGTCGGCCTAGGCCGCCCGGGGACCGCGGGCCGCAGGTGAGCGCGGGGCGGGTCCCCCTGGCCGCAGGTGAGCATTGGAGCACGGCCGCTGGGCTCCCTGGGCGCTCCGACCGTGCGGCGGCCGAGCACTTTCGGGCCTGCTGCTCCATTGCGCAGTGCTTATTCGCCTCCACCTTTGGAGTGGCGGGGCGGGGCCCGGTTCCGTGGGCGGCTTAGGCCTGCCGGGGCTGAGCCCGGCTGGAGCGGCCGCGGTCCCAGGACTGCCGGGAACCGCGGGAGGGAGATGAGCAGCGCCGAGCGGAGGCCTCTGGAGCGCTCCCCGAGCGTCGCGCTTGGCCCGGTGGAAGCTCGACCCCTGGTCGCGCGTTCCGTCTCTGCCGGGTGTGCGGTTCTTAGGCGGGCTGGAGGTGCTGGTTCGGCTTGCGGGATGATGAGTAGCGTCGAGTCTGACTAGCTGAAAGCCAAGTTTTTAATAAAAACGTTAAAATTAATTGAGAGGAGTTGTTCCTGCGTCTTAACAGGTGTGAATGCTGATCTTACTTCGCCTGCGTCAGTGTCCAGTTTTGTGATAGGTCTGAGATGGCCATATGTGTCAGTAATGATACGATGGCATCAAAATGCAAGAATTCAGATATGGGGAGATTAGAGGACGTGAATGAGAATTACTGTAATTAGCTGTGTAGTTTTTGTTAGTCCTCTGCTTAGGAAATTTTGGAACGTGCAGCCCAGTCTACCAAAATATTTGGAATTTGTCACAACGTTTCTGTATGTTCATATGTTTGTTTTTGTGATTGCTGTAAGATTTACAATCACATTTGGCTTTAAAAAAATAGAATTTAAGTTTGTTTCATACAAATGTACAAGTTATTTTTTTTCAGAAGTGGGAGGGAAAAGCTGTTTTATTGAGAGAGTTAAAATGTTAACATAACCATGTGAATATAGAATTGCTTCGTGTTGTATTATGCTCTGAAACAGATTTTGAGTTGATTGAGATACAAATGTCTAAAAATTTCTTATTTAGGTGTCGTTTGTGAAGCCTGACCTGTGAATATTTGCCAAAAGCTGTGAAAGTTCTTGTCTGTGTCTCTGAGTTGTGCAATGCATTTGTGACCTGTATCTTGTATGTGCTTGGTGTGTTTACTGCAGCGGTGTTTTGCTGCTCGTAGCTGTGCTGGTCCAGCCCACCCCACGTTTCTGCTGTCATTTCAGACCCATGACAGAGGAGGCAGCGCCTCAGGCACAGCTCGGTTTGTGCGTTCTAGCATGGAGAGTGCAGAGAAATACTCCAAGTTATTTAAGGGCAGCTTTGTCTCTACACACTGGTAAATCGAGTGTGAAGTGTGGAAGGTCACTGCAGAGTCAGGGTGAACTTGTTTTGCTTAGTTTGCAGTAGAGCCCTTTTCCACACACCTGCATTTCTGTGTGCTCTGAGCTGCTCCCTCAGCTGAGAGGGGCCTGCTGTCCAGAGCCATGGCATTTCAGGAATTGGAAGGCTTTTTGGCTTTTTGGCTTTTTGGCTTGCGCCTGAGACGTCAGATCCTGAGCACAGAAGAATTTGTGTGCATGTAACTTTGATGGGGAAGCGTGCACTGTATCTGCATTTTGTGTGCAAGATCACTGTAATTCTTGTGTTTTCTAACCTTGCTTAGTACTCTTTCAGTGCTTTTCTCTGTGCTGGACTTACTGTGTTGGTTAAAGTGCTCTGGTACCTTCAAGTGTGTTGTTGTTTCTGTCCTAGTGAAAATGGCTGTATTTTTGAAACAATGGTTCTTTTATCCTCCCAGTTTCACTGATGTCCTCTTTTTTCGGGCAGGCTGATGAGAGAATGTGATAAATCCTAATTTAGTAATAAAAGTTCATTAGTTTTGTAACTCACTACTGTGTCTTTCCTGTGAGTGTAACTTCATTTCTGTGAACCAGTTAATAATTTCACGAAGCATTATATGTCTGATTCTGGCCAAGTTGGAATCAAGTCGTTAATTACCAACATTAGGAGTTGTCAATGTCGTATCAGTTTTGGAGAGCAGAGTGACAAAACTTTAAATACTACGGTTGAAAGTATCGGTATCAGCTGTTTCCTCCAAATACTAATAATAAATTTAAATTATCTTCAAGTTATCTTAAATCAAGTTTATCTGTCTGGTATTTGCTTTAATTAATGTTGAGAGCCTCACATCATGGGACAATGCTTTTTGGTTGAAAAACTCATGAAGGGTAGGTCAGAAGGACAGGAATTCTTAGCTTTTTCTTGATTCTGAAAAAGAAAGTAGTAGCAGTAGTGTTGGCTGTGATTTCTCAGTTAAGTCAACAGTTTTCAGAAGAAATAGCTACAGTCAAAACCAATTCACATGAAAGCATTTGTATAAGAAGCCACAGTTTGGAGGTTTTTGACAAAAAATTTTTTCAACTAACATTTTGTATGACTTAATAGAGTTTTTTGTGAAGTACTTTATTAATTACTCCAGTAAAAGAAGTTAGTGGAGATCCACATGTTCAGATAATTACATTAAGTGCATGCTGTGCACTTTTGGAACTTGTCTGTTAATTATTTTAATTCTTTAGCTGTGTTGGACCCCGAAATGGACCCATTGTTTTGTGTTACAACTCTTTTATGTGATTTCCAGTAATTTCTTATTTTGAGACTGGAAGAATCTCTAGAGACATTCAGACATCTGTGGACCCTACTATTCTCTTACATTCAGGAGTGGAAGTGGTTACATTTCCCTGGCTGTAGCACTTCCCTGGTGCTTGTTTTGGACTCAGGAGTGTGAGGTGCACTGGAGCGTGTTTGTGGAAATGCTGAATGTGGGGTTTTCTGGCTTGGTCATGTTTTAGAAAGGGAATAAGATACTTTGTGCTTTCTGTGTTCTTAAGAGGTTGCTTGCCCACAGCCATGGTGTAGCTGAGCCTGAGAGAAATCTCAAGTTCCTTCCAGTTGGTATCACATTGCTTTTCAAGTGTATTTTTGGAATCCATACTTACAGTGGAATTATTCAAGGTACATCAGGAATTCTGCTGATTTGGATTTGTGCTAGAAGAAGGGAAGTTTAAAATGAAGTGTAAGGATGATTATTGTAATGTGAATGATGATCCCTTTGTACCCCTTGCATTGCTTTGTGGTGCCTAAAGCCTTTTCAAGTCTCCCTTCTACAGTTTTTGTTGTTTATGTGTGCTGTCACTCCCACGGGGGGACATGCTTCTAGCAAAAGGAACTTCTAAAATAATCTTATAACTTCTAAAATAACCCTACATTGAATAACATTTTGCATATGAAAAGTTTTAAGTGACCAAGAGTCCTGTAAAATGACACAGGAAAGTATTTACTATGTGCCTTGACTCTGATTCTTTTCTTGCAGGTATTGAATAAAATATGCTGTTATCAATAGGAATGCTGATGTTGTCTGCCACTCAGATATACACTATTGTGACTGTGCAGTTGTTTGCCTTCCTGAATCTTTTACCTGTGGAGGCAGATATTTTAGCAGTAAGTATAATAATACTTTTCTGCATGGATGAAATATCTATGAAATTGAATAATCTGTTCAACTGTTCTATTAATGAATCAGTTAATACTATTCTATAAACAATTTTTGAAGAAAAAATACGAAGTAACAATGCAGATAGAGAATCGTTTTATTATGGCACTGACATGATCATTTTATTGTGAAATTTTAAACTTTTTACTGTAAGCACGATTTCCCTTTCCCCTCTTTTCTCTGTCACCAAGTCTGAGCTTCCTCTTTTCATAAAAACCTAACTCATTCTTGCTTCTTCCTCTCTTAGAAAAGTTATGTAAAAGAAAACAAACAACCCACCCTAACCTCAAAAAAGAAAAACAGAGCACTTGGGAAATTTAGGGGGTGTTTTTCCTATTTAAGCTTTGTGTGTAGTATTCTAAAACAATACTGTATAAAAATGAAATGTGTTTTATTCTTAGATATTTGGAGGTTGCAAATTTATTCTGAGAATATCTTGAAGTGAGAAATGAAGAGATGAACTAGATACTAAACTACTGTACAAAGGAGCCAGTGGAATGCTTAAAAGATGCTCAGAAGAGGGAATGTTTGTGTTGTGTCACATGGAATTGCTGGTGCACAGATCACTCAGAGTCTTGAGAGATTTCACCATTTAATGATTAACCATTTGTTAGCAAAACTCTGGCCAACGTTTTGGGTTCCTACCAGGGAAAGAAGTTCTTTTCCCTTTAAATTCAGGAGTGGTCTTATGCTTCTATATTCTCATATAGTTGCAGCCTCAAAGGATCATGTCTATGTAAAGTGCTGTTATGTGAGACAGGATGGGTTATTTTTTTAAAAAGGGGTAAAAAGAAATAGGCTTGTGTCAAACTCCTGGCTTAAGCTGGGGCTTGTCAAGGGATCCAAGGGCAAACTGACAGTGCCTGAGCTCAGGACGTTTTGAAGGTGGTGAGTGGAGGGTGGTGCACTGGTGCTCTCTGTGATGGAAGGTCAGGAGGAGAGATGGTGGGGGGCACATTGCTTACATAGAATAAAGAAGCTTCTTTGAAATTTGGCTCCATTCCTGCCTCTTTCCCCTCAAAGTCTGTGGGAAGAAAGCTCTTTCCAAACATTGCTCCTTTGGAAGACTTGAGCTAAGTCATGGCAGTGTTTTTCTCTGAACTGTAGTTTGAATTCCCCTGTCCAAGCCTGGCTGGCAGGAAGCATCCCTCTGAAGCAAACAGGGTCCTTACTTGGCTGTTGTGGGTGACAGCTGGATGATATGATGAATTGACAAACAGTTCTGACTCACTAAACCGTTTAATAAAAAACAACTGATGCATGTTCAAGTCTGTTAACTGTAGAGTGCACAACTTTTGCAGGAAACTTTTTTCTAAATTAAAAAATATGCTATAAATACACAGCATTTTTTTCTGTTTGAATTCTGTGTTGGTTTGGCATGTTAAACGCCAGAGAAGATGCACTAAGAAAGGGGAAACAAAGCTTGCACATGTTTACGGTCTTTTATAGTATTCCTCTAACTTAAAATTAAAACTCATAGTTATTATAAAACAAAACTAGAGATACTTTTCAGTGACTATTCTGAATGTGTAGTAGGGAATTGGGAAAGGATGGCATATGGAGGCTACAGTAAAGCAGCTCTTAAAAGCTTGCATTCCCTGTACACAAATGAATGCAGGGCAAAAGACCCACCACTACCATCCAAAGAAAACTCCATATCCAAGGGGCCCCGCTCCTCAGATTTTTGCTTGCTTGGTTTGTTTGTAGTTTCTGTTGTGAACATATGATAGTATTTGAATTTTATACAGTAGAAAGAAGGATTTGCCACGTAAATAGTTCAACAAAATAGCTATTACTTACTTTCTTGTTTTGACAGCTAGATAAGAAAAGGATGATGTTAACGTGAGTAGAAGACAGGTGGAATCAGCAGTTTTGTGATTTCATTGACATGGTCACAAGATGTCCTATGTCTAATGAATATTTTAATCTAAAAAAATAGACAGTGATATTTGGTTTTGTTTATACTTGTTAACTATTTGTCTTGTTGCAAATCTAATTTTGTTTTAAAAATTATTTCCCTTAGTATAACCTTGAAAATGGAACCCAGACATTTGATGATCTACCTGCTAGATTTGGCTACAGACTGCCAGCAGAAGGCTTGAAGGTAAAAAAACCCATATATATATATATATATATACACATATATATATACACACATATATATATACACATACATATACACACACACACACATATATATATATCTCATGCTTTTTTAAGCTGAGCTAGAGTTTATTTTCTTCCAGTGTCTGGTAAGGAGCTGTGCTCTGGCTTTGTGCTGAACACAGGGTTGGTTCTACAGAGGTGATTTTGTCACTCCTGGGCAGTGCCCCCACAGCCAAGGCCTTTTTCTCCCACCTACTGCCACGCTGGTGAGGAAGCTGGGAGTGCATGGCAGGCTGGGGGAAGACACAGCCAGGACAGAGGACCCAAAATGATCCAAGGGGCATTCCAGAGCCTGTGACATCGTGCTCAGTGTATGAACTGGGGGCAAGGAGGAGAAAGGCCTTTTGAGTATGACGTTTGTCTTCCCAAGTCACTGCTGTGTGTGATGGGGCCCTGCAACACCTGCCTGCCTATGGAGGAAGCGAATTCATTCTTTATTTTCCTTGGCTCGTGTGTGTGTGTGGCTTTTGCTTTTCTTATTACCCTGTCTCTATCTGGACCCACAAGTTCTTTAGCTGCTACCCTGCCAATTCCCTCCCTGATGCTGTGGGTGGGGGAGTGAGTGAGCAGCCACATGGGGCTTGAGGGCTGGGTGGGGTAAAACCCCCACAATCCTTTTTGGCACTCAGTGTGAGGCACAAAGGGTTCGAGATAATGACAGATTTGATTGGGAAGTGCTAGATCGAATTTGAATGTTGAATATATTTAAAGAGAACTGTATCTGCTGAGCATTTCCTCTGCAAGCTAAAAAAGATAAAAATTAAAGGAATGTAGCGCCAAGGAAAAATAAAGACAGAAATTATTAATCAACTGCTCTAACAAAACAAATGTGGAAAGGATCTGATGCCTGTGAAAAGAAGTGAATTTTGGTAATCTTTGTCTACTTAAGGAGATTTTGCTGGAATTTTTATCAAATACATTAAAAATAGATAAATAATGGAAATCTTACTAAGAAGTTTGATAGACCACAGTTTTCTGTGTTTTGATGGCAATACTGATACATGATGTCAGTTACCTTGCACTAGAATCAGCAGAAGACAGACTCAATTTTGCGTGATACAGTTTTTTGAAAAATCTATTTGGAAGATTCATTGTCTCCCTACAGTCCTACCTTGGGAAGCCCCTTCACAGTGTGAAGGGGTGGCTTGGCAGAGAGATGCGTGTGGCCCAGTAATTATGCAGTATAAAGCAGCTGTAGCTGTTTTTTGGGCAGTTACAGCTGCTGTGTGTTTGCTGCTCTTGAGCAGCCGAGGGAGAAGCTCGGGGCTGCAGCTCTGCCATGGTGCCCAGAGCTGGGCCCCAGGGCAGGGATTGTGGGGGATCCTTTCCTGCCTTCCCTTCAACTGCAGTCCACACCCCGTAGTGCCCCTTAAGGCGTGGGTTACCCTCAGCTCTTTGATTTTACTCTGTATCGATATTTGAGGAAAATGCAGATACACATACACGTATTTGTTACTTATCCCTTGGAGTGTCTTACTTCTTGAAATAGCATCATGTTGGGTAGGGATGCTGGGCCATTACTTGAAAACTGGTCATAATGATATCAAGAGCAGCCACTAGGAAGTGCTGATCTATTGAGTTAGCAGAAAATACGCAGGTGGCTTTTAATTATTTTAAAATTTTTTTTATAATCCCATTCATTGATATGGAAAATGTATAAATATTGCATCATATGGAATTGCAAAAGTCACCTAGAATTAGAGGAGACAGAAGTAAGATGTAAAGGTTTGCAAATGTTAGTGGAACTGGAAAGGGAAAAATTGTATTGATTTCATGCAGAATGATTAATATGCAAAAACTGTCCCATATGGATATGGCCTTGGGAGTACAGGTTAGGCTGTATCAGTATTTTGTGCTGGATGAGAAATTCTGAAGCCTTGATGTTTTCTGAAATACAGCCACAAGGATGTTTTTACAGCAGGAAAGCTACTTTTCATGTCTTTAGTGTGGTCAGTACACTCACTTGGAAGACAGGAGGATCTGTAGGTGGACCGAGTGAAACTAACAGAAGCGAGATTAAGTTGAAAATAAAATGGGAAAGAACTGTGAGAGGTTAAATAAATGCATCTTCCTTAGACAGCAATGATAAGGCACATTTTGCTCTTTCTGGGTTCTGCTGAGGTTGTAGCTGTCCAGACATACTGGTGGCAGTAGTAACTGGTGTGAAGGCTTTTATTCAGAACTTTTGTCTCTGTAATATAAGGTAGAAAGTAAATTATTTAAAAATAAATTTCCCATGGTGATGTTAATGCTGTGAACTGGTGTCATAGTCCTGTTGCTTAGAAATTACAGGAAAGCCAGGTGAATATCCAGTTCAGTTCTAGTCTTCACATTCTGTGAAGTAGTTTGTTGCTGAGATTATGCATTTTGGTGTGCTGTGCTGAGTTCAGCATCGAGGGGCAGGGTCTCTGGCTGGCTGCCTGACCTGTCAGGCATTGACCAGTCAGTGTCAGTAAGTTTGTTCATTTTGGATGAAATGTATTTTCTGTTTCACCCCGGCAATTGAAACACTTGTCCTTGAGAAAGGAGGTTGTGTCTGGCCATCCAGGCAATTTAGGGCTTGTGGGAGGTTCAGGCTTCCTTACTTTTTTTTGCTGTGGCAGTGGCTACATGGAATCAGTCATGTGGCAGTGATTGGTCTTGCTGTGCCCTCTGAACAGTGTATGAGGGTTTATGACTGGGATGTGTTTACTTTTACAGCTTAGAATTCTTCGACAAAAGTTTAGGCAGACCACCTTGCAAATTCTGGAGAAGGGGAGTTTGTATTGTATTAACCCCATGGAGACCTTGAACAGCCCGTGTGGGCAGGAAGTTGTTTTCATGATTATTCTGTCTGTGAGCCTGTAGGGCCCCAAAAACTGGCTCTGCAGCGTTGTTAATGTTGCAGTGTTGAAAGTAACCCCTATGCAAGGAAAAAAAAAAAGGAAAAAAAAGCTGGTGATAAGGTGAAAGGGTGGACCACTCTTTAATTCCATGTTGCCCTTTTAATCCCAAAGGGTAATAAAGTACTGCAAGCACTCCTGTAACTCAGGAATTTCGGTGCAGTTTCCCTGAAGCAAGCTTCATGTCCATGCCCAGTGAGTGTTATCATGGGGAGAAGGTATGTTAAAGCTGTGTAGTTGTTTACTGACTATATTGGGAATCAGAGGGTGATTAAGTGACCCAGGTAGTGAGCCAATTTAATACACCAGAAATAGATATAAGGAGCTTTGATTCTGACCTTTTTAACTGTTAGACAGCTCTGTGTCTTAATTAAGGCAGATGTCATCACATGTGTAGAAAGGTTGGAGTTTTAGAACTGAATTTTATACTAAAACTTTCTCTTTGCATTAAGATTTTAATTACTTTTTTAAAATGATATATTTGTTACAATAGGATGAAATACTCTTTCAGAGCTTGTGATTAAGATTTATTAGTAAGCAAGTTGTAAAAAACGATTTGTCAGATTCTATAGTAAGTGGCTATAGACTGCTGACAGAAGGCCACCATCTCAGCCACCTAAAAACTCAAAGATTGCTTCAAAGTTGGTATTGCCAGAGTTTCCTACTTCTTGAAGCTGTCAGCTGTAGCTTTTTGAGTGATCTTTGCTTACCATGGCAAACCAGCTGTTTTGTATGCTAGGTCAGTGCTGGGGTCATTTAGATGGAACTGTTCTTGTGTTCTGTTGTTAACTGGCGAGTGCTGAGTTTGTGTTGCTGTTTCTTAGGCCTTTGTGGTTTCCTGTATTAGTCTCAGATGTCCTAGAACAATAGTTACACTATATTAATGTAGTATATGCTGTCTTCTTTCTTCTTGAATTACGCTGCAGAGTCTGAGCATGATGGGATTAGAAAAACTGTATTTTCTTCTAAACTTTCTAATTCTTTACAGATATAAAAATTCTGATGAATCAAAATATGTAGTCAGGAAAGTAGCAGAAATCTTACTATGATATAGGACTGAGCTGATAATAACAATTTTTTAGCTATTGTATGAAAATGTGCCATTTTCTTTCCATATACTTGACTACTGACCCATTTGTTAAAAAGAAATGAAACTTCTTTTTCTGCTCCTGTTTTCTAGGGGTTTCTAATAAATTCCAAACCAGAGAATGCATGTGAACCTATAGCCCCACCTCCACTGAGAGACAACTCCTCTGGTGCTTTTATTGTGTTAATCCGAAGGCTGGAGTGCAACTTTGATGTCAAGGTAAGATGTGATTTTCCCCCCACCCTCTGTTTCAAAGAGTTTATTGGTGCTCAGAAAAATTTCTATAGCTAACAGTGGAATAGATATGGATATGAAGGGGAGGGAGAATTTTATTGTCTCCAGACAGATAAACCAGAGCTCACCAAGTCCAACCAATGGTTTACCTGTGACTAAACACCATTATGTAACTACACCAGAGCACTGAGTGCCATGCCCAGGCTTCTGTTAAACACCTCCAGGGATGGAGACTCTACCATCTCCAATGTTTTATCACCCTTCCTGTGAAGAAACTCTTCCTGATGTCCAACTTGAATTCCCTGGCACAGCTTTAGACTGTGTCCCCTTGTCTTTCTGATGGTTGCCTGGGACAAGAGCCCTGTTCCCACCTGGCTGAGCCCTTCTGTTGGAGCTGTAGAGGGTGAGGAGGTCACCCGTGAAGCTCCTTTTCTCCAGACTGAGCCCCCAAGCTCCCTCAGCCACTCCTTGTGCTTTAGACCCTGCCCCAGCTCTATTCCCTACTCTGGACGTGCTCCAGCCACTTGATTTTTGAGGTCCCTTGCAACCCTTAACGTTCTCTGATTTTAAAAATGCAAAATTAGAATGATTTGTGTTTGACTATGGCTTTCTTGAAAAAGAATCTGATACAATGAGGCAGCTAAGGATGTCTTAAGGAAAACAGGGCTCTTCAGTTTGTTGTTGAGTTTCATGAACTAAAAGGAGATTTCAGCGTGTTTGCTTTTGCTGCTGTGTGGTAGATTCAGTTGTGTGGTGATTGAACCATAAAAATTCTACCTAGACTGTAGCTTGCAGCTGCAGAGGCAGGGTCACTGCCTGTCACCTGGCCTCACATCAGATCTGAATGGCACATGGCCTGTCCTGGCAGTCTTGGCACTGTGTGTGCATGTGGCTCCCTGGGAAAACAAAGGGGGCAGAGCTCCTCTGCTTCTGTCTGACGTCTAAATGACAAGTGTGACAGGTGCAGGTCTAAGTTATTTCTTGATTTGTTTATGCATGCACTATGGATATTTTCTGTGGTGGTGCAGTATTGGCCAAATTCTCAACCGTGCATGTATGTTAACATCTCTAAGTGGATTTGCTTTTTTTTTAATACTGGAATTTCTCAAAGTGTCTACATTCTGCATCTTCCAGTATCATTGTTCTCCTGTTTGAAATAGTCATTAGCAATATGGGAAGAGAATTGGTGTTGTTGGGGTGAAACCCAAAAGTTTCTCAAGGTGCTCTGGGTGCTTTTTGCAGCTTGTGCAGAGATTTTTATACTGTGATGGATGCAGTAAAAGCAATATCCAAGATGACCAGTTGTAACTTAGCTAAGTTTATGTTGGTAATAATTGCTGCAGTAAATGCCATTTATGTGGACCTTGGGTTTTCCTTGTTTTAATGAAAAGGTGAGTCTGTATTAGAAATGTAATTGGTACACAGGAATAATTTTGTACCCATAGTTGTAATTTTGCACTTTTCCATGGGAGAGCTTCTTATACCTGGGCTTTCAGGTGAGATATTCGACATCTCTAGAGCACAGAAAAGATATTACTCATCTGGCTTGATGAACTCTCAAGTGGTAATATCTAGATTACCAAAGTGAGTTAGTGCCCTTATTTTCAATTATGATTAAATATTTTTAACTATTTGTAGAAAGTTTTTAATTCTATTTTTGATAAATATATATGTATATATATATAGTCTGTCTGCAGACAATATTAAAATGGCTTTCTGAAGAAATTTTTACATGAGTGTAAGAATAATGATATGATTTTGCTTTGAAAGGTGACACATGGTTTATAGGAGCAAATTATGTCCACGTTAATCACTTTGTGGGAGTGCACCTTGTGTCAGAAAGCCCAGGCAGGCTGCTGGGTTTTGTCTTTGCAGTGAGCATTTTGTGTGGTGCAGGTCCTGAACGCGCAGCGGGCCGGGTACAAGGCAGCCATCGTTCACAATGTGGACTCTGATGACCTCATCAGCATGGGATCCAACGACAGTAAGTACAGGTATCACTTCTGCTCTCCTGTTTGAATATCATTTCACCCGCTGGAAACTGCAGCACCACCAAAGAAACCACAAGGACATCAACAACAGACCCACTACCACAAACGAACAAAACCCAAACGAAACAAAAACCCCAGATAAATCCTCTTGCTTTTAAGATATAATAACAGGAAATTTTGCATAAGAACAAATACATTGACTTGTGCCTTCTCTGAACGTTTCTTTTGGTTTTCCTTCAAATTTTAGTTCAAGTGTTCTGGGCTAGATTTATTATATTACTTATGTGGAAAATAGCTGATGTATTCTTAGTTAAGTGGAAAAGTAGGAAAGCAAACTTTATAATATGACATTTTAGTATTTAGAATCATAGAACCGTTTAAGTTGGAAAGGACTTTAGATCATGAAGTTCATCTGTGCTAGTCATTCCAGTTTGTTGATGTGCTGTTGGATGCATCTTCCTGTTCCTCTGGACAGATGGATTCAAATATCACCTGCACGAATTTTCACTTGGAAAGAGAGTATTCAGAGAGCAGTGCACCATTTCCCATTCTTGTGTTAGCTGTTCCAGTTTTAGCCTTCATGAAGTGGATATGTTTAGAACATCTTGAAATCTAGTCAGAGTGCTGGGTTTGTTCTGTGCTATGTGCTTTGTGTTTCTAGTGCTGTTACTGCTTTCTTTGTGGCATTTCTTTATTTTGTTCAGTTTTCAACCTGTTCAATATGGAACAAGAAAATAAATAAGAGGAAAATAAATTCTTTTTCAGTGGAAATACCATTGAGTAAACTAGGAGTGAACTTTGACAAACTACATGGGAGCTGAGTAGTCTGGGCAGTTGTGTGAAAGTGGGTTTAATGAATTCTCAACCCATGTGAATCTTATTTTCAGGTTGCACTGAGGAACCAAAATGTAGAACAAGTTCCCAGCACACACAGACCTCATAGAGTGAGCTGACGTTGAGCCACATGTGCTTTTGCCTTGGGGAGCCTGCCTGCTTTGAGATGGACCAAACTCAGCTTCCTTTGAGCTTTAAGTGTCAGCTATTAGGGGGAAAATCAATATAATGTGAAGCTGAGGAGAAGGTTTTCTAGAATAGGTGACTTATCTTTTGATAAGTTTTCATTTATTACTGCCTTCACTGGTAGACAGAGAAGACAATTCATCCAGTTTCTTGAGACTGAAATATGGGTTAATTTTCTTCTTTCTTCTTTCTGACCTTATCTAGCCACAGTTGTTTCCAGTATGTTTATTTATGTTTGGGGTGAAAAGGAGGGAAGACAGATTAATTAAAACTTATAGAACCAGTTCACAAAATCATGTAAGTTGCCAGAAATTCTGGAAATCAATGGAGCTATGTGACTTGCTTAACTCTCTGAGTGAAGAATGGTATTCTAGTTAAAATTATGATCCTGTTTTGTCAACATATTTTGGTTTTAGGCTCCCTTTATTCCATTAGGAATTTAAATTTTTCTACCTGCAGTAAATTCTCTAGAAATTGTGTAGGGAAAATGATAGTACTTACATAAGTGAAGGTGTAACATGCATGTGCGTTGGGCTGGGTGTCACTGTGCTGAAGTGTCTTCCTGTTGTGATAGCCTCATGATGTTCAGGTCTTGTGTCTTGAGTACCCACAGATTGTCCACGTAATAATAGTTTTATTTTCCTACTTTTTTTATACAGTTGAGATTTTAAAGAAGATTGACATTCCTTCTGTCTTTATTGGTGAGACATCAGCTAATTCTCTTAAAGAGGAGTTCACTTATGAAAAAGGGTAGGTTAACTCACGTGCAGCTGTGTTACTCCTGGCATTCCATTGTTGTCTCTTTGGAATATTTATGGCTTTAAAGTAGGATGCTGTGATGACAGAGGCTACAGGTGTTTCAGGTGAGGTCTTGTGGCAGAGAGCAACCTGTGATGCTTTAGCAGATAATAATTTCACTGCATGTTTTGATAGTCATGTTACATTTTTTTCATTCTGCTGTCAAAGCACCTATGAGGTGGTTTTCCTGATTCCTCTAGGTTTGATTGAGGTCAGTAAATAGTTTTAACTCAAAAAATGTTCTAAGAAACAGTGTTTTATACTTTTATTTAATTATCTTTACATTGTGTGGGTATGGAGTGAATTTTCTATCTTGCTGTGCACAGGTAGGGTTCCTGTAGAGTTCCTGTGTCTTGTGTGACAATATTTTTAAAAATTTTTTTATTGTATTGTCTCCTCAACTTGTTCATTAAGTTCTCATTAATTTAGAAGGTGTTATCTCTTCCTCCCCACAGTGGCCACGTTGTGTTAATCCCAGAGTTCAGTCTTCCTTTGGAGTACTACTTAATCCCTTTCCTAATAATAGTAGGGATCTGTCTTATTCTCATCGTCATATTTATGGTAAGTTTCTTCTTTTAATAATATTTTTTCCTTTCAAATCATCAGGGAGCTGTCACACACTGAAGTTGAAGGAAGGTTTACAGTAAAGGAAGAGTCAAGCTGTGTGTACTGCACATATCTGTACCGTGCTTACATGGAATCCTTTAGTTTTTCAAGAAAACAAACAGGTGCAGGATTTTGTCCAAGGGGTATCAGGAGCCTTTTGGACGTTCTCAGCATGTACAGCTTGTAGGAATTGTCCTCTCTGCACTCTTAGCTGCACAAGTGCTTGTTTTTGGCCCATACAGAGTGACCTTGTGCTCTTGTACACTGAGAGCATATCCTGCCTTACCAAACTCAGTAATCACTAGAGCCACTGCTCCAGGGTGCAGGGTCACTGCTTGTGCTGCACTTAGGTGCAGCTGTGAGTGTGTGAGCACAGAGCCTCCCAGCACATGCATTGCTGTAGGGGTTCTCAGCTGGGACATCTCTCCTTGAAATGGGAAGGTAGCATAGTTACATATTTTGGGATACTCAGCATCCCATTTTTTTTGTAATCTGTGCCAAAATTATTATTTTACCTTCTAATAAAAAGCAAGTAATGCATCAGCTGTTGTATAAACACTTAAAATATTTTTCTGCATTAGTATTTTTTGCACTGGAAGTTACATATTTCATTGACAATCCTGGGCATGTTTGGCACAATTGCAATTGCAGCAGCTCTGAAAACAAAGCAGAATGATCACGTAAAGATGAATTTCTTTTTAGCAGAGTTTTGCTACTGTGTTTTACAGTGTCCTTCTGTACACAGCCACCCCAGGAAAGCTGACTGTGGACACAGGAGGGAGGCTGCACCAGGGGAGGGTCAGGGAGGGAGCTGCAGCAAGGGTAACACCTGGCTGGTGGCTGGGCTGCAGTGCTGCTCCTCAGGGCTCAGGGCTCTGGCCAGTTCTCTGCTGTGCTGTGGTCAGCAGCCGAGACAGAGGAGTTCAATACACACTGAGTACATTTGCCAGGGATACCAAACCAGGAGATACTGATTCCCTGCATGTGCAGAGGTCTGCACAGAGACAGCTCCACAGACCAGAGCACTGGACAATTCATTGGTGCAGTGAAACTGATCTCAGGGAGGTTCCAGGTTGGATTTGGTCCTCATTCTTTTCTGATTCTGTCCCTGCTTCTTTAAGACAATCTTGTTTTTGACTAGGAGATTTGCATGAGACTCTGATTGTCACTAAGGATCTGCATTACAGCAGAAAAACTGCAGTTTGTGCATACAGCCTACTGTTCAGCTGTGGTGAAAGAGCCTGAATGAACAGTTTAGATTCAAATAGCCTTTGTTCATTTCTTTGCTTGTCATCATATTTGAAAAAATGTCATATCACAGGTGCTAAATTTAGCAATTGAACAGAAATAGCATTCGGGACTACTAAGAAATGGAAACAAAATTTTTATTAGAGTTATTTGGAGAGCTTTGTATTGCTAGTTATTTAGTGGGTTTTTTTACTGAGTGATCTTAGGATGGCATAGTATAACATGTAACAATAACTCAAAGTAAACCCTTTACTCCTCAACCTACTTTTTTAGGTAATATGGAAACAGTTCTGATGAATGTGGGAATAACTCTCTAAAAGAGCTGTAATAATCTAAATCTGTAAGAAAAACTGATCAAACTTACTGAATTGTGTTTTGCTGTGCAGTATGCTTCCTGCTTTTTACAGGCCTCAGTAGAGGATTGCAGCAATGGCCGTTATTTTATGTAGGGTACATACCTTTTTGTTTCTCTTTCCTCTCAAAAAAACCCTTGTGTACTCTCAGTTCCAAGTGCCATGTTCATGGAGAACAGCCTTTAGGCTTGTTTGGCTTCATCCTTGTGTTCAGCCAAGGGAAGAAGTTACTCTGTGTTAGCTAGGGTTCCTTACTGCAAAGCTTCATAAATCTAAACTTTTGTTGTTCTTTTATTACTGTAACTTACTGTTCATGTTATCTTGTTATCTAGATAACAAAATTTGTTCAGGACAGACACAGAGCAAGAAGGAATCGGCTTAGGAAGGATCAGCTTAAGAAACTTCCTGTACATAAGTTTAAGAAAGGCAAGTGGATCATTCTTTGTCTAACTCACTGGATCATATTGTTTTTAACTCCAAAAACCTTGTAAATCAAAGGGGGGTATTAAGTTTCAGAGATAATTTTGAGTACACTTGAAATAGGTAGAAGAGTTTTGAGGGAAAGCATGCAAAACGTTTGGCTTGGCCCTGTTCTTGCTGAAATAGAGGAGTTCTGACACTTCCTTAATGGGAGCAGAGAAGGCTGTGGCTGAGCATTAAAAACACTGCTTAAAAAACATCAGTGCAGAAATTGCATGCAAGTTCCCAAGCCCATGTGCATGTCAGGAGGGTCTGCTGCAAGTCCTTTAAAGTCAAACTAATTCTCAGTTGCATGCTGTAGGAGATGAATATGATGTGTGTGCCATTTGTCTGGATGAATATGAGGATGGAGACAAGCTCAGGATCCTTCCGTGCTCTCATGGTAAGCAACTGGGTTTTAAGCTTGAATTTAGATTAAAACAGCTTTCCAAAACACTGTCCAAAACCTACAGTGCATATGTTTAGTAAGTGATTTATACAATCCCCTTTTGCTAATATGCAAGCTAAAAAAAACTAGCATTCCCACTTGGCATTTTCCTTGGATATACACATAAAAGAAAATTGAGACTTGATGCTGTCCCCTAAATATCCACATTTATTGTAATACTTTTACATGTAAATAAATAGGCATTCACTTTCCCCAAGACAAATAAACCACAAAACTTAATTGAGCTTTTGGTGACTTAGAGGTGCAGCTGAAGGGATGGGTCTGTCCTGGAGTCTGCAGCCATGCACTCCACTGCCTGACTGCCCTTGGAAGCCAGTTAGTGAAATATTTTCCCTGTCTTTCTCAAGTCCAGCCCACTGCAGATGTGTTACAGCTTTCTATACACAGCCAGCACAGCAGGTGACAGGCTGAGCTTTTAGAACTTCAGTCATGAAACCAATTTCAGACTAGGCTGACAAACAAGGATTTCTCAGAAGAGAAAGAACAAGTCCATGGCATCTCTCCACGTGGGGGACTGCAGAGGTAACTTAACTTGAACACCACCAACCCCCACCACACTCCACATTTTCGTGTGTAGAAAATGTTTCCAGTGTGCTTGATCAGGTACTAAACGTGGTGTTGCTGGCCCGTGTAAATACAAGCTCTTTGCCAAGTAAAAGTCTCTCTTACCAAGAAGAGCTGAATTTTTAATACCATAAGACAAATACTTTTTTTAAACACAGCCAGTCTAGTTGCAGTGCCAGTTGCAGGCCTTATTGAAGATCCACAAAATCACGCAGTAATGTCTTGTAATAACGAGGTGCTTTGATCCGTGTTGATGTGGGGTGAGAGGATGATGTGGGGATGGGGGGATGATGAGGATGGGCATGCCTGCTGCTAAGTGGATGGAATTGCTCAAAAATCTTTAAGGTTTATCATCAGATGTGGCCTGTTGTACTACTGCTCTCCTTCACTCAATAAAAAACACAGGTATTCATTGCATATACCCAAGTGACTCAGATCCTAAGCCATCAGGTGTTTTGAACAGGCTACGTGCCAACAAATTTGGCACTAGGATTCTCTGTGTGAGTTCCGTTCTAAAATTCTCCACTGTCACTGAACAGAAATGGTTTAGCAGATCTCCCTGTCCTGTTCACTATTCTAATGATGTCCTTGTATTTTATTTTCTAACAGCGTATCACTGCAAGTGTGTGGACCCGTGGCTGACAAAAACAAAAAAAACCTGTCCCGTGTGTAAGCAGAAAGTGGTCCCTTCCCAGGGGGACTCTGACTCGGAGACAGACAGCAGCCAGGAGGAGAATGAGGTGTCTGAGAACACTCCCCTGCTCAGGCCCCTGGCCTCGGTCAGCACGCAGTCCTTCGGGGCTCTGGCCGAGTCCCACTCGCGCCAGAACCTGACCGAGTCCTCGGAGTACGAGGAGGACGACAACGACAACGGTGACAGCAGTGACACGGAAAATGGCACCAATGAAGAAAGTGTGGTGGTTCAGCTGCAGCCCAGTGAGGACAGGGAGTACAGAGTGGCAAACACTGTCTGAGACTACTAATGACCCATAGGTGTATGAACAAAAGGGTTCTTGAGGCTATTTACAAACCTTTGCATAGGGAATCTCCTTGAATCTGTAATCCATTTGGTTTCTTTGATAGGAGCAGCAGTTCATGTAGTAGTACTCTGGTTAAATCATTACAGGTAGATTATTTTTGATTCAGGTATTCAGTCACACATTCTGTCTTCTCAAAACCAACAGTTAAACTGGACTTCACAATGCTAATGAATAATGTTAATAGTTTATATCAATTGAAATATCGCAGAGACTGTCTCCTGTTGAAATGGGATTTCTCTGGAAGTACTTTTATTTCCATTTTGTAGCTGCAACTGGGTCATCCTGAGAGCAATATTTATTATATGTAGATATGTGTTACCCCTTAGGCCCAACAAAAACTGTATTTGCATGTTTGTATAGTTTTCCTAAAAATTGCCACCACTGCTGAAAGGAAAAAGTAGAACAGACCAATATTCTATGTGCTGGTATGTTAAAGCAGAAGAAATTCCACTTTTATCTCAACACAGTGATTCCAAATGATCCTTTGGAGTTTGCCATGGTAGCTGAGTTTAAGCAGTTCCATTGGGCAATTCCCAGGATGAGGAAACTTAGAGTATATGTTTAGTTTTGAGCAATTCACAAGGTCAGGTCCACCATAAGCACATTATATCCCTCCTTTCTACTACTTCCTTGTGTGGTTTCCAGTGAGGAGGTGGGAGCTGGGAGATAACCGAGACAGAGGTTTTGTTCCACACAGAAAAAAAAGTTTAGGGTAAGTATTATATTGATCCTTGGCTCATATACCTCTTACTAAGAGCATTTTATGCTGCATTAGTCTGCTAAACTGTATATAAAAAATTGTTCTTTTCAAATGCCTGATTTGAAAACAAGTGCTTACACCAGTCTCACAGAACTCAGTACTTACCAGTGTATCACAAAAAAGGTAGATTCTATATAATACCTCTGTAACTATGTAGAAAGTAAAACCATGCATATACTCAAATGGAGATTTTTTATATGGCCTTGACTAAGGAAAGCTTGAAAGAATGTTAATAAACATGTTTTCCACTTTAAATATCAAAAGGACTTTATTGAACTTTTGCATCACTTGAGGCCTTGAGTACTCACCTCCCTTACTGAGGCTGAAGTGCTTTTGAAGATGTGTAACATGGAACAGTTTCCTGCATCATACTGTGAATCACAGTACAAGGGGTTGCACTGACCAGTGCTATGTGCAGGGGTCTGAGTTATGCAGAAAACCTTCATTTTTGTTCACTTCTAGCTTGAGGAGGAGTTTGGACTGGCCAGAGTCTGTAGTTTGTGTGGGGGAGTGTGAAGGAGGAGCAGGGTGCTCTGAGCAGACCCAGCTGCAGCAGCACAGCCCAGTGCTGGAGCCCTGCCCGAGCCACGGCAGGTGAGGTGCTCCCAGGTGTGGTGTCTGACCTTACACTCTCTGCAGCCACATACTCTGCAGTGCACATCTGTTTGCTGGGCCTTGCTGAGAGCAGGGAAAGTTTATTTTGCACAGCGAGGCACAGCAAAAGGATAATAACAAAAGGATGATTCATCTCCAAACCGCTGCTGCCAGCAGCCATGGGGTAATGACAGCCAGTGTAGTGGTATATTTTCACAAGGCAAAATTCCCCTTCAGCGTGCATGTGTCTAGGTGAGTCCAAATGGGAAAATGGTTTCTGAAAATGTAATTACTACGCTGAAAGATTTTTCTTAAAATAGGTCCCTGCTGTTGCTGTGAGTGCATATGACTATTCATTATTGTATTCCAGGAACGGCCCCCAAAATCTGAAGAGTTCCAGAACCACAAACTGACCTAAACTTTTTAATATGCTCTTACATAATTCTAGTGCCTGCAGTCACTTGCAGAGTTATGCTAGGAAAATTCACCAACAAATGCATTTGAAAAAGTAAAATCTAATTCTTAACTAAGCAGAAGGAAACAGGTGACGTAGACCTCAAGAGAGGGAAATTGGTCAGAAAGGAACAATGTCACAGGAAGGAATGTGAGGACAAGTACCTGGTGTGTGCTGCCAGCAGCTGCTCTTCAGTCAATTCCATCCGCTCTGGCCTTACCATAGAATCAGCTCTGGCAATGCAATATCCTCATTCCTCCTGACTAGGGAGAAACAAGGTTCTGCCGTCAAAAGGTGAGTACAACTTGTGTTCAGACACAGCACAGCTTCACGTGTGTTTTAGGAGGGACACAGATTTGCATCCTCTGTCCCAGTTACTACTGAAAGGAGTTTGCTCTGTGCTCCCAGTGCGTTGGTCTGCTCGAACTTTGGCCCTGGGACATCAGTTCAGAGCCACCTGGCAGTGGGAGAAGATGAACACCATATATAGGAAGGTTTTAGTTAGACCCAGGTCTAGTGCCAAACAGAGGAGCAGGTGCAGCTGACACCAATGATGAAGGTGTGGGGGAAGGAGGGGAGAACAAACGTCCTGTCCAGAAGCACCTGACTAGTTTGAGGGTCCAGGAAGGCAGATTCACCTCCCATGATTTGGGTTCAGTGGTCCTCCCATCCCACAAGCTCCAGGGCTCACCATCACATTCCCCTGGGCCTGTATTTTTAGGAGTTCTCAGCAGAAGTAACAAATACAGGTGCAATCCTTTAAAGTAAGGGAGAGCTTACACCTGCCCCTTCTCTGGGTGAGGGGGGCACATTCCCACCCTGGCTGCACTGACCTGGGCAGGCCAGCACCCTCCTTTGCCAGGCCCAGTGTCAAGCTGCCTTCAGCTTGTTTAGGAATGGTGTACTGGGCATTCAGAGGGCACGGCAGCCCCACACCAGAGAGCTGGATTAACGTGGAATTAAGAGATGAGAAATCATCTCCCAATTTAAGATCTGCCCCAAAGACTGCCTGGCTTTTGACTACACATATTATCACACTACTTATCTCATTATCATGTCATACTACTTGTATTATCATACTACTGCTGTCCTGCCAAACTTAAAACTGCACTTAGACTTCCTGCTAGCGGGGCCAGCCATGCACTGAAGGGCCTCAGAGGATTTCCTGGGTGTGAGGCAGAAAAATTACCAACAGTCTGATTTTGTTTGGTTGGAATAAATTTATTTCATCTGTCTGTAAACAAGGTGTTTTTAATAGTTATGGCATTTTTTGAAATGCATATTAAATCAGATGAGTTAGACTGTATCCCAGATGTAACAAAGTGCAGGGAAAGAAATGGACAAATCAGCAACAAGAATTTGTTTAAATCTGTACATTATCCACAAGGCCCAACAATAGAAGCAAATACTAGAATGTCCCTAAGGTAGTGCCAGTCAAAAGAAACCCTCAGAGTCAGTTAAAATCCATCTCACAATAGCAACAGTTCATTTTTTTTTTTAACAATAGTATGGCACAGAATACATATTAAAAAATTCATCACAAGACAGCCAAGTCAGTTATTCCAACCACTACCATCTCCCATTTATTCTTTAGTATACAGAGTTCTGCAGTTCTTGCAATGGACATACAGGTCAGAACAGTGCCTGAACTGAGTTTGGTTACAGACATTTTCAGATGACTCGTGCACAAGGCAGCTCACTCCATCATTTCTGCAGCAAGGGTGTGACAGGCCAGATGAAGATTTTTAAATTTGAAATGGTATTTTGACAGTTTAGCTTACAAACTACCAACCTTCATCCAAACAGTGGCTTCAGAGCAGCCAAACTCTGCACCACGAAGTGATCTGGCAGAAAGACTGAAGCCAGTCATAGCTGCCAGGGTAGCTGAAGGTGGCAGTTTTCCACAATGACATTGCAGTTTCATATTAAAAAACAAAAACACCACCCCCCACCCCCCCGACCCCCAAGCTGCAAATTAAAATTGGTCCTATGAGAAACTGAAACCAGACACACTCCAGCTGGTTATACCAGGCTAGCTAATGGCCACAGTGGCAGCCTTGCACAAGTCAACTAAAGAACAGGAGCTGGCAAAAAAAAAAAAAAAAGTGCCTGAGCTATTGTAATGATGGAATGTCTGGGGAGTCCTTAGGATGGTGGTTTAAGGTCATGGGAGGAAGTACATCTGTACCCTTTCATAGTTTTGTGATTGCACTTGTTAAGCAGTACAACCTTCAGACAACATCAAGAAAAAGTAAGAGACTTAAGCCTACAGTGAAGTGCAATGACAAAACTAATGTGACATTAATAGCTTTTGAGTGGCAAATTGGTTAAACAAACCAGGCACTATAAAAATGGGTGTAAGCAAACACATGGGTTTAAAAAACAGAAACAAAGAGAGGGACAGATATGAAGATATGCACACACTTTTTTCCTCCCAACCGTGCTCTGTGAAAGGAAGACTAGTGAGCTGTGACTTGCTCAAAGTGCTGAAGAGGCATTGATCAAATTAGATTGTACAATCGGCACCTTGTTTAGTATCTCAGTTGGTTTAGCTGTCAATATCAGACTAATTGCTAAGACGAAGCAGAGCCTACACTTGGCATGTTCCCCTCCCAAGTTTCAAGTTATCATGCATATCATCATCGTGGTGGTGCCAGATGGGCTCGGTTACCTACAGTGGTTACAGAGATGAACAAGGGGGAACTGGAGTTATGACAGTAGGAAATGGGTAAATAAAAAAACACCAACTACCATCTACGGTCTGGTAGCACTGAGCACGAGCGGGTGGTGCTGCAGACAGCTGCTAGGTGGATGGGGAGAGGCTGCTCAGACATCAGACCTCCTCAGGTATAAAGCCAGTTCATATGCTTTCTTGTTGAGTGTCCCTCCATGGACACCTTCCTTTCCCATGACTATAACCAATGCTGGAGTACACAAGGAAACAAAACAGAAATGAAAAGAATTAAAGGGAAAAAAAAATAACACCTTTCCCCACCAACAAAGGGATACAAAGGAGACACAGGTTCATACCCCATCACCCTGCATTGCTAGTAAAGTTTCCAGAATGTAAGGTTTAAAGCTCACCGCCAGGAAAATTTAATAGCAATCTTCCCCTAATACTTAACAGTCTGCCTAACAACTAGAACCCAGAGTCTCTCAAGTATTTTGCCATTGAGTATGCCTTCTTATTCAATCCGCCTCCATGGACCCCTTCTTTGCCCATTACAAAGACCAAGACTGAAAGAGAAAAGAAAAAAAAGTTTTAAAAAGAGTGTGTTAGACATGGAAATAATGCAACTTTTAGGCAGTGCAATAAACACCCTCAAATTCAAGATTTAGTATTTGAGTATAAAGCTAATTTAACAGTTTCGTTAAAACACAGATGTAGAAAGGGCTGGGAGAAAGTACAAGCTCTCCTCAGGGATTTTATCTAACTGTGGAAGCTTTAAGAGTTCACTGCCGAGAAAAATGCCACCAGCTATCAAAACAGCATTACAATGCCTCTCACCATCACTCATCACCCAGCAAGGAAATCCTGGCAGCAGTTTAAACACCTGGAGGAGCAGGGGTACAGTGCATGTGCAAGCGTGACTGGAGAGTGGCAGAAGAAAACTCCCATGATCTGGAACCAGAGTAACTGCCCTCATGCTGGTAAAAACCCCAAAGGGTGAGTTGGGCTGAGACTTTCCATGCAGTAACACAGCTATAAACCACACATTTTACAGAAGACAAAACACAGGGACAACTGTCATACTGAGGCTCTCCCCACTCGCCCAGTTCCAGCAAGGTGTCCCAGACCATCTGGTAAAAGGAGCACTGGAGGCTCCCCAGCAAGAGCCACTGTGAGCTGCCATGGGATATCCCCCAGCAGGGAGGGGGACACAGGGAACACTGGGCTGCCACAGGCCGGGGACTGTTCTCCAAGCTGGGAATGCTGCAGCCAGTCCACCTGCACATGATCATACACTGGGGCCTCAGGTTGCGCCGTGGAAGGTTTAGGTTGCATGTTAGGAAAAGTTCTTCACCAAAAGGGTTGTCCAGCCCTGGCACAGCTGCCCTGGGCAGTGGTTGAGTCCCCACCCCTGGAGGGATTTAAAAGCCATGTGCCAAGTTGTGGCACTTGGGGACATGGGTTAGTGGTGGCCTTGGCAGCACTGGGAGAAGGGGTGGACTCTATGATCTTGGAGGGCTTTTCCAACCTTAATGACTCTGTGATTCTATCTCCATAGCAATTTGCTCATAAAAGCTTAAGACAGTTCTCATTGTCATTTTACAAGTCAGAACTCTGCTTGTTTCACTTCAGTGGTGCCAACCCTCTTCCTGCATGCCTGCCCTGGGCTTTAGCCTACAGACATCTGCTCTGCCTTTGGTTTTACACCTATTAGCAAAAGTCTTGTCATTCATGAACCTGTTCCACAGCCAGCCCAAAAATGCTAGCCCAGGTGTCCCCAACATAAGGCACACCAGTACTGGACATTATTTCATATCCCAGATGAGTGCCTGCCCGGTAACAGATTTTACTGGAAGTTAAATGTAGAGCACAAAGGAGCAGGTGTCTGAGAATGAAGCACATTTCTCAGTGGTACCAAACATGACAGGCTTTTTCTGCCTGGACGGACTTTAGCAGGCTCAATAGGAAGTGCAAGAAAAGTTAATGTAGAACTTTTTAGTAGGAGCAGCTCATACATGAGATTCACATCTTTGCAGAATAAACTTTCCATCAAGCAATTTACAATGAGAAAGCTTGCAGTCACTGCCTGTCATTAACAGACCCCTCCTGAGCTTCAGGTATGAAGTGATGGAATGAATACCAGCTAAGCCTGCTTGGAGCTGCAGCCTGCTTTTTCCTCCTTGTCACAGACCTGTTAACTACTGCACAGCCTGGTGCCGGGCTGGGATGCAGATGGGAACAGGGATGAGTGTAATTCTCAGTCAGAACTCAGCTACAGCACTGCCATCCACTCCCTTGCATCATTTCCCAAAATTAGCCATTAAATACAGGAGTTTGGTTCTCCTAATAGCTGGAGTCTATACTTAGGGTCACATTCCTAATTTAGCTATCTGAAGGTAGAGAAAAGGATGCTTACCTCGTCCAGCTCTGCCTACAGCAACATTATATGTCGGCTCACCACCTTGACTCTTTGTCCTGATGTCCATTGTGCAGTCACCATCGACATACAGGCTATCTCTGATCACAGAGCACTTCTTTGCACCAAGGGTCAGACCATTGGTGAAGAAACCCTCTCGGTCTTTTCCTACAACCATATCTATTTCTCCTGGCTGTCAAAGGAAAGAGCTCAGAGTTAGCACGGAAGGCTACATTGCTGTAATTTCTATTTAGAACCGGTCCCGTCTCGTGTGGAGAGGCCGAGGCCGTGATTTCCCCTCGCTACCCGCAGGAAGTGCTCCAGAACACAGGGCTTTGTTAGGCGCAGTCTGCGCTGCTCCGCGGCCGCTGCGCGCGGGGGAGCCTCCGCCTCAGCGATTCCGGGCCCGAGCCCGTTAAACGGCGCAGGGCGCCTGCCGGAGCCTGACCCCGGGCTGGCGCGGACTCTGCCCGCACCTGTCCCGGGAGATCAGCCCGCGGCCTGCCCGCACCCGCGGCATCAGCCCGGCTGTGGCCCGCCCGCGGGGCCCGAGCTGCTCCCGCCGCCGCGGCCCCTCCGCCTGCCCCTCGGGAAGGGCCCCGGGCCCGGGGCCTGGGGGTGCGGCGCGGGCCCGGCCGCACCGCGGCGGCCGCAAAGTGCAGCGTCACGGCGGGCCCGGCCCCCCGACCGCGGCCCAGGCGGCCCCGCTCCGCCTCGGCCGGGACCGGGCCCGCCGCGCCCGGGGCGGGGCCGGGGGGGCCGGGGGAGCCGCGCCGGCGGCCGCGCACGGCCCTTCTCTTCGGGCGGCGGGGCCGCGGAGCCGGGCGGGCCGGGGGCGCGGGCGGGCAGGGCGGGGGAGCATCAATGGCAGAGCGCCATCTTGGCGGAGAAAACATGGAGCCGGCGGCGCGGCGGCGTTCGAGCCGCCTTCCTCCGCCGCCCGCCCCGCACCGGGCCCGCCGCCCGCACCCCCCGCCCCGGGCCGGCCGCCGCCCCCGCCCGCGGGACCGGCCCCGCGCCGCTCCCGACGCGCACAAAAAGGCGGCGCGGGCGGCCGGGCCCGCGCCCCCCCGCCCGCAAGGTGCCCCCGTCCCCCGGCCGCGTCCCGTGGGCCCCGCTCCCGGCCCCGCTCCCGCCGGCCGCGCTCCCGCCGGCCCCGCTCACCGTGATGCTCTGGAAGATGCCGCCGGCCGTGGCTGCCCAGACGTACTTGGCGTCGCAGTAGCCCACAATGGCGGCCTCCTGGCAGCAGCCATCGCACATCAGGTTGTCCACGTAGCTCTGCCAGCCGGCCATGATCGCGGGGCGGCGGGCGAGGGCGAGCGGGCAGCGGGCGGGCCGGGGGCGCGGGGCGGGCGGCGGTCCCGGCGGTGCGGCGGCGGAGCGGACCGAGCGCTGCGGCGGCGGCGGCGCGGCCCAGCCCAGCCCTGCGCTGCCGCGCCGGGGGCGGGGGAAGGAGGGGCGCGGCCGGCACCGCCCCCGCGGCCGGGGGGAGCGGGCCGGGGGCCGGGGCGGGGCTGCGGCCGGCGCCGGGACCGATGCCCGGTGCTCGATGCCCGGGCCCGGGGTCGCTCGGCCGCTGGAGATCGGTGCGGGCAGTCCCGGCACTGCTGCGTGGGGCCGGCCCAGCCCGGCTCGGCCCGGTGGAATTGCGGAGCGGGCGGTGCGGGACCGCGCGGGGCAGAGCCGCGGCGGGGCCGGAGATCCGTGCGGCCGCCCCTATGCCCCCACCGGAGGCCGGGAGCGGCCGGGATCGGTGAGTACCGGCGGTGGCGCCTTCCAGCCCGGCCCGGGGCTAGCCGGGCGCGGCCCCCGGGGCTCAGGGAGAGGCGCCGCGCTGCCCGCCCGGCGGGCGGTCCCGGGGAGCCCGGAGGGGTCACGGCCGCGGGGCAGAGCGGTGCCCGCTCCCGTGCACAGAGGGTCCGGCGCCCCGTCCTTCCCGTGCCCCGCTGTGCCCTCACGGCCCCTGGCAGTCGCTGCATTTGTGTTGTTTGTATAATCTCAGGTCTGCCTTCGCGCCCCGCGGAGAGGGCTTGAGCCCTGCCTGCCTCGCCCGTGCCCTTCATCCTCCCGGACCTCAGGGATGCGGCCCTGTCTCACACACCAGCATCTGCTACATTTTTTTTCTACAGGGGATTGTAACTGGTGATTTTGTGGTTTGTTGTTGCAGGTTCCACCAAGTCTCTATTGCAATAATTTAGTTCCACATTCTTTACAACACCCGAGGCTGGTGCCATTGGTTTGATGCGCTGATGCTGGGCCCTGGGCAGGATGGCTTGGCTGCTCCAAGGCTGTCCTGGGTCGCAGGAGTGTTCACCAGCACCTAAAGGGTGTGTTTCGAGGCCATTGTTCTGTTTTTCATAACATTGAAATTGGTGGGGGGTCACCTTGCTTTTGAGCAGGGTGGGTTTGCTTTATTGGATGACTGTTGTGATTCTTGGGGCAGTGCAGACGGGGGGATGTGGCCTGGCTGTCCGTGTCAGTAGCTTTGTGGCTATAATTCAAGAAGTTAGATCTCATAGCTGAATATGCCAAGGCATAGTATACAATAAATAATCTGCCTTTTCCTGACCTTTTCTTTACCTTTCCCTTTACCCTTCTTTTCCTTTACCTTAAGTCTCCAGGTATTTATTATGGATACCCCTACAGCACACTTCAGGGTTTCATAGTCCTTTAACAACCTAGTTCCGTTGTCATTGGATTGAGTGTTGTTTAGTACTAATTGCTTGGATTACTAGATACTTGGAAAAGAGCTCATTTGTATCTTTTACCTTAACTCCATAAGGGTTTCTTTTCTCTATTTTGTTTTCACAGTGCTTTTACCCCTCTGAATTTGGACAGCCATCATCCATGTATCCCAGAAATATTCTCATGTCACTGTATCTACCAATGAGTTACGATCTTTAAAGTTGCTTTTAGCTTTTAAAATAGCTAAAGCTTTTTGTGAGTTTTGACTTGCCTTCATTATCCTACCTCCAGAGATTCCTTCCATGGGAAGGAGAAAATGTTCTCTTCTATCTGAAAGGGCCATTGAGGGTCGCTTCTCTGTTTACTCCTGGTCTATAGGAGATCCCAGTTAAACATTCTTCCTAGCACAAAATGAAATGTATCCATCTGAAATTAGTGGGAAGCTGATGAGCCCATTAGTCTTAGAGTTCAACCAAAATATGTTTGATTTTTTGTTGACTGTCTTCAAGTTGCAATAAGGATTCCAAATTGTGTTACTTTAATAAATTGATTTAATGGATATAGAGACAGACATCTTGTGACCCAGGGGCAGGCCTTGAGGATTTTGGAGCTGCTTATTTGCTATGATTATCCTTTTATTAATCATCATTATCCTTTGATTAATAAGAGGTCGGCTTCTCTTGGACAGCAGGCTGCTTGGTGCAAGCATGCAGGAATCTCACACGAGAACCTGTGGGTTTCCAGGACTTTAGCCAAAGGCCCTGTTGCCTGAAGGGATCTCAGCCTCCAACACATTTGTGCGTTCCTTGTGCGCAGTGGGCACCTGTGCCTCCTGAGCCCTTGCAGAACACGCAGTCCCGTTCCACAGGAGGCAGAGCCCCTGGGCGCTGGCAGCCCCGGGCTGGGCTCTGGGGAGGAGCTGCTGCTCTCCGCCGTGCGGGGCCCCGCCGGGCTGGTGCGGGGGATCCGGGCTTTGCCTTGTGGCGGCTCTTTGACCGGCGTGCCGGAGTGCCGACAGGGCCGGGCAATACTGCTCCTGCCCCACGGGCAGTATTACCTTCCAACAGCTGCACAGACCAGGTGGCCAGTGGTGTGAGAGCTGCTTTGGGGCGTGGGTTGTGTTAGCCGTGCAGGGAATACAGACATCTGTTCTGAACGACTTCAATTGGAAATACCTGCATGGAAGTCTGGGATCTCCTTAACATAAATGGTTGGATCAGAGTAGAGGATTTCACGGCTTGGTAGCTCAGCTTCTAGTCATGTTATTTGTGAACTAACTCTAGTAATATATTTAGAAAGTGAAGTCTAAATTGGGTTGCTATTATTTAATGTTTCAGAGCTACCAGGTAGGTTGTATAATTTGCAGATTCAGCAGTCACGAGTCATGTTTCTGAAAATCATGATTCTTTAATTTTATTTTCACTCTTAGGTGCCTCATTTGGTTGTGTGCTATATACAATTGTTACAATACTGTTTGTGTAGGCACTACTGCAGCAGCACCTTTGAGACTGTTGGGTTTAAGAAAATTAGGGTATGCTCTGTATGTTAAAGACTGTAAGAGCAGAGACCTTCACGGTTGTTTGGGTTGTTTTGGTTTTTTTGCTATAAGAGTTAGAGTGGAATTTGAGACATTTCTGAGGCAAAATATTTATATATGTATGAAAATATCCTTGTTAAAATTGATAGATGTAGTAGGTCATTTTAACATCAGTGCCTAGACTCACACAGGAAATGGACTGCTTTTAAGCTATAGCCATATAGTAAGTAGTTGTGAAATCATTATTTCTTGCGTTTTAGTCTCTTCCTACATTTCATCTGATATTCTTTCTGGAATTTAATTGCACACTACAGCCACAGTTTGGTAGGATTTTGTGCAGCTTGTAACAATTCCTGGTCTTTCACTTCTGTTCAGAACTTTGTCTAAAATTGATGTTGGATCACGTCTAAGGAAATAATTTGGAAGAATTCTAAAGTACTGCCTGTGCTTAACCAGAGTGTACTCACTATTTACATCTTTGTGAGAAACTTGACTGCTTTTATATTGTTAACAGAAAAACTGAAATTGGCCAAAGACTTGGAGGAGGATTCTATTTTGTGAGTAATGTAACTTGGGTTTTTCTGTCAGGCCTTGTAGCTACCGGCACTGCTGCTGTGCTTGGAATGAAGAGACAGCCAAAGGCAGGACTTCTCTCAATAGGATTGTTTGGGTTGGGAAAGCTCTCTGGGATAATTTGGTCCGGCCATTATGATGTGACAGGTTCTAACTGTCTTTGACCAAATGACTGTTTTTCACCGTCTGGAGATTGCCGTAACCAGCACTCCTGCACAGACAGGAGGACAGTGGAGCAGCAGCAGGGCGCAGCCCGGCTGCCTTGGGGAGGAGGCCTCGGCAGAGGCCGCGCCGCAGGCCGGGCTCCGCGCCCCCGGGCTCTGTGCTGTGCCCGCCGGCGCTGCCCGGGGCCTGGCCCTGCCGCGCCCCGGCCTCTGTCTCTTCAGCACGTGTGCTTTTGGAAGTGCAGGGAAATGCCAATTCACAAGTGCTGCAAGTCTGTGGGTTCACTGCTTCTGGTGACAGCCACCAGCGGCGTGTGTCAGCCTGGGCAGGGTCAGGCTGGGCAGGGTCCCTCCACAGCTGCCCAGGGAGGGGACCTGGCTGAAACCGCAGGGAGCCACAAAAGACTGGGATGAGTGTTAGCTAGAAACAAATTATGAAAATGACATATTAATGTGTGGAAAATGTGAAACTAGGTTTAAAAAATATGGTAATTCAAAGTGCAACAACCATGAAGACCACAGTACAGAGTTTTATTGCACAGCTACTAGAGCTGTGCATGACGAAGGTCCTGTCCCATGACAGCACAACTGTGGCTGCACTGCAGACAGCCTTGTACAATGGCACTTAAACCATCCAGAAAGTTCTGAAAAAAGGTGCTTTTCTGGTGTATCTTGCATTGTTTGGATCAATGGTTTAACTCCATGTTAAGTCTCCATGATGAGTTTCATCTCCTTAGAGGATTTTGGCCTGGTATGGTTTTACCAATAAGATAGCTCAGCAAAACCTTTGTTTTCCTATGTAAGACAGTTATGTAGGCAGTTCTGAGGGGGTTCCCTTGCCTAGTCTTTATTTAACCATCAAGTTGAAACAGAACAAACCCACAGTGTAACTCTGAAAATCAGACGCAGGAGTAGGGATATGGCTATGTCATACAAGAGCATGAAATTGCTTCTGTTTCAGTGGCTTCCAGAAGTACTTAAAATAGGAGGAAGGACAGTTCTTTGTGATTTACAGACCAGCCAAAGCACTACAAAAGATGTCTAAAGTCATGGAACTTTGCTCAACTTTAGGATTTTTGAGGTGAATTTTTTATCTTGCTGGTGGTCAACAGAAAAGAAACCTAATTCCTAGAAATTAAAGTACATTGTATATAAATTCTTACTTGGAGAGGTAGTCTCTGGTTCATAATGGTGTCTTTGGTGAGTCCCTATAGGAGTAACAAGTACAGAATTATGACACAGCTTTCTGTGCCTCACAGTTACCAAGCACTCAGACTTCTCAGTGTGCTTAGATCCTGCAGTACTTTGTTTTGCTTAAAGTCAAGCAAACAGAACCCAAATAGATGACTGCTGACTATTCAGTTATGAAATAAAGGGTATGAAACTGTGAAATTCATTAAGTTTGTAGATAGCTTGATGCAGTCTTGGATAGGTGTAATCATACTCAGTCTAAGGTCTTTATGTTATTTTGCCCAAACTTGTGGTGACTCATCACATGCCTCTGGCTGTTGCAGTGAGTGAAAGGCTGTGGGGAAGTTAATCCCAAAACTGAGGCTAAGAAATGCAGTAAGAGGGTTGGAGAAGCACAAAGTTAGAGGGAGATAAAGCAGAAAAGTGGAAAATGAAGCACAGCAAGCACAGGCTCTTGACAGTCATTTTTTTAATGGATATTTGTGCAGTGTGGCTTAACAGGGACAGTTAACAATCTTACTGTGGTGTAAAGTCTGAACCTGTGACCCCTGTGCACGCTTCACTGACCACAACAAGAAGTGATAGGAGATGAAAGAGAACATTTCACTCTTCACAGGCTTCATCTGCTTGGTTTTTTCTCTGTCACAGTTGACTGGTAGAACAAATTTATCATTTTCAGAGCTGGTCTGCATGTTTTCACTGTGCTAGCATGCACTAAGAAGAAAACCCAGTTCTGACTGTTGTGCTGCGGTGTGGAGCATGGCAGGAGCATGGAGACCCTGTCCCCTGGGACACCATCCCAGGCAGCAGCTTTGTCCTGCCGTGTCCTGGTGACAGCCCTGACGGACGGTTCTGGTTTTGTAGCTCTCAGTTTCTGTAGGTGATTGTTCCTGCACCGCTTTCTGCTGCACGTTCAGTCACACACATGATGCAGCTGGGGAGCTCTGGAGCTTTGTTCAGGGCATTATTTTCTTCATTCACCTTGCTTTCCCTGGTACGATCTGTAAATATGTTTGTCTGTGTGCAGCTTCCGCCTCTGATCACAAATTATTTTGCTGTTAATGCTTGTTACTTGTTAAAAATCCAAAGGATTTTTGAATCACAGATACATAAATTTATCTGTGATACACAATTTCTACCTAATGCATTCACTGTCTTCAAAAGCATTTAATAATAATTCTGAAGTCTAAAAAGCCATATTTTCCCAGCAAAATGATAGCAGTCTAACCTTATACCAAATTTTTCTTTGGTCACAAAAAACTTGATCCTACCTATAAGCAGCAGTCAACTTGCTTGATGTTAGCTCATCAAAAAGAGTCAGTGTATATTTAATATTTAGAATATTTTGGTGTGAAGTTTTGGTAGTTAAAGTACTGCTTAGTTTCATCACGGAGAGAACTATTTCTGCCATAGGTGTCGTGGTTTCTCTCATTTGCATCCACTTAAATAAATATCACATTTTTGAGGAACAAAGTATATGAAAATTGTTCTGCTCAAAGTTGTCTATGTAATCTTAGAAGAAGTGCACTCAGTCTGAAAGTGAAAGTCTAGTACTGTGCAACTGCAGAGCAGCCACTCTGGTACGAGTGAAAGGAAACATGAAGAGTATAAAAATGGGAGGAGTGGGGAAAAGTAGAAATGAAGAAAGGGGAAAATAGCCTAAGAATGATGCAGTTTCATTTAGCAGGTTTTATCTTCTTTCGATACACCTCTCAAAAGACAATAAATCATTCTGTCTCTCAGCTGAACCGGTCACTGTGGAAGGTGAGCCTGTGGCAGGCTTGAGGAGCAGAGTCACTGCGTGGGGCTGGGGCAGCTCCTGCAGCGCCGCACTCGTGGGCATCCCCAGAGCCCTGGTGTGCTCCCGGGGGTCCTGACCTTGCTGTACCCCTTGCCATGGGTGGGCACTCCCCCAGCACCACTGCTGCGACCACACGGTGCGTGCCTGTGGAGGAAACGTCGGGTCTCGGGCAGGGAGCTGTTTTGGAGCAGACAGATGAGTTACTGCTGTCAGCCTTTACACAGCTGTGAGCAGAGTCATGGTGGTGGTACTGTGAAGAAGCAGAGTCCAGTCACCTGCTGTGTAACTCTCCATCCTCACCTGTCTGTACTGCTGCCATGCTCGTGCATCACTGGTGCTGGCAGTGCATCCTCAGTCGGTGCTGGCGCCCTGCAGCCGCTCACCCGCCTGCTTTGGATGGGGCCGGCCCCAGTCTGGCTCAGGTTATGTGGAGACAAATGTGGGACAGATGCATCTAATACAGTTTGTCTGTACTCCGTGTCCAGTTGGCATAGTGCTTTTTAAAGCTTTATGACTCAGGTGGGTTGCATTTAACTAGGACAGTGAAAAGATTCCTTCCATTACAGTCTTCTTTGAAAGTCAAATCTAAAATGCACAATGAAGACCACTTTTCTTAAGTGAAGAAACATGACTTCCACATTTAAAAAAACTTCCAGCATTACTGCTTTGACTGAACCATCTGAACAGCTGTCCTCTGCTACACAAACCTCCTCCTTGTTTTGGGTGAGAATAGTGTGTGCCTCTAGGAGTTGGGACATGCAGCATGGCTTTGTTACCGAGCTGGAAACAGGTGCAGTTCTAGCACTTGCCATTGGGAAAAAACACAGAAGAAGAGAGAAAGAGAACATTAGCACCAGCCAGGCTATTCTGTGTGTTAGTAATAGCCACCCATTTTATGTGCTGCCGTTAGTAGGTGTTTGTGGAGGAGATGGTGACTTGCCAACAAGGGCTCAAGCCATGTATCCAACAGCAAGGGCATTTCAGAACCATTGATGGCCTGGTTTTGGATAGAGGTTAGCAGGTCCTGGTTTCCTGGGTCCAAAGAGAGGAGCAGGGTCCCCCGTCACGGTGGGGGGCTCATGGTTCAGGTGCTGTGCCATGCCCTTGGCCCGGGGTGCTGCAGCCTTTGGATGAAGCCTTTGTGCACCCCAGAGCAATCCCGCCGGGTTGCGGCGTGTGACGGGCTGGCCTGCCGCGCTGGCCGCTGCTCCTCGGCCGTTCTCTGACAATGGTTGCTGGCTTCGGGATGAAAATCTCCCAGCAACATCCCGGCCCCTGGCACTAGATGGAGCTTCAATCTACTTGCACTTGGAAGTCTGTTAAGTTCAACGACGAGATAAAAATAGAGAAGAATACATGAAGATGTGCGTGCCTGCTGCTACACTTACAGCGCCTCTTTCCGTGTTTTTAGCAGAGTGGTGTAAATCATAATTTAAATCTCAATGAAAATTAAAGCATTGCCACAGAATCTGCTTGTTCTAGTGCATGCATTATAATCATTAGCACCCTTTAATGTACTCTCAGTTTCACGGTGGAAGTTGCTGTAAGTATACTGGAACTGTGCTGCAGAATTAAGGTAATGCCTGGGCTGTGCTGAATAAAGGTAATGCCTTTTCTGAACAAAGTACCTGGTTATATTTCAGGATGTGCTGGGGATGACCACCCTTTCTGTCTGCTGTGCTCATGCAAGAATACATTTGTATTTTCACTTTGTGCTACCAAAGCTAACTTTTCAGAATCATCTGTTTTAAGTCACTTCATTTTTCCTCCGTGTGTTACCCTTGAAAATATTGAACAAATAGAAACAAACAAAAATGAGCTTTGAAAATGTAGTGTTCATACTTTGCATTTAGCAAGCACCATGTCTCACAGGCCACACACACATAGCAGAAATTCACACCATCTTTTCCTTCCACAGGAGTAACTGGAAGTAGATTTAATTTTGTTCTTGGGTGCCCGTGATCTTATCAGCAGGAGACTGGTTTATTCAAAACTTTTGTCCAAGCACTGAAGTAGTCATAAAAGAAACTGAGGTTGGGAACTGAAATGGTGACACTCATAACAGATTTTGTCATTAAAGCACTGAAGTATTTTTTTGTTGCTTCACTACAAACTCTGACTTTGAATTTCAGTCTTCTTCAGAGGCTTTGTGCCAACCAGCAGGAGGACAGGGACAGATGGGGTGCCCAGAAGGCCTCAGGAGGGCAGGGAGCATTTGTGGGGTGCCTGGTATGTCCTGCAGAGATTGCACAGAAATTGTCATTGTGTTCTCCTAGAGAAAGCTTTGGTTTTGTTTTTTTTTTTTAATAAATCTGTTATTTGCCTCAAGGATGCCTGGGACATTAGAGGAAGGTCTTTTGAAATCTCACACCTAAACTTTAAGGAGCTATTCTGTCATTTGCCACTGCACTACGTCTGCCACTCTGTAGCGTTCCAGAGAAGTGGAGATTCAATACTTAATAATTTACAAACTGTTCAACCATTTTGGTTCATTTTGATTTCTCTTCAGTGAACAAATGAGGATGTGAGCCAAAATCTTTCATCCCTATCACAGCTGAATATTAGTAGGTGAGCAGTCATTTTGTCGTGTTGTTCCCCTCTGGCAGGGACAAAACCACTCCTTGAATACGAGAGGCTTGAGCAGGACATGGGCACTGGACTGCCCTGCAGCAGCAGGACAGATGTGCTTCCCAGGGTGTTCAGAAGATCTTTTTATGGATCTCTGAAGACTGTAGTTGCAGAAACATGGGCACTTGGGAGTTCAGGCAGCTGACAAACAGGAATGCTGGGGCTCCCAGTCCCTGAAGGCTGTTGTGAGTAAGAGGACATTTGCCAGAGCAGGAATTGGACTCAAGTGAATCTGGTCCTGCAGCCTCTGATGGCTGTTTTCTTTGTTTTCCCAGGTCATGAACACCTGTGTTTGAGCTAGTTCCAGAATGAGTGGCATGAGAAACCTGCCAGGAGCATGGAAATCCTGTGCCATGGAAATCCTGTGCCATGGAAATCCTGTGCTGGGGGTAACTTGCAACCCAGCGTTTTGCAGGGAGCTGCCATGGGAGCTGCCTGTTGGGCCATGGTGTTGCTGGTAGACACAGGTGGTGAGTGGGGGAGCACAGCAGTCTCCTCCAGTACCCAGGAATGTGCTCCCTTGGGAAGAGACCGCTGCTGGGCCTGGGGGAGCTCTTCTGGGAAGAGGCTGGAGCCAGCAGTCTGGCTCTGTGCACTGCTGGTTCCTGTTCCCAGCCCGAGCAGAGCATGGGCTGGTGACCAGGGCAGGAAGGTGAGGAGGCACCGTGCAGAGCCCAGGGAGCGGGACAGGGCTCTGCGTGTGCCGCGTCCTGCGCCGCCGACCTTTCCCTCCTCTTGGAGGGGCTCCATCCTGGTGGGTACACAGGACAGAGCCATGGCAGCAGCAGCAGCTGCCCAGTGCTGTGGCAGTGCCCTTGGAGTGCAGCAGCTCCTCAGAACGACAGGGACAGCCACGGTTCCATGAACAGCAAACCAAGTGACCTAATTCAGCTCTCATGGGCAGCCCTCAGCTGCTCCATGGCCGCTGCACTGGAGCTGACTCATCACTTCCAGAGTGGCAGAGGTTGCAGCTTTCAGGCCCTAAGGATTTTGCTGGTTTGTTATTAATTTTAAATTTATTAAAATGAATTTTTAAAATACCAGGAGACACTTGCCTAAAGAAATGGTTATTTAAAAAAAGAAGGAAATAGTTGGGTCTGTGGGAGTTAACTGCGTGCTTAACAGCTGCTGGCTCCTGCAGCTGAGGACACCCGTTGCAGCTTGGAGGAGTCTTATGTCAGCTGTTCTGTCCTGGCAGATTAGCAGGAACAGGATTAATCCATCATTATTATAAAAAAATGAGAACTAGAAACTGTCCTTGCTTATACCCAGCACAACCCCCTGGTGTCCTTGTCCATGGCAGAATGCTATTACAATCTCACCTACACAGCTTTGCCCAGAACTCAAGATCTCCTGGGGGTGTGCATCCCTGCAGGAGCATCCCATTCCCTGCAGCATGCCCCGTGCCTGACGCAGCTGCTCACAGGATGCCGAGGCGCTGTGGGGCCGCCCGTGGGCTGTCTGTACCAGAACAGGCTGTGTGCCCTGCTCGGCCTCCTGGCGAGGGTGCCATAGCCGGGGTGGGCAGGACAGATGGTGGAGGATCCTTTCTACCACTCTCAGAGGGCAGCTCTAAGTAAGCTTCTCCCCTGGGATGTTCTCAGTGCTGTGCCCGCCTCTGCCGTGCCAGGGGAGCTGCCTTACCCTGTGCAGCAGGGAGATTGTTCTCTCCAAAGATTTCTGTCTGCTGCAGTGGAACTGCACAAGTCAGGCTTATGCAGAGAGATGAAACTTTTCCCTTCTGCCTCTCCCCTTTCCCTCAGGTGGGGCAATGGGTGCAGCCCACCAGCCAGCCAGCAGCCCACGGTTGCCCACTGCCACTAAGGATCCTTCTGTGCCATGGTGGGCTCCAGAGATGCAGGAACCCCCTTCTTGGAGGCTACAGAAACAAGGTCAAAGCTCAAACTCCATAGGGATTTCTCCCTGAGAGATCATCCTGAGGCCACCACCCCTCAGCATTCTTCCCACTGCTCTGGAGGGGTATGGGCTTCATGGTCAGGATGCCACACAAGGTCTGGCCCTGGTATGTTGGTAGGGATGGTGCTCTGTTCCAATGAAAGTCAGGGTGAGCTCAGGCAGCATAAACAGAATAGTTGATGCAGTTTTTTGTCCAGTAAATAAACACCAACAAATGAAAAATAAAAAAAATATGGGGGGGTAGGTGGAAGGTTCCATGGTGCTTCAGAGAAGACAGGGCAGGAAGGTGAGAGGTGTGAAGGAGCAGAATATGGAATCCACCTGAAGACAGTGAAGCAGCAGACATTTCTGTCAGTCTGTCTTAAAAAAGAGAGCTGTTCTTTCAGTGAAACCAAAGAATGAAAATTAAAAAGCAAAACCATACAGAACAGTAGAAGACTTCTGCAAAAACAATTTGACACTTCCTATTGATTGAAGTAATGGAGCAGCAAGTTTTACCAACTTGTATAAAAGCACCTTTGGTGTGCTTTAAAAATCCTTGTAAAAGATAGAGTGATGTCACTCCTGTGCTGTTCACCTGTCTGTCCTCACCTCTAGGTGTCAAAAGCTGAAGTGGTCTAACTCCATGTGCCAAAGCTGAGGCTGTTCCTCCTGCCCCTGCCCTGCGCCGGCAGCCGTCCTTGCCCGTGGTGCGGCTGCTGCTGTGGCTCCTGGAACGCCCCGTGTTGGATGGCAGGGCTGCAGAGGCCCATCTCTTTCCTGCATCCTCTGAGACCAGCTAGGATGGGTTCCTCCTTGGGGCTGCATGTCCCACCTCTGGCAGCAGACTTCTGGCCTGGGTGGTTCTCACTTGCTGTGCTGAGCTTCCTTTGGCTTCGTCTCGGGACAGGTGACCAAAGAGCAGTTTGTGCTGTGTGGCATGTAGACAGATGCTCTATCATAGAATGTGAAGGCTTTTAACAGGTTTCAATTTCTTTCCAACCAAGCTACTTTCCAAATTAGTAAATTATGTGAACAAATTCCTTTTTGTGCTCAGACAGAATCAGATTTAGTGTTTAACACAAATAAGAAAATTATGAAGTCAAGTAGGAAGAACACTGGGTTACAAAATGTTCTTGCTTCATTCATTTTGCCAGTTATAATTTTAATTTTAATTATTTATGGCACTCCATAATGTACTAGTTAATTTACAGTAGCATATTTTGGTACGGTATTAAAATTAGTGACAGGAGAGTTATTGCAACACTTGCTGTTTACCATTTGCTGAGTAATGTACACATTGATTATGCATATGTTAGAATGGCTTTAAAGTATGTGTAGCTTTGGCTGGAAGGTTACGGTGTTTTAGACATGTTTGTTCCTCATATACTTAAAAATAGTGTCCTCTAAGACCTTATCCTAAAGTAGTACATGAAATCAGTGCCTATTCATGGAAGGAAGGTTCTGGCAATGTGAAAATCCTTTCAGTCTTTGTAGGGCCAGGCCTCATCAAGCAGACATTAAAGAGACTTCACTGTTTTAGGGGTAATATTCTTATATAAAGTTATTTTATTCCTATTTCTTTTCAGATGAAAGGGTCCAATAAGCCTGCCTGCTCAGTCTGTACAAGCTGCTGCAGAATCTGTTTAAGCACTGCTGCTGTTTATGAGAATACAGGTGTAGGGGGTGGAAAAGTACAGTCCTTGGGCACATGAAACATAACTTTGAGAAAACAAAATGCTGTCAGGTTCACAAGGAAAACAGACTTGAAAATAAAGCAAATATTTTTTCACACTTGTTTAAGTTTTATCACTCAGCTGTGCTATTTCTAGTAGTTGTAGACATAACATTTTGCAGAAACAAATTTGACAGATCTATTCAGCTGGCAGTACTAAGTTTCCCTGTACCAATACCACATCTTGCCAACAATCCTATCCTATGGTGGGAATTCTGTTTAGTTACCTACAAGACAACTGGCTGCCTTCATTATGCATTTCCATTTTTTTTAGCCAGAGATAAGACATGCCCAACTAGACCAGAAATTAAAACAACCCAACACGTCCATTCTTGTTTGGTGAAAACACGGCTCGTGTTCTTAGAGCAAAGCAATTATATTCTCTGTATTTTCACAGGTTCTGCTATTTAGTGGTAATAGCTGTTGAGCATCAAAAAACCCACAACAAACAAACCAAACCAAACCAAGGATACTCTGCCTAGCAAGTGTCCTACCATACTCCCTATTTTACTATTAGCCCCAGGTACTGCTTCTTAAACAAGAGTGATTCACCCCCTTGAGCTCTGCCCACAGCCACACTGAGGGCTGAGTTTTCCTGCTCACCCCCAATCTGCCTCCTTTCTGTCCCTCTGCCCTTGGAATCAAGCCCCTTACCCCAAAAGCCTGGTGCCCATCGTGGGCATGGTGCTTCCCCAAGGAAGCTCGAGAGAGACACAATATACATTTCCTTAAGTTTCCACGGAATCCATGTGCAGGGTAACATTTGGCCCAGAGTGTGATATGACACCAACTTGCAAATAATATTGCTTCTAAGCATAAAGGCTTGGGGAAATCAAAAGCTTTCCTGCTAAGGAGAAATCTGCAACACTGATTTGAGCAAACCCTTCACCATAAAATTAGGCAGGACTTGGTCAATCCAATTGGGAAGTGCAGAGTCCTGCAGTGGCTGTTGTTTTCTATATTTCTTTAGGAATTTTGTGTGTGTGTGTCGCAAACACCTTTTGTGGAAAATCCTTTCTTAGGATTTTTCCTGCTGGAGCTGAGAAGTTTCAGCAACAAATATAAACAATTATTATCTGCTGCTGTGGAATGCAACAGGTCCACCTGTGATTGGCCCTCTTGAATGTTTATAATTAATGGCCAATCAAGACGGAGCTTTCTCCAACTCTGTCGGAAAAAGCTGCCTTTGTTATTCATTCTTTCTATTCCATTCTTAGCTTAGCCAGCTTCTGAAGAAGCCTTCTCTTTTCTGTTCCTGTTTAGTATAATCATAATGTAATATATATATCATAAGATAATAAATCAAGCCTTCTGATCATGGAATCAAGATTTCTGCCTCTCCCTTCATCTGCAAACCCCTGTGACCACCGTCACATGTGTGTATATTGCAGAAAGGCAGAAAAATCACTGAAGGAATTACTCTTTTTTTTCCTTTTAATTTGCTCGTAACAAAATTGAAAGTAAGGAAGTCTAACCAGGAAGAACACCCACATGCAGGTACCACATGCCTGCATGCACCTACATTCAATTGATGCAAATACGCTGAATTTAAAGTGTTCTAGAGAACAAAGTAGGACCAGCTGGAGGATTTCCTGCTGGAGAAAGGAAAAGCCTGCGGAGGCAGTGGGTCGGAATGCTGAGCAGTGACACATTCCTGATGGCTCTAAATAGTGTATGGGAGGAGGGGAATGGGAATATCTTGATTTGGTTATTTGGATTAGTGAACTCTTCCAGTTAATGATTTTTTTCATTTAGCATTCAAAATGCTTGTGGGGTTTATATTTCTTTATGTCTATTTAAAAAAATTACATATACATATACATGTACATGTACATATATTTGGGGTGAGATTCAGTAATTATTCATTATAAGAGGCTCCAGAAGTACTGTGTATGTCTCTTGAGCACAACGAAGCAACAGAACATACAGAACAGGGTGTCAGGATGGCTCTGAGCCAGTGTTCCCCCTGAGCACACGGCTGCTGCTGCCATTCTCTCTTGACTCCGGCTTGCCCTGCTCTCCAGAGTCCCAGGGAGCCAGAGCCATGGGTCTGCCCCGTGTGGCTCCTGTGCTCCACTGGCTTTCCTGCAGTGCTGACGATGGCAGCTGGCATTTGCTCCATGAAACACCATGGGGATTTGACTGTTTCACAGACTTTGAAAGTTTCTAGTATTTCATTTACCAGGGACTAATAAAAAAAGCTTGTTGGAGTCAAGTAAAAACACATTTAATTCAGTACTTCACTTGCAGTCTAAATCTCACCATACCTCTAATTTTAACTGTAGGCTGAATCATTTTCATCCTACTGCTTTAAAATCAGGGTTGTTCTGCTATGTTGGGAAGTACAATGCTTTTTTTCTCTCTTGGATCTGTCCTGCCAAGCTTCTATCGCTCGGTGCTCTTGGATGTAAAAATAACATACAGCCAAGGATGATTTGCACAGTTAGTTTTATTACTGTAAGCAAAATTGAAACGTAAAGGATGCCAGCATACATTATGCAGATTGATTTATAAAAAAATATTAAATGCAAAGTATTAGTCCCAGTGAAATATTTAACCTTGTTCTGACATAATTCCTCAGGGCAGAATCTGCACTGGATGTGCAGTACAATCGTTCCTCAATACTTCTCTCTTGGTTTTGTTCCTCTTTGGCTTGCTGGTTCCTCATCTGCCAAACTTTCTGCTGAAGCTGCAGTGGTTAATGTTTGTCTAATTAAAGCACTATCTTATTCCCCGTTCTTAAAACTACCTGTTTTGTTTTACACAAGTCCAAATACTTCCATTTGAGAGAGACTCTTGGCACGACAAATACAGGTGGAATAGCTGTAGCCTGGCAGTGCTATAAACCATGGCGACAGCAGTGAGGTGAAGCCCTGAAGCACGTAGGGCTATTCCAGACACCCTTGTACCTGTGGGGAGAGAGAGCAGAAATACAAGGGGAGCACCATGGTATGTGTGCGATTGTAGCTCATCTGAAACATTGCTTCCCTGGGTCCCTGGCTTGGGATGAGCGTGGCAAGACTAGAAAAACACTGAAAGTGGCACGAATCCAAGATTGAGCAAACTTGGTCTGTTTATGTACAAGATCTGGGTTGATCTAATTTTGCATTTAGAGTTTGGCTTCTTCACATGAATTTGAATTCTAAAGCAGTGACTGATACTTATTTATTTTTACTTTGAGTTAATTTGAACCTGCATCTCGGCAATGACTTGTGTCTTTGGACAGCACAGAAGATACTGCAGTGTTCACTTCTGTAACAGAAGTGTATAGAAATGCTCTACTGATGTAGAGCTGTTTCACCTCTCAGTATGGAGAAGGTCTCAGTGCTGCCATTCCACCTGGAAGAGGAGCCCCATGGAGCTGGGCTGCCAGAGAGAGGGCGTTGGAAGCAGGGAGAGGAGCCTGGGTCCGTGCTGGGCACTGGCAATGTTCCTCCCAGGCTGGCCCACGTTCCACGTGCTGGTGTGACATGTGGACTGTGGCCCATAACACCTTTCCTTGTGAAGCTTTGCTTTGCTATCAAAAAGGCAGAACAGATTTCTGCTCACTTCCAAGTGTGAGTCAGTTTGCACAACCCCAAACCTCCAGTTTGCCAGGCTAGTTCTGCAGAGCCTCAGCAATAGTCCCTGCTTATGGAGACAGCCAGCAGGTGTCAGCCCTGGGAGTGGGAACGACTGATGTTTTACATAAGAAAACATAACTTGGTTTTAGTTGGCTTTGTCTGTCTATTTTCTACCTTTGAGTAGTTTCAACCCCAGTTTACCAGTCTGCCAGGGCAAAGTAAAGCACCTTTCAGTCAGGTGTTTGCCCAGATCAGCCCGACATCAGCAGGACCAACAGCAGAGATCTGTGGTGATTGATTGTGCTTCCAGAGGCTGTGGGATCTCCCCAGAGATCAGCCCTGTGGCATGGAGCACTGCTCAAACAAAGCAGGCATGTGGGCAGCAGGAGATGTCTGTGCATGGGTGGTTTGTTCACTGACTGAGTGCAAGGCTGTGCTGATCAGACTTGTCCTGCAGCAGCTGCATCATCTGGTTGCGCCTTTCTGTCATCAACAAGCAGGTGTTGGCCACAGAAACAGGCTGTGATTCATTGCCAGCTCCCTAAAAGCTGCCACCTGAAAAGCTAGTTGTGTATTTGTAGGCATAGACTTATCTGCTGTTGAAAAAACCACGTGTACAACTGTATCCCCACCCAGCTAGGCAGACCCAGGTGTCTGCTGCCCTAGTGACTGCTGCCCTGTTGCCTCCCATATTGCCCATGGAGCATTTCCAGCTCTTGCAAATGGACGGTGGTGGAGCAGAGAGCAGCACTGACTAATGTCACTTGTCAGGTGCTTCTGAAGGACAAGATGGGGCTCAGTGGAATACACTTCAAAGGATATCTTCACCTGAATTCCTCCATGGCTTCAGCACAACAGTAGAAACACCTGAGTAGAAGCACCTCTTCCTGTATTGAAGATAAATTTATTAAGAAAAATGTAGACTACAATGAAGTAACACTTAAAAATATCAAAAAGAAAACAAAGATGGATTCAGTGAATAGTCTATGTCAGATCAGGGCTTACAATAGGAGTTCCCTTTGTGGGAGGTACAGAGTTTATTCAAATTGAGTAATCAGGTAACTGATTTGTCAGATTTGTCCAATAACAGGGACAACTGTGTGACTGATGAAGGGGTGAGATGAGAAGAGGTGCGGCTGTTCACGGGCAGAGGGGAGAGTGAGTCGCTGCCATGTGCTCCGTGGTAAATGGAGAGCAAACGCAAGTGATTATTGGCATTCAAAAACAGTTCATCTGGTCACTTGGACAGTGTCAGTTTGCATCCTTGCCTTCTGAAGTGGTTCATTCTCCTATCTGTAAAATGGTTGTGACAGTCCCTGCTCAGCAGCCTTGCAGTGCCATGTGTTAGCAGTCATGGCTAATGTCACTGTTTGAAGTGACTTGTGGCTGTTGCTTTCCTTGGAATTGCAGTATTTCTGCTTAGCAAAGGTATAGCTAACCTAGAATAAAGGAGTGAAAACAGCAAGTGTGAGATTATGTGATGCACAGGAAGAGGAGGCAGCTCATTCCAATGAAGCATGCAGTGGCTTGTTGAGGTGGAGCTGTGAATCCAGGCTGCAGGATGCAATCTAGGATCTGCCTGGGCTTTGAAACTGGATGTGGCAATCGGGCGGCAGTCGTGTTCTCAGCCGCTGTGGCTGGCAGTATTTTGAGAAACAGCTTTGACACACACATGCATAACTGATGACAATGGCCTTGTGAATGTAGCTACAAAACAACCAGCCCCGACCCCAGAACGCAGCAGGTGGTGACCGGTTTCTCCTTTGTGGAAACTCCCACTTACTGCACTGGAGGCTGGGGCCGGTGCTCCGGGCAGAGCAGTCTTACAGACTCACAGAATTGTTTAGGTTGGAAAAAATCTCTAGGATTAAATAGGCGGTTTCTAGGCGTGATCTGTGGTACGTTCTGATTCTGAAGTATGGATGTGGGGGTAAGATGTACAAATTGGAGCCTGCTGTTACAGGGCAATGAAATCCTGCTGTGGTTCAGCAGCAGAGCTGATGATTTCCTGAAGTCATTCTTGGCCGCGGCCAGCAGCCGAAGCGCTCTGGGGCAGCCGGACAGAACTGAGAGGGCCGTGGGTGCCTGCGGTTAGCGGGGCTGGCGGGGCGGCGGCCCCCGTGCTCTGTCAGCGGAGCCAGGGAAGGCCTGGCCGCAGCTCCCCTGAGCACGGCCCGGGACCCGCCGCGTGCCCGGGGCAGAGGGGCCTGCGGGCGGCACCGGGCGTGCCCGTGAGTGCCTGCTGTCCGCCACGGCCCACATGGCTTCAGTGAAGCGCTGGTGGCTCGGCAGCCCGGCTGCCGTCCCGTGGTGGGATTGCGGCAGCGCCGAGCTCCGGGCCGCTGCTCGGGCCGAGCGCGCGGAGCGGCGAGCGGGGATCTCTCCTGCACGGTGGGCTGCGGCCTGTGCTGTTACCGGGCGGAGCTGCAGTGAGACATCGCCGTGCACATCGCACATACTGCGACAGGGGCTGTCTTTAACTGTGGGAGTGTTCTGCTGTACACCAGCTCCAGACCAAACGGGGCTCAGCCTCCTCCTCCGCTCATGCAGGGATGTTGGGAGGATGACTCTCATCAGGTGTAGCAGCTTCCAGACACCTCACAGGAGTTCGATTACAGTAGTATCTGCCTCGTTCAATGCCCAGAGGGATAAAATAACTAAGAAGATGCTACTCCTTTTTTTAAACGGTATCTCTCTTTTATTACATGGGTTAGAGTCTTTGTACCAGACACAGTCCAAGCTGCCTTTGAAATCAGCAGTGTAACTGCATCCTCATGCACTGCATCATTTCCTTTCTTTCTCATAGAGTCTCGTTGTGTTTCTCCCTTCCCGAAAGCGAGAGCCTGCGGGCGTTCGCGGCGCCGCGGTGTGACAGGAGAGCCGGAGCGGAGCCGTGCGGTGATTCAGTCACTCTCGCAAGGTCACGCGGAGAATCGCTGCTGCTGCTGCCAGGAATAGCGCCCCGAGTCTCTTGGCTCTCGCAAGCCCACCCTCAACACTCCAGCCTCCTTTCCTCGGTGAGCATGATCTGATTCATAATGCAGCAGCTCTGCTGTGAGGCTGGCTACCTCTGTGATCCTGCTGCGGCTGCAGAGGGAAACAGGCAGGCTCAGGCAGTAACAGAGATTTGCACATGCCTGTAGCAAAAAGTCTAAACCTCAGAAATGGTATTTAGCAGCTTATCTTATCTACAGATAAGCTCATAAAATGTACCGACTGCTTAAAAATAGGTTTTAAAGTTCTTGGCAAACATCTCGGGCTTTTTATTCTTTGTGTTTTGCTGCAGTACAAAAATACCATTTCAATTATTCTTATTAGCTTTTTCTGGTCTTTTTGGAAAAGGACCAAATTATTGATGGGTGTTTTTAGCTTTTAATTGTGCCTCAAGTGCTAAACTTATTCCTGCTATTTGTTTGCAATATGTTTAGGCTATGTTTAGGCAAATGCGAATGTAAGTGGTTATTCAGTGCCTTTGGCACTATGAACAGAATGTACTGAACTCCTGGGGCTTGGTACAAAGCCTCAGCCTCCAGCACTAACAAAGCCTGTGCAGGCAGCAGCTAAAATAGGAGAACTACCTAGGCTTGACAGAGGGGGTTCAGAAGATCTGGGAAGGCCATGAATCATGCGCCTAGCTTTTGTTCTATGGACTGGGTAAACGAAATAAGGACATTTTTGCCCATGTCCTGTTAGCTGAGGGTGCTCTGGAGGTCTGAGCATGCTGAGCTTGCACTGCTGGGGCCTGTGGAGCCTTTGCCATGTGTATCTCAGCAGCAAGGTTCCTCTGGGCGTCCTGACAGTCCGCGTGCTCCTGGAGCATCCCTGGCCAGCTGGAAGCGAGCGAGCCAGCACGGTGCCGCTGCCTGCTGCGTGGGCACTGCCCGCAGCTCGGGATTGCTCCGCGTGCTTGCCTGTTACCCAGTCTATTTCAAGCTGTGATGGAATAAGGATGGCATTTGATTGCAGTACAGTGCACAACTGCCTGGCTTTTGTAACCCGTGTTTTAAATGGAAGGGTTTTCTATGTGTGCTTTTATCTTCAAATAACTTCAGGCTCGTAGGTTTAGGCTTGGTGCTCTCTGCTGGCCTTTGCTGTGGCCTGATGAGACAGCTCACGACGCTCGCTCCAGAGGGTGCTGGGTTACTGAAGTGAGAAACCCTCAAAGGAAGAGGGTAGTGATGACTGTGGGGCACATAGAACAGAGCCTCCGTCCTGGTCTAGGTCTCATGATGGAAATAAGGATGTCTTTGTAACTAATTTTTTTTGGCTGGGCTTTATTTATCATCTCTAGAGTGTGTCTGTGTCTCCTGATCTTATGATCCAGAGGTGGCATGCTCTGTAAAGACTTTAGTATCTGGGGCTACAGGATAAGTCTCTCCTGACATGGCATTGGTCAGCTGCTAATGCTGAGTCTAACACTGTTTTTTTGTGTTCATGTACCTCTAACAGCAGAATGAGTAGCCTCCATCTATCACACAACATACACCTAAAACTGGTGTTCTGTTGTACCCCAAGTCTGAAACTTCTGCAAGCAGCCTGTCATGCAAACTTGACCCCACAGTTTTCAGTGGATTAGGTACATTGCTGGTTTTAGTGAAGCTCAGTCTCATGTCACTTGTTTCAGTGCTGTGGGGAGTGAGGCAGCAGGCTTGCTGCTTCCTGCAAGTGAGTGCACACAGGAGATGGATGTTTGCCATCCGGAAGGAGAACCAGGACCGGCATAGCAGGTAGTCAGTCAGACATGAGAAAAGGTAAAAAAATGCCCTTGGTGGAGAGGGGGATGAAGTACAGAGGGGCAGAGAGGCAGTGATCAGTCATAGATGTCTTTTGTCTCCTTACATCCCAACCTGAGAAACTCTGGAAAGCAAATGATCAAAGCTGCTGCTTTAGGCTGTCTTTGGGTGAAAAGGAAAGCCATGGGCCATCCCTGCTTTATCCTGAGTGTCTTTCAAGGCCTGTGTTGATAACTGATATCCATAAAACAAACATGCATTGGTTGTCATTTGAAATTAGATTTCTGCCCATATATTCTTTTTCTTTCCTGTTTTGATGGCCAAATTTTTTAATTAAAACTTTTGATTTTATATTTCCAAGCTGCACATACAAATACCAAATTTGGGACAACTATGTACCTCATTCATGCACACAAATATCTGATAGCTGTGACATCCCAGGACTGCAGCCCTCTCCCAGCCTTGAAAGCCAGAGCCCAGGGGCTGCTGAGGCATTGTGCAGGCTGGTGCTGCATGAGTGTCTGACAATCACCCTCTGCACAAAGCGAAATTTTAGCTGATGAAGCCTGCACCTGTGTGTAAGGTAGGTTAGAGTGAAATCTGGAATGGCTGGTATGTTAGAGTGAACTACAGTTTGTGCTGTTGGGGCCCCAGGGATAGCTCATTACTGCAACTGCTATTTTCCCAGAAAAATTTCTCTTGAAGTAAAGAGGCAAATTGTAGCAATCTAGCCCAATGCAAGTACACGATGCCCCAAAATCTAACTGTGCAGTCACTAAAGAGAAGGCTGCTTGAGTCAGCTTTCACTGAGAAGTATACAAAGAATTTGATCCTTAGAAAATATAGCTAATTCATTGTCTAATTTTAGAGTACAGATGCTATCTGGGGGACAGCTCAGAGCCATTGAAGCCAAGGCTAGCATCCTATCTTATCCTGGTTTTACTAAATCAGATTTAGGGCCAATAAGACCCAGTGGGTCTTATTCTTACATGTACTTTATTGCTGTGTCCTTTCTGTTGATTTCAGGGTTATGAAGCTTTCTGCAGCAAGATTTGAAGCAGCCAAATTCCAGCTTAGATCAAAGTCCCTAGGATTCACTTGTGATTTCCAGTAAGGCTTCTTTATGGTATTCCTGATCCACATTTTGAAGTCATAAGGTTTTATTGTGTATCAAATGCCATAGGAATGTTCTGCCGACCTTTCAAAAACTTGTTACACTTCAGTGTCTTTTGCTTGTGATTTCCAAAACAACCTGTGTTCCATAAAAGCAATTCTTCACAAAGCTTTGGATGTGTTTTCCAGCACTTCCTGAGGGTGTCCCTGATCCAAGCTCTGCTTTGGTGTGAGTGCATGAGAAGCTGAGAGACTGATTGCTTTCTGCAGCTCACCTTCATTTTTCCTCTTGTGTTAAGGGCCATAAAGCAGAAAAGTAATTGAAAAATGGGAGCTGAAGATAGTGCTGTATATGTTCTTGTGAGAGCTGGTTTCCCTTCTTACTCCTTGCCTGTTTACTCAGTTGTTATGTATTTGTATTGAAAATGGAGGATTTTTGTCTGGCTGAGGCAGGCTGGCTGCCAGCTGGTGGCTGCCAGTGGTCCAAGGGCTCCTGGCCCTGGACAGGCCACTTGTCCTTTGGCACCTGCAGCAGCTGGCTCTGGGTGACCAGCCTGCTTTACTTAGAAGGCTGAAACATCCGTGGGCTGTGACACCATAAACTGAGCAGCTGATTGCTTTGGAGCCTGCAAAGCACAACAGAGGGTTGAGTTGTGTTGCATTTTGAGCCTGTAGAAGGCAAAAGTAACACTCTGGCATTCTTTATTTGTGTGGTCCCAGGATGGAGAATGGCGAGAACGTGGAGGGAGCCGACAATGCTTGTGCTGACAGCAGAGGTTGAAGTGTTTCCTGTCATGGAAAAGATGAACAAGCCAGATCCACATCAGCTTTCTTTTCTGAGACTGGTGAGTACTGTCAGTGTTGCTGCTATTTTAATACATGAGCTGCTGCCCTGAGTGGGATTCACACCATTGCTGTGCATGGTCACCTGCCCAGAAATGGATGAAGGGAGAAGAGTGCATGAGCCTCCCAGTGCTCCCTCCTCCTGTCCTTCTCAATTTGCTATGTTGGGAGCTGCTGGAGATACAGCAGGGGCAGGAGAGACCAAGGTGGCAGCAGAAGAGAGGTGCCAAAGAGAGATGAAATGCACGAGCCACAGGTGGAGAAGGCCAGGATGCCATCCTCTGTTTTGGCCATGGTCAGCCTGTGCTGAGGAAAGAGAAGGCCTCCAGAGGTGTTCCCTGTTATGCCTGGCCACAGTAATCCATAGCCTGAGCAAGGAAAAAGCCATCCCTTCCTCCTGAGGGGTGGAAGAACCCGTCCAGTCCCGGAGATACATCCATGCCAGGTGTGTCCCTGTAGTCAGTGCTGCAGGACTCAAACTCCTGCTCTGGCCAGCTCAAAGGAATGGTATCAAAAGGCCAACAACAAGCTCACCTGATGCAGCTCTGGGCTTTTGGCAGCTCATATTCCCAATCAGACATGATGTAAAAGCCTTATTCTACAGGCAGATGATGCAGTACCAGTAAGTGAAGTTTCTGAAGGGATAAATTGTCAGCTAAATTCTACTGCTGCAGGCCTTGCACACATGGAAGACAGCAGGTGTATTTGCTGGGAAAACCAGTAGGTGCAGGACCATCCCTCTGACCAGGAAGCACTGAACATTAAACAGAAGACCATGCAGATTCTTTTTGAGTTTTTATTTTCTTGCTACAATAGCAAGCAAAGAGGAGTCGATTTTTCTGGAGAATACACCTACAGTGTGCATGGACTCCAGTGCATTTGTCATTGCTATGAGCAATTAGTATCAGGGTTGACTGAACAGCAGCTTGTGTGGATGCATCAGGTGTTTTATGCACAAACTTGGAGAACAAGATATTGATTGATCCTAAGACCTTTTTTCCGCAGCTGTTCTGAAAGGGGCAGCTGGGACACAAATCTTCTTTGGTGAATCTGAGACACTCGGGTCTCTTTTATTGTCAAAGAGGGAAGGTGGCCTAATTAAGCAAGCTGTAGTCATTGTCAACACCCATGGTACATCTCCTGAGCCAACAAATACTACCCCTTGCAGTGGGTACAGAACTGGACTGCCAAGAAATTTCTTAGAATTTCCTTTCCTTTTGCTTCCTTGGGAGCAGGATCTTCTCACAGCCACCTTTAGCCAGCATGAGCTGCTCTTCTATAGAGTGGTGGATCCTTAACAGGCACAGTTGGTCTGTTTCCACTTGGTTTCACCTGTGCTGTCCAGCTTGCTCAGCAGTGATACAACTTTCTACAGCTTGGTACCTTGCAAGTCTTTTCAAGTATGAGGCAGGTACTTCAGGAAGAGAAGCAGTGATTCAGTGCTAAAGCTGCCCATTCTTTATACTCAGGCTTGTTCCTCTGTGTGTTTAGACACTCATGCAGGTCTCTCCAGCATTTAACATCCTTCTCCTCTTTGGTGTTTTATCTCCCTTCTGCTCTTTGGTGCTCCTTGTCTCTTGCCAGCTCTCTGCTGCAGAGGGGAGGACACTGTGTGAGGGGAGTGCTGTGGATCAGCCTCATCTGGCATCTCCAGGAGCGCTGTGTGTGTAGTGCTGGGTGCTTCAGGAGAGCCTGCTTCTCCTCCCACAGCCCTACCATACATCCACGTTCTTGCTGCTGCCTCCTGTAGCACAGTCCATGCTTTGGCCTTCCCATCCCTGCCCGGGCTCCCTTCTGCAGGCAGCTGCAGGTGAGTAGCCTCTTTGCTGTCTGGCTGCATCCACTGTCCCGATTTTGTTTCCTCTGTCATTCATTGATGGGTGAATACCTTGTGCAAGCTCCGTGTCCACTTGTCTGGAAATCGTTCTCTGTCTCTGGTTGTGAGTGAGATCTGCATGTTTGGTTCATCTTCCACTTCCTGGCTCTGATTCTCCTCCCATTCCTGAGCAGTGTGGCTCTGCTGCACACATGAAAATTGTGCAGGGGCCAGGCTGGAGTGAGCCAGGAACATTCATCCCCCAGCACCTTACGCTGCTCACAGGTACCTGAAAGAACCAGGGAGAGTGGCTGGTGTCCTGAATGTGCAGATGCAGGAGTGTGACAGTTGGCCATTTTTTGGTGAAGTGAATAAAGCAGGTGTATGCAGACAGGCAGGGTTCTGCTGAGGAACCCTCCTTTGTGCATGTGGCTGCTCCAGTTTGTCCCCAGTGCCACATCACTGCTTGTGGGCCCTGCCCTCGGCCTGTGGTGGGAGACGAGCAGCTGGCAGAATGAATGTGCCACTTAAACAGAGGTTGCTGCTGGCTGTGCTCCAGGCTCCGGATGTGTGGCTGCTCTGGGATGCCGGGAGCTCCCTCTGTGCTGTGGCAGACAATTCCATTATTAGCTCAGTGGCAGCTTTCCATATGCCAGCACTCGTGACTGCAGCACTGTTTAATTTTCACTGCTCCAAAGTATTTAATTTGTCAGTTGTTAGCTTCTGCTTTGTAAAGATCAAATGCCAAAGTCCTTACCTAGATTTTTACCCACTTAGGGGTGGGACATGGATTCTGTATGAATCCATGGATTCATAAAGATCAGAGGCAGCCATAAGGTCTCGAATTCAGAAATTCAGTCACTTCTAGGCTAATCTGTAGAAACCCCTTGTCTTCAGGGATGGGTGTCCAATCCCCCTTCTTCTGTTAATTTCTATTTGGAGAAATGAAAAATCAGTACTGCTAAAACCAGTGGCCACTCACATTTTGAAGCTGGACTGTGCAGATGAGGCGTGTGGTTGTGAGTGCCTAACTGAAGGTTTTGGCCCCTCTCTAGTGTGGGGAGCTGCTGCTGCTGTGAGCAGATCATCCTGCATTTCACTGCTGGGGGCCTCTCTTTAATTATTGAGTGCCAGAATAGATGTATATTGAGTTACCTTGCTGGCAAATATAATCTCCAGCATCTTGTGTAACTGCAATATTCTCAGTTTTCCTGCCTGCAAAGCATGGTCTTCTTCAAAGAATCTAAAACAAGACAAAATATTGTTTCATATATTGCTTGTCTAGCAGTACATGTTTCCAGAGAACAACAGGTTGCACACTGGCTTTGAGGATAGCCTTCCCTGGCAGCATGGATTGCTCTTATGTACAGTCAAGCCTGCACTTGGATGTGCAGCAGAATGAAGCAAGATGTGCACGGTGCACTTTTAAACCAACCAACCGAACCAAAAAACCAACCTCCAAAAAATTCAGAAAAAAGAGAGAGCCGTCTAAGCCAGCACAGCTTTATGAGAAAAAGTCCTGCTTATCAAACCTGATTTCCTTTTATTACCAAGTAACCTACCTAGCTGATCAAGGAGAGTCACTTGATGTAGTCTTTTGGGATTTCAGTAAAGCTTTCAGTACTGTCTCTCATAACATCCTTCTGGACAGACTGTCCATCTCACTGCTGGATAAACGTCATGGGATGGGTGAGCAGCTGGCTCACGGGTCAGGTGCAGAGGGTGGCATGAGACTGGCACCAGTCCCTTGGTGGAGTTTTGCAGGGCTCCACCCTTGGCCCTGTGCTCTTCAATATCTTCATAAATTACTCGGGTGCAGGACTGGAAGGATACTAAACAAGTTTGCAGATGATAAAAACTGAGAGAAGTTGTTGACTCCCTCAAAGGCGGGGAGGCCTGCAGAAAGACCTCACCAAATTATAGGGCTGGGCAATCACCAAACTTGTGAGGTTCAGCAAGGGCCAGTGCCAGATTCTGCACCTGGAATGGGGTGGCCCTGGATCCACAGGCTGAGTGGGGAATGCAATGCTGGAAAGCAGTGCCTGGAAAGGGCCCTGGGGTCCTTGTTGACAGAAAGTTGAAGATGAGTCAGCAGTGCCCTGGCAGCCAGGAGGGCCAGGCGTGTCTGGGGGCATCCGCTGGGCAAGGGAGGGACTGTCCTGCTCTGCTCTGAGCTGGGGCAGCCTCACCTCGAGTGCTGGGAGCAGCCCTGGCCACTGCAGTATCAGAAAGGCCTGAGGCTGTTGGTATCAAAAGGAGGGCAGTGATGGTGAAGGGCTTTGAGGGGAAGCCAGATGAGGAGTGTCTGAGGGCTAAGCCTGGAGAAGGGGAGACTGAAGGGAGATCTCATCACAGTCTACAGTTTCCTCATGAGGAGAGGGAAAGGGGCAGAAGGTGATCTCTGTGGTGACCGGTGGCAGGACCTAAAGGAATGGCCTGAAGTTGTCAGAGGAGGTTTAGGTTAGATATTAAAAGTGTGTGGTCAGGCATTGGAACAGGCTTCCCAGAGAAGTGGTCACAGCATCAAGCCTGACAGAGTTCAAGGAGCATTTGGACAATAGCTTCAGGAACATTGTGTGATGCTGCAAGACCAGGAGTTGGACTCCATGGTCCTTGTGGGTCCCTGCCAACTCAGCATATTCTGTGATTCTGTGGATTTTGCTCTCACTGCTCTGAAATGTTCCTTTTGTGAGCTGTTGCTGTAGAAGACCTGGCTGGCATGTCTTGATGGAGCTGCAGTGGAAGTTCTGGCCAAGTGGTGCATGATTCCAGAGGCTGCCTGCACCCGTGCAGCTGTACTGGTGTCACTTGCAGGAGCACTTTGAGATGGAAGTGGGGAGAGAAAATCAACATACACATTTATAATTTTTCCCATCTTGCAGAGGTGCAAATAGTGGCCAGAGTCCCCTCATCCCTTCTCTGTCCTGCTGTCGAACACAAGCTGCAGGCACCAGAGCTGTGAGCCACGGATCCCTTGACCTTTGGTTCCTGTAAAATCCTCTGGATAAGGAGTCTCCGGTGCTCATAGCCATGATACAAATTTCCATATGTTCTTTCTAAGTATGGCAAGCAAACCTTGCCCTTCCTTATTTTACAAAAGAAATAAAACTGGTGAATTCCATGTAATCCTGATGACAGTTAACAAAGGAAAGAAGCATGACCCAATGCCTAAACGGAAGAAAAGGCAGTACTGTGGTTAGTTGAATACCTCTGTTAGTCACAAGTTTCAGGGAATTCCCTGAGTCAGGCAGGAGCGGTGAGCCCGAGCTCCCCCTGTGTCCGTGCTGCAGCCGCGCCCGGTCCCGGCAGGGCGGGGAGGCTGCGGGCTCCATCTGCCGCCCTGCGGGGACACGGCAGCGACAGCGGGACCGCGAGGCTGCTGGCTGCGCTGAACTGCGTGCGCTCTTCTTGCTCTCTTTTTTCTTTCTTCTTTTCTTCTTCTCCCCTGTGGTTTCCAGACCCCTTCGCTTCCAATCCAGTTCCCTGACTGGGACATTGTGCAGGTTTGTAGCTGGGGACAGTCCCCGCTTGTTCATCATGTCATGTGAGGCTGGAGAAAACAGCATGGAAACAAAGTGACTTGTACACACACAGAGAATTGGAAGCAGAATCTGAGATGAGCCTGGATTTGCAGGCTGTTTATCTGACGGGATGGGGTTCATGCTCATGCTCTGTATGTTGAATACCGAGAGTTCTTGGAGGGCTGCAGGAACAAGAACAGGATCAGGATAGTGCTCGGTTCTGGGGCTCCTTGCTTGGTCTGCCAGTGCTCTCCTTCTGAATCTCCTGTCCTTGTACAGCCAAGACATGTTTCTTCTATACTTACCTATGCCCGGGCATTTATATGAGAATGGAGCTCTCCATGAGCCATAGGTCCTCTTCTGCCAAGCGTGGGGATGCACTGAGGGGTGTGAGCCCTGAACCCAGGCCTGTATGCAAGTTCTGCAGGCAAATTTGGTTCTCAATACTTTCAGCTAAAATCCTACTCTTTGCCTTGCAGATTGTAGCTGAATTGTGGACCAGGTTGTCCAGGGCAGCTATGGCTGCCCATGCCTGGAAGTGTTCAAGGCCAGGACAGGGCTTGGGGCAGCCTGGGATAGGGGAAGGTGACCCTGCTGATGGTGGGGTTGGGGGACAAGATTGTTTTTAAAGGTGTCTTCCAACACAAACCAGTCTGTGGTTCTATATTGAAAACAGAGTATTTTCCCCTGTCCTTGATATCTGCAATCACCTGAGTTAACCCCGCTGTGCTGGGTGAGGTAGTGTTTTATATACCTGGTACTGCCCAGTTTGAATAACTTCTGAAGGATAATGTGTGCAGTGTCGTTCTAAAAAAAAAGCCAGATTTTAGGATTTAGAATACTGGGAAAAGGTGCTAATTTCTCTTTGCAAGTGATTTGCTGGTAGTGAGAACCCATCATTATTCAGTGCTTGCAAGGAACTGAGAAGTGTCTGGATTCTTAGGCTTCCACAAAAAGTTAACTGATAGTTCTGCACTGATGGCAGGAAGAGTTTGAGCTTACATTATTTGACTGGGAGAGCTTGTCTCAAGTTATGTGAACAGATGTTTCAGATTTGAGTTCAGCCTGGCAGAAAAGGGATATCAATCTAGTCCTCTGAATTTGCCGTCTTTTGCTTGGGAAAAAAAAAAACCATAAGTAAGTTTCTTTTTGTCCTTTTAACTGGATTTTTCTTTACCGTGAAACCAAAATGCAGACTCTCCTGGAAAGGAGAGAGTCACTTTTATCCAACCCAGTGCTTAAAGCTTTTCACCTGTTTGCTCAGCTGCCTTGTATTTGTCAGCATTTTCATGTGTGGAGCTGCAATTATCTCTGAAAAACATCACAAAGAATTAAACACCCCAAAACCTCCCTTCAGAAGACATGGTCTGCTTTCCACATTTTGGTGCATTACACAGCCAGGCAGCCCTTTGTGTAGTGGCTCGTGTGCTGCAGCAAGAGGAATGTAAAAAAGAAAAACCAAAAAACTTCTTCTGACACAGCTGTCAACAATTAAAGTGTGTGAGGCTTTGCTCACAGAGGTTAGGGAGAAGCCCAGGGAAATCTGAAAAAGCTTTCAAAAGGAAGCACTGAAAATACATGCCAGAAATCAAGGAATAGATTGCAGATGACAAATACACTTCTCCACAGACTGTCGGGGAAGAATTTGGTTTGACAGTGGCTCTGGAGCCATGGAGCTGTGCTGGATGAGGCTGAAGGTGGCAGTGGATGGAAATAATTAAGCCAGATAAGCATGCCCAATACTGACTTTTATGGGAGAATTCATCCATGTATTCAATGGGCAGATCCCACGGATGGCTGGAAGGTGGAGGACTCCCACTCCTGCTGATGCTGCCGTGCAGTTTTTATAGCATGCCTGCTGTCTGCAAGCCCTGAGGACCTGTTTTGAGGCAGAAGATGGTGTTGTCACCCGCAGTCGGGGACAGGGCATCAAAATGATGAGCTGGAGTTGGAGAGCAGCAGGTGGTGGCACTGGAATGACGTGTTGTAACATGCCAGTCCTTGGCCCATCCTTGCAGGGCTGGAGGAGATCAGGTCTGCCATGAGCAGCAGATGAAGAGGTTAGAAGTGAGAGGAGCACCTGCACACATCAGCCTGGGAGCCACGGGGGAGGCCGTGCTGCCAGGCCCCGTGGGCACAGGCTGTCCCACCTCCTCTCTCGGGCACAGGGAGCTCCCATGGCTGGGTTTAGCCAGTGACCCTGGGCGTGGAGCTGCTGACTAAACCTGGCCCCAGCAGCATCCCAGAGGCCATGAAATCTTTGGGACTGGAGGAAGGGAGCTGAACACCTGTATATTCTCCTTGGAGCCAGCACAGCCAGTGCAGCAGAGCTGTCCCCACACTCAGGACAGCCCAGCCTCGGGTGGGAGCTCTCCTGGCACATGGGAGCACAGAAGGAGTTGGTTGATTGTAGTCCCTTGTTTACATGGTAGCAGAGTCACGCTGTAGGCATGGTGCAGACCCTGGAAGTTTGCTGCTGCTGCAGCAGTGTTTGTAGCTTAGGCCCTCAGCTTCCCAGGGATTTCAGTGCTGTGTGATGTGGAAGTTGCTCACCCTTTCCCTGGTCACCCCTTTTTCCCACAGTGTCTGCTGAATTCTGCCAAATTCATAATTTATTCAGCTCTCTCTCACTGCAGCCCGTTTGATGCAGCCATGAAGAGAGCAGGTTGAGCAAGGCTGGGAGTTCCCCAGGCCCCAGAGAGGACTGGAATTGTCCCGGTCTCCTGGGGAGAGCGCGAGCTGGTGGGAGATGGCATCTGCAGGGCGCAGTGAGCGGTCTGAAATCACATCTAAAATAGCTGAACCGTGACATTTTCTCTTGACAGGAGTGGTGAAAGGCCACAGACGCTTCCTTTCTGTGACTCAGAAACTTGCAAATCTTCTTTGATTTGCACCTTATAAGTAAAATTAGCCTGTGCCTCGCTGCTGCCAAACTCTTTCAAAGCAAAAATACTTGTACAAAGGAATTCAGCAACAGAAATGCAATTCACTTGTGGATCAGATTATTATTTCTGACTGAAGTACCAGAAATGCTTGCAGGGATTTCCACTTTGCCTTTGAAAAGATGTCCGTATTGTTGGTAGAGAAATAGCTGCTTGGGAGGATAATTCACATGTTAGGGGATAGGGAGGGGAATGAGCCCCATGGGGCTGCTGCAGTGATGAGTACAAGAGTTCAGCTTTGGCTGTAACGTTCAGTCACTTTGAAACAGGGATCTTCAGCTGTTGTTATTGGGAATGTTGTGACGTGAGCTGCAATTGCTGCTGCTCAGCAGGACATTTCCAGCCCTGGGCCTGAGCTTTCACCCAGCAATGGGTCTTCATGCTTGCTTATGCCTTGGCATCCCAGAGAGCTGTCAGACACATTCCTTGCATGTGGGTATTCCTCAGGTGAGACTTAATGGAGAGAAGGATTTTGTTATTCTTACGGCAGCGATTGTTCGTGACACTGATGAATGTGATGTTACCTTGAAATATGAACTCACCATCAGCTGTGAGCACCAGTCAAGAAAAGATCTGGCACTTAAAATCCATGCTGTTCACAGTCTGTGTTTTGCAGCCAGCTGTAACTGAAGCCTCAGTTCCCGCGATGATGCTCCTGGGGACAGAGCCCGATGGCATCTGCAGAGTGGGGCATGGAGGCCAAGGGACCCCGAGCCACAGGGAGGGACTGCAGCCCCTGTGCCCCTCTGCCCATGGAGAGACAGCAGAACGTCCTGGTGCCCTCAGAGCCAGCACAGAGCAGACATCTCCAGCAGGTTAACTGCCTGGGACAGCCTGGACAGCCAGGGACAGCGGGAGCTCTGGACTTTAACGCAGAAACTCGTTTGCTCATAATCTGTGGGGATGAGTTTTGGAACAAAGCCAAGAGTGCTCTGATCATAGGCTGAAATACTGACATAAATGGTGGAAGGAATGGATGTCTGTAGTATAATATATATATAATACACATGCAGACATTTTTCTTCCTGGCACACCAAGAGTTGTAAACCAAATGAGTACAAAAGCAATTTACTTAAGAAAGAGGCACATTGCACTGGAAATAGAACGGGTTATACTACTTTACCCCAAAATAATATACTTGATATCTTTGGGTGTCAAGTGAAGCCTTTCTAAACAATGACGTGTTTTTGTGGCCATCTTGGCCAGGTTTGTTCTTTCTGCTTGATGAACAGTGCATAGAGAAGGGGATCTCCAAGGAGTGAATTTTTTTGCCCTTTGGAAATGTGTGTGAAAGGGACAGCAGCATATGGACTTGGCATGCCCCAGGCATGGCTGTGGGAGCCTGGAACATTTCGTGCCTGCAGCAAGTGTAGAAGGGAGGAGGAGAGTGGAGCAGGCGACTGCAGTGAGCTGCGTGGTGATGGCATGAGTTACCCTCTGAGGGCAGGAGCAGCAGGGGGGCCAGCCCTGACCCAGTCTTCATCACAGCTGAGGTGGGGAACAGGCCTCATACCGTGCTCCTTCCTTGCCTCAGGGGACGCAGCAGAACTGGGCGGTTCTCATGAATTGCCACAGGCAGCATCTCGACCAGAGAGTGCAGATAAAATTGCTGGCCACGGCAAAATCAAGCCAGGTGCTGAAGGAAGGGACAGAAGGTGGGCTGGCTTTGGAAGCACAGCTCTGTCAGCAGTCAGAGCCTTCAGCTGTGAATGGAGGCTTTTCTGAACGTACCACTATAAGATGTTTTTATGGATCAGAGACTCCAAATATTGTACAGAACAATGAACTAAAAGTGAGACCATAGAACTCTTGCACAAATTGCAGATGAGCACAGGGCAGGTGAGCACAGCACAGCCAGGTGGGCACACACAGCACACACACTCAGAAAGCCTGAAAGAGGCTGCACGTGGCCATATCCTGCACAGCAAGTCTTCAGCACATTGTCTAAGGCAGAGCTTGCAGCTGTAAAGGCAGTGCATTTGGTCTCTCATTATGGATCTTGGAGAACAACCCATTCAACTTGGAAATAACTTGTACAGTTAAATAGGGTGTGTTTTTCTGTGCTCCAAATGTGTGATGCACCCCAGGGAGGTCCAGTGAAAGGTTCATGTGCCTTTCAGTAGGTGTTATTGCCCACCTTAACAGAAGATGTTCTGATTCACGTTCAAGGAGTACTGATAGAGGTTTGGGCCTGTGTCCCACTGACATCCTGAGCAGATGCTTTTAGTCCCTCGCTTTTTGCTGTTGGTATCTCCCCGCTTTTCTTGGAGCAGCAGCAGCAGCAGCACTGGTGTGGCCTCGCTGCCAGACGTGCCTGCCCCAAGGTCCGGTGGCGCCGCGCCACGGCCTCTCCGTTTCTGTCAGGTGCTGTCCTGTCTGTTCTGCACTGCTGGTGGTTCCCACACCCTGGCAGTGAACATCACATCCCATTTTTGTGAAATGATACTGATTTGCAGATACACAGTCTCTTCCTAGAGCTATGCCTGCCCCAGTAACTGCTGGGAACCCCACAAGCCCTGGCAGAGGTGGCAGAACTCCCCTGTGTGCGAGGCGTGCCAGGCTCACGCAGCGCTTGCTCATGGAGCAGGGAGAAGCATGAATGGGAGCAGATTTTAGGTTTATTTTAGTCAAGAAAATCCAGGGATGTTAATTACTGAGCTGTCATCAAGTTCAGTGACTGCAGAACCCAATTAGCCTCTAATTTTAGTTTCATGCTAATGCCATTGTCAGCTCTTTCTGTACCACAGGTGAGGCAGTCTTAGATGTGGCTCCACAGTTGCTTTGTGTGGGTGGCTGCTTCCTAGAACCTGACACACAGCAGAGAAATTGGGGCAGCATTTGGAAATGCTTTGAAAGGCCCTGGGGTTTTTATACAATTTTTTTTATTGCTGTCCCACTGCTGCCACACACAGGGCTCACGTGGGCACCAGCCCTCATGAGGCACAATTTCCCCTTGGCTGACAGCCCACCTGGCAAATGATAAGGCTCAACACAGTCCTGCTGGGGGTCTGAAGGGGGGAGGCTGCTAATTGCAGGATGCCCTAGGCATGCACCCTGTACCTGTAAGCAGCAAGGAAGGACTGGAGTGTTCCTCAGGCAGTGGCCACCTGTGGCTTTCTGGGAGACAGCAGCACGGATGCCAGCTCTGTCCCCCTTGTGCTGGCATGGTCTGAGTGCTCTCCTGGACATGTGTGCTGTGCTCCATGCAGCCCTGCTCTGGGCTGCAGCAGTGCTGAGCTCAGCCTGCCCAGGTTCCTTGGCACCAGCAGGGGTGGGAGCTCCAGCTGTGGCTGCACTTTGTGGCATTCTTCTGCTTGCAAGTATTTCTGCACAGCTCTGGTCTCCCCATGTTATTGCTCATGGATCTTGTACTGGTGTAAAAGTGGTGCCTGTGGAATAGCCTGGGCTGTCTGGAAACACCTGGACACAGCTGGGTTTGCAGCACAGTGGGGAGGTTGGTTCTTTTCTGGAAAATACCAAACACATAGATGGGGACAAATGGGAGATGAGTGCCAAGATCTGTACCAGGAGCTCAGCACTTTTATCCAGTGGAGCCACGGCATGGGAAAAATGTCCATAGGATGTAGAAGTTTATTTAAACGTGTATTTAATGTTGATGAGTGGACCCACAGCACAGCTTTCTGACTCGGAAGCCAGTTGCTGAAGAGCAGCTGAGCTTGATTTGCAGAGAATTGTTGTACTGCAGTGGATTTGCAGGTGCAACACAGTGACATTTTAACTGTTTGGGCTTCCCTGTTGTGCTCTCAGCCATCCTGCAGGATACACAAAGGCTGGAGGATGACCATAACAAATTTTCCACAAAGAAGCTCAGTGAAGCTTCAGAAATCTCCACTGGTTCATGCTGCTTCTGAGACATGTCCAAGCTGATGGTCACAGATAGGTCCTTCTAGCTCCTTTTGAAGGTTTGAATGCTTTGTTTCCCAGCAGAAGAGCTTTTCTGGGCGTTATTTGTGCTGGACTGACCTTCAAATAAAACTGTTACTAAGACCTGACAACATAGTAGGTATGACAGCCCTGTCAAGGAATGGATAATCTCTGTCTTTAAATACACTTTCTATTTATGTTGGCAGTGTACAGGCATCTCAGGATTTTACCTGCTATCCCAGACTTACACTTCAAAGTGCCACCAAGGAAACTTCTCTGCATATCTCTTTCTATTTCAAAACTTCTTAACTGAATAATATGAGTTGGCAGATAAATCACTGCCTGTTGAAGCTCACAGCAGAAGAATGTTCAAAGGGAAAAGAAAATATTTGGAGAGTATTTTTTTACTATCATCAAACAAACCTGGAAATTGTATCAACTATGGGGATATACCAGTTGTTCCTGCAGCTTAATTTTTCATGGTTAGTTTATTTTTCATGTTTATCAGAATGTTTCAGTTCATACTTCAGACACCTCAATCTCTGCAAGTGTCAGGTTCCCCTGGGGGGGCCAGCAGCTCTGTGTGCCCCCAGATCAGCTGGCAGACATCTGCCTTGTGTTAGGAGAAACATGATCTTCCCACTGGCTCGGACCCATGGAAGGGGGTGGGAACACTGTGAAACTGCTGCTTAAACCAACACATAACCCAGCATTTCAGAATAAATAAGCAAAATTAGTTGCCTGCATTTTCTCGGGGAAAAAAAAAAGTTGAGCATTTTCAGGAAAAAATGATGCTTTTCCACACTTCCTTGTAGAAGCTGCTGTGGATGCCAGCCCTGGGATGGGCTGCTGGGGACTGAGCCACAGAGGGATGGTGGAGACTGCTGTGGTTTTACCATCTGACTCCAGATCTGGCTTCTGGCTTTGTCTGACACTGCCAGTGCAATCAGCAGGGCTTGGCTGGAGTTAATTGAATTAAATGGACACTTGCCAGGGACACCAGTTATCTCCTGCAGTCATTAGTGCAAGAAGGGTGTAAGGATTAGCTCTTGTTTGCTGTCTCAGGTGTTAGTGGTGATACCAGCTCACATGTTAAGGTCTTGTCAGCAGCAGCATGTTCTGGAAGAGACAGCAGCCTCCTTAGCTGATAATACCTGTACCATTTCTTTCAAATGCAGGTATTCCTCATTGGAGTAATTTTTTTTTAGTCCTTGCTTCGAATAGTTTAGTGAGTTTCATTTCATCTCTCATTTCAGGGAATCGGCAAGCGTCTAAGACAGATACACTCCCTTCTGACTGACAACACTTCCCAAAGATTCCCTCTCCAGCCCCTGGAGCCTGCTTCAGCAGCCCTGGGAGCACGGCCATGGTGAGGGGTGAGTGCTGCAGAGGGCTTGCTGGGGCTGGGTGTTGCTGTATCAACTCTGCAGTGGGGGAGGAAGGACCTGAGCTCTTGATTTCTGAAGGATATTGCTCTGATAAATAAAGAAAATATTTAACTACTGCAGGAAAGTGTGGAGATTTGCTCTTTGGCATTCTGGATGAGAAATTCTGGTCCTGAATTCTGTACAATTACTGAGACAGCAATGGGCACGTGCCCATGGTTCTCCTGCAGTGGTGCCCACATGCCACGTGCCCAGTCCCAGCTGAGGCAGTGCCTGTGTCCCACCCACGGCAGTGCCACTTCCCATGGCCCACATTCCCCATGTCCCACCCACAGGGGTGCATCCTCTGGGTGGCTCACCCGGAGGTGAAGTGCTGCTGCTTCCTGGGGCTGGGGAGCGCTAATTAACACTAATTAACGAGCAGAACCGGTGATGGAGTGCTGAGCTCAGCCATCTCTGCCATCCACAGTGTCTGGGGGAGGGCAGGCTCCTCGCAGGGGCTGTGGGGGTGCCTGGGCAGCAGAGCAGCCCTCCCCGAGCAGGCAGTCTCCAGAGCCCCGGGTGCTGGGCGCTCCCTGTGCGGGGCTGGCAGGAAGGTGCTGCCAGAGCCACGGGGGCTGTGGCTGCTCCCTGCGGGGCTGGGCCTGGCTGGGTGAGAGCAGCCAGCGCAGCAAACCCGGGCCTTGGCTCCTGCATGGCTCCGTGCTGCCAGAGCCACGGGCAGGATGGTGCTGACACTGCCAGGCCCACACAGCCCCTCTGAGCCCTGGCTGCTGGGAAGGGCCCACTCTAAACTCGCTTTGGGCAGTCTTAGAAATTGCTGAACTTTCAAACTAAGTTCTTGTGATTGAATATTTATTGTTGAACTCAGCATGAAATGTAAAACAAAGCCTAAAACTAGGGATGCTTTTGATTTTAGTGTAAATGCTGACAGCATTTTTAATTTCTACAGTATTTTAAGAGTGAATGCTTAAAATTATTCTGGTGTTTTGTGTCCTCAGCTGTTTTTCTCTCTACTGTGGTTAGCCCTAGAGTCTGCGTTGGAATGAGTAACATGCAGAGATCAGAGACTTACGACAAGCTCAGCCTAGAGGGGTTTAAGACACGTAAGTGTAGGATTTTCTGGCAGTGCCAGGGGGTCAGAGCTGCTTTATGGCCCCGTTCCACGTCAGAAGAACGGCTGAGGCGTTCCCTCGTGCTCACAGCTCTGTAACAGGGTCAACTTTCACCTGGTTGGAGCCTGCCAAGATCACCAATTTGAGTCCATTCTGCCATTGGAAAATCGTTCATTTTCATGGATAAGTCAGAATTAATGTTGTGTGGCGGGGGAGCGCAGGTCAGTGCAGGGTCAGTGAGGTGCTGACGGCCACTCTGGGGCCACTGGCTGTGACCTTGGCACAGACTGCCAGGGCCAGTGCTGGTGCCAAGGCACAGCTGCCAATATCTGCTGTACTCTGCAGTAGTATCAAGAAATACAAATATACAGGACTTGGGCAAACCTAAAAATCCACGAAATGCCTTTTGGTCTCTTTAACAGAGTCACATCAATGTTTCTTTCATGTAAATGTCCATGGGGCTTTGCTGCCTCCACAGTGAAGTGCATTCCAAACAGTAACTGCAATAACTAGTAAAAAGAATTATAGGGCGTGGGGGCAGAGCTGGGCTCCTGCTCTCCTGCAGCAGAGGCACTGCTGGTTGCAGCTTTGAGGTTGGCACTGATGCACTTGCACTGCACAACCATCCCTTTCTCAAATAGATATGTCACTTACACTTTCCTTAATTTAAATTTCAGCTATTCCTGCCTCTGTGCACATGCCTCTGTGCACATGTGTCTGACTGAGCGCTGCCATGTTTGGAGCTGCGTGGTGGCTGCTGGCAGAGCCCAGGAATGCAGCCTCAGGAACAGAACCCTGCACAGGCAAACTTGGCAGAACCTGGGCAGTGTCTGCAGCAGCAGTTAGGAATCTGGGGCTGGGAGCTGACTGTACTTGCATTCCCAGGAGGAAAAATCAGGGCCTCGATTGCCAGGTTTGCAATTTTTAAAAAGCCTTTACTTTAATGAATGTGCAGCCTAAGTGTCATTGTTCTTTTCTTCATTCTGGGCTGTTTTTCAGAAAACAAGATCAGTTTAGGAAATTTAAATCTCTGCTAAAATAGAAATTTTATCTAGAGAAGTCCCTCTGTGCTTCCATTCTTAGTATAAACCAAATTTATTCACTTCTGTAGTTGAAATCGCATTACTAAAGAACATAAAGTTTTTTTAGTGTTGCTTGATGGTTTTTGTCTGGTTTTGAATGGAAATTGGGATTGTATGACCATCTTGTGGCTGTAACACTTGTCAGTTCATTTAAATTAATGTTTTAGTTTCTTATTTATTATCGCAAAGTTTATTGGTTTGTTAGGAATAATACCCAAATTTGTGATGCTGAGAAGGTAAAGCTGTAGCGTGAGCCCACCTGGAATCCTCGTTGCAGGAGAAATGCACTGGGAGCAACCATGGACGGGCAGGTTCACCAGCACTCCAGTTTGTGAGTCTGTTTGTGAGTCTGTTTGTGTGTCTCGTGATTTTCAGGTTGTTTTCCATATCCTGATGCAACTGAAAGTCAGCCTTTTTCAGGGAAGTGTAGAATGTAATGAGCAGTGTGTTTGAAAACCTCAGCTGTTCCCAGGACACAGGTGAGTGATACAAACATGGCACAAGCAGGTGGAGATGGGCATCTTGGAAAGGAACCATCAGAGGAATCACACAGAGGTCGGGCTGGGCAATTCACAGGCCAGGGAGCTGGAGATGTGTGCAAAGCCACCCTGCTCTTCGCTCGGTGCTGAACTTCACAAAGAAAGTAGCTGGAAAAGTTACCCAGAAATAGATGACCTTTCAAAAGGCCTCTAATATACAATTACCTGATGTTCACTGAAGTGGTTCACGTGCTTCCCACTCTAAATGATTTTCTAGGTTCACCCATGTGTGAAAAGGGGTCTGATTTTATGGAGGAGGGCAATGGAGGAAAGAAACTTCAGAAAGGAGAAAAATATGCTGGAGGATTTTACTGGTTGTTTGCTTCAAGGGAAGCAAATAGATGCAGCCTCCTCAAAGTCACCTTTTGACTTTGAACTTTAAAAGAAAGGAGCTTGGGAGAACTCTGAGGTATTGACAGCACTTGACAGAAGCTGTTCCATGGAGATAGGTAGGAAATTTAGGATCCAGCGGAGTTTGCTTTCTTAGCCAGATTACTAGTTCTTTTTTTCCCCACAGTACAACAAAATTATTACAGCCCCTGTTTTCCTTACTGCCTTTTCTTTCCTTCTGCCCTGGGTCATCTGGCACAGGAGACCCTTTGCCTGTGTGGGCACCAGTGCTCACACCAGGGCTGGCCATGCCCCTGTGCAGAGTTTCAGCTCTGGTCCTGGACCAAAGCAAGTGAGTTATCTGGGACTGCAATCTATAGTGGGCTTTAGGCAAAATACTTTTCTAAGGAAATTATTTCTGTGGTTGGAACAAAGTACCTCTCCCCTGCACCTTTCCAGTGGCAGCTGTGCCTAGGTGCACACAGCAGTCTGGCTTCAATAGTTCAGTGTTCTCTTCACTGCCCTGACCCCCAGCAGCCCAGGGGGAAGGGGGCAGAGACCACCCCCACGTGGGAAAGGAGCAGCATTCAAAATCCCAAAGACTTCTTGAAACCAGGGAATGGCATTCCCACATATGATGAGAGAGCACACTGGGCAGTAGAAACTATGTTTGTATGGAAGGAAATAATTTTAAATAACCTTGGATTGTAAAGATTTTAATGAAGAAAAGGAAATGGCAGTCCCCTGCCCCATCTGCATTATCTGACAAAACAAACAGAGCCAGGTCAGATGGACAGGAGCACCAGCGCGGCGCTCGTAGCGCTGAAGCACTTTTCATTTGGTCGAGTATCTGTTTGTGGGGAAAAACACCCAAAGTTGAGCTTTGGATCCAAAGCATTAGACTTGCAATTCCACAGAATTTTGTGACTTTGGAAGTGTTCTATTGTTTTTCAGTATGAGCTCATGAAGCTGGAATGAAATTGTCCTTTTGGGACAAAACAAAATAGATGAAAAATAAATGCTCATGTCAGGTCTGGAGACCAAGGGGTCCTGAGCCATGGTCTTTAATAGGTTTCTTTTCCATCAAGTTCAGGAGCAACTTTGAGCAGGATTTGCTGCAGTTGAGGGAGACAGGAAAAAATCATATGAAAAGAAGAACCCTGAATAAGGTTTTTCAAAAAGCCATTTATATCTCTATAAGACATCCAGACGCAAAAGTGAATGGTGGGTCAGGAGTGCACTCAGGCACACGGTTCCAGCAGCAGCTCCCAGGTGCCTCTGACTGTGGCTCTGCTGGAAGCCAGGTCAGCTTGAGCTCACAGCAGCAGAATTGTGGGATGATCTGGGGCTCCTCATGCTTCTGCCTCCTCCTTTTGGAGGCCACAAAGTGTGCACATGCTGTGTTCCTGAATTCATGCCTTTTCTGGCAATTTGTTTGCCTGATCCTTAGATTTCTGTGTCCATCTCCAGGGCCCAGAGCTGTGCCAAGCTGCCAGCAGCTTGCTGAGACCATGGGCAAGTGCCTTAGCCGCTTAGGGCAGTGTGCTGAGAGCTAACCATGGCACAGAGACTGAAAGATGTGAGAGTTTCTCCTGGAGCCTGCTTTTAACTCTCCATGGCCCTGTTTGGGAATGGGCTGTAGTCACTGCATGCCTTTATCTTGAACTTGCACTTCATCCGTCTGGGAGGAAGAATGGAAGAAATGTTCTGAGAGAAAATTCCATTTATGTCTTCTGCCACCTGCTAATGGCATATGTGAGCTGCTGCATGCCAGTAGCTGATGGCAAAGATAACATCAGTGTGGAGAAAATTGTGCAGTGCTGAAAATGAGACTCATGTTCCAGATGACCCCATAGTTCAGCGCCTGCTGGGGCCAGGGCTGGGGCTCTGCTCACCAGCTCTCACACAGACACACACAGGGTGATGGCCTTGCTGCAGTGCCAGAAAGCAAATTTTTTAGGGCAGGCAAAAGGACAAAAGCTGAAAAGCTTCTATTCACATGCAGCCCCAAATCAGGCTTTGCTGCATGTACCTCCAGCCTTATTAGTGTGAGCCAGGATGAGGGAGGCTGACAGGAGGGAAGAGCTGTCAGAGTGCCCGGTGAAGCTGCTGCTCTGCAAACTGCCAGAATGGCAGAGTAGACACACTGGGCAGCTCTTCAGGAGTAAACATCCATTGACAGTAGGATCTTAGAAATATTTGAGGCACTCAACAGCAAAATCCTTGTTGCTCTTCACCCTTGTGGCACCCGGAGATTTTGCTCAGTGAGGGAATTCATGGTGTTTTGTGTGAACCGAGACGTAATTGCGAGCAACTACTTAAATAGCCTAATTATGTTTAGAGAGGGCTGGTCCCTGAGAGCTGCTAGGATCTGTGAATAAACATATTGACACAGGTGACCACCTGATCTATGCAGTTGGATCTAAAAAAAGACACTTTGCTAAGTTTAAATACCTCAAAGTCAAGCTGAGCAGACACCGGACGCCAGCAGCCGTGCCTGCCCAAAGCAGCAGGGCATGGGGCTCAGCACGTCCTGCCACCCGAGGTGTCCTCCTGAGGGGACCAGGGCCTTTAAATACCAGCCCTTAAATGCCCTGTGCACAGAGAAAGGTGAAGGGACTGGGCCCCCTGAATGGGGGATGGACAAGCCCAGAGGCTTACCTTGCTTAATCCTTGGGCAAACATGCTCAGTGTCTGCTGAGTCCAGCAGCTGATCCCACCTGTGCCAGCACTGCCTTGGGCAAACATGCTCAGTGTCTGCTGAGTCCAGCAGCTGATCCCATTGTACCAGCTGGCCTGGGGCTCCCAGGGGACAGAGGGCACCTGCTCCCAGCCTGGAGTTCCCTGGGAATGGAGAGAGCCCCCTCCCCACCCGGGGTTCCTAGGGGACTGTGGCCCTTAGCAGTCAGAATGTTTGGAAGAGAAAGTCTGTGAGAGAGAAGACGAATGTGAAGCTGTTGAATGTGTTCAGCCCTTCAGCACGGGGGTTGAAGAGTTCACAGTGACAGCTGAGATAAGGCCAGCCTGCTGGTGGGCCCCAAGCTGCCCCTGCCCCACCAGCCTCCTCCTCCTGGTGCAGTGAGCACCCAGCTGCCTCACCCCACTGTTAACCATGTCTAGATTCAGCACAACATAGCAGCACAGAATTATAATACCCTATGACATGGAAATGGGTCAGAAGCAAACTCTGTGTCTTTCTGTATTAACACAGGTACCACTCCTGGCTTGGAGGGTTTCACAGCCCTGAGATTTTGCTGCTTATGATTTGAAGCAACCAGCATCACCTCAGGCTATAGGCAGAGAAATTTCATTGAACCACGTTGCCTCTCTGCTAGACAAACTGCAGAAAGATAACTTGCTCCCAGAATGTCAGGGTTATCTGGCCACCTTCTAAACAGTCACTGCATTTCATGCTTAAATGCCTTTCAGTGAATTTCCAGTACAAAATGTGAACAGAGACAACTAGAAATCAACGTCTGGCGTTTCCTTTGCACCTCCCCAGAGGGGAGCGCTGTTGGCATCATGTATTCAATCCCTCAGCACCAGCAGACACAGGTCAGTGACAAGACAGGTGAAAGAATAAGGCCTGAGGTCAGTAGATGCCCAGTACAGCCCCTGAAGCTGCCTGCTTCCAGGAGCTGAGGCTGCTGCTCTTGGGGAAACAAAACTCCTGCCTGCTGGTAACCATCTTCAGTTACCATACAGAAGAACTTAAAAAGCTAACCAACAATCACCTAGTCAAGTGTTTAGGGTGGAAAAATATCAAAAATCAAGATGAGATGGACATGGCATGTGTCCTGCCTGGAATTCCTGGGAAGGTTTGCTGGTGGCATGCCTGGACAGGTAGTGCTGGTTGGACACAGGGCCAGGAGCACCCAGCAGCCTGATCCCCATCCTTCTGTGGCTGAAGGAGATGCAGGTGAAGCCTGGGTGAGGCAACTGCCAGGTGTTAGGAAAGATCACTTATGCCCACAGGTCACTTCCCCAGCAAGCTGTACCTTGTTCCAGGGGTGTTAGAGCCCTCCTCAGTGGCATGGGACCTCAAGGGGGCTGAGAAAACCCTTGGAGCAAATAAGGTGAATGGCACCAAACTTTCTGGGGAATCCATTCTGGGGAATGTTGCCCACCCATAATTCAGAGCCACTGCACAGCGAGGCAGTGCGGGCAGGCAGAGCCGTGCTCATGGCAGGATGGTGCAGGTCCCTCTGCTGTGCTGCAGCTGAGCCCATAACATGGAGAAAGAGAGCCTCAGTTGCAGGGCTGAGCAGGCAGGGTCAGATCCTGCCACAGTTTTGACTCACAGCTAGACACACTCCGTACTTTTCAAGTTGCAGAACTTAAGGTTTTTGCGTTTCAGCTCTGCAAATGCTAGTCAGTGGTTGAGCCACTTTTCATCTGTTAAACTTCTTGGGTTTATCCATGCTCCATCCAGAGTTCCACCCATTAAACTCTATTTTTACTGCCTTTCCTCACTTGTAAGTGGAGGAGGTCACCTTCAGAGAGGCTGGTTCAGAAAGCAGTGGTAGAAGCCATGGAGCACCCTATCCACTGAAGTCTCAAATTAAAGATGGGATGACTCTGAAAAGCATGATAAAGTCTTTGAAAATTAAGATAGTACTAGTGCAGACCCAAACCTGCTGCTAGTGTGAGATTCAGAAGTGTTGCTGCTGAACAGCAGTTCCATGCCAGGAACCTGCAGCAGCTGCTGTGGGTGCAGATCCATCCTTCTGCTGATCCTACAGCATGGGTTCTGGACTCCTCCAGTTCTTGGACTCCTTCACCTCTGCATCACCAGGATTTCCTCAGCGTGGTCATTAACAGCTCACACATACCTGCCACACCTTGCAGCACACGCCTCTGCATTCCTCACCCTGCTCCAAGACATGCTTTGTTCATGGACTCAGCTCTCAGAGCTCCCACTCACCCTGTGATTCACATGGGATCAGGTTATATGAAGTGCTGGCAAGTTATGCTTATGATGGGTTTAGCCCCAGCTCTGTCCTTGAAAGAACAGATCCCGTCACCTAACCAGTACTTTTGGCAGGTATTTTACAATTTGTATAAAGAAAAAATGTACTGGAAATACCTTATCTGTAGTGAGAATCTCTGGACCTCAGTACAGATAGAAATCCAGCAATGTCCATTGTTTGGCATGCTTTTGTCTGTTCTGTAACCTGTGACCAGCGCTCATAAGCTTTCTCCCAGCCTGTGCTCAGCTTTTAAAGCTTTTCCTGCCATCTCTCACCTTTGCCCAGTCTCCAGTGCCTGAGTGCTGCCAGTATTGACAGCTCCTGAGCTCAGTGTGCAGGGATGCAGCACCCGGGAGCTCTGACCCTGGAGGGTGCCTGGACTCTGAAGCTGGCACAGGCCAGATGGAAAATGGTCCCATCTCCCCCTTTCTCATTGATGTTCTTACACAGCACAGCAAATCAAAACTTCAGACAAGCACAACTCCTATTGTTGCTTGTTCTGCAGTCTAGAGGGGGAAAAAGGAGTCCCAGCTCCTATTTTCCACATGAGTGGGAACCAGTAGTGGTTGGCAGACCAGTGGCTGGTTTCTACACTTGGCCAAGGGGAAGATCTCAGTCCTTGCTTAATATTAAAAACCTTGGCTTAGGCTGATTTAATTTTCATTTTTTAAATTCTACTTTCAAATTTTATGTCTTTATTTTCAGTTTAATCCTTTCTTTTTAAGGTTTACATAGCATCATCTGCTTCTCCAATAGCTCTGTCCTTTATCTAGACTTACGAGCTGACTTTAAAAGTGGACGCTCTGATCATCACAAAAATCCCTCCTTCTGGTATTTTTGTTAGCATCAGCCCCCAGAACATGGGCCTTAATGAAGGGAACATATTCCCTACTGATGTGCCAGACAAAAGTTCATGGCTTTGTCTTGCTGAAAATGAAGTCTTGATTATTCATGCAGTTCCCAATTAGTCATTCCACACCCTTGAATTATTTCTGACAGATGTGAAATGCCTTGTGCTGAATTCCTACTCCAAGGAACCTTCTGCATGACTGGTTTATCAGTGTATGCAAGCAGACTCATGATTTACAGTGCTTCATCATCATGGCATGTGTAACACTGAACACCATGACTAGGGAAACCAGACCCACCTATTTTTGGTCATAGGTTCAGAGCCTCCAAAATCTGCCAGCAGCTGCACTGGGGGTGCTCACCCAGGGCTGGTGTGTGCACAGGGAAAGCCAGTTTATGCTGAGGATCTCAAGAATGGATTGTCTGAGGGAATATAAATTCACTCTCAGGGGTGATATGGACACAAGGGCTAACCTCAAGGCCCATTTCTGTCACTCTTCACTTTCTTGCTTTGTCTTTGCTGCCAGGAGTGCTTTTCCCACTGGCTGTGTGCTCAGCTGAGGTGCAAGGCAGGCGTGGTCCCTGTCCCTGAGCAAGCCCTGGGGGTCAGAGCTGCCCAGCAGGGAGGGAATGCCCAGCTTGGTGCCCTTGCCTGCTGCTGGCACTGCTCCCTGCTGTGTTTCCCTGCGAGGGAGTCACTGCACATCTCTCCACACATCGTCAGAGGCACACAGAAACTGATCCACAGCCTGCACAGCACAGGTCAGGGCTGTTTCCCAAAGGCTCCAAGGCTTCTCCTAAAATCGGGGGTCCCCAGGCTGGCCAGAGTACATTGATTTTCTCCTACAAGAAGAAGGTCTCTCAGGGAACCTTCTCTGAGCAAGAGCCTCCTCCAGAGCAGGAGGGCAGCTGCAGAGGGGGTGCTGTGGAGTGCAGAGGGCTCAGAGCTGCTCTCAGCTGCACCCACTGCCCCCAGGGACAGGAGCACAGCTCGTCCCGGCCTCTGTCCCCAGCACAGCAGGGCTCAGTGTGCTCAGAGCCCCTGCCCTGCCCGTGCCAGGGTGGACCTGTCCGGGAGCAGAGGGTTCCTCAGAGGGGCTCCCAGCGGCCGTCCCTGCTGGCACTCCTGCTCAAGGGCTGTCCTGCTCTCACTGCTGCGTTCCAGCTGCCATCCTGAGCAGGGGCCAGGCTGGCTCCGTGGGAGGTTGCAGACATCCCCTCTGCAAGGGGCGATTTTAGGCTCGCCGCGATTCCACATTTTTCTCCTGCAGAAGTCGCTGTCACTGCAAAACAAAATAATAGCACCCAAAGCCATATGAAGTCATTGTGGTGATTCCAAATTCATGATTCCTCTGGCTAATTAAAAAAGCTCCAAGCTTGCTCCAGGTCTTACAACTGTGAATTTTGTATTTGCAGTGGTGAAACTCCCCTCTTCTTTTTATCCACAGATGGTCATGATGATGTGTTATTGTTCCATAATGAATCATTTTTGTGTCATGTTTGACTTGGTTTGGGGATTTAAATTGCATGGCTCACTGAAGGGAATCTGTAATTGAGATACAAATCCTAGCACCTGTGAAAGACTTCAAGTTTTGTGTACACGCCTGAGTATAAATTTTTAAATCTATGTTTTACTACTTTAAAGGCATCTACACAGGATGTCAGTGGAGGTTGATCTGTCAGCACTCTGTCTTGTCAGCAGACCCACTGGATTCTGACAGCTGAGCAGAGGCCATTAATTAAAACTGCCAGGTTTTGTCAGGCCCTTGACATGCTCCCTCGATAATTCAGTCTTATGCATTTCAAGCGTTTGCAGCAGGAACAAGACCAAATCTTTCAATTTCCCTGCTCCATTCTATGCCTCTCTTTCTAGGAAAGAGGATTTATTCCTGCAGCAATAAACCCTTTGCGTTTTGAAGCGAGGGTGTTGGTGTAACTTGATTCTGCGTTGAGAAGTGCCAGGGTTTGTGATGGCTCCTCAGAGGGAAGCTGTGCAAAGGTTCTGGCAGTGGCTCCCCACCCTCAGGAAGGTTACAGTGGGTAATGCCACAAGTTTTGCTGGAATAAAGAGCTTTTTCTTACTGTTCTAAGAAGGTTCTTTGCTAGAATAAGCAAACAAGAATTGGACCTGACTTCAGGTCCCTCTACTCCCACAGCTATCCTCACTGGAGCTGGCAACTGCTTCTGGGGAGATATGGCCCTCAGCCAGTCATCCTTAAAGGAGAAGTGTTAGTTTTACATGTAACTATGACCTATTTTTAAATTTTTGCTATATATACAGATTTACTCTTTATAACACATCCATGGACCCTTTGGAGTGTATATGATGGAGAGCCAGTGGTCAACCCTTAGAGTCATGTTTAGAAAACACCACCTTTCTTTGTTTTACATGTTTATAATTGTCTCTGGCTATATTATTGTTTGAGAATTTCCACAGTAGCTTTCGAAATAATGTTGCTTTGTCTGGAGAGTAACACTGCTAAAAAGCACTTAAAATGTCAAATACAAGAATGGTTGTTTGCTTCTTCTTGCTACTACAACCTACCAGAGATGTAAATCATGACCCATATTGCTACAGCTTCTGAAATCAAAGTAAAGCCAAATAATGTATAGCCCAGCACAGACATATTCCCTAATGACACAGACGTGTGGTGCTGCAGCCCCCATTTTATAGGAGAAAAGGAGCATATATGAGCAGAGGTCAGTGCCAACTTCTCACTTCCTCAGCAGTGACTGCAGTTTTGTGTGGGACAATTGTCTCCTTCGATGCATTGCCCAGAGGTGGATCCTGTTCAGAAACCCTTCTCTGCCCCCGTGGCACAGAGGGCTATGGCAGCTTCTCGTGGAACCATGCTCAACTGGAATGTCACAGATTTGCCTCTGGGCCCAGCCTGAGCTGCAGCAGAGCATGGAGAAGGCAGGTTTCAGGTGAGACGGCAGATGCAGTTTGCACACTTGTGAGCGTTGCTGACAGCAGATTTCCATGTGGAAGTCACAGCAGTAGTGAATGCTCTGGAGGGAATTAGGGCTCCCACGCCTGCAGGAGGCAGCTGTGGAGGCAGGTATCTGGTGTCTCAGTGTCCCAGAGGATTTCCCCACAGCTCACGGGGGCTCAGGTGGTGGCTTAGAGACTCCATTGCCCATCTCACCGTAGCCCCTGGGGCATTCATTGTCTGCACAAACTAACGCAGTAGCCAGGGCCCTTCTTGTGGGCCTGCCCAGGGAATGAGGGACTCTGGGCCTCCTTGGGCCACCTCTCCCCTCAGTCAGCCTGCTGAGGAGTTTGCTTTTGTGCTCCATGGAGTGGTGGCGTCTCACAGGAGCGCTGGTTGTCAGCTCGTGCACGGCACGGGGCAGGGTGAGGAATGAGCATCATGCTGAATTAAAGGTGGTGTGAGCAAGAGCATCTGCCAACGTCAGCAGATACCTGAGGTCAGCAAGTTTGCATTCCTGCAGGTCAGAGAACAGAACGAGTGTGATCTTATGCCATGCCAGCTGCCCCACACTGCCCTCGCTGCCAGGCTGGCGACACCAGCCGGGCTCTGCAGGAAGGGACGGGGAGCAGGAGGGAGCAGAGGGGCACGGGCAGGCTCCAGGGGAGAGAGCAGAGCAGAGCGAGCCATTGCTCTCCCCACAGCGTGACACAGCCAGGCTCTGCCTGTACTGCCAGAGCCACAAACGCTCCCTCGGGAAACCAGACTGCGGGATCTGGTGTCTGCTCAGCTGGGGAGCACAAGAGGTATTCTCTGTAAAGTAATGGGTCCAGTCTGGTGTCCAACTCTGCCACGCCATCAGGGAGAGGACAGCATAGCAGAGGAATTGCATTTTCCTTCTCACTTGTTATTCTGTGTGGTCATGTATTAATTCTTAAACTCAACTCTTTTAATTATTTTTATAACCCTTACTAAGGTCACTCTGAATATTACTGTTATCCTTATAAATACACAACCCCCTTTCTCTAGAAATTTTAGCCATCCAGCTAACATGCCCTATGACTTTAAAATTAGTACAGAGAATTTATCAACAGAATTTAAAATTAAATTAAATTTAGGATGAAAGCTATACCTTACACCCTCAAGGCTTATAAATTTAGTCTTTTCCAAGATATAAGTGCACGTCCCCAAAATGAATATAGCTCTGAAAATTTCTTATGTTGTCAGACAGAACCAGACAGGTTTAGAGGCATACATATGTGTGCAAAAAAAAGTTATGGTTACAAAGGCACATCCTGGATTACAGAAAACAAATGTCATATCATGCAGAGATTTCCATAAGGGTGGGAATTGCTCAGGATTGGCATGGGTCAAGCATAACTTTAAATGCTGTTCCTTGGGCAATATCCAAAGGATCAGACTCCATATTGAACACCTTTGCTCCCTGTAAACTACGCAGTATCTAGATAAGTGCTGAATACATAAATAGATTTTTATATTGATGCCAAACCCAAACACCTACAGGTGACTGCAGCTGTTTGGTATCAAAGATAGAAGTCAATTTCTGAAGACCTACTTGGACAACACAATTATCCTTTTTGATGCATAAAACTTGAATAGGGCTCTGGGAATTAGCAACATAAAAATAATGTTGGTGATGAATTTAAGATGTTCCCCAAACACGGAATTATAAGGAAGCCTTGGGAGAGGTCTTGCGGTGAGCTTGGATCTTTCCACAGTTTTTAATTCTGAGTATTAGATTTTTCATAATCTGCAGTGGTTACTTGGCAACTGCTGTGGGCTGTTGGATGACCCATCTGGGCAGCACACAGCTCCTGCCCAGGGCAGGGCCCCACAGCTGCACATGGGGCATCCTGACTCTGCCCGTGCTGCTCCTGTTTTATAACTGCAGATCTCAGACAATGAACAATGCTTGATAGTCATCGACCTGATTTCAAAAATGGAGTAACTGTGATGCAATGAGATGAAGAAACTCGCTCGATACCATTGAATCAATTGATGTCCATGCAAGGATTAGACCCATTTCCTCATTCTTGGTGCCATTTGTAACTTGCCACAAAAGAACACTAAACCCACTTCTTATGGCCATTCTCCATGCTTCAACAGACCATGGCATCAAAGGACTAAGCAATCAATCTTCACTTCTCTCAGTTTGTTTTTTTTAAAGAATGACTATTATGAGAGAAACGAGGGCTTCAGCAGCTGCGGGAAGAGCCCTCACAGTGCATTCCTTCACCATGTAGTTCCTCTCACATTCTGCCTTTCTGTTCCCTCACTGCCCTCCTGAAGAAGCCTGAGTCCAACCAAGCGTTAATGCCTGCAGTGACACTGCTGTGGATCAGATTCTGATCCCTTTCACCATTAAAACCTTCTGTGAGTGTGAACCAGCATTCTGCCTAGTGAGACTGCTTATTGACCAGAAGGTAACTGCTGTACAGCACCCACCTTTGGATTGGCAGATCTCCAAATGTCTTAATGTACCGTGTGCTACTCCCTATAAACATGACTTTAAAAAAGAGGGATTGTCCCGAAGTCATGATCCTACCAGAAGCTCCCTTTTTCTTTTACAGCTGAGTGGGCCAGTGCCAGTGACCCCTGCAGCAGAGCATGCCCAGGTGGAACAAGGGCCAGCGGGCGTTGTCAGGCTGGGGGGGTCATTTCAGTATTTCAGCAAGAGGAGTCTGAAAAGTGTTAAGTCTAATGATTTACAAAGTGAAATCAGGGTTACAGGAATCCTACCTGTGTGCAGCTGTCAATGAGTCATAGGAGGAAGCAATCCACAGTCCATATTCCACAGGGAAGAGCAATATGGACTTGTCACTTGGGGTTCTTTGTACAGAATGCAGGTCCCTGTCAAGTTCCTGTCACTGGCTCTATTTCACATCCCACAGCTTGTCTTTGGGAGCAAAGCTCCAGCCCTACCCAGTTGTACCTGAGCTGATGTTGGTTGCCGTGCCCTCGGTCAGGCCCCTGGCCCAGCGTGGCTCTGGCTGAGCCCTGCAGGGCTGAGCTGAGAGCTGTGAGCAGCAGCTCTGGAGCCCTGTGCACCCCAGCACCGACCATCCTCAGAGGGCTTACTCTGAAGCCAGCACGCTCCTGCTGGCACAGGGATGAGAAAGCAATTCTGACAGGGAAAGATATCAACAGAAAATGTGGGAGGGAACTGAAAGCATCTCTCTTCTCCTTGCACAACTTCAGCTCCAGCTTTCCAAGTTTCTGCTGTTCATCACCTCTTCTACATGCGGAACAGAACCTTGTTTCCCTTGTCTGAGAAACACTATAAAGTACAGGCTTGAAAATCCTTTAGTCATTTAACGCTCAAAACCACTTTTCACCCCATATCCTACAGGGTCCCAATTCATCTGCAAAAACACAGATGCAGAAACAACAGGGTAGTGCAACGTTCATTAAACACTGCAAAATATGCTAAAGAGAGAGTACACAGGGCACTGCTCAGTGCTCACAGGACTAGGCAGGAGATCAAGAAACCTTAGATTTTAATTTGGGCACTGACTTGGTCTGAAGTTTTGAATAAAGAATAATTTACAATTTAGGTTTCAGTTTTACTGTCTGAAAAAAACTAGGAGGTATTATTTATAAAGCTTGGAGAACTTCCACAAAATTTGCCTAAACTCCACCTGTTAATTACATTTCAACAGAAGCTGAGATGTGTCTGTGTACCCTTCACAGAAGCAGCACTCCAGGAACAGTTCATGGTACAGAAGAGATGGCATATTTCTTTTAACAGTGGGGTGAAAAATGGTGTTTAAGGCCTGGTTCTGTGAAGTACACTGGAAGAAAACAGGTATTTCCTTATGCATCGTGGCCTAGGAAAAGATATTTAAATATGTCTGTGTTCTTAAAAAGAGAAATTTCAAATAAATTCTGTATGTACTGCCATGCTAATATGAACAGCATGCCTGCAAGCAGAAATTTAACTTTTAAAAAACCACCCCCTTTCTGCTGCTTGTGTGTACATTGGTATTACTCAACCTTCAGGTTCTTACAAAGCTCACTGTGAGCCTTCCCACATGCTAAATCTATCCTACTAGGTATTTACTTACCATTAGAAAAGTCTTTTACCACATGAATTAACACAGAAATATTTGCCCAGGTTAACTGTGATATTGGGCTACGTAGAATAAAACTACACTGTTCTGTATTTCAGCACCCTGCTTCCACAGAATTTTTCGTTCTCTGGCTTGCTCTGACCGGTGTGCACTCCCAAAGCCCTGGCTGGGTGAGCCCCTGTGCAGGCCAGCTCACCCTGGGTGCCAGCTCTGCCCAGCGGGCACAGTGCCACCCCAGGGCACAGAGCAGGCCCTGGCTGCTGGCGCTGCTGCCACAGAGCCCCTCAGCTGGGTGGGGAGAGCAGGAGCCCGTCCACCACGCCAGCCCCCACCTCTGGCAGGGCTGTTTTCTCAGAGCCTCGTCCTTTCCTTCAGCAAACTTCCTCCCAGCTCTCACCGTGTGCCCGGCTGCGTTTGCCCTGGCTCGGCCACGCCAGCGTTCCGTCCGTGCTGGCACTGAGGGCTGCTGGGCACGGGCACCAGGGGCACAGCAAACGGCCCCAGGGCACGACGTGGGCTCTCCTCCCTGGCAGCACCGTGCCACCTGTGTCACCACGGGGCACTGCCACCCCACTGCTGGCCCTGCCCTTGGCACTGGGCACTGTCACCCCACTGCTGACCCTGCCCTTGGCACGGGGCACTGTCACCCCACTGCTGACCCTGCCCTTGGCACAGGGCACTGTCACCCCACTGCTGCCCCTGCCCTTGGCACTGGGCACTGTCACCCCACTGCTGCCCCTGCCCTTGGCACAGGGCACTGTCACCCCACTGCTGCCCCTGCCCTTGGCACTGGGCACTGTCACCCCACTGCTGCCCCTGCCCTTGGCACGGGGCACTGTCACCCCACTGCTGACCCTGCCTTCACCCACAGGGCACTGTCACCCCACTGCTGGCCCTGCCCTTGGCACTGGGCACTGTCACCCCACTGCAGGCCCTGCCCTTGGCACTGGGCACTGTCACCCCACTGCTGGCCCTGCCCTTGGCACGGGGCACTGTCACCCCACTGCTGGCCCTGCCCTTGGCACTGGGCACTGTCACCCCACTGCTGACCCTGCCCTTGGCACTGGGCACTGTCACCCCACTGCTGGCCCTGCCCTTGGCACTGGGCACTGTCACCCCACTGCTGGCCCTGCCTTCACCCACAGGGCACTGTCACCCCACTGCTGACCCTGCCTTCACCCACAGGGCACTGCCACCCCACTGCTGACCCTGCCCTTGGCACTGGGCACTGTTACCCCACTGCTGACCCTGCCCTTGGCACTGGGCACTGTCACCCCACTGCTGACCCTGCCCTTGGCACTGGGCACTGTTACCCCACTGCTGACCCTGCCCTTGGCACTGGGCACTGTCACCCCACTGCTGACCCTGCCCTTGGCACTGGGCACTGTTACCCCACTGCTGACCCTGCCCTCACAGGGCACTGTTACCTCACTGCTGACCCTGCCCTTAGCATGGGCACCAGGTGGGATGGAAAAAATCAGCTCTGAGTTAATTAGGTGGAGAAATGTCCTGAAACTCAAAAACCCAGGACATCTTTGATCTAGACAGTGCTCAATTCATAGTAAGATCTATAATCTTCTGAGTGTGTCTCACTGAGGGGGAAAGGTGAGGAACTGAGTGCCTTTTGTATGGCAGCATACCACAACCAAAAGACCAAGAAAATCACAAAAAAACTCTCTTCCCTCCTTCTTCAGCTGATCTTTTCTTTGTATGACTGCATCATTTAAAAATTGTTTATGACTTAATACTGAATAAATGCCAAAACCTCATACTGGAAAACCAAAGGTGAAATGCTGGGGGTTTATAGGATAAATCCCACATAAACACTGTGCCAGACAGTGCATATGCTCACCTTTGACTGGGCTCTGGATAAAAGCCTGTTGTGAGTTCTCCAACAGGTGACCATCTAACTGAGATGGTCTGAGATCCACAGGCACTGTTGTGGGAATAGCTGTAGCTGACAGAAGCAGGCTTTCTGCTGCATCAGAGGCAAAGGAGCAGCAGGGCAGCTGTCACGGGAGGGCAGGCTCCCCCAGGGCAGCCTACCTGGAGCTGGGCTGGAGAGCCCTGACGCTGTGTGGGCAGGGCAGCCCGGGTGCCACGGGCCCTGCAGGCTCAGGCTGTGCCCCTGACCCTGCCTGTGCTCCTGCTGGGCCCCTGGCACTGCAGGACGTGGGGCTGTGCCCGGGGGCACTGGGCACTGCACAGCTCCGTGCCACCCATGAGCTAACACACCAGGTTCCCCTGAGACAAAGCCAAAGCCCAGTTGTGCTGCTCCTGTGTCTGGTTTGTGTTTTGTATTGGTGCTGCATTTTGTGCAGATCCCTGCCCACCCTGGCTGGAGCTGCCACTCCACACGTGCTGCAGGGCAACACCTGAACCTCCACGAGTTCCCTCCGGCTGCTGTCAGCTTCATGCAAGCGACAGCAGTGGGACTGTGCTTGGAAAAACACCCACCAACCCCCCATCCTTGTTTTGGAGTCTCTGTGTCCTGACTAGTCCCGACAGAGACCACAGCTCCTCTCCTTGGAGACAATTCCATGTTGAGAGCTTTTAATGACTCTCAGATGTCTTAACAGAATACAAGCCCTTGAAGAGAAAATTCTTAGTCTTAACTTGTAGAATTTATGAGCTAATTTTTATCCATATGGAATTATTTATAGTGCAACAGAGGAAAAAAATCCTCCAAATGATGATGCTGAGTATATCACCTCTTTGCAATGCAGTACTAAAGAGTTCCCACACCATTTAACACCTACAGGACAATTCCACTCATCAAAATTCTCATGGAGATTCTGTTAGGGCTTGCCATGAAACAGGTAATTACTTTGGGAATCCTAGTAGTGTAATTTAATTATTGTGGTATTTTTAATTTAACCCAGTAGTTTGTATCACTTCCATCAGTTTACTCTGACAAATGTCAGAACATTCACTTCCCCAAATGTTGTTTTCCCTTTTTTCTCAGGCTCCAAAACCTGACCTCTGAAAATTGTTTGAATTTGCAAACCCGATACACACTGAGATCACTTCTTCAGCATTAATGGACAGGTTGTGCCTTTTAATCATGTTTATAATGAAAGTGCACAATTATAAAATAATAATAACAATACAAAATGCAGGTCCTCATAAACAACTATTATTTGTCTACCCCAAACACTTTTAGTTGTGCTTAGCAAGCTCTCGATTTCTGATGATTCTATTTTAGTGGATTTCAGCAGAACTACTTATGTAAGACTTAAAACAAAATTAACAGCAGAAAAGCAAAGATTTATATGAAGAGAATTTAGGTTTATATTCACCACATCATTTTAGTGTCTGACAGCAGGAGTATTTCAGTAGATGCAGTCACAGACGTTGATAGTAGCTGTACAGTTGGATGAGAAAAGCAAGAATTAGCCACAGGAGCAGTATTTTTTTGGTATGTATTTTGCATACAGATTCCATGTGGAGACAGGGAATCCATCAATCCACTATCTGCTACAAACCCCACATTTGTTCTTTTGTAGCAAAGTTAGAGCTAATCCAGACTGTGAGTTTTCTGAAGCATGTTTATGCAGAAAAGGCCAGGGAACCAGTTTTGGCTGACTGCTGTCTCATGTCCTGCATGATGTGGTAGCAATAGAGCTGTCAAAAATTGCTCAGAACTTAAATATGTACATGTTTCCCCACACCTTTATTTATCCAGCTCTGATCTCTGCATTTGAATTCCTGCTTTGCAGGAAAAGGGGAAGGAGGGCATTGCCCTTCTGGAAGTGAAATGTGAGGGGTGCAGGTCCACATTCCCCTTGGAACCTGAGCATCCCACAGACCCAAGCAGGTGAGGTGGCTCCTTAGCACAGATACCACTGCTCCAAACAACCAGGGCTCCCTGGGATGTCCATTGAAATAGGCCATCTAAACATCCTTATTATGGAGTTGCAATGGCTTTAATGTCTACTCTGTAGACAAGTATTACATAAGTCCTTTAGGAACTCAGTTCTGAAAATGGATTTATAACTACAGATCAAATTGCACCACATAGTACTTATTTAAAATATCTGACAAGCTCTCTGAAGTTTGTCTATGTTCCCTTTTTTGCTTAGACAACATATTAAAAACAAATGCCCTGCCATTATTCATGCTTTTGACACTGAGTTGTAATTGATAAAGTTGGTGAAAAGTTGGAAGAATGGTTTATACACAAAGCAAAGTGATTACTTACTGTTCAAAGCAGAAGTTTTCAAGAAAATGAGCAACCTAGATTCTAGGAAATCCAGCCATGAATTATTGAAAAGTCCATTAAAATAAAACCACGCCAATCAGAAATATTTCAGACACACCAAGTCTATCAAAGAGATGTGGATTTTCTCCAATATTGATATCACACTTTACTTAACATGAGTTTGAAATAAATGAGAGAGTATGCTGCTGAACGCCACGTGAGCTCTCTGAAACCGTTCACATTTCTCTCTTCACTAGGTTAAATGAAACCTGATCTGGATTCCACTTGATCATAAGACTGGAATGCTGAAAATGCTGTAATCTATTTATACATCAAATTGAAGAAACATTGCATGTCTTTAAATTTCACTGCATTCCAGTGTATTAGCTAAACAGCAACAGTTTACAAACTGTTTCACGTTCAAACTGAGAAAAAGACAGACCAACGTAACATATTTATCCTAGAGCCAGGATTGATTTCCTGGCTTTAAAACTGTGGCCCAAACCCAGGTCTGCTCTGTGCCTTCCCTAAAAGCCTTGTTCTTGCAGCAGTAATTCATCATTAGTGCCAAAACATGGTAGTTGCCTTATGATGACTTCCAAATCCACAGTTCTTTTTTAGCATCAAGAACAATCCCAAACTACAATCCCAAACTAGATTTGCAGCTCAGATTTTGTCCATACTTCTCTTCCCTCTGCCTCTCAACCACAAATGGTTCAAAGTACAGCAGGCAGCAAGGCTGAGAACAACTGTGGTAAATAAGAGCAGCCAAGTCCCACAGATGAAATCCATACAGGGGCTCATTCTGCCCAGCAGGAATTGGCAGTAACCCATCCACCAAGAGACCCCCTCAGCCCCCCAGTGCCAGGCAGTCTCTGCAGCATGCTGTCATTGCCCTCAGTTATTTACAGAACATTTACACAACATTTACAGAACATTTACAGAACAGTGGTGTTTGACCCATCATTCTGACTAGAGGAGCTGCTCCTATTCAAACGCCACAACCTGTGCAGGCAAGATCTACAGGAAAAGTAAAGGTGCCCATCATGAAGAAGAGCCTAATACGCTAAAGGCCTGTCTGTTGATCTGTACAAATGTACATCCTGGATTTTAACATCTCTCAGTAAAGAAAGACACACCTGCCGCTGACATTTGATGGGTTTTGCCACTGACTTGAAAGGGTCAGGATCAGGCTAAAAACTGCTGGTGGTGTTTCATAACGTCTGTTCATTTCTACTTGCCCCTTCAGTGTGTTTCAATGTGTGAAACAGTGTCCATCTTTCTCACTTGTTATTCCTATGGGGTTTTTTCATTAGTTGTTGGATTTGGTGCTTATTATTTCCCATGTAGAAGACTATGAACACTACAAAGACAAAAAGCAATTTTTTTAGAGTCAGGAGAGAGGAAAATTCTGTGCTCTTTGTCACATGAAACTTTAAGAGCCTGAAGCTAAATACTGCAGTACTGTTCATGGTTCTCTGGATAGTTAGTGGCCTTTATAAATGCAAAAATCCCACTTAGACATTCAAATAACTGATTTGCCATTTTCTGTGTCCTTCTTCCCTCCAGCAGTCTGTAACCTGGTATTTGTCTTCCAGGTCTTGTGTCTTACAGCTTGAAATTCAAAAGAACTTGAAATTCAAATTACAATTGCATCTCAGTTGGGATTGAGACTATTTGGGGTACTTTAAAAAAAAGAATAATTTGAGTCAATGTCTTACTGTCTAGAACCACGAGTTTCATAAAGAGGAAAATGTACAGTTTACAGTAAGAAATTTCTATACTACTGTTTATTTTAAAATTTGTAATGTTAATGCAGGATTTGATATGGGTCACCAGAAACAGAGTGCACTCTTAGAATACCCAGTTTTTAGTAACTCCTAAATTTCTACTCAAATTTGAAAAGACCCTAGGGAAAAATAAACTGCTTGTCACTTGTTCATTACTGTGCCAGTATGTTACTATTGCTAAGACAGTATCACATGGCCTGACTAAAATTTAGGTCTCAGTACTCAACACACAAAAGAATGGTAAGTGGAGCCCTCAACAGTTCTCTGTATCTGCAGATAAGGCAGATGATGGATGGAAGAGAAAAAAATGAAGATCAAATAATGAAAAATAACTTGTACAAGGCTGTACTGCAGATCAATACCAACTGAGGGGTGAGACTGAAGCTCAGAAACAATCCCCTGAGCGTTTCCTACTGGCTCCCCCTCAAACAGTCTCAGCCTGGACTCCTGACCCTTGGGTAGATGCCCTATTTGTTAGATCAATGGCATCCCCAGGCTAGATTTTCGTCTCCAACAGTAATCACCTAATGTCATTTAAGGCTGAGATATCTGAACCCATGCACTCTAGATACTAATAAACTGACTCTTTTTAATATTTCTACATCTTTCTTTTGAAAAACATCGTAATTTTAAAGTTTATATCAGGGCTTTTCAAAAGCTTAAATGTACACATACACCTATTAATATACATTAATATTAATGTGTAATAATATATAATACATCTATTAACATACATCTTTATCCAGCCATGCATTCATTTCTGGGTGTGAGTGTGTGTGGGGCTGTGTGCACTCCATGAGCATTCAGGGGTTTAGTGTGTGCCAGTGACACACAGATTTCAGCCACCATCAGTGGAAGCACCCCCTTTTGACCATTTAAAATTCTAGAAACAAATAGAACATTGTAGTGCCATTTTCACTGGATATCTACAACTATCACACTCCAGAACAGCTTCTTTTTTAGTCTTCTATCACTTGTGGGGGCATTTCTGCCCTCAGTCCAGAGGCTGCGTGAGAGATACTTCTTTCACATGACTGGTGCATGATCTTTAAATGGCAAAATATGTAAAATATGTAAAATCACCCATAGTGAGAACAGGAGAACCACAAGGAAAGCCACTAAGGGTCTCACTGCCGCTGACACCTGTATGGGGATCCTCCTAGTGAAGAGTGGGAATGGTGAAGGTGATGGAGAGAGCGGGGCAGAATTACCCAAAGCTTTCAGGTGACAGAGCAGCACAGAGAAGGAGCCCGCAGCCCTTCCCTGCTGCTCCATCTGGCCTGTCCAGGTCTAAACAGCCAGCACAGGACACGGGAGGGTGCCACAGCAAACAGAAGGCACGTGGGAATTCTTTTGAGCTACCTGTGGCCAATGCTGTTCTTGAAGGAAAAAAAGGAATATGTACATGCTTGACACGTAATGAAAATATCAGCGTATTTGTGCCCAACATACTGGAATATTGTTCAGCACTAATTCAACGTCGCAAAAACATTATCAGTGTAAGGCTTGCAAGGCCGTTGTGTGGTTTACTGTGCGGATCTCGGCTAACCTGGCTGTGGGCTGTAGCAATTTTCATACTTGACTTTTCAGAAACCTTTCTGGTGTGTTAGTGAATCAGTTCACCTTATTCATTCTTGTTTCTTATCCTTTGACTATTTTACTTTTATTAATCTCCCTTTCTCTTTGCTAGACCACACTAGCCCGTTCCTTGTTGCGCTCCCGACGGCGGCACCCGGCCCGTGTGGGAGCAGCGCGGCCGCCGGAGCGGCGGGGACCGTGCCCTGCTGGGGGACCGTGCCCTGCTGAGGGACCGTGCCCTGCTGGGGGACCGTGCCCTGCTGCGGGACCGTGCCCTGCTGCTGCGGGACCGTGCCCTGCTGGGGGACCGTGCCCTGCTGCGGGACCGTGCCCTGCTGCTGAGGGACCGTGCCCTGCTGCTGCGGGACCGTGCCCTGCTGGGGGACCGTGCCCTGCTGCTGCGGGATCTGCGGGACCGTGCCCTGCTGCTGAGGGACCGTGCCCTGCTGCTGCGGGACCGTGCCCTGCTGCTGAGGGACCGTGCCCTGCTGAGGGACCGTGCCCTGCTGGGGGACCGTGCCCTGCTGAGGGACCGTGCCCTGCTGCGGGACCGTGCCCTGCTGCTGAGGGACCGTGCCCTGCTGCTGCGGGACCGTGCCCTGCTGCTGCGGGACTGTGCCCTGCTACGGGACCGTGCCCTGCTGTGGGACCGTGCCCTGCTGCTGCGGGACCGTGCCCTGCTGCGGGACCGTGCCCTGCTGCTGAGGGACCGTGCCCTGCTGCTGCGGGACCGTGCCCTGCTGCTGAGGGACCGTGCCCTGCTGCGGGACCGTGCCCTGCTGCTGTGGGACTGTGCCCTGCTGCTGTGGGACTGTGCCCTGCTGTGGGACCGTGCCCTGCTGCGGGACCGTGCCCTGCTGCGGGACCGTGCCCTGCTGCTGTGGGACTGTGCCCTGCTGTGGGACCGTGCCCTGCTGCGGGACCGTGCCCTGCTGCGGGACCGTGCCCTGCTGAGGCACCGCCGGCGTCCGGCCCGGGGCCCACAGCCCGGAGGGACACGGAGGAGCTGGAGCGCATCCAGGGAGGGGAACGGAGCCGGGAAAGGGGCTGGAACACCAGCAGGGGCTGAGGGAGCTGGGAAGGGCTCAGCCTGGAGCAAAGGAGACTCAGGAGGGCCCTTGTGGCCCTGCACAGCTCCTGCCAGGAGGGGACAGCCGGGGGTCGGGCTGTGTTCCAGGAAACAGGGACAGGAGGAGAGGGAACGGCCTCAGGCCGGGCCAGGGCAGGCTCAGGGTGGGCACCAGCAGGAATTTCCCCATGGAAAGGGGGGGTCAGGCACTGGAACTGCTCAGGGAGGTTTGGAGTGCCCATCTCTGGAGGCGTCCCAGGAAGGGCTGGACGCGGCACCCAGTGCTCTGGGCTGGGTGACAAGGTGGGCATGGGGCACGGTTCGGTCTCAGCGGTCCGTTCCAGCCGGAATGAGGCCGCGGTGCCGCGGGTCAGGGCTGCAGTCAGGGCCCCGGGCCGGGGCCGCCGCGCAGCTCCCGGGCCCGGCTCTGGTCCAACCGCAGCGGGAGCGCTGCCCGACCCCGCCCGACGAGGGCGCTCTCTCGCGTTCGCCAGCGCTCCGGCGGGGCCGCGCACTCTCCGCCGGCCGGGGCTGCGTGCGGCCGGGCGCGACCAACCCCCGGGGGGGGAGGGGGGAACTCGGCGTGCGCCGCCATATCCCAACTGTCCCCCGCGGGCCGCGCTCCCCCGCCACCCCCGCGCCGCGCTGCGCTGCGCTGCTTTGCGCCGGGCCGTGACGTCACCCGCCGGGGGCGTGGCCACGTCGCTCCCAGGGTGCAGCGCACAAATTGAGCCCCATCTTGGGCGAGAGGAGCCGCGGCCCTACCGCGCTCCGGGAGCTCCGGGGCCGGTGCAGCGCAGCGGGTCCGCCCGCCCGCGGCCGCTAAGCGCCGCTCCCCGGGCCGCCGCGGCGCCGGCACCCCGCCCGCGGCGGGGGTTTGCTCGTGGGGCGAGCCCACGGGCCGGTTGCGAGCAGGATGCGCCTGGCGCTGGTCTCCAGGTAGAGCGCGGAGACAGCGGGGGGGGGGGGGGTGGGACACGGGGCCGCCCGGGCCTCGCCCGGCCAGCGCGGGGCCCCTCGCGCGGGGCGGGCCGCGGGCCCGCTGCTGCGGCCCGCAGGAAGCCGCGGGGCGCTCGGAGCGGCCGCAGGGAGGAGAAGGAGGCCCGGCCGCGGGAAGAGGGCTGCGGAGAGGGAGGAAGAGGAGGAGCCCCGCCGCCCCCCGCCCGCCGCAGGAAGCTGCCGGAGGATGTACGGTAGCGCCGGGGGCCCGGCCGGCACGCCGTGACAGCCCGCCCCAGCATCCCCCTCGCCTCGCCGCGGCTGGCCAAACCCCTTCCTGCGGAGGAAACATGTCCAAGATGCCGGCCAAGAAGAAGAGCTGCTTCCAGATCACCAGCGTGACCACGGCGCAGGTGGCCAGCAGCATCACCGAGGACACCGAGAGCCTGGATGACCCGGATGAGTCCCGCACCGAGGACGTTTCTTCTGAAATCTTTGATGTTTCCCGAGCCACCGACTACGGCCCCGAGGACGTCTGCGAGCGGAGCTCCTCCGAAGAGACTCTCAACAACGTGGGCGAGGCCGAAACTCCCAGCAGCGTCTCTCCCAATCTCCTTTTGGACGGGCAGCTGGCTGTGGCTGCTGCTGGGGTGGCTGCAGGCCCCAACGGGGGGGCTGTGCCCAAAAGTTCGGCTGTGCCCCTGCCAGCTGTTGCTCCTGGCACTGCTGCGGGGGGAGGCGGCAGTGCTCAGGCACCCCCTGCCCCCGGGGCCATGTCTCAGACGGCGGCTGCTGCGTGCAGCTCACGCTTCAGGGTGATCAAGCTGGACCACGGTACTGGGGAGCCCTACAGGCGAGGCCGATGGACGTGTATGGAGTACTATGACCGGGACTCAGATGGTGGTGGTGTTCTGGGCAGGACTGGAGATTGCATTAGGCACAGCAGCACCTTCGAGCAGGCTGCTCAAGAGAGGGACAGTGGCCTCGGTGCCACAGGAGGCTCTGTTGTGATCTCGACTGTGCCGGCGTCAGCCCATGGCCCCGATTCTATAGCTGACAGCTCCCTGGCTGCTGTGTCACAGCTGCTTCAGACAGAGAAAATGAACCAGTCCTCTCTACAGCAACCTAATTTTGTCATTGGACAACAGCAACAGCCCGTAGGTGGGGCCGTGCCTCAGAGTACTACTCAGCCTGTGTTTTCTGGGGCTTCAGGAGCAAGTCAGCAAATGATAGCGCCGCAGCAACCACAGCCACAGGTAAATCCACAGGGTGTTTCACAGGCTGGACCCAACGGGAAAGGCATGGCACCTCCAAATGTGACAGTAGGGCAGTCAAGCATTCCTGTGGCCCAGCAGCAGGTGCAGCAGGCAAACATACCAGTGACTCAGCCTCAACAATTTGCTTATTCTCAGTCCCAGATTCCACCAGTGCATCTACTGCCGACGCAGTCTCCTGGGCAGGCTGAATACATGCAGCACATGACAATTATGCAGTCTCAAGGAGCTATTCAGCAGGCTACTACAAGCTCTGCTCCAAGTACTGTGGCCTCCAGCCTTCCTGTGGGGCAGGTGACGGGCCAGAACCCCTCAGCTGTGGGAGCGCCAGTGATGGGGGTGTCAGCGCAGCCCAGCGAAGCAGTGGGGCAGGGCTCGGGGCTGCTGCAGAGTGGCCAGGCACCGGCGAGCCAGCCTGCCCTCCCGCAGCCCGGAGGTGTGGTGCAGCCAGGCCTCGGGCATACGGGGGTTGTGCAGCAGAAATCTGTGACTCAGCATCCGATGGGGGGAAGCGGTCAAGTGTCGGGAATGCCTGGAGTTCAGAGCGTGCCTGCGGCTGTGCCCGGTACAAGTGTGCCTAGCGCGTCCACCACCGCCTCTGCTGCTATGCCAAACGTCCCTGTTACGCTGGTCCAGTCCCAGCTGACGAGCCACCCTCCTGCCAGCAGAGGCACCGGCGCGGTCCAGTCCCAGCACGTCGGACACTCGATGATGCAAGGTGCGCCCAGCGCGCCCGCCAGTCTGCCTCAGGCAAGCCTCGGACAGTTTCAGACCCAGGCCCAGCCCTTAGTAGGCCAGATTGATGATACTAGAAGAAAATCGGAACCCCTACCTCAGCCACCACTTTCTCTTATAGCTGAAAATAAACCTCTTGTGAAGCCTCCCATTCCAGACACTCTAGCAAATCCTCTTCAGTTACCTGCAAGTACTCCGATGAACAGTCTTGCCAGCTCTGTTTTTGGCATATCCATTCCTGTTGATGGTGATGAAGACAGGTATGAATTATTTTATAATGCCATAAAAAAGAACTGTGTTTTTAGGGGGGGCAAAAAGTCAACTTTCAAGTTATTGCCCAGTGTTTTTTGTAAATTCTTATTTTCAGAAGGTCATGCTGAGGTTCACCTGGACTATATTTTTATTTTAAGAGCGCAAACCATAACAAAGTATTTAGGCCAGTAGTGAATTGTACTTGTGTTTTGCAGGGTGTGAGTGTGATTACTTTTCTCACAAAATCGGGTACAGAGTATCCTGGAAGCTGCTTAATGCATGAATAATATTACCTCTTCCAAATCAGAAGACTGAAAGCTGTATTTTTGTAGCCAGTGGCTGAGGCTGTGAGAGGGGCTGTTCTCTCATTTTTCCTGAACGCATTATAAAGCACTTCAATGGCAGCTGGGTTAAAATGACACTGTATTGCAGAGTTAAATTTGTGTGGTGCTATCTCAGGGCTTTTTACATAGACTCTTGATTTTTACCCTGCTGTGGAGTTAACACTTTATAGTGTCAGTTAGTAAGGAAAGTACTTGCCCTTGTATGTGGATTTGTGTACAAATCCGTATACAGGGAAAGCTCTGCAGAGAGTGGTCCTTTGTGCTGAGAAAACAGACACCACTTGGGCGAAGATGTGGACACGGTGGGAAGTACAACCTTACAGTGAGTTTTTTTAAGTTGGAAAGTAATTTGGAGCTCTAACTTGTAACCGAGGGGTGTGGTGTGAGCAGGCTCCTAGGAGGGCTGAGGGAGTGGGGGTGTGGCTGCAGTTCCCATGGACACTCAGACTGCTCTGAATGTCGAGCCACTTGATTGGCTTCTCTGAGGGAAAGAAGAATCAAGCAGTGTTTGAGCACTGAATTCAAGTCCCAGCATTTACCGTCAGAATTGCTGCAGTTTGGAGGAAGGGAATACATGTGTGTTACTTGTTTTTAAAAACAGGCATTAGTCCATTATGAGCAGATCTTGTGGTGAATTTCTCTGTAAGTCTTCTCTCACCTTGAGACAGCAGCAGACATGAAGATGATCCGGTCAGTGTTGCTTTGGGGATGTCTCAGTGAAGCAGCCGTGTCTGTGGAGTTGGGGTGCCGTGGATGCAGAGTTCAGGCTGCAGGTTTAATGCAGGCCTGTGCTCGCTGGAGCATTGACTGACGCTGTGGCTGAGAAAGTAACTGCTGTGCTTTTCTGCAAGGCAAGGCTGTGGTTTGGAAACCTCTGCTGGTTTTGAATAAAGGGGTAAAGGACTAACTAAAAGTTTAAAATTTACTTGCAGTTTGCCCACCTTAAGAGGACTGCTCATCTGGCTGACAAACTGCCTTGTGCAAGTAAGGTTTGATTTCAAGCTGATGGGTTCTTTTCATAGCTCAGTGTTTTTTGAGAAGACGATTTGTCTGGTGTTTAATCATTCTCTTGATTCAGGAATCAGAAGGAAAGGAATGCATTTTGCATTTGTTTTCCATAGCTTCTTAATACTTAATATAAATTGTGGCAATGAACGTGATTATCTGTGACAACTTAATAACTTCTGTGTAAAGATAGAGAAAAAGTTATTCTGCTTACTCAAATCAGGGGCATGTAACTTTGTGTGGCACTCCAGTGGGTCAGTTCTTGGTGCTCTTACCAGAACAGTGATTCTTAAAGTTAATTATCTAGTCCTTGCACTTGCCACCTTGCAGTGGTGCTTTACATGGTGTTCGTGTCCTAAGAGGCTCTTTCAGACACTTTGCCATGAGAACTATGAGTAGGAAATGGAAATGGGGTGTGAATGCAGTGTCCCTTTTTGGTAGGCTGTGCTGTGGTGTTCTGTGGAGAAACGAGAGTCTGGTTATCAGTGAAGGAGCGCCGGGGTGGCGTTTGTCAGCTTCTGCACTGGGTGATAAACTGGGCTGTGTGCTGGCTTGTCAGAAAGCCAGGAGCACATGTATGGGGTGGGAGAGTTTCCCAGCTGGCGAGGTGATTCTGGTGAGCCATGAGAGCTCGCCTTGAACAGGCCTAGACCTCAACATAACATAGGACATAGATACAGAGACAGGAGATGGAAGTTTGTTCTTTGCTCCCCTCAAACAGTAGCCTGATTTGCACTGGCTTTAGGCAGAGAAAGGTGAGAATGAAAACCTAGCAGCTTGTAAGGCAGTTTTACCTTTGATTTTTATTTGCTTTACTCTCTGAGAAGGCTTTCTTGTAAAACTGTCTCCTGCTTGTCTGCTGTTCTATTCTTGCTCCTGCTTTTTTCCCCTTTCCAGCCATTTAGATTGTGCTGCCACTCCCATGGGCTCTGCCCAGCTGCCTTATCTACTGGAATGGGTGGTGAAATAGTTAATGAAGACCTTCAAGTGTCATTAATAGGCTGGGGGTTGACGCTGATAAAGCTATTAAAGCACAAAGGGAGCTGATACATCATGAGTCATGGTTTGTGCTGCCAGGTCCGGGAAGTTAGCGCACAGCTCCGTTCAGAGAGGTTACTTGGTGGTCATAGAGGCTATAAATCTGTGGAAAGCATTTTTCTCTTTGTCTTTCTTACTATTAATCTGTAACACTCCCAGAAAGGGGGCTCAGTGCAGAGGCAGGTATCCATGTTTCTTCTGGCACCTTCAGTTATACTTCAATATTTGCACATGCTTGAAGCTTCACAGACTTGTGTAGCTCATTCTCCTATAGTCATCTTCTAAAACAGTGACTCATCAAGAGTAGTGTATGGTCTCAATACCCTGAATTTACCTGGAAAGTTACCATTCTGAAAATGAAGAGGAACTGTTTTAAAAGTAAAATAGTTAGGACAGAAATTCTTTGAAAGCAGCATGTTTGTAATACAGTAAACATGATGTAAAAAGTTGATCAGTTCATGTATTTCTGAAACTTCTTTTTTTATTACTCCTATCTTATAGTCTGCTGTTTTAAATCAAACAGCATCTAAGGCTATTAGGGGTGGAGGTGATCTAGTATGATATATAAAGAGAACTATGTTTATAGATTGCTTTCTTCCACGCCATTGCCCAAAGACTTTTAATTTTGTATTCCCATAGCTCAGTACACTTTGTCAGTAGTCTTTAAAAACCTGTGGTTTCTTGCATTGACCTGATGAATAGTGAAGAATCAGTTAATTGGAAAATCTTGTCTGTGGGGGAAGAAAGGATAGATAGGTGGCCCAAAAGAATGAAAAAGAAAAAAGCCTTCAGTGTGTCACACCTTTCTTGAAAAGCAAAGCCAGTATTTCAGTTGATGTGTCCAAATTGCTAAGCTCTTAAAAAATTGTGTGTGAAAGTTAGGAAATATTTACCGCATAACACATGTTCCTCTTTAAATGTGGCTGCAAATAAAATAAGCTGCAGCAGTATTAAAGGATGGAGGAACTGGTACTGAGGCAGATGCGGGTATTGCTGTCTCAGGCAGGGAAAATACTAATTGTGTAAAAACATTATTGGAACTAGGTCTCAAAATTGCTCTGACTCTTTTGTTGGATTTCAGCACTAGTACTGATTATTTTGAAGGGAGGGCAGTTAGAGCACCTGAGAGGATTTTGGTATCAGTGTGTGTCAGGTTCTCTGCTTGCCCTTATGCCTATGTATACACAAATTTGTAATTGACAAGCAGAATATTTCATCTGGCTTAATAACTTTATTTTGGCTCTTGGGGGAAAAGAAATATGTGGCTTCTGTTAAAAGAATGTTACTGAGAAAGCTTGTTCAAACCTCCTACATGTTTGGCAGACTTTTGGGGCAAAATATTACTAGGGCTGTTGGAAAAGGCGCAGAGTATAGATCATTTTGCAGAGATAACCGCCCGGCTTGAACTGTTGTGGCTGTGTTCCAGGAGCACTGATGAATGGCTGCAATTGTGAGCTGTCAGCTGTGGCAGCTGAGCTCTTGAGAACCTGATTGTGCAGGGCTCTCTGCAGCGGGCTGGGAGCTGGCTGGGCCAGGTCCTGGTGTGGAGCACTCACTGCGGGGAGAGCTGAGCTGCTGGGACCGTGTTCATCACACAGGGACAGAGCCGGGCACGGGATCGCTTCAGTATTGCCCTACGAGCATATTATTGTGCATATTATTGTGCTCCTAAAGAAAAATAGTGAATTTTCTGCAAGTACCTACCAGAACGGGATACAGGAATTGCATTAGTTGGCAGTGTTATCCCTTTCTTCACCTTGCTCATAAACTTTGCCGAGGTTTGAGCTCTCCTACAGCTGCAGGCCTGTTCCCAGCTCTCCTGCTGAAGGCCCGTGTTTGTGAGTGTGTGTGGGAGCAGGTGGGAGTGAAGCCTGGGCAGACACGCTCAGAGCCTTTGGTTTGCTGGACAGTTCCAGAACCGAGCTGGGACTGCTGGGGTGGCCTCTGCAGCTCATGGCACCAAACCAGGGTTGATGCAAAGGAACTCCAGCTGGTTGTGTTCACTGCTTGCTATACTTTCTATAACAAAAATTACCAAAGGTAACTGCAGCACTGCATGGGTCTCTGCGCAGCAGAAAGCCTGTCGTGCTGTGCAGTCACTTTTTTAGATTGGTGCAAGATGGCTAAACGAAACTGTGGTTGCTTGTTTGACAGTACTGTTTCCCAGTTTAAACATTCAAATGCCTTTGTTAAGGAGGAGTCAATATAGTCTTACAATTAATGAGGTACAAGTGTTTCTGATGAGAGAGTTATTAAAAGGAGGGAATGGGGAAAGTAGTTGAAAGAAATTCACAGTGATACTCTTCAGGTTGTTTCCAAGACTGTAGTGACCAGCCCTGACAGGAGAGGCTACCTGTACCTCAGACTCACAAGTGTTCTGCTCAGCTGCTGGGGGTTAGTTTTTTCCTCATCTCCTACAAAAGATGTTCCATAGCTGATTTCTGAGTACTGTCTGTATGACAGAAATAACAGCATATGTTTTATGGAAGCTATTTTAAACTTCTTGTTAAAAGCTGAATATTGAAGTATTTGGATGTTTTGAAAAGGCAGGACTACCAAACTGCTCTCAGACACCAGAAGAGCTGAAAGTTCTCAGAGGCTGCATTTTTATTGGAGCTGCTGCTAATTTTTATGACTTCAGGTGGAGGAGAAAAAGAGGAGTTGCTCCGTGTTACTCAACTGGATATTTGAGTTATCAGCCTGTTGCGTGTTGAGGCCGTATATTAATTTTCCTGCTTAAAAGCTGGCAATTAGCAGTTTCTTTTACTCAGGAGAAGTGCAAATTTTGTTTGTGCTTTGTGTGTCAGCGATGATTCCTTAAACTTTTGTGACACTTGTCCTGCTAAAGTACATCTGGATGGTTCTGTTCAGTAAATCTAGATTGTCAAGCACGGGTGTCTGCTTTTATTCCTCTACTTGACAAAGTATAAAGATAGAAGTATTTATAGTAACTGCTAAAGCCACTGTCTTCTGAGAAGATTCTCCAGACATAAGAGGTCACTTGAAGTGCAGAGTAAGGTTGTACTTTCATTCCTCTTGAAAATTACTCTGTCTTTAAACTTCACACTTCATAAATATGGATGTGTATTAAGTGCCAGGAAATCTTTGCCTTATGGGATATCTATTTTCACTCGGGCAGGGCAGGTGAATTACTTGGCCACATGAAGGACAGCTATACGCTTGTCTTAATTTTCTTTGTCGATCAAGACAAAATGAGTCCAAGAGTGTGTATATCCGGTCTCCCCTGAAGCTATAAAGGATGTATTTGAATTGTGGCAGCCTGCGTGAGTGCTTTTGTCAGTGTAGAGAGAAGTAGAACCATGAATTGGTGCCCTGGAGAGATGCCAGCTGTCAGCGCCCTGCCCCTGGTGGGTTTGTGTGGGGCACAGGGAAGGTGGGAGCTGGCGCGGGGGTCGGGCACAGCCCTGCGGTGCTGAGGGAGGGAGGGAGAGAGGGATCCCCCCTCCACCCGCTGCACTCTGCCCTGCGCAGCCCAGGCTGGCACTCACCCCTCGGCAGGGAGGGCAGAGTCCTGACCCGGGCTGGTCGGTGCTCACCCCTGTAGGGCAGCCCGGGGTGGCTGGTGTCACCCCTCGGCAGGGAGGGCAGCCCGGGGTGGCTGGTGTCACCCCTGTAGGGCAGCCCGGGGTGGCTGGTGTCACCCCTGTAGGGCAGCCCGGGGTGGCTGGTGTCACCCCTCGGCAGGGAGGGCAGCCCGGGGTGGCTGGTGTCACCCCTGTAGGGCAGCCCGGGGTGGCTGGTGCCACCCCTCAGCAGGGAGGGCAGCCCGGGGTGGCTGGTGTCACCCCTGTAGGGCAGCCCGGGGTGGTTGGTGCTCACCCCTGTAGGGCAGCCCGGGGTGGCTGGTGTCACCCCTGTAGGGCAGCCCGGGGTGGCTGGTGTCACCCCTGTAGGGCAGCCCGGGGTGGTTGGTGTCACCCCTGTAGGGCAGCCCGAGGTGGCTGGTGTCACCCCTCTAGGGCAGCCCGGGGTGGTTGGTGTCACCCCTCTGCAGGGAGGGCAGCCCGGGGTGGCTGGTGTCACCCCTCTAGGGCAGCCCGGGGTGGTTGGTGTCACCCCTCTGCAGGGAGGGCAGCCCGGGGTGGCTGGTGTCACCCCTCTGCAGGGAGGGCAGCCCGGGGTGGCTGGTGTCACCCCTCTGCAGGGAGGGCAGCCCGGGGTGGCTGGTGTCACCCCTCTGCAGGGAGGGCAGCCCGGGGTGGCTGGTGTCACCCCTGTAGGGCAGCCTGGGGTGGCTGGTGTCACCCCTGTAGGGCAGCCCGGGGTGGCTGGTGTCACCCCTTGGCAGGGAGGGCAGAGTCCTGAGCCGGGGGGCTGGGAGGGGACGAGCGTGGCACCTGTGTGAGCTTGCAGGGGAGGGGAGGGGAGGAGGTGCTTTCCTGAAAGCAGTATCTGGGCTTTTGCATCCATCTCAAGCAGATGTAATAGCCAGGAGAGGATAAGGTGGTCAGAAATGAGGGTTAAAAAGCCCTGCTCGCTTCTCCATCGAGTTGCTTTGGCTATTTTTGTAGGGCTGTGGATGAGAGCTCCTGGGAATGTCTCCTATGTTGAGCGCTCTTTGGTGGGCGCAAGGCCTGGAAATACCTTGACCAACCCTACAAATGCATTTTTAAAAATACTTTTTCTGTAAACCCAGCGGTGAACACTCACTGACAGCACAGGCTGGCCTGAAACTTGAGTGGTAGAGACTTTGTAAATGTTGTGGGAAGGCAGATTTATAATATACTGTGTAAAAACAAAGTGCCATACGTGGCCTAGGATCTAACATCTTTTTTTTAAAGCCAAATGTGTAATTTGAAACGTTTGCTTACACATGCATTCCTGACCGTTGTCACATGAGTAGGACAGGTGGGATTCATCTGCTTGAAGCTGTTTTATCCACTCATTTTTTTCCCCCCACAGATACTGAAATATTTTGTTGTCAAAAAAATGGGAGCCATTTGTATTTATACATGACTGAAATAGCTGAAAGTGTCACTGCAACTTAGCAGGGGAAAATATCTCATTTTAGTGCAGTTTTATTTGAGAATGAGTATTCAAGCCATGTTCTGCTATGCAGGGCCACTTTCATCAGAAATCACAGGCACCTTTCCCTTTATCACTGTGTTTGAGAAAATCGGGTTTTGTGGGCATCACAGGCAGCAGGAGCCTGATCATCCTCAATAACAGGTTCATACATACAAATACATACCTTTTCTTTACCAACCATGTTGTATAAAAGTTAATCATTTTGAGGGGTTTTGCAGATTTTTGGATCTATAATGCAATACTAGCAAATGTGGATCTTTTTATTTCAGAAATGCTGAATTTATTCTTTTGCTCCCTCCTTTATACCAGCATATCAGGGTCTGCTGGGCAGGAGCACTCAGAGCTTGCTCTCTTGAATGGGTGGGGTGATTAATTTGCAGGAGAGTACGATGGCATAGTGATGTTGTTTGGCAGGTGTCAGTAGATGCTGAAGGGCTCCTCTCCATGTGAAGTGGAGTTCAAGGTGTTTGTTGTGACAAACACCTTTGCTGTTTGGGTGTTATTATCAATAAGACTTTGTTTGGTTTTTGGTTTTGGTTTGTTTTTTGTTTTTTTTTTTAACTTTTCTCAGTTTGTTCAAACGTGGATAATATAAGTGAGTTTTTCTATGGCTTTTCTTGAAAGTTACTTGATAGAGGCAAGAATCCTTGACTAGATCAGGCAGACTTTCTGCATTGCTGTTATCAGCTTGTAATCTATAAGTTTCTCGCTGAAAATGTGATCTGCTGTAGATTTTTTTTGCCTGGAGGCCAAACTGTGCATCATGTGAACTACTTTGTTCTGTATCCTCCCTCCAAGAACTGCAGGTTGATTATATCCAGTGAGAACACAAATCATTAGTACAAAAAATCTTACACTTGTTACATATTTTGATTTAAGAACAGAAGCTCTCAGATTAGTCCTCACACAGTTTGTGAGGTGAAGTAATTAAAGTTCAGCCTGAGGGACAGCCCTCACGGAGCAGCCGTGCTCCATTAGCAGGTGCTGTGTTAATTATGATTACTGTGTCTGTGGCAGGGCTGGTTGGGACAGGGCTGCACCCAGGCTGCCTTTGGGACGTGGGAAGGCAGCGTGAGGATGGAAGGGGCCATCACTGGGTCTGGAAATCAGAAAGCTCTTAGGATTACAGTTGTGTGCAGCACTCCTGAGCCTTGGGGACCAACCTGTGGGACTCCAGAGTTTTGAGCTGCAGCTGTTGAAATCAGGAATAACAAGATACTTAGAAGATTGTTGTATTCTTTCTCTGATTAGTATTAAATAGTTATACTAGAATTCACTATTTGAACTCTTCAGCAAAGCTCCTTCAGAATTAGTGTATGGTTATGACCCAGTATAGGTAATAATGGAACTTTATTTTTTTGTTATTTATTAAAATCACATAAATACATAAAGCAAATAATAACCTTGGTAGGATTTGGAAAATATTCCTTGTATTGTTTTAAATACTCAAGCCCACCCAGAGCAGGGGAAGCTTGATGCCAATGTTTCAGCAGAGCAGGGAAGTGATCAGTGAAATGCCTCTGCCAGACTTCGTACTCTGTGTATTTGAGGCAGTTGTCTGTATTTCCTTCTCCTTAGAGGCTTCTGGTCACTGCAGGAAATTATTTGCCAAAATCTTCTTTTGAGAGCAAGGTGAAGAAGTATGGGCTCCTGCTTTTGGTTTATCCAGTGAAGATCAGTTCCCTGCAGTGTGCTTTCTCTGTGTTGTTACAATATGTTTGTTTTGTAGTAGCGTGTGAAACCCCTTTAAATCCATGGTGGTGTTTGAGAGCTGCTGTCCCAAAAACTGTCCTGTGGGTTGGTCATTGGGTCAGCCTTTCCTCTTATCTGTAGCTACAATGCAGCTGAACCTGAGTGTTAAACCTTGAATTGTTGCCGCTCTTCTGGGGTGTGTATAGCAAGTGTAATGGCTTTAAGGAACTGCAGGAACAGAATGTGCAATTAAACACATGGCTTCAGAGCTTGAGATGTTATTTTCCTTAATTTTGCATTGACTCCCCCACATTTGGTCCCTGTTAGTTTTCTCCTGCAAAGCTTTGTGCTCCAGTTACTGTTCTGTGGATTGAGTCTTAGGAAAGAAAGCTAATTCAAAGTTGCAGCTGCTTTAAATAGAAAGTGCTAAAAATAAAGTGTAACATCATTTAAAAGGAGAAGGATAGAGAAGGAATTCTGTTACTAGTGTAAACATAATCTCAAAATGCCATAAACTGTGCTGCAAGTTTCTTGATAAACTGTGATCAAGTGATCATCAAATCCCTCATCCAGATCTCAGATGAACCCTGGCAAGTCTGTAATTTTGAGAGCAGCTGTGATCAGTGTCCATTGCAGGTCACAGTCAGTACCTCAGTAAACAGCCTTTGTTACCAGCAAAAATGTCACACAAGGTGGCATTGAAAGTGCAGCTGATTTGATGACATGGTCACATCTCCTGTGGTTTTCTATACGAGACCTGTAAATTGTTCTCAGAGGGAATTATGGCTGAAGAGGGCTTCTGTAAAGGTCACCCATGGGTGCTTGCTTCTGTCTGGTTGTGAATATGTGCTTCTGTTCTTTGGTTTTCCTTCGAGGTACTGAGCGTGCATTGTCTGACCTGTTCTCATCTTCTCACCCAACAGGTGGTTGGGCCTTTTGAATGTTTTGCCTCATTCCTGTTCTCAAACCTAAAGAAAATAACTCAGGTTGGGAGAGAACTGTCTGAATTAATATTGATTTTTTATCGGGAAAAAAGTGCTATTTTACATGTGTTGTTGTTGTTGTTGCCCTCGGTTTGCGAGGGTGGTCAGGAGTTTGGAGCCTGGGACTTGCTCACGAACAATGATGTTACAGTTTCTTTCAAAGGAAGTAGCTGCTGAAAAGGCATCTGTGGTCAGGCTGGTACCCAGTCCAAAGCCAGTATCATTACTTGAACCAAAAGGCATTTATCTGTATACTTGATGATTTGCCAGCTTTCACAGGCATGGTTTCTAGCAAACAGAGCCTTCAAGGTTGAAGTTTATATTTGGCATATTGTCCAGATGAATTGCAGTGGGAGGATACACTTCCAACAGTGACATGAGACTTGGGATGAGGTCTAGGCTTCCCTTTTAAAGGGACAGCTTGATGTCCTGGGCATTCAGAGAACTGAATAAGTTCTCCTTCTTTAAATTTGGATCAAATTTTCTGTTGTGTGAAAACTGTTCTTAGAAACAAGAGCGTGGGAGTGAGTTGTGAATATTGGCATTCATGAGCTTTAAAGGACATAAATGCAGTAGTAGTTCCTTTTAAAGGACATAAATGCAGTATATGTTGTAGGTCTTGTTTAGAGAGACATAGAGGCATTTTTGGCCACGTGAGATACACTTCAAATGTTGAAGTGTAGTAAGCTGGGGATGAAATTCAGCCCGTGTACCCTTGGGGATACCTGGCGTCTGTCGCCAGAGGTGGAGGAGGAGAAGTTCTGAGTGCCCTCTGTGGGAGGCGCGTGCTGTTCTCTGGGGCAGCCCCTGGGGCGTTTCTGCCCCTGTGCCTCGCTGTGCCCGCCCGGGCCGGGTCCTGCCCTCAGCCGGGCGCTGTGCCCGGGCAGGGCTGTGCTGCCGCTCTGGCCCAGCCTGTCCCGGCCTTCCCCGGGGCAGTGTCGGGGACCTGGGGGCTCCAGCTGTGGCACAGCAGCAGCGGGCTGGGCTTCAGTGCTCCTGGAAACTGTTTTCTCAGCTGTTTCTGCCAGCAGAAAGGCATTTTAGTTGTTCTCTAACCTTTCACTGTTTCTTATGGTTAGACTAGATGCCTCAGCAGTCTGAAACTCAGTCATAGTAGTTCAGATCTGCATGTGAGGCATCATTCATGATGCCTCTGTGGATTTACTTTTCCTGATTAGGTACACACACACCCATTAATTATTATTAAAATATATAGCTGTGGAGTAGAAAAGATTCTCTTACTTGTCTGAAGTAATGCAAAAGCAATTTCAACAGTAGGGGTTACAAATAAAGATCTAATAAGGAAATTTTTTCTGTATCTTTTCAGATGCTTGCTTAAAAACAGTACACAAATACAGAGCATAGAGTGTATCAGTATAAAAATAAACTATATGGAATACATGCTGGTTATAAACCACTTTTTATGCCTAACAGTAGCAACATGACTTTATATGCTACAAGTAAATTTATCTTGGAAGTTAAATGACTTTCTGTTTACAGCCTCATTCCGAGGAAGGGACTGTGCATGCTCCTGACAGCTGCATTAGGAAGAAGAGCCTGGGCCTGCAGTGCTCTCCTGATGTGCAGATGCCAATTGTTTTCCACATGTGAAGTCCTATTACACAAATGTCCTTTAGCTATTGTGTTGCTCTTCCTGTAATTATTTGTTGTGTTGTGTGCAGTGCTTCTTAGGAAAATGTGGATATTACCAACATGGAAGGATGGTGTTTATCAGTTTCAATCAAGCAACTTCTGCAGCAGGTTTTTTTAAGCTAAATTCCAGACTTGTGTGAATTTTATTTTTTTGAAAGGTACAGTGCTGAAGGTGGGAGAACTTTAAACTCAGACTCTTCCTGATCATTGCTGATACAGAAATACCACTATCCTTCCAAGATTTTTGGTATACACCTGCCATGAGAATCTAATTACTTCTGATAGTGTTTTGTTACGGTGCTGCCTCTGTGATGTTTTTGTTTTATGTGATTTTTATTATGCAGTAATTGTATTTCAGTTGAAATAATTAAGTAACTTGAAGACCGTTGTTTTTAGAAATACTCTTTCCATTAACTTAGCAAAGGGATTGATACCTGTGCTTCCAATGCGATATAAACATCTCATTTTAAAACAGATTCTAAAAGGAATTTGAACTTAGGTTTGCATTTCTGAAGATCTTTCAGCAAGGCTGTTGCACTTGTCTCCAGGGCTGGCGTAGCTCTGCCCATGTGAGGGTGAGCCTGAGGAGGGGAGTTTGTAAGCTCAGCAGAGCAGTGTGTGCTTCATCCAGCGTCCCCTTCACAACAGAGGTTCAGATGAGGCTTTGGAGAAGTAGAATTTCCTGATTCCGCGGTCGGTGTGGGTGCCGTGCAGGGCTGAGGCGGGAGGCTCGGGCTGTGGCACAGCGCGGGGTTTGCAGCGGGAGGGGATCTGTGCTCCGGGCTCCACCCTTCCCTTCCCTTCCCTTCCCTTCCCTTCCCTTCCCTTCCCTTCCCTTCCCTTCCCTTCCCTTCCCTTCCCTTCCCTTCCCTTCCCTTCCCTTCCCTTCCCTTCCCTTCCCTTCCCTTCCCTTCCCTTCCCTTCCCTTCCCTTCCCTTCCCTTCCCTTCCCTTCCCTTCCCTTCCCTTCCCTTCCCTTCCCTTCCCTTCCCTTCCCTTCCCTTCCCCTGCACCTCAGCAAGGACAAGGGCTGACCCCTGCTTACACAGGTACTTGATGTTCCATTTCTCATTTCCAGCTGCATCTGTTTTTCAGTTGTAACTCGATCTGTCCTAGTCTGAATGTGGCGTATTGAGCTCTGGCTTCCCGGTCCCCTTGAAGGAATCGTCTGTTTTGAGTACAAAGAGGGGGTTAAGTGGGATGGAAACACTGGGCACTGTGTGCAGAGGTAGTCTGGAACATACCAAAAATGGGAAAGGTGTCTCTTGGGTTTAGGTATGTTTGGCATTAGGGTGGTGGTCAGCTAAACTATATACAGTGTTGGCAGCAGGACAGGAGATGTCTTATTGTTGGCCTTACACTCTCATCTTTGGAAAGGAGCAGCTTGCTATAGCCTGAAAATCCATAGGGCTGGAGAATTACTATTTTGTTCTGGATCCTTGTGTCCTTAATGCAAACTCATAGAAACAGTAGGGCCTTTCAAACTTTAGTTTAACCTGTCTGGGCAGCTGATTCACTTTGTAATCCAGGTTGAATTAAGAGAGTTGGTATTTCTATTACTACCCATTTTCAATATGTCTGTCTGATTCTTGGATCTCATAGGAATCCGTCAACTGCATTCTACCAAGCGTTCCATTTCAACAAGTTACACGAGTCAAAGAGCACCTGGGATAGGTATGGATGCTTGAGTATGGAATGCATACATGCTGAGGTATGCATGAACTGCTTTGCTCTCTGCAAGTTTCTCGTTGTTGTTGTTTGCACACAACTGCTGCCTTGTTCACAACTCCATTTTGGGCTTCTGCAGTTTGAAGAGGTGAAAATGGTCATGGAAGTGAAGTGTTTGTTCTGAGACATGGAACCAAACTCTAAAATATGATTTGACTTTTTTTTCTTCTTCCTTCCATTATGCATGTATCATACATGATGTGTAAGCTCAGAGTTTAATGCTAGTCAGCTCCTAGGCGACCTTTGCCTAAATATTCAGTTTCCTTTTCCAAAAGAGGAAACTTTTTGGCATTGAGTCCTGTATCAGAAAACACATGTGAAAATACTACATTTAAACACAATTTTGGCAAAGTTAAGATATATCTTTAAACCAGGAAAAAAAGCTTTCGGGCTTACTTTCATTCTGCTCAAGTAAAGCTGGATGGGGAACATAGGTGAACTGTGACAAGGACAAAGTAAATCTCCAAGGTTAGCATTGAACTCATGGTGAGAAACTGCAGTGAAGTGCAACAAAGTCTTATCTGGCATGGATAGGACTTGAGAGAGGTGCATTACTCATTCATCAGTAGCTGCAAACTGTTTCTCTCCTGTGCTTTAATGATTTTGAGGGATTTTTTTTTGTCAGCATTAAGTCAAAGTCCTAGTGTTGATGTGATTTAATGCCTTGTGCTGCTCTGGCTAAAACTTCTGCTTAACAAGCTGTGTAGAATGTAAATTTTGTTTGGCTGTTGAAGTATTGATAACCATTTCATTACTGTCCTGGCTGTATTTGACTTGAAAGGCTTCTCAACTTGCACAGCTCAACTGAATCCTTTAAAGTTTGCTTGGCAACAGTTTGTATACTGCACAGTAATGAAGGTTATAAGTAATGCTAAGTGTTCTGCTCTTTTTTATATAATTATTTTGTATTGCTGGGGTGCTGGCATTAAGCTCAGTTTCAAAGCACATCTTCCTTTTTCAGCAGTAAGTTGGACGAATTTTTGTTCTTGCTTCAAGCTCTGGATGATGCCACTTCCCTGTATTTATGGAACAGCGTTGGTATTTAGGTTTCAAGGACTTTGTTATTTCACTGGAACGAACTTCAGGGCTTAGAATACACATTTGGTTTGTAGACCAAAAGGTCACTTTGTGGTCTAGCCTTCAGCTGTTTCTCTATTTTCATGCCTCAAAATAAGTCTTAAGATGAGGAAGCTAATTCAAAAAACCCTAAAAACAAATAATGAATTAATAAGATAGAGGCTTCACAAAGCTGACGTTTATGTACAATGCCTGAAGCAAATGCTGGAAATGTGGGATATAAAACATTAAATTCAGATAGGAGAATGTAAATGGTTACCTTTAAAATAACCTTGCATCTTTGCCAGTGAACTCTTTGTGGTAGAAACAAGCATTTGTGAGAACATAGAATGCAATTCATCAGGATTGATACGTGTTTTAAGCTTCTAATCCGTTCAAATTCCAAAGTCTTTGACAGGATTTTGCAGGTTTTGCATTTATACCGCAGTTATTGGGCAGCTTTCCTTCCCTGGATGAGTGCAGCTGAGAGGCTGTCAGCTGCACACTTGCAGTGAAAGCTGCTGGAGGGAGCCCCAGGGCCGTGGGGGAGCAGTGCAGCTGGGGTGGAGCCCTTGCAGGGTGGAGCTGGGCAGGGCACACTGGGGTGGGCTGGGGCTTCTTTCTGGCATCTCTGTTTGGGAATGAAAAATTGCTGCTGTGAAAACAAGAAACTTGTGGGACTTGACCCTTTGTTTGCCCAGCACAAAACGTGGGGATGGACACACTGCAGAGCACCAGGACCATGGGGCTGCTGGCAGTGAGCTCTTAATTACATTTTGCAGTTCTTTCAGAAGTACTTTGTGAGCCTGAGGGGCTTGACTTCAGAGACTTCAGGGTAAACAGAAAATCTTTCTGTGTAATTCTAGTATTTTTCCTAACAAATATGGATTATTCCCCCTCTGAGTAGCTGTCTCTGGGGACCTGCTGAAATCAGCATAGGCACACACATGATACTGCAATAGAGAGAAAGAGATTGCTGCATTGCTCCAGTGAATAGAAACGATTTTACTTTTCACCAACGTGCTGTGGCAGGAAGAGTGCTGGTGGCACTCGGTGTTGGTGCTGGCACAGCAGGGATGGTTTCATGCTCAGGGCTCACATAGGTGTTGCTGGAGGCACAAGTCTCATGTGTTGGTTTTTCAGCTGATGTGGTTTAAGAAGGGGAACAGTGGCTTCTTGGCATGTCCACGTGAGTCTGGGTGGTTGCTCTTCTGGGCCTGGGTTGTCTTTGCACAGTAAAGGTGCACAGCTTTAGGTGGGTCTGCCTAAAGCACAGACATTATTGGGAATATTGAATTTAAAGTAGTAGGATTTATGTTTCCATTGCATTTATATGTGAAGCATTAAGCCTTCACAATATAAATTAAAGTGTGTGTGGGTTGTCGCACATTCTCAGATGGCTTTGACAAGGAGCAATAATGGAAGTCTGCAATACTCACACAGATCCTCTTTCCAGGCTGGATAGGTGATTGGATTGCTTGGGATGCTATCATTATAAAATCTCTTTATGGGATGGAGGCTAATTAAATAGACCTTAACTCTTTCAAGAATAGAAAGGATTTCTCTGGGTAGGCTGAATAGCTCAACCAGTGCTAAGACAGTAGCTCATAAATGAGTAAACAATGAGGGGAAGGAATAAATGCCCACGGGGCTGGAGCTGCAGCCTGCCCAGTGTGGCAGCACTGCCCTGAGCACTGCCAGCCCAGGCACTCGGTAGGCAGTGGCTGTTATCAAGTGTCACAGGCACACAGGGAGGTGATAAGAGCAGCGTGGCAGCAGTGAGAGCACAGAGTGGCCACTGGCAAGCAATGGGCTCTGAGGGACTCAGGCAAGCACAGGAGCTTCCAGGCCATAACTGCACAAAGGAGCAGCAATCCATTCAGTCTAGAACATCCCAGTCAGATCTGTCCTTACCTCAAACCCTTCCAAGCCCATGCTGGGTGCCAAAAAGGGATGTTTTGGGTTAATCCTGTGGCACTAACCTCATGTAGCACTCGCTCAGCTCCCTCTTCTCCCACAATGGGAAAAGTGAGAGAACTTGTCAGTTGAGATAAAGACAATTTACAGGTAAAGCAAAAGCCACTGATATTTTTTTTAAACCATCAAAATGAGGATTTCTCTGACAAAATGAGGTTTTGTCTACCTGGTGTTTAAGGTAGGAAAACACTGGGATTACTAGTAATGTCCATCTCTGGGAATGACAGACTGTGCTTGGGGCACCTTTGATGTTATTGCTGACTGTAAATCTTGCCGTGTACCCTGCGGGCTGTAGTGTGAACTTGATGTGCCAGTGTAGCATCCTTTTGGGTAGAGCCTCTGTGCACACGACCTTAACTGGGAGGTCCAAGTCCAAATGAGGTGTGCCATGTTCAGTGTATCTGTTTGATGCTTCGTGGGCTGCAGAAGCTCAGTATGGGATGGGGGTTTTGCTGTTCTAAACAAGTGTTACATGCCTAATGCACCCCTTCATCTGCCCTGTGGTACTCGATGTGGATTTTTTTGCAGTTTTGACAATAGTTGTCAGACTTCTGTAGCTCTTGGAGCAATCAGCAATTGGTCTTTTTTTACAAGAGCTAAATGGTGTCTTTCCTCTTCTGATTCCAGGATTTGCAAGTTGAGGCATTGGCTCTGCAGTGGATGGTGCACTCACAGAATGTGTCAGACTCTCTCTCCATTCAGTCATCCAAAAAGACTTGTTTAAGGGATATTTTGGGTTTCTTCCTGGCCTTTTCATAAGGACTGGATTGTATTTATAAATGTCATTCTGAAGCCATGGGATAAAAATATTTTAATGCAAACTGGAATTTGATGTCAAGAGTTTAGGATTTGAGAAAAACATACAAAATTTTAAGATTTGGCAGCATGTTTGGCGTTTCCCATGAGAGCAGCTGTCACTGGAGGGCTCTGCTCATGAATGCCCCATAGGAGCTGCTTGGTGTTGGGAGCACTGTCAGATGAATAAAGAACAAAATCATGTGGGATTGGGCTACTATAACATCTAATTCTCATCTGCTTTGAGAAGGTGACAGAAGTACAATCAGCTGGTTTTGTCCTGATGGCAAACTGGGGCAGCCTGTGTCAGTGTGGAGCTTCTCCGGGGGCAGTGGGGTCTGCACGGTGCCAGCCTCTGCCTGCTGGGCTGGGCCAGGCTGTGCAGGGAGCAGGGCTGGAGCCCAGGCTCCATCTCAGCCCTAGCACAGCTCCCTGGGGGTGAGAGCAGCAAGAACGTTAGGAAGTGGGGATGAAGCTGCTGAGAGCTTTCAGCACTGCTGGTGACATGGCAGGGGTGGTGAAGCTGTGGTTTCCCTGGCTCATTCTGGCCACACTGCAGCGAGGGACAGCTCCTGCACCCACCAGCAGGCAGAGGGGAGCTCAGAGCACAGGCTGCTCACAGCAAAGGTGCCTCTGCAGTGTGCACGCAGGTGCAGCCCTCTGGGAGGCTGAGGGAAGGCTGCCTGTCCTTCCCATGGGACTGCTTGAATGCCTTTACTTGGGGTCATGTAGTGGGGTTTGGTGTTTTAAATAATCACACTGCAAAGTAGCTGAAACAGGGATAGAGGAACAAAGTTCCAATCTCAAGTCTGACTAGATGGGTCTTGACAAAAGTTGTACGATTATGGTGCAGAGATGGGGAAGTAGATCCCACTGCCAAGTGTGCAGTTTGCTTTAATTGTCCTCCTCTTGTTGTTACCTGTTCAGAGCTGCTTCATCTGATCTGTAGAGTGAGTCCATGAAGGACTGTGAGAGGACATGGAGTCTTGGGGATTTTGTGGTTCATGAACACAGATACTTCTGACAGTGTCAGATGAGTCTGATATATGTTAACTCAGCATGAAAAGACATACTTCCTTGGCATGAGTTACAAATAGCTTTTATTCTGAGGAGGTTTACCATAGATAGTGTTTGGAAGAGACTTAGAAGACAGGAAGAGATTGGAACAATTTTCTTCTGAAATGGGTATTCAGTGCTTTTGGTTTGGGTTTCAAGATTGGTTCAGTAGAAGTAGAGGCTGTTACTCCCCCAGTGTGCAAACCTGATGCCCTCTGCTTGTAAAGCCCAATTCTAGTGCTGATGGTTCTGTGGGAGCCCTTAAAATGAACTTCTCTGACCAGTATCACTTTTCAGGAACTGAGCCATGTTTCACATCTGTGACTAGGACTGCTGAGCACATTGCCATACTCTTTGTAAAAAGAGCCTTGAGTGATTTTTTTTCTTAACACTTGGTTTTGGTGAGTTGCACAATTCCAGAGAGGCGAGTTTTCCAGCGTGACTGCAACCCTTGCATTTTCCCCGTGTTAACTCTGCTGAACGTGGCTGCACGATGCTGATAGCCGTGTCCATGGCTGGGAGTGTTATCAGCAGCTCTCACTGGTGGGGCTGGGTGTGAAATGGGACCCCGAGAGCCGGGCTGGGAGGCTGATGGGAGGGTGGGGAGGTGGGGGCTGCAGGCTGCAGGCCCGGGGAGAGCCGCAGCTGCTCTCTGAACGGAGAGCCCAGGGTCTGGGGAGCAGGGCCCTGCCGTGAGGGACTGGCTTGGAAACAGACCCTGCCCGCTGGGGGCTGGACTCCTGTCCCACAGGGCGCAGGGATCCCATGCAGGGATGAGCATCTTCACCGTGGGCCGAGCTGTGCTGGTGGATGTCCTGCCCCGTGTGTCCGTGGCCCTGGCTGTGGCCGTGTGTCTGTCAGCTGTCAGACGGGATCCAGGCCGAGCTCACCGGGAGCCAGGAGGGGCTGCAGGCTCAGGGCTCGGTCCTGGCTCGCCCTCCTGCCGGGGCTGCCCAGGCTGCAGGGGCTGTGCTGCACCTGCAGCTCCTCACCTGGGAGGTGGACTCGCGTGAGTCCAGAGAATCAAAGCAGGATCTTTTCTTCATTGCTCATGAAAGCAGTTTGGAAGAAATAATGCTGGTGGTAAGAATCTGATGAATATCCCATGAATTTTTGTTTCCCTCAGTGAAGAAAGCTGGTAGATGAGGCCAGGAATCACAGCAGTTGATCTAGTGTTTATTCGAATGCGTTTTTATGGTTATGGGTGTCATAAGCCCAGTGTGACACCATATAAACTGAAGGAGCAGTGTTCCTTGTGAGTCACAGCTGTACTGGGCAGCTGGGCGGGGTGGGGGGTGCGAGGGACATGGGACCCCCCCTGTGAATGTATACTGGATTCTTGGCTCTGAGCTTCAGCCTTCCAGTGACGCTGTGACCCAGCAGTCCTGCGGGTGCACAGTTTACCTGAGTGCTACAATAACACTCACGGAGTTTTCTCATTGTTTTACAGTGCCTCTGGTGCAAGTGTTGTTGCCATTGACAACAAAATAGAACAGGCAATGGTAAGTAAAATATAAGTTGTTATTTCTAATAGGATTAATGTGGTTCATCACTGAACATAAGTGTCCTGCTTTATTGTGTTTCTGTGAGGCTGTGATATCCTTCCAGGTGGGTCAGACTGAGAGCATCAAGAAAGGATTTTTCTGTATCATCTATGAATGACCACAAACCATTACTGCTTTGTGGTCATTCATAGATGATAGAAACCATTTTGCTGTTGGCCTAGAAATGTTTTTCAGTTCATTTTCTTACAAATTGCCATGAACAAGGTGATTGAACTTGAAGGAGTGCTGAAAACAGAGTGCATATTTCAGTCTGTTACCCTAGCCAAGTTCATTACTAGTTTTTCTGAAGGGCCATCCTTAACACAGTGCTCAGCTTCAGTTAGAGCTGTTGGATTTTTGCTTGTGATGGCGTAAAAGCTTTCTTGTTGATTTGGTTCTCACGCGCCTCAGTGGCTGGGCCTGTGTAGCACAGAGCCACGGCCCCAGCTCACAGCATCAGAGCAGCGCTTTCCCTCGGAGCAGCCGGGGCGGCACTGTTCTCCTTGGCTGCCACAGAACCGAGGTGACCGGGGTGCTGGAGACAAAGCTCTTCATGTCAGGCCCACTTCACATAAGGGCTGGCTTGTTTGTGCTCAAAGGCTCATTTATTCATAAATTTTTGGTGATGAGTGCTTTTTTCCCCCAGGCTTACTGCGGTGAAAGCAGTAACAGCAAGTTCTGGGGCTGGGGTGAAGGAAACTTGTTCTTTCCCGTGGTGTAACTGTCCGCTTGTTCTTTGCAGGATCTAGTGAAAAGCCATTTGATGTATGCAGTGAGAGAAGAAGTGGAAGTTCTGAAGGAACAAATAAAAGAATTAGTTGAAAGAAACTCTTTACTTGAACGAGAAAACGCACTGTTGAAGTCCCTTTCCAACAACGATCAGCTGTCCCAGCTCTCAAGCCAGCAGGCCGCCCCCAGCAGCGCCGCGCAGCCGCAGCCGCCGCAGCCCAACGTGTCCTCGGCGTGAGCCGGCCCGCCCGTGCCAGCGCCGCCCGTGCCGGCTCCGGCCCGCCCGTGCCAGCGCCGCCCGTGCCAGCGCCGCCCGTGCCGGCTCCGGCCCGCCCGTGCCAGCGCCGCCCGTGCCCGCCCGTGCCCGCGCCGCCCGTGCCGGCTCCGGCCCGCCCGTGCCAGCGCCGCCCGTGCCCGCGCTGCCCGTGCCGGCTCCGGCCCGCCCGTGCCAGCGCCGCCCGTGCCCGCGCTGCCCGTGCCGGCTCCGGCCCGCCCGTGCCAGCGCCGCCCGTGCCAGCGCCGCCCGTGCCGGCTCCGGCCCGCCCGTGGCCGCAGCCGCTGCTCGTGTGCGTTCGGCCTTTCAGTGTTAGACAATCGCCCCCGGAGCTGCCCGGCCCCGCTGCTGCTGCAGGCCCTGGCTCAGGACGCAGCTCTGGCACAGCCTGGGCGGCTCTCCGAGGCTCCCCTTGCTCCTGGGCTGCTTTGAGCCTCGCTGGCTGGTAAGGAGCAGCACTTCCTCTTCAGAGCCACCCTTCTTTTCATAAAAGTAACATTTGCCTATGTTAGTTTCATTTATTTGTTTTATTTATTACAGGGCTGCTATTTTCATAATGTACATGAACAATGTCACTTTTGAATTTTTTTTAATAAACGTCTGTATGGGTAAAATGATAGATGGGATTGCGTTAATAGATACAATGTCTAGGCAATAATTGAACAAAGAATCCTGGCATATTTCTAACACTAATGGCAATTGACCTTTGGTATTTATTTACGGTAGTAAAGATCCAGCTTGAATGTAAATTTTGTATAGAGTGTAAGTATGAAGACCATAGTGCATCTGTACAGGTAGTCACCAGTCCTTGTGATATAATAAATAAGTGATGGGCTATTTTGATGAAGAAAACTTTGCTCATTTCTGTTTCTACTTTTTAATAGAGAGAAGGGGCCATGATTCCCCCTGCTTTTTGACATTTCGTTTTTGGTTTGGTTTTTTGGGTGGGAATTAAAAGCTGTGAAATTGTTCAACCTACTTTGTAACCAAAGAAGCAAAGCTGTATAATTGAGTTGGTTGTTGGTTTTTTGTTTTGTTGTTTTGGGTTTTTTTTATTTTATAATGCACATTCTTTATGTATTTTTTATTTAGTGTTTTCTCATTCACAACTTTCTTTGCTGTCTCGCATGATCTGCATGACCTGTAATCTTTGAACCACTTCCGTACCTCATGTTTTTATCCAGCACTCTTAGTGTAATATGTACTAGTCTGTGAACAATGTCAATAAAGAGAAAGAACAGCTGGTGTTGGTGGAGCTAAGCTAGTGTGCTAGGCACTAGTTGTTAAAACAAATAAATGAAGTGAGCCATCTTTTGTTCATTTAAAATGGTGTTTTGAATTTCGTATGCAGAAAACGTTTTGTTACATTGCAGATTTAATGTATTTAATAAATGCAACATGCAGATTAAATGCAGTGTATACTGAGTATTTAAATTAAAAATGTACATTTCATAAATACAGTTTCAAAAAAGACCATCATTTGTGTAAACTAATGCAGTGTGTCAAATTGATGTACAAATATATATATTTTAACACATTTTCTGAAATTAAACCAGTTTTGTTGAATTTTTTGGCTGTAGATGTTGTTGCAGTGTAATTAAATTCAGTAGCTCTTCTGAACAAAATGGAGAAATGTAGTGTCAGTGAGGCAGTAACAGACCAATGCCAGGGTTACCACTTTTCATGCAACAGACTGATTTCTTCTCTTCTAGGAGAAGCATCCTCTGATGCTGTCAGTGGCTGCCTTAGGGGTTTGGGGTTGCACTGCTAGCTCTGAATAAACATCTGGGCTGCTCAGTCCCTGCTGTGAATGCTGCAGTACTGGAGCCCTGAGCAGCTCTAACTCTGCTCAGGTTTATGTCTAAGGTAAAACAGAGGAAACACTGGAAGCTGCAAGTTTTGGTGTCTTCAGATCTCAAAGAAGTGTCCATGTCCTGGAAACAGAGAAGCCTCTCCTCCTGGTAAGCATCAGTTCAGCACAGTTCACACAAACCCTGTGTTGTGTGCTGATGGAAAAGTTCTTGCTAAAGTAACACCAAAATGATCTTTCCATTAGCTGTGGATTGGTGTTTTCTGCTGCTGCACCCTTGTGCTGTTAGCGCTGCTGGGAGACTTCAGTGCCACAGATTAGGAAGTAAAATATTCCAGTAGCTATGTGTGCTTCAGTGGTTCACTCCAGCTGTACAATGAGGATGATGCTGGTAAAGTAAGAAAAAGGACAAAACGGGGATTTCTGGGAACAAGAGTCCCTCAGGTGAGTAGTTGATTAAAACTTCTTGGAGGATACTCTGTAGCTGTCAGTTCACTTTTGAGTGAAACAGAGCAGAGACACCTTTCTGAAGCTGCCTCAGTGGTGATTGTTTTCCTGCTGGGAGCAGCTCTGCTCCCCTGGGAATGCCTGTTCTCTGTGTGATGGGCACATCCTTCACACCGGGCAGCTGCAGAGGCGCTTTCTCCAAAGGCAAGAAGCATTTAGTAAATCAAAAAGGGGATGAAACAAAGATTGAACGGATCCTGTTAGAAAGCCTTTGCTTTGCTCTGCTCCTCTCAGGTTTGCTTTGGCGGTTTGTGTTTAGTTTTCGTGTAGAGATCAGCTGTATTCAGCTGTGGACAGCGGCTCGGCTTGTGAGAGCCCTGTGAACTGTGGGAAAGGGTCTGGGAATGCTGCGGGCTCTTCTTGAGAGGCTCCTGAGGAAAAGGAGCAGCAGTTTTCACACTAAGACCGCCGTGGTGTCAGTGGATGTGCGGCTGCCGATGGCGGGGAGCCTCGGCGGCACAGGGCTGCTGCTGCCCGGCCCGGCCTTGGCCCGGCTCCCGCCGCTGGCCCGGCGCGCTTGGGCCGGCCCGGGGCGAGCTGGCTGCGGGAGCCGGCTCTCCGCACCGCATGCGGGTGCTCTAACACCTTGTTCTATAGCTTTGGTTAAAAGGGTTCAGCTGCTGCGTTCACGGCAGCGTGTGCTTTGGCACGGGTGGGGAGCGGGCCGCAGTCGCGGCGTCACACAACGCTCTGAATGCACTGAAGTTGGGCAGAGGGGGCTCCGAGTTAGGCCCGGCGTCTCAGGCCGGACGTGACAGAAGATGCGGGGAAAAGCTACGGAAACAGTGGAGGCTGCGGAGGAAATGCTTACTGAGGAGAGCTTCAAGGCCACGGGCCCTGGCTCAGAGAGGAGCGTGTGCAGGAGGAGGCTGGCACAGCAGTGAGGCGGCTCTGGAGCAGGTGCCGGGTGAGGTGAGCACAGAGCGGCACAGACCCTTCCCTTCCCCCGAGCCTTCCCGGGCTGCGGCACAGACCCTTCCCTTCCCCCGAGCCTTCCCGGGCTGCGGCACAGACCCTTCCATTCCCCCGAGCCTTCCCGGGCTGCGGCACAGACCCTTCCCTTCCCCCGAGCCTTCCCGGGCTGCGGCACAGACCCTTCCCTTCCCCCGAGCCTTCCCGGGCTGCGGCACAGACCCTTCCCTTCCCCCGAGCCTTCCCGGGCTGCGGCACAGACCCTTCCCTTCCCCCGAGCCTTCCCGGGCTGCGGCACAGACCCTTCCCTTCCCCCGAGCCTTCCCGGGCTGCGGCACAGACCCTTCCCTTCCCCCGAGCCTTCCCGGGCTGCGGCGCGCGGGTGCGCCCGTGGTGCAGCGGGACCTGCGGGGGCCGCGAGGCGGCGCTGTGGAGCGGGGCGGGGCTGTCCCCGCACCGCCCCCGCCCGGTCCCGTTCTCTTTCCCGGTCCCGGTCCCGGTTCCGGGCCGTCTCCGCAGCCCAGGATCCGCTGCCTCGGCCCGGTTCCCGTCGCTCGGGCCCTCGCGCCTTCACTGCCAGCGACGCCGCCGCCGCCGCCTGTCCCGGGCTCCCGCCTCGGCGCAGGGGTTGTCCCCGCTCCACGAGGCCGTTCCTGGCGAACGTGGCTCCTGTCGCTGCCGGGTCCCCTCCGTGCTGCGGGTGCGCAGATGGGCGGGACACGGCGCCGGGGACGTGGCTGCGGCGCTTTGTGCGGTGCCAGCAGCTGCGAGAGGCCTGGCAGGACAGCAGGGAGCTCTCGCCTTGGGAAGCAAACCGTGTGCCCCTCCTGATGCGCTGCTGAAGCGCAGTCCTGCAGCCAGCCTTGAGAAGGCTTCACAGGTGAAAAGGAAAAAAAATAATTGAGAGACAAGTGTGTTGCAGGTGGTCACTGACGCCACCTGAGCAAGCTCAGCTCCGCGGAGGAGCCCGAGCAGCCGCGGCGGTGGCACGGGGTCAGCCAACGCCTCAAAACGCCTCAGCTCTCAGGGCCTGGAAACGACAAACTGCATCGCACAAGGGGAAATAAACGGGTATTGCTCTGATGGGTTTCGGAAAGAAACAAGCGTGGTGTTCTGCAGCATTTGTTCATGGATGTGTGGGGCCAGAGCACAGCTGGGGCTAGAAGGGCCCTCCAGAGATGCCCCCAGCCCCAGCTCTGGCACTGCAGCTGCCCATGACCCTCACACTGCGGGCACAGCGCTGCACACACCTCAGTGCCCAGCTCACACCAAAGCAAGGATTCACTGCACTTCAAAGAACCAACTCGTACAAGCCACCCTGAACGCTCGCACAGCCCGGGAGCAGCTGCTGTGCTGGCACAGCCAGACCCCTGAGCCACCGCGGCATTGCCGGGGCAGAGAGGCAGGAGGTGAGAGGAGGGCGCCTGCTGAGCCCCGTGGGGGATGGCCGGGCCCCAGAGGGAGCGGGAGCGGCAGCTGGGTGTACCCAGAGCCTCCGCAGCCCCAGCTCAGGCCCCGTGGTGCCAGCCTGGCCCAGCACGGAGTGCCCCATGGCACACAGGCTCCTCTCAGGGAAAAGCCAGTCCATCCCAGCTTGGTGTGAATGGTTTCAACAGCCAGCAGAGCCCTGCCTTGCCCATATCAGAGTGAACACAGCTTGCGTTTGAAAAGAACTTTATTTAAAATCAGCGATGATACAGACTGCCCCCGCTGTCACAGCACAAGGTGTCCCAGCACAAGGTCCCCGTGCCCTGGGCGGCCCCGGCTCACAGCAGCCCCAGTGATTCCATATGGAAATACAACGCGTACAGATCTGCTTCTTCACGGCTAACAGGCAATTCAGTAACCTCAACCCATTTTGTTTTCTATGATTTCTAGTGTAACCAGACTTAAAATTTGTCTTCTAAGAAATCTGGAGAAATCTTCCTTTAGCAATAGCGTGCACCAGCAGAGCAATTCCCACCACCTTTGTCACCACGCAGACAGCAGAGCCAGCAGGAGTCAGGGCCATCAGCAGGGAATATGATCAATAGCAGCATTTTCCACGTGATCTCAAGTTACAGTCGTCTACAGAAGGAGGAACTGTGATCACCAGTAGGGAAGCAGTACTGAATCCATTGTTAAAAGAAATTGAGTTGAAGGCAGGTTTTACCTTAAATAGGATTAAATATATATTGCAAGACACACCACACTCTGCAGGGGCTGCACATACAGAAGCAGAACTGCGGGCAGGGAGGCAGCGTGTCCCCCCCCCCCACACCCAATATTCCCACACAACATTGTCAAATTTAAAACTATCACCACTTGTTGAAAGTTGTCCAAGAAGTATTTACAGCACAGGCAGGGCCGGGAGAAGCTTGGGGAGCCGCAGGTCTGGCCAGGGTGCTCCCACAGTCCACGGAGCTCCAGCACTGGGTCCTGCCAGAGCAGCTGCTGCCCGGCCGTGCCAGCTCCACAGACCCCTCTACCCCTACACAGACAAGCGTTTGGCGTGGATTAGGACAAAGCTACAGGCGGTGCCGTGGCGTGGGGACGGCGAGCACTGCCCATGCTGCAGTGGGCCCGCCCGGCGCACACGGGAGGATGCACGGCGGGGTCGGAGCAAGAGAGGCTCCTCGGGAACATGCTGCACAGTCGGGCTCCAGCCTCTACAGGAATCCTGGCTTCCAGCGTCAAATAAAGCCATTTCCAGCTATACAGCGAGGGTGGCACTGATCTGGGACCGGTGTTTAAACAGACGCCAGTTCCTACGGACCTACGTCGCGTATAGCTCCACGTATTACAGAGACCAGGCCGGATCTTCAGCGAATAAGTAGGTCCACGATTGTAGATCAACAACAGACTTTTATTGCTTTATACATGTGGTGCTGTTCAAGGCACTGTGGCACGGGCTAGAAAACTCGGAATGACTCGTGAAGGGACCTGGAATGCGACACGGCCGGAGCCGCGCGCCGCTCCTCGGCAGCTGCCGCGGCGGCCGGGGCCGGCGGGCCATGGCCCGACACCGGCCCCTCACATGCCCATCCGGATGCTCTGGATGATCTGGAAGATAGCTGCAAGAGAGCGGAGAGCGGAGCGCTCGCCGGGCAGCGCCAGCAGCGAGCTCGGGAGCCCCGAGGGGCAGCGCCCGGCCCGGAGGGGCAATGCCCGGCCCGAGCCGCCGCAAGACCCGCCCGCCCGCGCGCGGCCGCTCACCCGATCCGCAGACCACGAAGATGAAGAGAGCCAACAGCCAGGGCCCGACCGACGCCTTCTCCTCCGGGGCCGTTCTCTGCGAGCACAGCACCGCCGTCAGCGCAGCGCGGCCCGGCCCCGCCACCCCCGCCCGTGCCCGCCCGGCTCGGCCCGGCCCCGCGCACCGAGGTTTTGGCGACGTTCCCCCGCTGGGTGATGTTCTTGCTGTGCTTCTCGTTGGCCATGCGGATGCGCTGCTTGGCCACCATGTCCGCGCTCGGCCCGGTCCGGCCCGGCCGCCGCTGCCGCGTCAGCACCGCGCGCGCCGCACGCCGGGAGCGCGCCGGGGGCGGGGCCCGCGCGCGCCAACCCGCGCACGCGCCCTCGGCCCCGCCCCACCCGGTAACGTGGCGCGCGCTGCGGCCGCTGCGCCGCCGCCGCCCCGGAACCGGAAACACCGCTCTGCCCGCGCCCCAAGATGGCGCCGCCCACGCCGCTGCTCGCAGGTGCGTCTGGCCCGGGCCCGGGGCCGGTGCGCGGGACATGGCAGCCAAGTTGGGGTGGGGTGGCCCGGGGCTCCTCCGGTGCTCCTTCGGTGCCCGTCGGTTTCCGCCGCGCGTCTCCTCCCGGCATGCGCTGCCGCGGCGTGGCCAAATCCGGCCCCGGCGCTGATCAGGGCCCGCTGGGCCGGGGCCGGGGCGAGCAGCGGCGCCCCAGAGGAGGGCCCGGTCCTGCCCCGGGCCTCCGCCCGAGCAGCCGCCCCGTCGCCGGCTTCCTCGCCCCGCGGGGCCCTCGCGGCCCCGTGTCGCGGATTCGTTCTCCGGCCGCGGGTGATTCATTCGGGGGTACCGGGGCGCGCGAGCAGCCGCTGCCGGCCGGAGCCCGCTGCTGTGTCCGCTGCGCTCCGCGGGATTTGGCTGCCGCTTCTCGAAAGTCGTGTTCCCTTTCCGTGGCTCACTGTTTAAACTGCCCCAACATAAGGGATGCGTATTGTCTTTTTCTGTATTTGTAAGCTTTAGACACGAGCCCGTTTCCCCGCGCTCGGGCCCGTGGGGGCGGCAGTTGCGCGGGTGAACTTGAGCTGCTCACTCCGATCTGTTGTGAGGTTAGATCCTAACGGGGAGCGTGACGGGAGGGCTGGAGAACACGGTCCAGCAGGGCTGCGCTGGTCCTGGGGCACACCTCAGGTGTGTTAGGGGTTCCCTTAGGGTCTCTGGGGGCTGTGGTGTGCGTGAGCCCTGTACGGTTGTACTTAGAGAAGAGCTGCTTTCCTGTGGGGCTGTGGCTGCCCACCCTGGGGCACATCCTGCACAGGGATGGCAGTGCCAGGGCCGTGCCCGGCTGTGCCTTGGCATTTCCCTATAGCAAGTTTGGGAAACACTGTGCATGGCTCAGGGTTCACAAGTTAGAAAATCACCTGCTGTGTCAACTTCCTGCATTTGAAATGAGTTGTTTGTTTCCCCTTGCAGTGAGAGGCTCCGAGGGGCTGTACATGGTGAATGGGCCCCCCAGCTTCACCGAGAGTGTGGCATTCCAAAGGTACTGCTGGCTCCAGCACTAAAGAAATTGCTTTCTGTAAAGTAAGAGTAGCCTATGGAATTGAAAAATGTGTGAATATAATGAGTTCAGAACACTGATGGCTTGGAAGGCTTTGCACTTGCCTGAGCTCTCTCTGCCAGGTGACAGTCCCTGGGCAGGGGTAGCAGGGACTGCACTGTGACACAGGGCTCCTCAGGAGCACAGCAGGGAAGCTCTTGTGTTGGTTTTTGTTAAGAAAACCTTAACTATGGCACTGTTGGGTACTTATGTACGTTTCTCATTTCTTTAGGGATTCTGGAAAAAATTGCAAAGCTGTTGCTTTTAGCAAGGACGGCTCCCTCTTTGGCTGGTGCAATGGAGAAAAGTGGGTGCATTTTATTATCTTAATGTTTAGCTTGCATGAAATAAATGTAATCAGTTATGCCTCATTTACTCTTGTCTGTGTAAAGGGGATTGCTGTTAATGCAAGTGTTTGCATGCACACTTTAAATAGAGTTTATCAGATGAAATATTTTGTGTTCTTGGTGCACTCATGATGCACCCATTCCCATGCAGTCTGGATATGTTCTCTTTGTTTGAGTCTTTTTTATTCATGGCTCCCAGTACCTGGTCTCTGGGCTTCTGGGATTAATCTATTAGTAGAGTCTACAGAAAATAATGAGTCTATTCACCCTGTGAGCATTACAATACAAGGATCCTTTTTTATAGATCAGGTGCATTATAGAGTTCACTCTCATATTTAGAGCTTACGTGTTGCATACAAAAATACATGTTATGTTTTGACCAGTGGTTTCTGTCAGGCTTGGGTGTCTGGTTTTAAAATGTGCTCTTGGAAAAATTTAGTAAAAACAAGATGGGTGGGGGGAAAGCCCTTCCAGTTCTGTTCCATTGGCCAAATTTGGAGCAGATCTAGAAGAGTCAAATACTTGAACAATTCTCTCAGCATTAGTTAACTATTGTAAGCATGTTTTATTGATTCAGTGTCTTTTGGTTCCAGAGTCAACGTTGTTAATGTCACCAGGGCTGAGTTACTGCATTCCTTTGATCTCCCAAAGACAGTTTGCTTTGAATTCTCGCCAAAGAATAACGTTCTGGCAACGTGGCAGGCCTATGCAAGTGAGTATTGTACCAGCTGGGGAAGCCTTGTGCCAGCTGGGAGGCTTTGAGGCCGTGTCTGTGGGCTCTGTAGTGCGTGTGCTGGCCACTGGGCAGTGCAGAAAGGTGCAGGAAGTTGTGTGGGCAGCCAGGGCACGGTGGAGAGGGAGGGATGGCGCTGTCAGAGCAGCTGTGCTGGGCACGCTCACCCCACTCTGTCAGAGTGCTCGTGCTCACTCTGGCCTTGGGCTGGTCTCTCCTAAGCTTTTGGAGTGGTCCTGGTGCAGCGTGCCCTGCAGGCAGCTTGTGCTCTTGGGGAGGCTAGGGAGATGCTGTGCTGTCCTGGAGAGTTGTGTCCTGCCTGGGGGCCCATGGCTGGAGGGTTCTCCATGTCCGGGGCTTTGTTCCCTGCTCTGCATCCCTGGGGGGTTTGAGATCCTGGTTCTGAGAGCTGCAGTCCTGCCTGAGGCACAGGCAGTGTAAATGCTGCCTTGGGAGGGAAGAGCTGGGCAAGGCTGGGCTTTGGGAGCTGGCCAGGCTGTGGGGAGGCTGGGAACAGGGACAGGCTGTAGGATAAGACAGCATCACAGGCTGTGAGCTGCTTTGGGGCTGTGTAAATCACTGACAGCAGCAGGCAGGCTGTGCTAGCCTGGCTAAGGAGGAGACTACAGACAGCTTAAAAGCAGCAGAACTGTTTTGCATGGCTTGCAGAGACAGCAGCAATGGCTACAGTGGAAGGGACAAAATCACCTCATACCTGTGAGAGCAAAACACTGGAGTGGAAAACATGCCTCCATTGTTTGCCCTGAGGATGGTTTTGGGCTTGGATTAAAAAGCTGTGCAGGTGTTGGTTGGTTGCAGCCTTGCAGTGGGGAGTAGGAACCCTGCACTCCAAATGTGAGTTCTTTCTGCAAACAGACTGAGGTTAATAGGTACAGCAATCAGCATTCATGGGTTTGGTCCCTCAGGGGCAGAAGTTGCATGTTTGCAAGAAGTTCATGCAGAACCCTGAGGTGGGATGTTGGGGTGAAGCAGATTTATGCCTCAAGTACCACTGTGTTTTTTTGCAGCTGCTAAGGATGGCACAGCAGGGGTGCCCAATCTGCAGCTCCATGATCTGAGAACTGGAAAATGCTTAAAGTCTTTTGTGCAGAAAAAGATGCAGAACTGGTAAATAAGCCTTCCAGATCCTAATTGTTTACAAAGAAATGTGGTTTTCAAAATCTGATCCAGGTAAATGGAGCTGTTAGTGTGATGTTGGCTTTCAAAGCAGTGCCTGCTGCTAACTGAAAGCCAGAGTCTCTGCCTGTGAGTGTCTGTGTGTAGTTTATTGAAAATTCACTCTCACTTTGCACCACAGAGGAAAGCTGAGCAGACAATAACTAAGTCCACTTGTATATTTTTGCTATGCAGATGTCATTTATCCGCATTAAATGTATCATGTTTGAACATAATGGGTTCACAGTAGAGGGAAAAAATCCTGGAGTGCTAATGATGAGCATCATTTCATGTTTCTGACTTTCCCCTTAATGTGCAGGTGTCCTTGCTGGGCAGAGGATGAAAGCATTTGTGCCAGAAATGTGAACAATGAAGTGCACTTCTTTGAAAACAACAACTTCAGTATGCGAGTATTTCTCTACATTTCATTCCTCCTATAAATGCTGCTTCTTTTGTGGGGTGATTTTTGTTTTCAGGTTTTTCTTTGTTTCTTCATTTGCTTGAATTTTACTTTAAATACTGACTACATTCTATTTCAGTTTGGAATTCAGAATCATTTCACTTTCCTATTTATCTTTTTACTGACTGACATGATATGAAGTGCATCTGATTCTCAGTTAAAAAGGCCTGATTCCATATTACTCATTTAATGAGATCCAGGAAATTGTTTTGTAGAAAATGTGATCTGCCATTACTTCCTTGAGTTGTGCATATTCTGTCAATAGATTGCTAAAAATGGCTCATTAAAAAATTTGTGGCAAAAATGAAATAGTGAAGCCTGAAGATTTTCACCTCAGAGATTTACTGTTGGTGATAGAATATCTGGAGTCGATAGGTGTTAAAAAGGAAAAGGGGAAGAAAAAAACAGAAAGATAAAAACTAATTAGAACAAAAACGTAAAGGAGTAAAAAGAAAACTGAGGGGAGAACAGCAGCATGTGGTTTTAGTTTTGTATTGAGTTTTGCATTCTTTGTTTTGTTTTAAATATAAAGTTGATAGAAGAATCAGGGCTACAAGAGGTTCAGTTTCCTGAGAATTAGCCCTGGTGATGTTAATCAAGCTGTGGGAAGCATGGAATGTCAGCCTCAGCAGGATGTCTGCTGACAGTGCACATTCCTGGCTGCAGTGGAGCTGTGGGGTGATGCTGTTGCCATCACTTGTTTGTGGGAAGGGGCAGTGCTGAGCCCTGAGCAGGCCTGTTGGGAAAAGTTTTCCCATGGAGGTGTGAGGGGAGAACCCCTGCCTCTGTGATGGCTCCTGAATGTGACTGAAGCCAGCACAGATAAGGTGAAGAAAATCTGCTTCACCTTGGGTTCAGAGGCTTCCTTTGCTTTTTGAACTTCCAAATACTGAGTGCTGAGTTTCAGGCATAGGCTTGATTAATGTTGGTTTTGTAGGTGAAATGGGAAAATAACAGTTGTTTGCCTAGAAAAGAGATCCGTTGTGATTGTCTTTACTGGTTTGTGTTATCCAGGGTACAGCCCCATAGAAGGATGTGGTTAGGACATCCAGGTAACATGGTTTGTCGTTAACATCAGACATCTGTGACCTTTTTCATGGCAGATACCATTGCAAACAAGCTGCATTTGCAGAAGGTCAGTGATTTCGTGTTGTCCCCAGGAGCACAGCCAACCAAGGTACTTCTGATCCAGCTCCAATCTTTTTTTCGTTTTCTTAAAAACAACCCTACTGTGATTTTAGTACAGTTGTAACTATTTTAGTAACTATGCCCTGTGCTACCAAGGCTTTAACCTGCAGTGAAATCTCGTGGCTGTTTCAGGTTGCTGTTTATGTCCCAGGCAGCAAAGGTGCTCCGTCCTTTGTCAGGCTGTACCAGTACCCCAACTTCGGGGGCCCGCAGTCAGCACTAGCCAACAAAAGCTTCTTTAAAGCTGACAAGGTGACAATGCTATGGAACAAAAAAGGTATAGCAGCTGTGTACTGAGACTTATATTGTGCTCATTTGAGATTGACTTTGTTTGCTATGTGGGGTTTGTGTTTAATTTGCATATGTTGATAAATCCTGAGGGCAGCCATTAATGCTTTGCTGAGGTGCATTTCTGCACACCCTGGGGTGCTCAGCACTTATCCTGTGACTTTCATCATTTTTTGTGTTGTGCTTGAAAATATTCTATACATGTTGGTAAATTTTTCAGTTGAATGACAAATTCCTATATACTTTTGCATTCTGTGTCAATAATGTAATTGGATTGTAAACATAACAACCGTTCATGTGATGACAGGATCTTAATCTGTGGAATTATCTGTGTGCATGCATATGATAACTGGGGCGAGCTGAGAGGCCTCTGTGCTTTGTTGTTTGTTAGCAATGAGCTGTTTCAGAATGATTTTGTACAAATAATTTTACTTCAACCCACATAGTTTGGAATACAAAGGAAGGTGTTCCACACATGTAGAAACCATGCTTGGGGACTGTGAGAGGCAGCAAAGATTATTGCTCAAGACATTTTGGGGTGCATGTGTCTGTGGGAAGGGGCAGGCTGGGCCTTGCCCTGGTGAGACAGTGCCCTGCTCTGCAGCCCCCACAGCTTTGGATAACAGATGTGCATACAGAAGATGTTGAAGAAATGTTTCGGTCAAGGATTGATCAGAATGTTTGGTTTCTGCCATAGTTTAATTTTTTTTTAATAGCTGCAAAGGATGTTCAGTTGCTTGTGGTCTAACAGTAAATGAATAGACCGAGCTGATGTTTTCCACCTGAGGAAGGAATGTATTCAGTGCTTTTGTGGTCGCATTTAGGAAAAACTCAATTCAAAAGAGAACGATACCAGCCCTAGCACAGCAGCACCAGTAGGAACTCGCAGTGGAGCTGGTTTGGCTCAGTCGGGTGTTTGGTGCAGTGGCTGCTGTGGTTTCAGGAGCTGTGCTGCAGTAACCGTGTGTGTTCACAGCCACGGCCGTGCTGGTGGTTGCCAGCACCGATGTGGACAAGACCGGTGCCTCGTACTACGGCGAGCAGACGCTGCACTACCTGGCGGCCAGCGGGGAGAGCGCCGTGGTGCAGCTGCGTGAGTACGGGCCGGGCTGGGCCGGGCTGGGCTGGGCCGGGCTGGGCTGGGCTGGGCCGGGCTGGGCTGGGCTGGGTTGGGCTGGGCCGGGCTGGGCTGGGCTGAGCTGGGCTGGGCCGAGCTGGGCCGGGCTGGGCCGGGCTGGGCCGGGCTGGGCCGGGCTGGGCCGGGCTGGGCTGGGCTGGGCTGGGCTGGGCTGGGCTGGGCTGGGCTGGGCTGGGCTGGGCTGGGCTGGGCTGGGCTGGGCCGAGCTGGGCCGGGCTGGGCCAAGCTGGGCCGGGCTGAGCTGGGCTGGGCCAGGCCAGGCTGAGCTGGGCTGGGCCGGGCCGGGCCGGGCTGGGATTGGCCTGGCTGGGCCGGGCCGGGCTGGGCCAGGCTGGGCTGGGCTGCCCTGCAGCTCCTGCCTCTTCCGGGCTTCTTAGTCTCATGAACTGACCTTTAGAACAAAATCCTCTAAACAAAAAAATCCTTCACTTTTTTTTTTGTTGTTTGTTTTTTACCTCTGCAGGAGGATGTTGCTTTTTTCTGGGTTGGTGTGGGGTTTTTTTTCAGTAGCTGGATTTTATTACCTTTGATAGACTTACCATCCTAATGTCAGTGGCATTCAGTTAATACATGCATAAAGGTTCCAGTTAATACATACTGATAGTTTGACTGGGAAGGTGTTTAGGTGCACAGGGAGGGAACTATACTCATTTTCTGAGAAAACACCTGGACAATGGAGCCAGGTTGATGTCTGAGGATCCATAACGGGCAGGAAAGTGTGTCACCAAACAGAACAGTCCTACCTGCACTTAAACACATGCAAGATACTGCCCTCCATGAGCTAGGGCAGAGTGACAGCAGTGTTTCAAAGTCCGTTGGAAAATAAAACTCCTTTATTTTGTATTGTAATACTGATAGTGTTTTAAAACCTAAAAATGACATATTGGAGGGCAGCAGATGAATGTGCTTAATTCCAGTGTCCAGCTTTAACTGGAAGTCCATGCCTTAACTTCCACTGTGGGGGTCTTTTTTCCTTCTCTCAAGCTCTTGCTCTTGTGTGCAAGCATCTGACCTGCTTGGGATTATAGAGGCTGGTTTGTTGGGAGTGCTTGGGAGCACTGGGGCTGGAGTGATGTGGACTGCCTTTGCTGGAGGTACTGTGAATGTAACTTCCATAACAGTGCTGGCTGGGAACATTTCTGGTTTGCCTTCTGCTGCAAAACTTGTGGATGAGTACTGTGCCCCGTTTCTCCTTGACAGTAACTGCCCTGGGGAAGGAGAATTGGGGTCATGACTCAGTATATAGAATCTCTTTGGGAGTAGTTTAACCCAGCTTACAAGTACAGCACTACTTGTTTAACTACATACCTACTAAAATGTTCTTTATTTCTACTGCATCTGTATTTAACAGGAAGTCTTTTCATTTAATTAGCTATTCCTTTTCAAGGAAAAGTCCAAACTGATAAAAGCAAGTGGTGGGCAGTGCCTGTGGAGTTGGATCTTTTTTGAAGTGCAGTTTTGAAGCTTTTTTCCACTCTGGCATTTGCAAAGGGCTTTTCATTTTTGACTAAGATGTGGTGCTGCTGCAGGCTCTGGCAGAGCTCTGAAGCCTGCATGGAGCTGCCCTCATCTCTTCAGCTGTTGCTGTCACCAAATGTCATTTTCTGTCACCTCTGTAGCTGAGCTGCATTGGGTTAATGTCACTGAAAAGGTTTCGAAGGGAAACACACAGTGTGATTATCCATCCTTGTTTCTAAAGATAATGAGACTTCAGAGTGACAACAGTCATGAACCATTTAACTCAGTTTGAACATCTTGGGTCAACTCTGGATTTAAGGATTCAGTAATGCATTTGGCATTTATCTGAACTATGGGTGAATATACCCAGATGATGAAAAGTTATAATGGCCTGTGGTTTGTATTTACCTCTGGGTATTTTACCTGAGTTTTCATCACTAATTCATTATTCTTCAGTATATCCTAATGTTCCTACCCCCAGAATAACTTCTAACAGTAGCAAGTTTTGATCATTACATGTAAGGCCATTTTTGTGTGCTCACCCACATTAAAGTCTGACTTACGAAATATTGTGCATGGGCATGGTCCAAAGATAATTCAGATCACTATTGCTTACTTCTACAAAGCTGAACTACACAATATTTCTTAGATTAAAAGAAGAGAAGCTATTATCCAGCTGGTATAAAACTCCTGTTTTTGCAGGTTTCCAGTGGGACAATTTGAGAAGGTCCTGAGGTCATATTTGAGGAAAAAAAAAAACGGAATTTTTTTACATGTCAAGCTATGCTTACTGTTAAAGTGTTGGTGCTGGCCATGCAGAGGTAATTTGAAATGACTGCAGTTGCTGCAAACTGTAATTAAAGTTATCAGAAGATACAAGGTTGTTTTTCCCTCTGTTGTTAGCAGAATTAATTTTCACTGTCAATAATTACAATACAGCATTTTAGCAAAGCATGAAGAGTCACTATGGATTTTATTTTGGCTTGCTCTGAAAAAACGCAGTCTCCCAACAGCTGCATGTTTTTCCTTTTCTTTTAGCCAAAAACGGCCCTATTTACGATGTTGCCTGGAGCCCCAATTCTGTCGAGTTCTGTGCCGTGTATGGTTTCATGCCTGCCAAAGCCACGGTTTTTAACCTGAAATGCGACCCCGTGTTTGATTTTGGCACCGGGCCTCGCAACGCTGCCTACTACAGCCCCCACGGACACATCCTGGTGCTGGCAGGGTTTGGAAACCTCAGGGGGCAGATGGAAGTGTGGGACGTTAAGAACTACAAGCTGATCTCCAAGCCGGTGGCCTCGGATTCCACGTACTTCGCTTGGTGTCCCGACGGGGAGCACATCGTGACGGCCACGTGCGCTCCCCGGCTGCGCGTCGGCAACGGCTACAAGATCTGGCACTACACGGGCTCGGTGCTGCACTCCCACGAGGTGCCGGCCGACCAGGAGATGTGGCAGGTGTCCTGGCAGCCCTTCCTGGACGGGGTGTTCCCCGAGAGAGCGGTGAGGTACCAGGCGGTGCCCGGCGAGCTGCCCCGCGCCGAGCCCGGCCCCGCGCAGGCGTACCGCCCGCCCGCCCTGCGCCACAGGCCTGCCCCGAGCTCCCGGCTGGTGAGTGCCGCTGGCCGGGCACTGCCCGCCTGCCTCCTCTGCTCGGGGCTTGGCCCCACTGGTGTGTGTGCTTCTGAGGAGGAGCATGAGAGCAGTAACCAGGCTGATGGCACTGCCCGCCTGCCTCCTCTGCTCGGGGCTTGGCCCCACCGGTCTGTGTGCTTCCGAGGAGGAGCACGAGAGCAGTAACCAGGCTGATGGCACTGCCCGCCTGCCTCCTCTGCTCGGGGCTTGGCCCCGTGGGTCTGTGTGCTTCTGAGGAGGAGCACGAGAACAGTCACCGGGTTGACAGCGCTGTGGGGGTGTGGAGGGGTTTTGGTGACCTTCTTTGGCACTCTGCTCAGTTTGCAAGAATGTATGCTGGAAAGCTCTCATCTCTTTAGCCCAAATGCTGTCCTTTCACAAAGCATTTGCAAACTTCTGTAATACTCTGCAACATGCACTGGAACACTAAACTCACGTGTGGTGAAACTGAGTTAGGACAGTACTCTGGTTAGGACAGAAGCCTCTGATCTGGGTGACTTGACCCTGCCACTTCTGAACCCAGCCAGCCTGGGGCTTGAGTAGCCTCCCAGCAGCCATTCTTTTTTGGGTTTTTTGTTTTTAATAAGGTAAATGCACTTATTGGAGATTGGATCATTAGCAAGTCAGCTGCAGCTTAAACACATTTCAGTTCAGTGATCTGCTTGTATAATTAGTTTCTTTCTGCTGGTTTCCAGAGTAGGCTGAATAGCAACTAATTCCATGTAAAAGCTGCACCCTTAGTGTTTGGGTCCCAGAGAGCTTTGATTTTGAGCCTGGTGCTTTTGCAGGAGACTGCGAGCAGTCTATTGTTAGCCATGCTGAGGGCTGCTCTCACAGACCATCCCTGAGCAGAGGGAGTAGGGAAAAGATAGAGTCAGTAAAATAGTTCTCCTTACTTATATGGGCAAAAAGTTTTGTCACGTGCATTAAAAAAATACAGTGCCACAGTTGAGAAAACACCGAACAGCCCCCTTTCTCAGCCCCCACTGCTCCCAAGAACCCCCATCTCCCCTCCCAGCACTCAGCCTTCCTCTCTGGTCATCAGGAGTTGGAGTTACAAAGCTGTCAGCAGCAGCAAAATGCCAGGCTTCAGTCATTTTGTGATAGGTTATTCTTCTTGGATTTTGTTTCCTTCCTGAGATAGAAAACAATGATTTTGTTTTCTTACTAGAAAACTATGAAATCATTGGGGCACGCAGGGTAGGCCCATGCATACTCGAGTGGATGAGTTTGAAACCTTTTTCACCTTTCTTTGGCTGTTCCAAGGAGAGTGTACTTTTTCCTCCACTTTCTTTCTTTTTTCTTTCTTTTATCTTTGCGTATGATGTTGTCTTAGGTAGATTTTAGGGTTTCTGTGCCAACGTGGAAGATGGGGTTTTAACCATTTTGCATTTCCTGCAGCATGAAGATGAGCCACCCCAGAACATGAAGCCCCAGCTGGGAGGCAGTGATAAGCCAGTGTCTAAAATAGCTCTCAAAAATCAGAGGAAGCATGAAGCTAAGAAAGCTGCTAAACAGGTACTGCAAAAGTCATCGTTATAAGGATCATGTTAATTAGTTAATTGGCTTCCCCAAAGGGCAGTGGTCAGTCTTATGTGGCAGTGTGGGAAGGGCAGCAGAGTTTAACCAGAGAAGAGCAGCTGCAGAAGGATGGTTCAATAGTGACAGCTTTGCTGAGTCGCTGCAAATGTTAGCTAAAATCAGCGTGGAGACAAAGTGATTCTGGCTCCTGACATCCTGCAGAACGTGGTTTGGTTTTAGGTGGGAGGGAGGAACAGGTGGGTGCTTTGTGTTCCCTGCACGTCCAGACTGGGGTGTGTTTTTAGGGCAGGCCAGAGACAGCCTGTCTGTCACTTCTGGACTCACTGTTCATTGACTAGGTAGATAAAAGTCAGCTTTTGGTATAAGCCTTCCAATTACTACAAGCCTCTGCAGCAATAATTTCTTTAAATGCTATTTTAAAAAATTTCTAGCGCTGCTTTTGAGCCTTTTTTTTTTTTTTGCTTCACAGACAATGACCCAGTCTGCTTATTAAAACATTTGTGTATGTATTTGTCATATCACCCTTAAACTGGTGTTTTCCTGTGCTGTGTGTGGTTGGGATCTTGAGGAAGTAGAAATTAAACAAGAAACAGCATGTGAGCTGTTCCACATAAGCCTTTGTCCATGGCAGGCAGATCAATAGATAATGCAGTACCTCAGAGCAAGTCATCCTGGATTTTGGAATACATCCAGCAAAATGGGGAAAGATGGAATATTAAATGGATCCTCTAAAGTGATTAAAGCCATTTTTCATTCTCTTTGTAATCAAAGGCATTTTCTATATTGTGTTTATGTGTCTACAGGAGGCCAAAGCTGATGCACACCAAGGCCCTGCCCAGGTCAGAACCCCACAGAATGCCCTACAGAACACTGTGCCAGCCATGACCACGGGAGATCCTGAAGTGGATAAGAAGATAAAGAATTTGAAAAAGGTGTGAAGAGATTCTTAGATTTCTAACAGACAGTATTCCTCCAAGGGCTGGTCTGTCAGACCTGGTGCAGGTGTAAGGTGAGCTGGGTCCAGGAGGATGCAGGAACCTTCATGGGATTGTCCCAGACTTGTACCCACCTCCCTTTGCCCTCCTACCTGTGCAGCCATCGTGTGCCAGGGTTCCTGAAGGTCCCATCAGAGGTAGCAGTACAGGGAGGAGTTTCTAAAACTGACCCTCAGCAATGCTGTGGAGGTGCAGCCAGTCCCAGCTGAGGGTCAGGGTGCCCTGGCAGGGGTTGGTGCTCAGACAGGAGCTCTGTGCATTCCCTGGATGTTGGGGCCTGCATCTGCCAAGGGAACAGTGCCCTTGTGGCTTGAGTGCGAAGTTTACTGCCAGTCTTGAGAATTCTTGCATTAAATAATTCCAGAACAGAAATTGTTAAGTTCTGGCTAGAGAATCTTTCCCATTTATCTGTCTGCCTCCTGCTGCTCATAGTCTCTGGATTAACTTTCCAGGCTTTTTGAGGAGAATGTGTGGTGAAGAGGGATGGTGATGGAGTAATTTCCAGTTTTGGATCTAGCCCTTCAGTGAGACAATGCCTGGTGTTTGTTTCTGAGATGAAGTACTGCTGTTCCTAAGTTCTGTTCCTGAAAGAAATGTGTGTTATGGGTGGGAAATCCTGGGTGAAGCATCTGGAGATGCTCAAGGGATTGTGCTTTCCATAGACCTGCCTCCAGACACATCAGCAACTTCTAAGATTTATTTTCTGTTCTTGTTTCACTAATATTTTTGTTTGGTTGGTTGGTTGTTTTTTTCAGAAACTAAAGGCAATTGAGCAGCTGAAAGAACAGGCAGCTGCTGGCAAACAACTGGAGAAGAATCAGGTACGATTGAGATCTGTACAGTTTATTCCAGGTTCATTTTATAATAAGCTACATCTATGACATTTTCTGCTCTAGGTGGAGAAGATTCAGAAAGAAGCTGCTCTCCTTAAGGAACTGGAAGACCTAGAACTGGGTGTTTAACACAAAGTTCATGCAAAATGTAGTTTTGTTAAACATTTCAGCAAATGACCAAGGGTTCGACAGTCCACAGATTTGCTGCTCATTTGCCTTTAAAAAAGAATTTTCCTAAAGATTTGTGCACATGAAGCCGTAAGCAAACGATGAGTATCCATCAGCCAGTTCTGCTGCTGTTCCAATGAGAAATGTGCTCCTTTTCTGAGAACATACTGCCTAAACCAGATTGTTTTTCCTTATTTGGGTGGGAGAAGGGAAGGCGACAAAGACATTTGATAGCTTTATTATATTTAAGAAGAGATGCGATCTTTATGCGATGACGGGCTGTAGATAAAATAAATAAAGAGCATTTCTAACAGCGAGCTGTCGGAGCGCTGTGTGACCGCCAGGGGGCGCGCGGGGCGGGGCTCCGGCCATGGCCCCGCCCCGCCCCGCCGAGCGCGTGACCTTGGCGAGGCGGCGCGCGCGCGGTGCCTCAGCGGCGGCGGCGGCGAGATGCGAGCGGCGGGGCTGCGGCGGCTGCTGCTGCTGCTGCTGCTGGCGGGGCTGGCGGCGGCACCGGGCGGCGGCGGCGCCGCGGCGGCGGAGCAGGGCGGGCTGCCGGCGAAGAAGCTGCGCATGGCCTACGCCACCGGGCCGCTGCTCAAGTTTCAGATCTGGTGAGGGGCGCCCGCCAAGATGGCGGCGGCCAAAATGGCGGCGTCCGCCGGGCCGTCGCCTCTCCCTCCCTCGTTCCTTTTTCTTCCCTTCTTTTCCCTCAGCGCTGCGGCGGCCTCGCTCGCTCTTGTCCGTGGAGGGGCCTCCCCGAGGGCCGGGGGCCACCTCGCCCCAGGTGACCTGTCGGGGCGCCCGGCCTTGCTGGAGCGTGGGAGGCGGCACCAGGCCGCGGGCGGCGGCTCTTTCAGGGGGTCCTGCTCTACGGCCACTCGCCATAAAATCGCGCTTTTCCGGCCCTTTAATGCCGTGTATGGCGTTGTGCTGGTGCGGGACCAGCGTTTGGGAGGAGCCGATGTCTTAGTAATGGCTGTAATTTTGTGTGTTGGTGCAGTGCCCGTACTGCAGTCGGTGCGCTCGGGCGCCTTTGCACCGTTCCGGCGGTATTGCCGATGGTGTCAGCAGCTCCGAGCAGGTTCAGGCAGCCCCGGAGCAGCACGGAGCCTGTTGGCGGCGAGAAAACTCCACAGGCCGGAGCACTCGACCCTACGGTTCCCGGCCTCGGGCTGCGCAGGGCCGGGTGGAGGCCGGAGCAGAGCCTGGGCGGGCCCTGCGGGTTCTTGAGGCGCCGCCGAAGCGCTCCGCGGAAAGTGCCGCGTTCGGGGTCCGGCGGTTTACCGCAGTTCTGTAGAGGCGGCTGCTGAAAGGCGAGGCAGAGGACAGCTCGGGAATATTTAACTCCTGCAGTTCCCGTGTCGTGCTGACATAGAGGTGGCTGGGAGAGACATTGCCTGTCTGGACCGTCGCAGAGAGGGATTCAGACTGCTCTGTGTGAAGACTTTTTCGGCACAGGGCAAGGGATTGCTTACATTGACTTCCCAAATTAATCTAACTTAACAGATTTTTGCAGGGAGAGCGAGTGATTTGACGCTTAAATGGGTATTTCCAGACATCTCTGTCTGTGCTGGGATGTGGAGCAAATCAGTGTCACACCCAGGGCTTACCTGTTGGGATTTGTGATGTGTAATTTCACTGCAGATGAGGTTTTCTCTGTGCTATAAAAAATGTGAGTTCTGTTTTAGTTTGATGGGGTTCTGAGGAGGGCAGTGCTGCTGAGCAGCGCAGCCCTGGAGCTGTGGTGACCGTGCTGTGTGTGTTCAGTGTCTCCTGAGGCTACAGGCGGGTGTTTGAGGAGTACATGCGGGTCATCAGCCAGCGGTACCCAGACATCCGGATCGAAGGGGAGAACTACCTTCCTCAACCTATCTATAGGTGAGCGTGTGCCTCGTGCTGTGTGCTCTCTGTCTGTCTGCTTTCCACTGCTAAACACATGCACTTACACTGAAATCATACTGAAAATGTAAACTTGAGGGGATTTTCTACTGCGATTGCATACAAGGGCGCTCATATGGTTTTCTTATGTGTGATTTTCTGCCCTCCAGGTAGCTGCCTTAGTTTTCCATACAAGTATCATTATCTGTGTATCTGTATGATGAGGCCTGTCATATCCAACCTAAAATAAATTACATAACTTGTTTTTGAAACAGTGAATTTTCCTAGCTTTTCCTCATGCTGTATCTGGACATAAATTCAATTTGTTGTTCAGGCTTATGCACATAGTGACAAATGCCTGTAATGGGTTAAGGACACAGAGGAAGGGAAAGTTCACTGTTAACATCTGAATTGGGGAGAGTTCACCTCAGGTTAAGGGCTGCCAGAGTGGCCTTTGCTGCAGCTGTGGGGGGAAAACCCACAGAAATTCAGAAGAAAGCAAAGCAGTGTTATTCCTGTTCCTTAAAGCAGTGTGCCCACGCTGGAGAGTGATGCCATAGTTACTGGGTGGCTCCTGGAACGCTCGTTGGCCGGTTTCTGGCAGGGCTGTGGTGGTGGGAGGCTGCGGGGCGCAGTGCTCCGTGTGGGCTGGCTCTGGGGAGTTGCACATCACTGGGAAGGGCCCCACAGGAAGTGGTGCCCATCAGTCAGACATGTCTGTAATATGGAACAGCTTTAGAAACTGAATCTGTTATCCAGGCATAAAAGCAAAGTCCCATTTGAAGTCTGCTGAGGAGAAAAAGAATCTGTGTTTTACAGGAAGGTGGCATTCTGGGGTGCTGTGCAGAAGCAGGGCCTTACTGGAGGAGTTATGTGTGTTGCTTTTTTGTTTTGTTGGTTTGATTTGGTTTGGGGTTCTTTTACAGTGAGATAAACCTTGGAAAGTTTTGTACTTCCCCTGAAACATTTGATTGTACTGTCTCCTAGTGATGTGAATTACAGTTGTGTATGGTGAAGTAGGAACTGAACCTTTCAGTCACTGGTGTGTGTTGTCTCCAACAGGCACATAGCATCCTTCCTGTCTGTCTTCAAACTAGTATTAATTGGCTTAATCATCGTTGGCAAGGACCCGTTTGCTTTCTTTGGCATGCAAGCTCCAAGCATCTGGCAATGGGGCCAGGAAAACAAGGTAAAGGACATTCTTCTTTTAATCTGAAAAAGCAGCTTCAGAGTTACTTCATGAGGGTGTGCTGTGAGTCCCTCAGTTCTGACTGATTTACCTTTCATATACTGCAGCCTTACGGTAGAATAATTCTTACCAGTTGTGCTTTTATGCTTTTGACAAAGCCAGGTGTGCTTCTGTGATCTCTTTCCAAGCTGCTGCTACTGCAGAAGGGCAGCTGAAGTTAAAGTGCTGACAAAGACGATAAGAATTCTTTATTTTTTAGGGCTCCAGAAGAGCATTTCAAGCCAGTATCATTGATGTGAAAATTGCTGTTTCTCTTCTCTTTCTCTTTCTCTTTCTCTTTCCTCTTTCTCTTTCTCTTTCTCTTTCTCTTTCTCTTTCTCTCTTTCTCTTTCTCTCTTTCTCTTTCTCTTCTCTTTCTCTTCTCTTTCTCTTCTCTTTCTCTTCTCTTCTCTTCTCTTCTTTCTCTTCTCTTCTCTTCTCTTCTCTTCTCTTCTCTTCTCTTCTCTTCTCTTCTCTTCTCTTCTCTTCTCTTCTCTTCTCTTCTCTTCTCTTTCTCTTCTCTTCTCTTCTCTTCTCTTCTCTTCTCTTCTCTTCTCTTCTCTTCTCTTCTCTTCTCTGTTGTCTCATGATGGTTTTGCAATTGATGCTTCCATCTGACTCCTGATAGATTAGGCAGCAATTAGAAGGGCGTTAGAAAAATGAAGTTGAAATGTTGTGGGTGTTCTTAGAGAGCGGACTGGCATGACATTGTGGGAGAATATTCCCATGAGTCAGTACTGATGATGCCAGTAGATTCTGGGTTTTGTACTCTGATTTAGAGTAACCTTGTTCCAGATTTATTCCACTAAACTAAACTAAACTAATTTACAGACCTTCATACTGAGCTGCCCAGTGCCCTGGGTCTTTCACTGGCCAATTTGCATGCCCAGAAGCTGTAATATTTCCATTTGAACTAAATGGGCCAGCTCCCTGCCTGGCTGGGCTGGCTGCAGTGCGTGGCTGCTGTCCCTGTGCCAGGTTCTGTGGTGTTGCAATGACTTGTGTGAGTGTACCTGTGAACAGGAAAAGGAAATTAGAGAGGTGCTGGTGGTGAGGGAGGAGCTGCACTGCTGAAGATGCTGTCCTCTCCTCCTTAGTCACCCACGCACAGAGAAAATTCCAGATGAAGAGCTTGGCGGTGTGCAGGAGGTTCCTGTGCCCGTGGCTTGCCTTGCTCTGCTGTTTGTGGCTGGGCCCTTGGCTCTGTGATCTGGGGATTGCTGTGACAGTGGCAGGCTGTGTCTGGGAACGCCTGAGTCCCCACGTCACCCCACCAGCCCCCTGCAGCTCCTGTGCTGGCCCAGGCTGTGCGGAGGGCTGCGACTTGGCTGGCGGCGGAGCTGGTTTGGTGCTTTTCTGGGGAAGGCAAGGTGCAGTCTGAAAAAGGAGGAAGGGCAGGTGTGTGTAGATGGGAACATTCCTTGAGCAGTGACAGAGGGAGTTCAGAGGCACCTGTGAACAACAGCAGGTGTGCCTGACGTGGCTGAGGTCTGTGTGGGTCTTTGTTCCCTTCCAGGTGTACGCCTGCATGATGGTCTTCTTCCTGAGCAACATGATTGAGAACCAGTGTATGTCCACTGGGGCTTTTGAAATCACTTTGAATGGTGAGCTGAGACTTTGTTTGAGGGGTGTCACATATACACATGTGAGGGCTGTGGGGTGTGGAGAATGAAGGGATGGTGTCAGTAAATTTATGTCCCAAATGTGATATGTGGAAATTGCCATACATTTGGATCTTCAAGTGTTGCCTATCAGAATAAATCATGAAAATCATAGGAGTCTTATAAAGCAATTTATACTGATGTCAGCTATTCTAGAACAGATCTGTAAAAACTTTCTCAGAGGGATATTTGGTGCCTTGGAATAACTGTGTTATATTCTTTCTTTGTGTGTGATGGGCATTAAATAAGAAACCATCAGCTAGGGGCATTTACTTTACAATTAGATGCTTTTCCTGTCTGTTCTGCAGCATGCTTTAGCTTTGGAATCCCAAGGAATCCATTACTATTACTGGATTATCAGTACTGATGGACAACAGTACTGATTTTTCAGGTAGAGGGAATGTCAGTGGGTATTCTGCACCTCTCCATCAATATGATACACTTCTAAATGGAAGCATTAGACACTCTGCTCTCCTAGTTGGGCTGGGATTCAGCATAGCCAGAGGTTGGAAGCATTGTTGATTCAGATGCTTTCCTCAGCATAGATCAGTACCAGCTCGGACAGTTCCCTAGAGCTTCTCAATTCCATGTTTACACCAGCTCTGCCTGTTTTCTGATGCTCCCGGTGTAACAGTGCTTCTCTCCCGTGTGTGTTCTGCACTAGATGTCCCAGTGTGGTCTAAGCTGGAGTCTGGCCACCTCCCTTCCATGCAGCAGCTTGTTCAGATCCTTGATAACGAGATGAAGCTCAATGTGCACATGGAGTCAATGCCCCACCATCGATCATAGCCCCATCGATCAGCACTGAAACTTCTCGTAAGTCTCCTCCAGTGTGTTTGCCCACATAAAATGGGCACACTGGAGACTGGATTTTAAGATTGTGTGTTTGTTCAGTTCAATGTTTTTCTGGAGAACCAGCTCCCATGATGTTAAAGGAGCCACATGTGGTGTCACAGAGACTGTTTGGGTGGGAGGTTTTGGGATGTGGCTCATTCTGCCTGTCTCAGAGCAGGAAGCTGCCATTCCATGATGCAGGAGAATGTGTGTTACTGCAGGCAGAGGGCCTAATGTCAGTGAAGCTGTGCTGCACAGATCAGGAGCCCTGCTTTGTGCATTACAGTAGCCTCTGTCCTGGGACTTAAGGTCTCCCTGGCTTTTAAGCCAGTTGAATTCCAGAGCCTTGGGGAACAGGATGCTGTCTATTCCTTGCTTAACCCTGGAGAGCAGAACAACGTCATGCTCTGGTGTCCTGCCCGGTTCCTCGGCAAAAGCTCCACGGCTTTTAGTAGCGTGGAGCTCACATCCTGTAGGTGCTTTATGACCAAGCACTTCCAGTCCCTGTGTCACCTGTGGCTTTCAAAACGCACGGCTTAGGCTTGCCCACCTCGGGGCTGGCTCAGTGCAGGGCTGCTGTGTTGTGTGTGACTGGAACCCAGCTCAGTGCAGGGTGCTGCAGGGCTGTGTGTGACTGGAACCCAGCTCAGTGCAGGGTGCTGCTGTGCTGTGTGTGACTGGAACCCGGCTCAGTGCAGGGTGCTGCTGTGCTGTGACTGGAACCCGGCTCAGTGCAGGGTGCTGCTGTGCTGTGTGTGTGACTGGAACCTGGCTCAGTGCAGGGTGCTGCAGGGCTGTGTGTGACTGGAACCTGGCTCAGTGCAGGGTGCTGCTGGGCTGTGTGTGACTGGAGCCCGGCTGTCTCTCCACAGGCATTGGGTGCTGGTTCCCGGGCCGCGTGCTGCAGACCCATGAAGGCCTGCTCTGAAGACAGCTGCTGTTGGTGCAGGCTGGATGCCTCTCTTGCAGCCACGTTGTGCCTCCTGGACAAACACTCAATGAGCCCTGTTTCAGTGCTGGCCAGTCCACACTGCACAGCCACGAGTGCAATAATACTGTATAGTTTTTTTAAGACTTCATTCGACCAGTTCATAGATCAGCAATGCAGGCATTACTAATGGTAACTTATTTTATATTCATGTTTCACACTATGGCAGATTGAGTTGATACCTAATTTTTCCTTGGAAAAAGAGAAGTTTGTTTAATCTGTTGTATTTTATATGAATTTATGTTCTTTTTGTAGTTTAAAATGAAGTTATGGGAGTCTCTGACATTGTCCTAAACTGTTGAGTAATTGATAGCTGTCTATCAAATCTCTTTAATGTGGTTAAAACAGGTTTGTATATTTTTCAAAATCTATGGCAGAGTCAAACAGTGCATTATATACTGAATTATATAAGCAAAATTATATGCGGAATTGTTACATCACTTGGTGACTTCAGTGAAAATTAAGATCAGCTGCTCTTTAATCATGTGGACCAGCTCCAGCAGTTCTTCCTTGGCCATTTGAGAGATGAGCTGGGCCTTCCTGCTGTCCTGAACAGAACCCAAGAACATTAATTGAAATAAAGAGTTCCCATTTCCTGTGTGAAGTACCTTGTTTGTCACCGATGGACGTTCTTGGAACTGCAATTGAAAAACTGCATAAAAAGCCAACTTCCCAAAGTTACTGACCTTGTATTTGTCATGTGTAAGCCCCTAAGGACCTCCAGTGTAGGGAAGGGCACGTGGGGCTTGGTCTTATCCTTCAGGCACCTGCTGCAGTTCAGGTGTGGCCTCCCTGGGGGAAGCTGGCCAGGTGAACCCCTGGTTTCAAAGGCAGCTCTGAGAGGCTCTAAACACCCGGTGACAGCTCTGTGTTTGCAGTGCTTGAGCCAGAGCCCATCCCGGGCTGCAGCTGGTGCTCCCTGGAGCCAAGCATAGGTGATTGCTTTGGGCACTCAGAGGGCATTTGTTGCTCTCTGCGCAGGGAACCACTTTGCCTTGTACCTGCAGCTGGCTGAGCTGCCCTGGGCATGGGCACCAGGAGCACCTGGGCCTTCCTGCTGATGCCACCTTCTTGTGAGGGGCGGCAGAGCAGTACCTGTGTAGCTGTCCCAAGCCCTGGCCCGGCTGTGCCCTTTGTGCCTTCCCAAGGGCTGAGGTGACGACTCAGCTGGGGCTGGGACAGAAGGGAGCCTGCCCGGGAGCAGGGCAGTGCTGTGGGCACGGCATTGCTGAGCAAAGCCCTCCCGTGCCTCCCTGAGCACGGCGCTGTCACTGCGGGCTGCTGCCGCCTGCCCTGAGCAAGGCCCATCTGGGGCTGTGTGGATCAGCCCTGGACTGCCCCTTGCTCTGCACCAGGGCAGGCAGGGCCACAGGAGAAATCTTGCTGAGCACGTGCAGGTGCCACAGTGTCAGGGACTGCCTCTGGCTCGTCTTCCTTTACACCACACACACACCGGTCAGGGCTGCTGGGCATTTACTATCGCCTTGATGGAGTTGGCCAGCTCATCACTAATGTCAGCAGTCATGCAGAGCTCCAGGATCTTCACAGCCTGGCTGATGAGGTACATGGGAGGCTGCATTTTGTTCCACTGCTCGCTGGAGGGGAAGGTGAGGCATCCCCGCATCCTGTCGAAGAGCTGCAGGATCTTCACGCGGAAGGCGAGCAGCAGCAGCTCATCCTCACCCAGCCGGGCTGGAGGAGGCAGCTGGCCGTCAGTGCTGACCTGCAGAACACAGGACATGCGTCAGCAGAGCCACCCGAGCTGGGCACGGGGCTTCCATCTCCAGCAGACAAACCTGTCCCTGGGACAGGAGCCCGCCAAGGAAAGGAGCTGCCGTGCACCCTGCCCACATGGGTCATAGAGCCAGGGTGACCTTGGGGATGTTGCCAGGCATCTGCCTGGGAGTGGAGTCCCACACTGTGGCCCCTTGCAGAGAGCTGGGGCTGGCAAGTGTCCCATCTCCACAGGAGTGGCAGGAATATGTGCATCTCCACAGCTTTCTTGTTGGGGACGGTGCATGGGACAGCACAGGGAGCATCCGCCACAGGATAAGCACAGAGGGAGGGGAGCTTCCCTGGCTGCCCCGCTCCCGCTGTGGGGAGTGGCTCAGCACAGGAACAATTACCTGCACTTTGGTTCCCATGTTGAGTTTTGCTTGTCGCCCCATGGCGAGGAAGGAGACGAAGATCTTGTCCTGGGCCAGGATCCTGACCCCCACGCAGTGGTTCAGCGAGATGAAAATGGGGCTCAGGGGGACCTGGGGTTCTGGTAACAAGTTCGGCCACATCCACCTTCTTACCCTGTTGCCTGCTTGGTCCAAATACTGCCCACCCTGCATACTCATATTTATCCTAAAGAAAGCGAAATGGAAGCTCTGAACCCTGTAAGCTCCTGTGGCAAGAGGTCTCATTCCTCTGAGGGATGGGACAGAGGCACAGCAGGGGCAGGGTCTGTCCCCAACCTCAAGGCAGAGCTGGGTTGCCTTGCTGCTCTGAGGGCACCTGAAGCAGGGCCTATGAGCTGCTGAATTTGTCTATTTTTGGATGCTATTAAAAATAGCCTTTATGGCCTTTGGAGTGTCAATGCACAGAGGAGACAGCAAAGCTGCTGAACGCACCACTCATCTCCGGTAGGGTAATAGCATGTGCTCCTGCCATCAGACTGAAACAGTGCTCGGATTTTGGCTGTCCTTGGCTCATCTTCCTGTACTATGCACATCAGCTGGTCTCTGGCTTGTGCAATGATGATGGCCAGGTTTCCAGATGGATAGCTGCTGCTAGGTAAGGTGTTTGTAACCCCCTGCTTTGCTTGGCTGATCTGTTATTACACACTAAATACTTCCGAGTACTACTTTGGAGTGTAAAAACTGATAAATTACCCAGAGCACGGTGTTAAAAGTGTGCTGCTTCCTTGGGCTGGGTCTTGGAAGCTAGTGCTCATTGGAGCTGGCTGTTCTTTGAAACCTCAGCCCAGGAGCTGTGTCAAGTTTCACTGCTGCTGCTCCTCAGAGCGAGTGGGATCGATGAGCTGGGTTGTAATAAAGCGGACTGGGACACACTTAAAATTAGCAACAGCCCTGGGCTAAGGCAGGCAAGTGAACCCTGTAAAGGATACAATAACTGCGATGTTCCGTCTGGGAGCATGGTAAGGAATTTCTTTCCATTTTTGTAGTACTTCTGCACCAATTTACCCTTCCCCACCTAAGATTGGAAGGATAAAATGGGTGAGAGCAGTCTGGCACAGCTGCCCTGTGAAAATGGGCACTGCCAGGCTCTGCCAGCTCGGAGTGCTGACACGTCCAAGGTGCTCCCGTCGCTGTCGGCCGCAGGTACCTGCCTTCTTCCCCAGAAGACTGAATTCATAGCAGAGGATGCTGCGGGACACGGGCTTCTTGTCGTGCTTGGGCTCCTTCTTGGACTCAGGCTCCTCTTCGGGCTGGGACTCGGGCTCATTCTCCAGCTCGGGCTCCTCCTCGGGCCAAAGCTCCAGCTCGGACTCCTCCTCAGGCTGGGGCTCTTCCTCAGGCTCCTCCTCGGGCTCCAGTTCAGGCTTCTCGTTGAGCTGGGATTCTGCTTCAGGCTTCTCCTTGAGCTGGGATTCTGGCTCAGGCTTCTCCTCGGGCCAGGGCTCGGATTCGGGCTTGAGCTTCTCCTTGGGCCGGGGCTTGGGCTTGGCTGCACTTGCAACAGGTGCTGGTGTCCCACCTCCAGGAGACGTGAGGTCCCGGGAACGCTTGTAGGAAGCAGATCCAGCTTGCTGTAACCCTGCAGAGCACAGGGAGAGGGCTCTGTGCAGCAGACAGGGTTGGCAGTGCCCGCCGCGGGGCTGCCTGACACCTCTGCTGTAACTGGGGAGTGGGAGTTCCTGGCTGAAACACTCCCTCCTGACAGTCTGCCTCGGGCTGTTTTCTAACAAGGGCAGTCCAAAGCGCTCAGCTATTTCAGAGCACAGGATTATGAGAAAAAACAGCATCTTTTCAGTTACATATATACACACATTTGTGTAAAGAGCAACTTTTTGGGATAACATTTGGCTCCACGCACTGGAACTGACCATTTGAGATCCCAGTGCTGCAGAAGCCTCACTGCCCTGCCATCCGCTCTGAAAACATGCCCATATTGTAAATCTGGCTCACCTGTCAAAACTCCTCTATCCAAAGGCTGCTCAGTCATCTACAGCCTGGGCTAGGAATTGATGGAATATCCACCTGATCAGGCAAAATATGGGCAAAACTCATTTTGGCAGTTCCTGTTTGCTAAGGGCTTGGCTTTGCCGACTTATCCTGTCAGGTCAGGTTCTGTGCATCTCAGCTGGAAACATCACAGATACATACTGAAAATCATGACAAACTCTGTACAAAGAGGATGTGCCTCCTCTTGTGCTCATGTGTGAGGGATGATTTGTATCTAATTTAATGAGATTGCATATCTGACAGTGAACGAACATGTCGCTATATAAAATCCTCCAGTTAGAAACCAGCAATTCCACTGAATGCACTGTTGAGATAAATGGACAAATCCATGAGGAAATACCAGCTCACCTTTAGTGGCATTCAGCCTTAAAGACTGGTCAGCCAACTCTCTAGCCAGGTGTCTCTTCTGCTGCCTGGAAAATAGAAGTGTTGTTGACACCTCGCGTATCATGTTTAGAAAGCTGCAAGTAGTGGATACTCCTGCTTTAGGAGCACAATTTCTAAATCTGTTTTTCTCTCTGCTCACAATTCCAAGTAATAAGCAGCAGAGTGTCACCAAAATACTCATACCTCAGCAGAAAGGAATTGTGCTCACACAGATTGCCACTGCAGTGGCATCAGCTCTGCTGGAAGGAGAGCTGAATATTGTACTGGGGTTTGGATCAGTATTTTATGTGAAAGAGAAGGACATATGCCCACAAGATCAAGAAAACAGCTCATCTCCAAGAATATTTTCACTATTCTTGTGTAGCTTCCTCTGAATCTGAAAGTGGTTTGGTGTGTGCTCTGTACATAATAAGAAGCACTTGCACCCTCAGACTGCGAAGGATTTTTGAGGAGACCAACAGTTTACTTCCAGGTGTACTGGTTTAGTTTTCCTTTTCCTTTAGGGAAAAGAAAAACTAAACCAGTACACCGGTGGCTTAGACTTTCCCTGGAGGCTTAAACTCTTGCACAAGCTTTGGGTCTCCTGCTAAACAGCCTGAGAACTTGCAGAGTTCTTGTATGTGACTCTGGAAACTGTAATCCAAACACAGTTTATAGATCAAAACAGAAATACAAACACCAGCTTTGTTTCAGTGCCAGAGGTAGAAGCTACACCCAAATACTGTCCCTTCCCACAGCTGTGGGTTTTTTTGGCTCTACCTGTCTCTAGATAGTTCATCTGTCAGGACTGGAATTAACATTTCACTCAGCACATGCCTTGCCACCTCCTTGTGCAGCCTGGCAATAGAGGAGCCAGGAGGGACCAGAGAGAATCAGGACTGGTGCCTAAAGCAAAGGGTTTTCTTCTTTCATCCCTCTCCCTGCGGTTTCTTAACGCTCCTTTTCCCCTCAAAGCTCCCTGTTCATTACACAGACCTGATCCCCAGTCCTCCCAGTACCTCTGGCTGTCTTCCTCCTTTGACAGCAGCAGGTTGGCTTCAGAGCTGAGGGATTCCTGGGTGCTGACAGCTCTGGAAAGGCTGCTGGCATCCTCGAGCCTCTTCTTCTCCTTCATGATGAACTCGTAGAGCTCCCGGCTGTGCTTGCAGCAGAATTTCTAGAGGGTGAGAGAGCAGAGCCGTGAGCGTGGCTGTTCCACAGCAAACCCCTGCCTGTCCTCCCTGCCAGCTTACGTCCTCCTGGTCCTCGGAGAGAGGCACATCCTGGGAGAAGGGGAACGGCCTCAGCAGGTTGCCACAGTACTCGCAGGTTGGCTCAGCATCCTCCTCTGCCTGCAGCCATGGTGGGGAGAGCAGGGAGTAAGGACGAGGGGCACCAGCCCCAGATCCCCGTTAGCACGGTGAAAATGCAACAGATGTGACAAAGCACCTAAGGGCAATCACGACAGATCCATCTCTGGGATATCTTGGAATGACTCAAAACATTAAGTTCAGGAAACCACCAAAGAGAATAGCAGATGTGCTATAAATAAATCAATAAATGCCCCCAAACAAAGGGAATGATTGGTATTTGTGAGTTCTGCTCCTTCCCAGGGAAGCTGAGAACACAGAACACTGGAGCTGAGGATTTGAATGCATTACAGAGAAAAACTCCAGTTGTGGGAGTTTCTGAGAAAGCACCAGCAGACTTGAAGATACAGAGCTGGTCACATCTGAGCAGATGCAAACCAGGCTGACAGCAGGGTGTGTTTTGAGGATGGGTACTGGATATCCTGAAACAAAATTCCCTTGCTCCCCACCTCGTGCTTTGAGTTAACTCTTTGGTAACTTTGCTAAGGATTACAGGGAACTCTGTGCCCTGCTTGTATTAGGTGACTGTACCTATTTATATACATTTTGTGTCTGATTTGGACAAAATATTCTGCTGGGAAATTCTCAACAGAGGATGCAGCGGGGGGTGGGGGTGCACAGCCTCTTGCTGCCCAGGCTGTTTCAACAGTCTCGCAGAAGAAAAACCTGTCATGAAGGGGCTCCTTTGCGGGCTCGGCAAAGGGCGTTGGCTCCCTGTTTTCCACATAGAATCGTGTGAATGAAGCGGCGGGGTGTGCCCACCCCAACTGACCTCGTGGTGTACGTTTGACTCTGAGGACTCGGGTCTGTAGGCCAGGAGGGTGGGCAGGCCCGTGGGGGTCGGCTGCGGGCCGGCCGGGGGTGTCCCGCACTGCGGCTCTGCCGGGTGGTCTGTGCCCTCCTCGGGGGCCGGGGGCCAGCGGGGCCCGCCCGCCGCATCGTCCGCCCCTGCGCTGGGCTCCGCGGCCCGGCCCGGCCCGTCCATGCCCGGCCCGCTGCGCCGCCGTCTCCAGGGCGACGCCGGGACCGCGGGGCACGCCGGGACCGCGCGGGGCGGCTCCGCCCCAGACCCCGCCCGCCTGGTACCCGCCCCAGGCCCCGCCCCGCCCGGCTCCCGGCCCCGCCCCGCCCGGTTCCCGGCCCCGCCCCGGCGCTCCGGGCCCGGCCCCAGCCCCAGCCCGGCCCCGGCCCAGCCCGGCCCCGGCCCCGCCGCCGCTGCCCCGGGCGCTGCTCCTCCTGGTGACGGCTGCGGCTGCTCCGTTCCCCGTGTCCGCCTCGCCGGGGCTGCGGGCGCTGTGCCGGCCGCACCGCTCGGGGCCCGCGGCCGGGAGCGGAGCCGGGGCGGCTCTCACGGGGCAGCCGGAGGCGGCCGGGCTGCGCGGGGCTGCGGGGGCCCGTGGTGCTGGCGGGGTCCGAGCCGCCGCGCTCGGTCCTGGTCCCGCCGTCCCGGCGCTCCGCGCCTGCCGAGCCCCGGAGCAGCTGGGAGCTGGACTGGGGGTGACACGCGTTACCAAACCCGACGTGAGGGCCTGTTGGGACACGACCTGTCTGCACCTGGAACACCTGCCCGAGCGGATTCCTTACACCTGTGTCACACGTTTGTCACACATCTTCCCGATCTCTCCCGTAGGACTTGGCGCTGTCGAACCTCTCCAAGGAATCTGCACATAGAGCTCGGAGAATAAAAGAGCGAAAACCGTTTTGCACAAACCCAGCCAGGTTTGGATTCCCCTTGGGAGAGCAGGTGTGTGCTACTTTAGCTGTGCTGTCGGTAAGAATTCGCAGTGTCTCACTAGCACGTGAGTTCCACAACAGAGAAGTCGGTTTCACTCATATTTCAGATGGAAAGAGCACGTTGAGGTGCAGCCGGTGTCTCGGTGGCTCCCCGGGTGTCTGTCGGTGCCGAGAACTGCCCACAGCACTGCGAGATCACTCCACGGTCCCGACAGCAGAGCGCCGGCAGGCACGGCCGGGACAGGCCCCTCGAGGTGAGCTGTGCCCGCTCTAAACTCATCCGTCCCTGGACAGGTGCATTTGGATTTGTGTCTGAAGTGGAAATAGTTTCTAGGCAGAACTCCAGAAGCACAGCAGGTGCTCCTGGTGGGCAGGAGAGCAGCCAAGGGGCTGCAGGGCACCCGGCTGGCGCTCTGCCCAGCATACAGGTCTGTCTGCTGCCGGCTCTGTCTGGCTGTGCTTCACCCTCCCTTCCAAGTCTGAGGGCTTGAGAGGGGTCAGCTCTGTTCAGAGAGCCAGGCAGGCCTCAATAACCTCTTCTGAACCTCCTCGTCTTGAGGAACTGTCACACTTTTACTTGGCAAGTCGTATCAGCTGCCTTGGGAAGAAAACCTGAAACTTGAGGGAATCCTGAATGAATGTAACCTATCCGCTCAATGACCTGAACTGGAAACACCTCCCTTCTTGGCAGTGCCAGCTGAGGTATTCCTTATCCTAAACTCAGTTTCAGTCAGAAAAGACACGAGGTGATGTGTTCATTTTGTGTGGGTTTTTTGGAAGTGAAATCTAACAAGAGTTTGCCACTTCTTCAGAACTGAGTGTCTGGACAGACCTAATGATAATGTGTGTTAACTTATCTAATGTGGATTATAGGTAACACTGGAGTAATTAATTAATCCTGCTATATTCAAAGACACATTTTGGAGTTTTACTTTATGCAAAAATCCTCTTATGTCCCAGCTGTCAGTAAGAAAACTACCTTCTGCTACAAGTTTTACTGAATTACAGAAAAATTAATCAAATCCTTAGGAATTCTTGCTTGATGAATCCTGATGAAAGCACAGGTGGTAACAGGTGTTGGAACCATGGCTTGACTTTGATCCTGCTCATGCAGGAGGCAATTAGTTCACCAGGCTGATGCTGCCAGAGTTCTGCCAGAGCACAGTGTTAGTGAGACCAGATGCAGAATCTTTAATTGTTGGTGTTCAGTGCCTAGACAGTAAATCCTTGGGAGGTTTTTTCCATGGCTACTTCCAAGTTCTTGCAGCCAGACTGAGCTTCCCTTCACTGAGGCTAAATTTATTCTTGTGCACTTTTCTGAGGGCTGGTTTTCCTCGTTTGTATTGTATTTATTCACACCTGTCCCTTTACCTGCCATTCTCCACCCCTGTGAGGGTCCCCTGGCAGTGTGCCCCCGTGGCTCAGCGCCTCCTCCAGAGGGCACAGGGAGGTTTGGCACAGCCCTACGGCAGCTGCTGTTTGCCGCCAGTGGTTCAAGCAGCACGATCCCGTGGCAGAGGTGGGAGCTGCAGGCAGGCAGTTGTGGTGCCAGCACGGTGACGGGGAGGTGGCAGGGGCAGGGACCCTCCAGGAGAGCCAGCCCATGCTCGGGGATCCCAGCTGATCCAGCTGCCGCGCGCTCGTGGGTTAGCTCAGCTCCTCAGCACAGGTTTTGCAAAATATTTATTGCAAAATAAAAGAAATATGGCAACAAAACTTAAATACCAAATGACAAGACACTGGCCATAAAGCTCTTGCTATATTATGAATCTTTTACAATCATCAATAGTAGAATGTGTCCCAGGGCAGCTGCACGTGGACAGCCCTGTGTCTCTGGCTCCATCCATCTGCAGTCTGTGGGACTTGTGCCTCCTGCCTGCACCTGTACCTGGCCTGATCCCCCTAAAGCAGACAGGAGCCAGCAATTCCCTGTGAAATGTACCATGCCATACCCCAGCCCCTTCTCTCCTTTTTCCCGTTGAAGCCACCACCACAGCTGACCCAGTGCCCTTTCCTTCCATAAGGTAGCAGGGAATGGAGAAACATTGCTGAAGTACCTACTGTTCCCCCCACAGCTTCTCCTGTGAGAGGTTCCTTGCATTTCCTTCCTTTCTCACCTACTAGGAAAGGACAGGCAGCCAGGGAGGATTGTGAGCAGCCAGGGATCAGGTTAGGAATGCTAAAGCCTGAAAGAATTAAATCTGGCCAGGGGCATTAAGGGCAACAAGCAAAGCAACCTCTATAGGTACACTGGGGATAAAAAGAAGACTCGGGAGAATGTGGACCCTCTAAGGAAGGAAATGGGAGCCCCAGTTCCCTGGGACATGGAGAGGGCTGAGGTGCTCAGCCATGTTTCTGACTCAGCCTTCGTGGCAAGCTGCTGCAGCCACTCTGCCCAGGTCACAGGAGGCAAGGGCAGAGAGTGGGAGAACCAAGAAGTGCCTGCAGCAGGGGAGGATTGGGGTAGAGGAGGTCGAAGGGACCTGAAGGTGCACAAGTCCATGGGACCTAATGAGGTTCAGAGGGACTGGTGGAGGAGGCAGCTTGGCCACTATCATCCATCGTGTTTGAGAAGTTGAGGCAGTCCAGAGGAGTTCCCACCGGCTTCAAAAGGGGAAACATAACCCTCTTTTATTAGAAAGAGGAATAAGGAAGATCCAGAGAACTACAGGTGGTCAGGTCTCACCTCAGTGCCTGGAAAGAGCTTGGAGCAGATCCTCCTGGAAGCTATGCTAAGGCACATGGAAAATAAGGAGGTGATTTGTGATAGCCAACGTGGCTTCACTAAGGGCAAATCATGAGAACTTAGAGCTCCTTCCAGTGCCTAAAGGTGCTACAAGAGAGCTGGAGAGGGACTTTGGACAAGGGCCTGGAGTGACAGACAAGGGGGACTGGCTTCCCACTGCCAGTGGATAGGGTGAGATGGGATATTGGGAAGGAATTGTTCCCTGGCAGGGTGGGCAGCCCTGGCACAGGTGCCCAGAGCAGCTGTGGCTGCCCCTGGATCCCTGGCAGTGCCCAAGGCCAGGCTGGGCAGGGCTTGGAGCAGCCTGGGACAGTGGGAGGTGTCCCTGCCCACGGCAGGAGGATTGGAACAGATGATAGTCTCTTCCAAACCAAACCCTCTTGTGATGCTAAAGCCTTTTCTTAAAGCTCACCAGCATCAGAGGGAGTCTGTACTGCTGATGAAAAGGCTTATAGGTGTGCTCCAAACAGGAGCCTCTTAAGCCATATATCCAATGGAAGCACTCTTTACATAAAATATTATTAAATTATAAAAGGTAACTGTGTGTGTAATCTTCCTAAGGCACCCAAGAATTTTAAAAGACCTTGTCCTGCTCACGTTACTTACAGCACACTCTTGTTCCTCTTCTGCCCAAAGTTGCAACCGTTGGCTAGTCAGAAACCTTAGCAAACAAGATGACACAGTTGAACACCGTAAAAAAACAGGAACCAAAACCAAACCCCAGTGAAGCACTACATCCAGCCAGCTCGAGTCTGCCAGCAATGCATCACGGGCAACACATAGAAATTGTGACGTTGATGCCGAGGTTTCCGTTGTCAGCAAAGAGGTGAGCAGTGGCTGTGTCAAAAACCAGGCAGTTGCTGCTGCGGATGGCCACGAGCACGCCGTCGTGGATGGAGCAGGGAGACGCCTCCCAGGTCAGCCGGTGGCAGCTGCCGTGCAGCTCCAGTCTGTACTGAAAGTTCTCTGCCTGCTTACGGGTGCCAATGAGCAGCACGGTGGCAAAAAACTGCTGGTGACCTTCACACTTCTCCTGTTTCTTCAGCACCAGCATGAAGTGGTGACCAAAGCACGACTGCATCATCACCCAGTCCACTGCCCCCGGCAGGTTAATGTCTGTGGCAAGGAAAATGATGTCTTCTCCCTGAAGGGTGGTAATGCTTTTGTGGGCATGCATGAGGTGGGACATCACGGCTTCCAAGGATCCCTCCCAGTCACAGGAGGTACCGGGGCACGGGCAGGAGTAGGGACGGTACTCACAGATGGCTTCATGTTTTGGCTTTTCTGTGTGGTGGAGGGTCAGGGAGCAGCCTGTTGTGGCATACTGGAAAGAGACCAAACACAAGCCGTCAGGAAAGGCACCAGCACTAGTCTGCGCTGCTCCCACCCGTCAGCTGCAAACACAGGTGATCAACCAGAGCTCCCGTGCTCATTGCAAATATTGCATTACTTGTATGGAGCCCCGGATTCAAGGTGAGCTTTACTTAGTTTTTGTTTCCACTTAAAATGGATTCTTCTTGTCTTTTGTGGTTGTTTTTTTCCTAATGCAAGCACTTAGATAAAATGGGCTGTATGGCTGAGTTGTACTTAGATCTGCTGTTGCAGTTAGATCTGATCCGTCCAGATCAGCTGGAGAGGTCCTGGCTTGGATATTCCTTTTCTTTAAAAAGAACAGAGGATTCTAGTTTCAACAACTGGGGTGGTGGGTGGGTGTCCTCTGCAGGGGGATGTGGGGGGTGGTCTGGGGATATGGACGTGGGGGTGATGCCTGGGGGTTTTTGGCAGAGGTGCAGGGATGGGGGTGATGCCTGGGGGTTTTCGGCGGGGGTGCAGGAATCGAGGGTGGTGCGGGCGGCCCGCCGTCCCCCTGCCCAGCCCCTCATCCTTACCTTGCACGGGAAGAGGACAGCCGAGGCCACCTTCTCCATGGCCAGGTTCCTGATGTTGGGGGTGAGGGAGCCCCGGCAGGTGGGACAGAGGCTCAGCTGCTGCCGGCATTGCTTGCACACCAGGTGCCCGGCCTGGCACTGCAGGATGGGCGGCAGGACATAGTCGAAGCAGATGGGGCACTCGAAGAGAGAGGTCAGCTCCTGCTGCTGCTGCTGCTGCTGTTGCTGCTGCTGGGGGGGAGGAAGAGGAGGAGGAGGGGGAGGCGGTGGAGAAGCCCCGCCGGTCCCCGGCAGGACGGCGGCGGGGGACGGGGCGTGCTGCTGCTGCTTTCCGCAAGGCTTGCTAGGGCCGGGGCCGGCGGAGGACGGGCGGCTCATCGCGCCTCGCCACCGCCGCCACCATCGGGCCGCGCTGGGGACGGGGCGGAGGAGGAGGCGGAGGAGGAGGATGGACGGGGCGGCGCTGGGCGAGCGGCGGCTGCGCGCGGCCCCCGCCCCGCTCCCGGCGTGCCCCGCGCGGGCCCGCCCGTGCTGCACGGGAGTGTGTCCTCCGCGGCACCGTGCCCCTTTACCGGCGCCGTGTCCCCTCAGCGGGACCGTGTCCCTTTACCGGCGCCGTGTCACCTCAGCGGCATCGCGTCCCTTTAGCGGCACCGCGTCCCTTTACCGGCACGGTGTCCCTTTAGCGGCACCGTGTCCCTTTACCGGCGCCGTGTCCCTTTACCGGCACCGTGTCACCTCAGCGGGACCGCGTCCCTTTACCGGCACGGTGTCCCTTTACTGGCATCGTGTCACCTCAGCGGGACCGTGTCCCCTCAGCTGCACCGTGTCCTGTCAGCCCCTCAGCGGGACCGTGTCTCTTCAGCGGGACCGTGCCCTGCCAGCCCCTCACCGGGAGCGTGCCCCATAGCGGGACTGCCCGCCCTCACCGGGACCGTGCCGTGCCGGCGGGCCCTGCCCCTCAGCGGGCCCGTGCCCCTCAGCGGGCCCATGCCCCTCACCCGGCCCGTGCCCCTCACCCGGCCCGTGCCCCTCAGCGGGCCCATGCCCCTCACCCGGCCCGTGCCCCTCACCCGGCCCGTGCCCCTCAGCGGGCCCCTGCCCCTCAGCGGGCCCGTGCCGTGCCGGCGGGCCCTGCCCCTCAGCGGGACGTGCCCCTCACCGGGCCCGTGCATGCCCCGCGGCCCTGTCCCGGTGCGGCGGGAGCTGCGGGTGCCCGGGGCCTGCAGCGCCGGGGCTGAGCCGCGGCCCCGCAGTGCGATCGCAGACCTCGCGTCTGCTGTAACCAGCATCTCCTCATCCCGGCCCAGCATTATCTCTGGCTGGGTGCCGCGGCTTCTTTTTGCTTTTTGTAAAATTCAATAAATCGGAACCAAGTTTCTGGATCACTTGCAGAAGGTTTATTGTTCTCAGTTGTTGTTAGCAACACAGAAAGGGTGTGACTTACAGGTCGTTTTGGAGTAATGACAATGAAAAAGGAAGTGGACAGTGGTTTCTGTCAGCTAGAAACAATGTGCCCTGCCCATGCTTGTCAGGTGGATGTAGGGTGCCAGGATTTGGCAAAGGCAGTAAAATCACTGAATCACAGAACCCCAGAGCAGTTTGGGTTGAAAAAGCCCTCTAAGACCCAGTAAGTTCAACCATTACCCCAGCACTGCCAAGGCCACCAATAACATGTTCCCAAATCACACATCTGCACAGCTTTTAAGTCCCTCCAGGGATGGAGACTCCACCACTCCCATAGCAGCTGTGCCAGGGCTTGACTCTTTCCTTTTCCTGCCAGCTGTGGTGGGGAGCAGGAGATCCTGCATGCTACCACCTGGAAAAGGCGTGCAGTGGGACAGGGCTGCAAGTCGCTGTTCCTGCAGTGCACGCTTTTGCAGTGGGTGTGATGCCTCATGGACAGGGTGTCCCTTCAATGCACCAAAGGCTGTTTGCCTGGGGAGAGAGCTTTTTGTCCTCCAGACCGCAGTGACCAGTGCAGCTGGCAGTGTGTGGGAGATGGCAGCACCCTTCGGGAGCGGGGGTCCATCCTGCTCCCTCCTCAGAAGAAAGGGTCTGTCCCGTTCCAGCTGATGGTCGCACCTGCCCACTTGGTCCTGATTGCCATCTCCAGGGCTGGGCGCCTCCTGCCTGGGCTGCAGGGGCCTTCTCTCTGAGCCTCTTCCCAGTGATGCGAATGAGTGTCTGAAGAGGAAGTGAAAAATAAGTGTCTAAAAAAATCTTAAAAACCCAAGCCCGCTCATAAAGGCTTCAGTGACAGCTAAAAGCAGAAGCCTCTGCAGCTGTATCAGTGTAGATGTGCTGCCGTCCTGCCCCAGGGAGCAGGCGGAGGCTGGGCAGGGCCTCCCGGGGAGGGGACTGTCCCTGCACCGAGGGCCCCCCGGGAAATTCCGGTGCTCTGAGCGCAGCCCTGGGCTCCTTGCACGATCTGTTTGCATATTGCTTTCCTGGGCAGATGCTCAGATAGTATCTGTGGCCACACCAGGTATTATGACAGTTATCTCAAATCACTCTGCTTCCTTGCAGATTTACCCTTTAGTTTCAAGGCTCTGACTTTGCTTTAAATGCTGCAGTGAAAGGAGAGCAAGGAAGGAGGCACCTAGTGAGCAAGATAAGTGATGCACAGCAGCAGAGAAACAAGAACCTTGCACCCCAAGCACAAAGCCTGGCTCACAACCCAAGCGTTGCTACAGGAGCAGTTCATCCCTCCTGAGGGGATATGAAACTTGGTGGGGAACACGAGGGCCGTGGTGGCAGCTGGTGCTGGGCAGGAAGACAGACTTCAGCCACAGCCAGGCAGGCAGGTGGCCCTGCTGCGTGCCAGCCTCGCTGCGTTGGTGTGCGGGTTTTGTCTGGGATAGAATTCTTGCCTTCCCTGCGTCTGGTATGGAGCTGTGCTCTGGCTTTGTGCTGAACACAGGGCTGGTTCTACAGAGGTGATTTTGTCACTCCTGGGCAGTGCCCCCACAGCCAAGGCCTTTTTCTCCCACCTACGGCCACGCTGGTGAGGAAGCTGGGAGTGCATGGCAGGCTGGGGGAAGACACAGCCAGGACAGAGGACCCAAAATGATCAAAGGGGCATTCCAGAGCCTGTGACATCGTGCTCAGTGTATGAACTGGGGGCAAGGAGGAGAAAGGCCTTTTGAGTATGACGTTTGTCTTCCCAAGTCACTGCTGTGTGTGATGGGGCCCTGCAACACCTGCCTGCCTATGGAGGAAGCGAATTCATTCTTTATTTTCCTTGGCTCGTGTGTGTGTGTGGCTTTTGCTTTTCTTATTACCCTGTCTCTATCTGGACCCACAAGTTCTTTAGCTGCTACCCTGCCAATTCCCTCCCTGATGCTGTGGGTGGGGGAGTGAGTGAGCAGCCACATGGGGCTTGAGGGCTGGGTGGGGTGACACCCCGGCAGCCGGAAACAATGTTGTTATAAATGTTGAACTAATCATGAAACAGTCCAGCTTCCTGGTGTGTTTAAACTTTGTATTGAGTGTTTAACGCAGGAATGAGTTGTCTGTGCTGCCCATACCTCAGTTCCTGGTAAATCTGGGTCCGTACCTATCGTCAGGTGGGCAGTTTGGGTCTGCTCCTGCTGCCCACTGTAGAAGTACAGGTGGAAAATTCTCTCGGCTTTCCAGTCGGAGAGCAGACGGCTGTCGGTGCCGAAGAGCACGCTGTGCCTGCCGGAGAGGCTGCACAGCCACACGGGCAGCCGGGGCGTCCGCAGCCCGGGGCTCACCTGGCCAGGGGGACACTTGTCGGGAGCCTGGGCTGTGCCGGGGTCCCGCTCTCCGTGGGGCTGCCCTGCTCTCACCTGGGCTGTGCCGGGGTCCCGCTCTCTGTGGGGCTGCCCCGCGCTCACCTGGGCTGTGCCGGGGTCCCGCTCTCTGTGGGGCTGCCCTGCTCTCACCTGGGCTGTGCCGGGGTCCCGCTCTCTGTGGGGCTGCCCTGCTCTCACCTGGGCTGTGCCGGGGTCCCGCTCTCCGTGGGGCTGCCCTGCGCTCACCTGGGCTGTGCTGGGGTCCTGCTGAACGTGGGGCTGCCCTGCGCTCACCTAGGCTGTGCCGGGGTCCCTCTGGCCGTGGGGCTGCCCCGCGCTCACCTGGGCTGTGCCGGGGTCCCGCTCCCAGCGCAGGAAGCCCACGGGGCCCCGCGGGCACGGCGCCTCGCCACCGCCGTCCCCAGCGCCGGGCTCCGGTTCCCGGCCGCCGCCGCCGCCGCCGCCGCCGCCGAGCTGCCGCGGGCTGGCGCGGCCCGTCAGGAGCAGGCTGAGCACGGCCTGCGGGGATGGCCCGCTCAGCCCGGGGACACGGGCAAACCCCCGAGCGGGGATGGCCCGCTCAGCCCGGGGACACGGGCAAACGGCCGAGCGGGGATGGCCCGCTCAGCCCGGGGACACGGGCAAACGGCCGAGCGGCGATGGCCCGCTCCCGGCTTGTCGCGTCTGCCACAAGCAGGGCAATGCCGCGCTGCCGGTGGCATTTCAGAAATTATTGTTACTATCATCATCATCATCACCTGTTTTTTAAGTGCACGGTCATGATTTAAATTGCAAAATATTTTTTTAATGAACTTAGGCTTCTTTTTTCTTTGGATTAATTACCAAGTGATAATTTTTTTCCTAAATCGGATGTGGGAATAATAAAACCAGAACGCTTGAGAGATGTGGCTGATCCTACCTCCGTACAGGTGATATTTCCAGAACTGATGTTCAACAGACGAGCTGTGTCACCCAAATCCTCTTGGACTCTGTGTGGCCAAGCAGAGATCATCAGGGCAGCCCTGGGCTGTGCCAGAGGCGACGCTGTACATCCCTGCCTGGCCGACAGAAATGGGAGGAAAGGAAAAGGCTTTTCAGGAGATGTAACCAAACTACAGGAAAATGTTTAAAAAGCAAAATATACCTTTCAAGTGTCCTAGAGAAAAGTAAACTGTATAAAAATAGGATCACTCCATGGCTTCCTTCACTTTTGAACTGAAAATGAAATAAGGCATCACAGGGGAGGAATTATGGCCTGTAAATAATATATAATTAAAACAATTCCTCTGCTTTAATACAGCCCTAGGTGAGTGTGTTGAGTTAGATGAGTAAAGTGTTATTCCAGGAAGATTTTGTAACTAATTTTGTTTAATAGGTTCAGGTAAAAAATGAAAGAAAAAACTTCAGTTGTTGGGTAAATGGGTTTTGTACTTTTTTTCCCATATTTTTTCTGAGCCTGCAAGGAATCAGACCTTTGAATGATGTACAAAATACTGCCCTGTTTACCCAGTTTTTGTGGGATGAAAGATCTGGAATAATGGGTAAAGTCACTGGGGTTTACATGGGAGCAGAATCCCATGCCATAGGAAAGGCTGAAAATGAACTAACTACCTTAACTGTGTGAATGTCCTGATGATGTTAACACTGCTGTGTCCAAAATGCCCAATTTGAACAGGAAATAAGATGTAATTTAGCAAGAAAATAACTTGGATAAAGCATTTTTCCCCACTTACACAGTTTATGTGATCAGAGATGAACTCCTGAGCAGCAGCTTTCTCCGAGAACTCAAACAGCCGGATCTGCTGGGCACGGGCACCGTGAGGGTGGTGCAAAGGAGACATGAATTATGCCAAGAAGCTGAGCTTTTGAGTCTTGTTGTTCCATTAGTCAAGAGGAAGAACAATGCCAAGGTTTGCTTTGCCCCTTGCCCAGCCGTGGGCTCTGGGGCTGTGCAGGGAGGCAGGGCAGCAGCTCTGTGCTGACAGGACTCACTCTCCTTTTTGCAGGACAAGGAAGATGGGCTTTGGGGAAGGGGAGGTGGATGCTTCACAGGCCACAGCAAACCTGGGTCTGGGGTGATCCCTGCTTGTAGGGCAACATAAGTGGGGGAGCAGGTGCAGGAGGTTTTGTGTTTTGGGCCAAAGGTATCTCTAAGGAAAATCCCGTTGGCAGAAGACGGTTCCATACTCACTCTCTCTGAGAAGCTGCTGGCTCTGCAGCCTTCACGTGGCATCGTGGTGACAGGGGCAGTGACGAGGCACACGACAGCTCTGCCACCTCCTCCTGCTGCCCACAGGGTCTCTGCCAGGGCCGTGGCCAGTGCCTGCCCCTGCTCCCTGCGCCCGAGCTGGCACAGCCTGTGCCAGGGGGAAACCAGGGGCTGCGACTGTGACCCCACAGAGGAGGGGGCACATGCCACTGTCCCGAAACCAGAGGATTTGGTGGGAAGCAGCCTTGCCTGGGGGCCAGCCAAGGCTTCTCCCCCAGTGCATATCCCCACTTGAACCTGGATCTGGTTTGCCTGAACCCAGAGGCTGGCGCTGACCAAGCAACGCATGGAGATAATTTTCACGTGTCCCATAAGGCCCAGCAACTTACCTTTCCAGGTGGGTACATTCTGTCTCTCTTGTGAAGAGCAGATATGTGATGATGTGTGCTTGCACAGCCGCCAGAATGGCTCTTGTTCCTCCCTAGGAACAGAAAAACAGCCCCTGCCATCTGAGGAGTCTGAAGGAGCACTTGTCACACCCAGCAGTCCCTGGCCAGGGGGACAACAAGAAGCCCTTGTGGAGAAGAAGCTGCAGGGAAGCTCTGGCCATGTGCAGGGGCAGCAGGGATCCTGTGGGTGGGTGCCCTTCCTGCTCTGTCCCAGGGAACAGCCCCCAGCTCCAGGGACCCTCTGTGCTGGGAAGCCCCAGGCTTTGTTTTTTGTCCCCTCTGGCCTCGCAGCAAAGGGACAGAGGTGCTGGGGCAGCCCAGGGCTGATGTGAGGCTGCGCACAGGAGTGCCTGTGCCCTCTCCCCAGTGTGCTGGCACCCTCCAGGGCTGTGCTGGCACCCTCCAGGGCTGTGCTGGCACCCACCAGGGCTGTGCTGGCACCCACCTGGGCTGTGCTCACCCACCCGGGCTGTGCTCACCCATCAGGGCTGTGCTCACCCACCAGGGCTGTGCTCACCCACCCGGGCTGTGCTCACCCATCAGGGCTGTGCTCACCCACCCGGGCTGTGCTCACCCATCAGGGCTGTGCTCACCCATCAGGGCTGTGCTCACCCACCAGGGCTGTGCTCCCTCCGAGAGCACCGAGCTCTGGAATGCAGGGAGTGGCACCCCTGGTTGTACCTCGCATTCCAGCCCCTGGACAAGGTGGGGGGATTTACAATTCGAGTGTGTATCTTGGCCTTCTGCTTTCTTGGCTGCAGCGTTGTGATGGTAAATAAGGAAGAAGAAAACCTCCATCTCAGAAAATTATGAATTATAGTCTAGGTGACTTCACTTGTTGGATTTCTAGGTGGAGCAGGAATAATCAGGTAAGTCTAATTCTCAGAAAAGATACGAGCTTTTTGCAACCTGTTGCATCTCTCCTGAGCAGGTGTGTGGGGTACAGCTGTGTGGAGTACAGGTGTGTGGAATACAGGTATATGGGAGTACAGATGTGCAGGGTACAGGTGTGCAGGGTACAGGTGTGCAGGGTACAGATTTGCAGGGTACAGATGTGCAGGGTACAGGTGTGCAGGGTACAGATTTGCAGGGTACAGATTTGCAGGGTACAGGTGTGCAGGGTACAGATGTGCAGGGTACAGGTGTGTGGGGTACAGGTGTGCGGGGTACAGGTGTGTGGGTACAGGTGTGCGGGGTACAGATTTGCAGGGTACAGGTGTGCAGGGTACAGATGTGCAGGGTACAGGTGTGTGGGTACAGGTGTGTGGAGTACAGGTGTGCAGGGTGCAGGTGTGTGGGTACAGGTGTGTGGGTACAGGTGTGCGGGGTACAGGTGTGTGGGTACAGGTGTGTGGGCGCAGATGTGCAGAGTACAGGTGTGTGGGTACAGGTGTGCAGGGTACAGGTGTGAGGGTACAGGTGTGCAGGGTACAGATGTGCAGAGTACAGGTGTGTGGGTACAGGTGTGCGGGGTACAGGTGTGTGGGTACAGGTGTGTGGGTACAGGTGTGCGGGGTACAGGTGTGCGGGGTACAGGTGTGTGGGTACAGATGTGCAGAGTACAGGTGTGAGGGTACAGATGTGCAGAGTACAGGTGTGAGGGTACAGGTGTGTGGGTACAGATGTGCGGGGTACAGGTGTGAGGGTACAGGTGTGTGCTGCTGAGGCCCCTGCCCTGCTGCCAGCTCCCAGGAGTGTCGGTGGCAGCAGCAGCTGGCGGCAGGGGCTGTGGCAGTTTCACCTGTCCCGCCTGCAGCGCGTAGGCCAGCAGGGAGTGCGGCGGGTGGAAGCTGAAGCGTGCTGCTGCCCACTCGCAGCTGAAGAGCGGGGCCGTGCTCCTGAAGAGCAGCTGCTGCAGCGTCTGTGGAAGAGGAGGCGGAGGGCCGGGGTCAGAGCTCCCATCCCGGCGTGGGGCTCTGTCCCGTCGGGGCTCTCGGGTGCGGTGCCCTCCCCAGAGCAGCGGCACAGCGCCCGCCTGGAGCCGGGCCTCAGAGCAGAGTCTGAGCTCAGCAAAGGCACTTCAACAGCACTCAGCCACTCTGGTGAAGCTCGGTCGTACATTTACATTTTACATTTGGGTACAGTGCACATTTTGGGGAAGATTGCACCAGGGCCCATCCTGCCATTGCCTGCAGATCTGCCAAGCACCTGGCAGCAGTGCTTTTGGGGCCAGGCACTCAGCAGGAGCTGAAATCCCTCCCTGACGGTGTTAAAGGCCCTTTCCAAGCCAAACAGTTCTAAGATTCCATAATCCTGCCTCCTGTCCTGAGGCCGTTTGTCAGGGAAGCCTCCAAGCGCAGGGAAATACTGCCTGTTGTCATTGGACCGGCTCTCTCCTGAGAATTATTGCGTATCAGCTTTAAGGTGGCGTTCCAGCCGTGTTTGTTAAGAGTCTCCTAAATAATCCATCCCATTCCACACTCTGTTCAGCTGACAGCAGGCTGAACCCTGCAGTCAGAGCACCAGGAAAGGCTCCCCCGTCTCTTTCCCTTCAGGAGATTCAATTACAGCTCATGCTTAATTCAGCAGGCAGCTCACCGTGGCCGTGTCCGGGGAGATGGGGCGGCCGCCCGCGCCCTGGGGGAGCAGGAGGGGCCGGGGGACGGTGGAGGGGGGCTGTGAGCCCGGGCACCCCCCGGCTCCGGGCGGTCCATGGCCAGCGCTGCTCCGTCCTTGCTGCGGGGAGAGGAGCAGGCAGGGCATCGCCCGGGGCTGCTGCTGCTCCCCTGGGCATCGCCCGGGGCTGCTGCTGCTCCATCCAGCGTGGGGCATCGCCCGGGGCTGCTGCTGCTCCCCCGCCCAGCGCGCCCCCAGCGCTCCCAGGGTGGGCACAGCGCCTGGGCTGGCAAGGGGCTGGGGGCACGGGCTGCCCTGGAACGGGGGTGCCCTTGACTTCCAGCTGTTTTCAGACATTCCCAACACATCCCTCCGAGCTGATGACTGCAGCAGGTAGTAGTGCTGCGTTTGTCTGAATTACAGGGAATACCCTTCGGTGTCTCCCAACCTAAGGGCACAGCGGGCTTTCCAAATACTTCCATTTTAGAGATCTTAGTTTGTTTTCTAAAACTCACCGTGAAAACCATTAGTTTTTGATGGAAAGGTTAATCAAGTGTAGGACTGGTCTGCCCCTTTGACTTCGAAATATCTGAAGTCTGTTTCTCAAAGAAGCAGCATGAGAAATGAATCTCCATAGATACCTGGGCTGCAGGTATGGACATGTGCCACCTAAGGACAGCCCAAACCCCACCAGACAAACAGAAAATATTATCTTTGGAAAAGGAGTTACCTGATGAGTCGTGCTGTTGATTTCCAAGCTGAAAGCATAAATAAAGTACAAATGAAAACACCCAACAGAGGTATTACTAGCACGTGGAGAAACTGGAGTCCAGCCAGAAGAGAACCCCAGAACAAAGGAAGAACAAGACCTGTAGCATTTATATTACTGGGTACACAAGAACTTTTTGTCATTGTCACATAAGTTTTGTAATAAAACATAACTTGAAAAATTGCGTCAAATAACCACCTGGAATTAAAACTGTGTTAACGAAGGGGAATAAAAACCTTACCCACGGAAACTAAAGATTTCTCTCCATTTGCTGAGGTCAGAGATTCTGCTGGCGATCTCCTGCAGCGGCGTGGGCGCAGCGTGCCCGGCGCCCCGGTCAGCCATGGCCCCGGAGCGGAGCCGCGCTGCCCCTCGCTGCTCCTGGCACCGACCCCTCCCGCCCGCCGTGCTGCCAGGGAGCCGGGCAGCATCAATGTTTAATGCCGGAGGAGAGGCTGGGCAACGGGGGCAGGAGCGGCGGCAGGAGCGGGACTGTGTCCCAAAGTGGGCAGGAGCGGGGGCATTGTCCAGCACGGGACAGGAACGGGGCTGTGTCCCAAAGTGGGCAGGAGCAGCGGCAGGAGCGGGGCAGGAGCGGGGACAGGAGCGGGGCAGGAGCGGGGACAGGAGCGGCGGCAGGAGCGGGACTATGTCCCAAAGTGGGCAGGAGCAGCGGCAGGAGCAGCGGCAGGAGCGGGGCAGGAGCGGGGGCAGGAGCGGGGACAGGAGCGGGGCAGGAGCGGGGGCAGGAGCGGGGACAGGAGCGGGGCAGGAGCGGGGCAGGAGCGGGGGCAGGAGCGGGGCAGGAACGGGGGCAGGAACGGGGCAGGAGCAGCGGCAGGAGCGGGGCAGGAACGGGGGCAGGAACGGGGACAGGAACGGGGCAGGAGCGGGGACAGGAGCGGGGCAGGAACGGGGGCAGGAACGGGGGCAGGAACGGGGCAGGAGCAGCGGCAGGAGCGGGGCAGGAACGGGGGCAGGAACGGGGACAGGAACGGGGCAGGAGCGGGGCAGGAACGGGGGCAGGAGCGGGGACAGGAGCGGGGACAGGAGCGGGGCAGGAGCGGGGACAGGAACGGGGACAGGAACGGGGCAGGAACGGGGGCAGGAACGGGGACAGGAACGGGGCTGTGTCCCAAAGTGGGCAGGAGCGGGGGCAGGAGCGGGGCAGGAGCGGGGACAGGAACGGGGACAGGAACGGGGACAGGAGCGGGGACAGGAACGGGGCTGTGTCCCAAAGTGGGCAGGAGCGGGGGTATTGTCCAGCACGGGACAGGAACGGGGACATTTTCATGGATGCAAGGAGGTCCAGGGTCCATGCTGGGGCTCCCCCAGGGTCCTTCCCGGGGTTCCCTCAGGGTGCAGGGTGGGATGTGGGGGTGGTCAGGCCGGGCTTTGGGCGCAGGGACCCCTGTGAGGACTCCCAGACCCCAGGCTGGGGCTGCTCTTGGCTGCACAGTAAAGGAGTGGTCTTGGGTTTGCTGTGTAGTAAACAATACCATGAGATGCAACACAAATTATGCTTTAAGAATATACATTAACATTAGGAGGAATATGCATATAGTTTATGAAGAAAATGATGAAAAAAGCTGGGAGCTGTGCTGACTTGCAAAGCCCTTCCACATTGATAAAATCCAGGGAGATGAGGAGGCAGAGCTACCTTGGGATAGATGCAGCTGGCAAACCTTTGCAACAACCTGGCAGTGTTTTGCCTTTCACAGTAAAAATACAAAAAAATTACATCAAAGTCAGTAAGACTTGTGGGCTGGTAGATCCTGAAGCACAGAGGGCTGTGATACCTGGAACCTGGGTCTGATCTGTACCCGGGCGCTGGGTGGATGCTGGCAGGGATTGCCCCTCCCTCCAGCTGGCAGGGATTGCTCCTCACCCACAGCTGGGCACAGCCCCTGCAGATAAATGGGGCAGGGGCTCTCAGCCTGTTTCTGTGGCCTGTGAGGAGCAGCTCATCTCCTGGCACCCAGGTAACCCCAGGGGCACTGTTTGGCGCTGCGATGCTCTCCCTGGGGAAGCATCTCGTGCTGTAGCTGAGCCGGGGCGAGGGTTGATGTGTCTGTCTGTTCTGGCTTCCCATGCCAGGCCCTCCCGTGTTTGTTCCTCGGTCCCTGCTGAGCTGCAGCCTGCAGGGAGCCTGTCTGCTGTGTCGTTGCTGCCCTTCAGCAGGGGTTCTGTGGGGTTTGTTGGTGTTTGATGAGAACTGGCAGGGCTGCTCTCTGGAGGGGGCAGTGGAAGGTGCCTGGGCTCAGTCCCATGGCTGTGCCCCGGGAAATGCCCTTTGCCTGGTGAGCTGCAGAGGGTTTGTTCCCCTCTGCCGAGCCTGGCTGCCTCCCTCGGGCAAGCAGCAGCACGCAGCATCTCCCCTCATCTGCCGTGCTGCGTCAGCTTTGCCACCAAGCTGCAGCCCCTGCTGGGGAAACGAGGGCTCCCAGGACTTTGGGTTTGGAGCACAGTTTGGTTTGTTAAAAGGAGAAACCCAGAGAGTTTCATGGAGAGGAACGATGCCGTTGCCAGGCGTGTGGAGCCAGATCAAGGGCAGGTGTTTGGGTTGTGCCCCCTGAGCACTGCGGTTGAGTTGGGTCTGAGGGTGTTGGGGCAGTGCCCGGGCATTGTCCTGCCCCTCGCTGGTGTCCCTGGCCCTGCTGCTCTGGCGTGGTCACGGCTGCATCCTTGCCTTCACCGGGGCTGGGGGCAGAGCTGCTGCTGGTGAGTGTGTGCTGCTGCTGAGCCCATTGACTGGACTTGCCAGATTCACTGCACTGCTACTGAGATTCCTATTTTTCTTCATACCAGCCACTTTTAAAACAGTTTACAGGAAAAAAATGTCTTAGAGGGCTTTTCCATCCAGACATTACCATACAGCACATCTTCCTTTGATCACTGCTTACACCATATAAACACTTATTTGAAACTTTACCTTTTTTTACCTTCTCTAGGGCAATCATTCACAAGTTGGTACATCTGGTGGTTGTTGATGTAATAGTGACAAATTTCTTTGCTTGAAATGTTCTTAAATCCCATCTTTTTAATACATCAAGTCAACTGCTCCTGTGACTGTCCCTGACTCTTTTGATTTTGAAAAGGGAAATTCAAATCCAGCAAATCGGATTAGCAGGGCATTGAGGAAGTGCACCAGGGAGCAAACCAGGATGGTCCAGAAGGAATTTGCAAACTGCTCACTGTGAGTCTTGAATGTAAAAGTTCCCTCTTTAAAATTAGCAATTTTCTCTGAAAGGTGGTGGATCTTCACTTCTGAGGAGAAGAGAATCATGATGAGGCAGCCACAGGAACCTGAAAGGGAGGGGGAGATGCTCGTTACCTCAGAATCCCTCAGCTGTGCTGCACAATGTGTGCTGCAGCCCAAAACCACGGGGAGAATGTTGGTGTGCCCACACAGCTTTAACAGGGATTGTTTTTGGAGTCCAAGCCAATGGCCATTCAAATGGGTGAGCTTTTCTAATTGGGTTTGGCTCAGGACCAGGAATATTTATCATGGCTGCTTTAGTGCCCTGAGCTAGTGAGGTGTCTGTGCTCATGTTCAGCTTTAAGTTGCTCATTGTGCCATTGAGCAGAACGGAGCTGTCTGCACGCCTGAGCATAAACTGGCACTGCAGTCCTCTGTGAAATGATGGTTGCAATGGGTAACACCTTGTGCAGTCGGGGTGGATCTGCCTGTCAGCCGAGCCAGCAGCCAGGGAGCAGCTGTGTGGCTGCTTTCCCTGCATGGCACTGCTGCTCCTCAGAGAGCACGAGCTGCTGCCAGCCTCTGGCTGCTCCTGCCCTTGGCAAGGCTGGGCTGCCCTGTGTGCTGACCTTGCTCAGGCTGTCTGGAACCCTCCTGTAGTGGAACCAGCTGCAGCACTGGCATATGTTGGTTGTTTTCTGCCCACTTTTCCTACTCTGGGGTGGCTCCTGGTTCTGACTGTGTGTGGGGTGTCAGTGATGCCACCCCAGCTCTGGGTCCCTGGGGCCCTTCTGCCATGGCTCCTGCAGCTGCTTACCATTCCCATCCTGCCACCCACCCTCGAGGGGGATTTTCCAGTTTATCTCCCAATTTCAATTTGGAAAACACGTGTTTTGACGTGGCAGAGCCACCCGCCTTCCTGCCTGGCTTGCTTCTGCCAGTGGAGAGCCGAAGCAGGCACAGTTGAAGCTGCCCTCCTGCGCTGAGCAGCGGGTGCTGCTGGCAGTGCCAGCCCCAGCCCAGCCTGGTACTCACAGGAGATGAAGCTCCACAGGTACAGCCCCACGGGGCCGTGCAGCGTCTCGTAGGGGCTGCCAAAAGCATTGAACATGAAGAACCCTGCTCCCACCAGGGCAAAGACAATCAGCACTGTGCAGAACAGAATGACGCTGACATGGATACTTGCAGGGATAATTCTGAGCAAATCTGGAAAAACTGAAAACAAAACAAACACAACATTATTTACACATTAGGCAAAGCTGTCTCTGCTGTCGGGCCGGGGGTTCCTGCTCGTTTGTGGTAATTGTTTTGATCTGCTCTTGTAAATGCAACCAGATGAAATAATTCACTAGAAATGGTTTTTCATGGATGTATGGAGGCAGAAAAAATCTGTGGAACTCAGAGGCATAGACAGGCCAGGAGGGAGAGAGACTAGCTCCAGGAAAAGCCTCTCCCGCCCTTCCTGAGGGTGCTCTTTGGTCCTTAATGTGAGCAGCATCTTCTGGGGACAATCCAGGAAGATGTGTTTGAGGAGGCAGGTCTGGCACAAGGTGCCACTGAGGTCTCTTCCAGTGCCAGTGTTAGGGGCTCATCTCCCTTGGCTGAAGGCTTGGCCATCCCCTCTTCTCTGGGACAATAAATCTTTCTTTAGACTTTTTTCATTTATGTTCATGAGGTGCCACAAAGGTTGTGATGTGGGAAAGGAAATTGTGCTGTGATTGTGGATGCACAAATTCAGGAATAATTTACTCTAAATATTTGTATGCAGTTTTCAAGCTACTGTTTCAAATTGTGGTCCTGTTTGTCTAGGACACAGAGATAGACATTCAGAGAGCAAGAGAGAATGATTTTTAAAAATTCCTCTTTGTTTGGCAAAAAGGAGGTGTTTTGGAAGGAACTGTGAAATACACTTCACTGCTCCTGATCTATGGGGGCAGACTAAAGTGAGGTAATAATGCCTGGTGCTGTTTTGCTGTAATGTGTGCAGAGTAAAGCAGCCTCTCCTCAATTCCTCCTCCGTGTAAAGTCTGTACCAGCAAACTGCTCTGCAGCTCCACGCAGGAGCACAGGGCAGCAGGTAATGAGGTATCAGATCCATTGATCCCCCTGACTAAATGAAAGGGAAATTGATGAAACAAATGTCTCAGGAAGCCCGGCCAGGCTGGTGAGGTGCCAGGGCAATGCCAGCACAGAGCCCGGCCAGGCTGGTGAGGTGCCAGGGCAATGCCAGCACAGAGCCCGGCCGGGCTGGTGAGGTGCCAGGGCAATGCCAGTACAAAGCCCGGCCAGGCTGGTGGGGTGCCAGGGCAATGCCAGTACAAAGCCCGGCCAGGCTGGTGGGGTGCCAGGGCAATGCCAGTACAAAGCCCGGCCAGGCTGGTGGGGTGCCAGGGCAATGCCAGTACAAAGCCCGGCCAGGCTGGTGGGGTGCCAGGGCAATGCCAGCACAAAGCCCGGCCAGGCTGGTGGGGTGCCAGGGCAATGCCAGTACAAAGCCCGGCCAGGCTGGTGAGGTGCCAGGGCAATGCCAGCACAAAGCCCGGCCAGGCTGGTGAGGTGCCAGGGCAATGCCAGCACAAAGCCCGGCCAGGCTGGTGGGGTGCCAGGGCAATGCCAGCACAAAGCCCGGCCAGGCTGGTGAGGTGCCAGGGCAATGCCAGCACAGAGCCCGGCCAGGCTGGTGGGGACGCGCCGGGAGCTGCCAGGGGGGCGCTGGGGCAGAGAAGCCCCCCTTGCTTGGGCCGCGGGCTCTGGCACCCAGAACCTGCCTGGGCTGAGCCACGGCCCGGGCAGCAGGGCAGGGGATTCTGCCCCTCTGCCCTGCCCAGGGACGCTCCCTCTGCAGAGCTGCCCAGCCCCGGGCCCCAATGGCCAAAGAACGCAGAGCCCCGAGGGGGCCAGGCTGGGACAGCTGGGGGGGCTCAGCCTGAGGCCTCAGAGCCCCGTCCAGGGCTTCCCTCTGCAGCATTCCTGCAGGGAATAGCACTAGCTCCTGTGACACGATCTGATGCTTTGGGAAAACATGCCAAACTCTGTATTTAATAATGCAATTTTGTATAGTTTAAGAAAACAAGTTATGGCATGGTATTGAATCCTCCCCTGGGCACCTGGGCCTACAGCTGGTTCTGTTATTAACATTTTATATGTGATGTATCAGGAAAAATTACTTCCAGAAGCAATGTTGTCTTGAAAGTAAAACATTCCTTCATGGTCCTGAATGAACCCATGTGTGCTGTGCATGGCAGAGACCTTTAGAAAATGAACCATTGACCTAGAAACTGATGGGAATGAGTGGGAACAAATGGAGCAGAAGTTTTCCCCAGCTGAACTGGGTTTGCTGGCAGAGCAAATTCATACTACAATTAAAAGAGATACAGTGCTCAGAGGGGAGCACTTAATGGGAACAAGCACAGAACTAAATCATGTCGCCTATTTTCTGTGTGTGTTCTCCTCAGACGTGCTGAAGTGCAGTGAGTGCACTGAGCTATGGCTGTGTGTTTTATAAGTTTGTCCTGCTTTCTGGAACGCTCCTGGTGAGCTTCCAAGGTACTGAGGTGGTGGGAGGGGGCTGCTGCAGCCCCAGGGAGCAGGATCAGCATCTTGGCCCCTGTGCTCTCTGGGGTGAATGCTCCTGACCCCTCACAGCTGTCACTGACTGAACCTGAGTGTCAGCCCAGAGCTGCTGGCAGCTGGACCAGCCCTGGGTCATAACTGTCACCTCCAGCAATCCAGATCCTTGGGATTGCACAGACCCTCTGAACATACAGCCATGGTGCGAGAACTGCACACTGGGATGGCACGCCAAGCAATCAACAGGGAACTTCAGCAGTACAAACAGACTAGTGATGGAATTTAGAGACAGCAAATACTAATACTGTATCAAATTAACTTGGTTTACTATTTTTGGAAAATGTTATATAGTAAATAATTTCTGGTACCTATTCTGGCAACCTTCCCTTGCATTAAATAACAGGTGTGAGCAGTTCACATGTGCTGTTGTAGCAGAATGATTGTGATCTGTGTGCTGTAGTAACTTCGGGGGAGGTATTGTACACACAGCAACTGGCTCCTACTGCCTGTTCTGCCTGCTGCCGGATACAATTGTGTCTCATTTCATAATTTTCTCATTGATCTTCTTATCCTTGAAGATTGATAGGTTACGAACGTAAAGTGAAACCATTACTAATACTTGGACACTCTGTGTGTCAGTGCCAAGTCAGACAGCATTCCCCAGACAGCCTCCCCCAGTCCTCCTTCCAATTAGTGCCACAGATTGCCAACTTTTGGGCAGCTTTGTTTCTCAATAGCGGCCAGTGCCCCAGCTCTTTCCCGAGGTTCTCACTGGTTTAGCTCATTCCTTTTGACAGCACAGAGGTGATGTTGTAATGCTGGCACACAGAGGAAGATGACAGAGATTAATTAAACCCCCCAAATATTCTTTTTAAAGAAATAGCATAAATCTCTTGGGATGTCGCTACCTGTGTAACTGCAGTAATAGATTCCGGAAGACATTAGGCAGGCTGTATCAGTACCATAAAACAGGTTATTGACCTGAAGATCAGCGCACGCTTAGGGCAGGGGGCTCGGTGTCCGAGCGAGGGGCAGCCCCGTCCCGCCGGCCCAGGGGTGTGGGCAGCTCGGCCGCCGCCGGTACTCACATGAGAACTGGAGGGGTCTGCCCCCGAGCCCGCACTGCCGCACCCGCTGCCCGGAGAAGAGCCCGTACTGGATGGCGCCGATGAACTTGTGCAGCTCGGGGCCGCTGGCGTTGACGAGCAGCGCTCCGGTGCTGCAGAGGATGGAGCCCCTGACCCAGAGCTGGCTGCCCACGGCCGCGGCCGTGCCCAGCGCGCAGGCCAGGCTCAGCAGCCCGGCTGTGCAGAACAGCAGCTTCTTCTGCTGCGCCGGCATGCTGCGCTGCGGCCGCGGGACGGGCTGCGAGCGGCGCTGCGGCTCCCGAGCGCCCGGCGCCCGGCCAGCCCCGTGCGGAGCCCCGGCACCCGGCCAGCCCCGTCCCGGAGCCCCGGCACCCGGCCAGCCCCGGTGCTCAGAGCTCGGCCAGCCCCGTGCGGAGCCCCGGCACCCGGCCAGCCCCGTCCCGGAGCCCCGGCACCCGGCCAGCCCCGGTGCTCAGAGCTCGGCCAGCCCCGTGCGGAGCCCCGGCACCCGGCCAGCCCCGGTGCTCAGAGCTCGGCCAGCCCCGTGCGGAGCCCCGGCACCCGGCCAGCCCCGGTGCTCGGAGCCCCGGCCAGCCCCGGCCCTGGCTGGAGGATGCTGTAAGGGCTCTTCTTCCCTGTGCCCTTCTGTACAGCTTGCAGATGTTTCAGTGCATCCCCTGTCACTTGATAGCGAGGGTTTAGGATGACAGATCTCTGTAATTTGATGAGTGCTCTGCTCGTCCCAGCCCTGGGCAGTGGATGAGTTGGGGGTTCAGACGACGAGCTTGGCTGCTCTATCTGATTATCTGCTCTCCAAAAAGGAAGCTTCCAGAGGGTTTATTTTTACGGGTTTTCTTCTAAAGCCAGTAATGCTGAGCTGATGTCTTGTATATTTTGGTTGTTGTTTTGTTTTCTTGGTTTTGGGATTTGCTTTTCTTTTTCTCGATCAGGGTGTATTTCTTTTTTTGCTGTTTTTAAGGTAATGCCCAGGTACTGAACAGCACCCGGCCAAGCCAGGAGGCCCCACTTCAGTATGCAGCTGCATTTGGGCACTTTCTTGCACTTGCTTTCCACGTCAGAGTGTTCTCTGGCAGGGGCCGTGTGTCTGTTATGCACATTGCAGTGTGCAGGATGCTCAGCAAACTGTTCAGTCCAGGTTTCAAATATACACAAATAGGTTTTCTCTTACAGCTTGACTGAAGGTCCAGCCTGCCCTGAGACTCAGGAACGTGGGGCTCCTGCATCTCACGTGCTGCTGCTGCTGCTGCTGGGCTCTGCCTTGCTCCTCTCAGCCCGGGAGTGCGGCCAGGGCGAGCGCCGGGCGCCGCCTGTGTCCCAGCAAACACGGGGCCTGGGTTTTCTCTGAATCAGATCAACCGGCGGGTATGCACACACTCTGCAGGTGGCTCAAGAATTTTATACCATCTGGGCTTAAAGACCGAGTCTAGTTAATTATGGAGGTGCAGAGTGCTTGATGGATGGTGCCTGTGCATTTTGACATTTGAACTTCCAAAGCCCCAGAGGATGGTTTGGGTTGGAAGAGACCTTAAATATCGTCCAGTTCCATCCTCCTGCCGTGGTCAGGAAATCCACGCATCCACCTCACCAGCGCAGGTTCAAGTGTCACCTGCTGGGCAGGCTGTGGTGAGCACCTGGCAGCCCTGGATCCCCCCTGCCCTGGCCCGGGGGACGAGGGGAAGGCATTGCCGGGCCCCGGGCAGGGGGGATCCCGTTCCCGCGGGCAGGGTCCCGTTCCCGTGGGCAGGGTCCCGTTCCCGCGGGCAGGGTGCCGGAGCCCCGGGCAGGGTCCCGTTCCCGTGGGCAGGGTCCCGTTCCCGTGGGCAGGGTCCCGTTCCCGTGGGCAGGGTCCCGGAGCCCGGGCAGGGTCCCGTTCCCGTGGGCAGGGTCCCGTTCCCGTGGGCAGGGTCCCGTTCCCGTGGGCAGGGTCCCGGAGCCCCGGGCAGGGTCCCGGAGCCCGGGCAGGGTCCCGTTCCCGTGGGCAGGGTCCCGGAGCCCGGGCAGGGTGCCGGAGCCCCGGGCAGGGTCCCGGAGCCCGGGCAGGGTCCCGTTCCCGTGGGCAGGGTCCCGGAGCCCGGGCAGGGTGCCGGAGCCCCGGGCAGGGTCCCGGAGCCCCGGGCAGGGTCCCGTTCCCGCGGGCAGGGTCCCGGAGCCCGGGCAGGGTGCCGGAGCGCCGGGCAGGGTGCCGGAGCCCCGGGCAGGGTCCCGTTCCCGTGGGCAGGGTCCCGGAGCCCGGGCAGGGTGCCGGAGCCCCGGGCAGGGTCCCGGAGCCCGGGCAGGGTGCCGGGGCTGCCCCGCCGCCCCACGGCCGCTGGATGTCGGGCGCTCCCCGCGCTGCGGGGATGTCACCACGCGCGGTGCTGTTTGTCTCCTTTTTGTCTCCTGTTTCCTTCCCCTTCATAAACTTCTGCTTTTCCCTGGCAGAGGAGGCCCTAAGTCACGAGGCTGTGAGCGCTGTTTTCAGCCGGCAGCTCACGTAAGCCTGTAAGGATTTTTGTTTTGTAAATAGGATGTCCACAGCTAGGACATCTGCCTAGTGACATTGTTATTGTTGTTAAAAATGTTCTTTGAAGGACAGCTGGCCGCTGTGTTTTGATGTAAGCCCAAGTGAAGCATGTTTGGAACCTATTTCCTGTCTGTTTTTCCAGTTTTGTATCTTGGTTTGAGCCTTTATGGATCACACGTGTTTTAGTGGTGGGCTTGCAGTGCTGTCCTGATGGCTTGGTGTGATGCTCTTGGAAGCCTTTTCCAGCCAGAATGGTTCTGTGGTTCTGTCCCAGCTGGCTCTTGTGTGCCAGGTTTCCATACAGGCAAGGGCTCCCAGCAGGACTGGGTACAACCCAAACCCCAGCACTGGCTGCAGTGACAGAGGCTCAGCTCCTTGTTCATGAGGTTTCAGATAACGACAGCAGCTGTTGAACTGTTTTGGTGGGAAGGTCTGATGGCCCATAACGATGTAACTTCACCATGAATACAGGAACAGGGCTGCTGCCTGGTGAGTGTGGCCATGTGCACTGAGCCATGAAGGACCTCTCATTCCTGCTTCCCTTTGACTTGTGTGGGTTCCTCAGGAGATTTGCCTGAGTAGGGGGACTCAAAATCTAGAAACCTATTCTGTGTCATAAAGCAGTAAATTCACTTTCTTTTTAGATGGGATTGCAGAGAAAACTACTGACCTTATTTCTGGCCACAAGTGTTTTCCATGTGACATTCCTTGACTGAAATAATCTCTTGTGCATAGATCCAGAATGATTTTCACAGTGGTGATTATTGTCAAGGTGTAAATCCAGTAAACAGCCTGTATTGCTACTGTGCAGTTTTCAGTAGGAATAAGTTTTATTTATTATACACCAGTCCAGACTGGAACACGTGGGACTCATCTGCAGCCCCAGCTGGGCAAGGAGTCCCTGTGAGGGCAGGAGTTCATTTGGGCAGAAACAGAGTCCTCAGAAGGGATCTGGAGAAGGCAGTAGTGACTTTCTCATGTCTGTAACAACTCCTCTGTGAGTTCACCTGTCATTTTCCTAGGGCTTAAACCCACACAAATTTCCCCTAACACTTGACCTATGTGTATTTTATTATCTGTCATAGTCTGTCACAGGTACTGCCATGGAAGGGAACTGAGAATTAATGGCTGTTTCACCTCTGTAATCCGTTTTAAGATGTTTAGAATGGTTGGTGAAACCTGAACTTGTCAGTCTCCTGTGTAGCAAAATACAGCCTGGTTAAAAATGGCTAAAAATACCCCTGAGCAGTGGGGGGATCCCTGGTAATGCAGCTTGGTAGCAGGATTTTCTAGCCAGTGGGCAGTAGTGAATGTGATGTGACAGAAGGGAGTGATTGATGTTTTTAAGGATTAATGTTGAATTTCTTGAAATCACTGTGTAGAATCCTGGAACTCCATGGATATTTATGCACTTAGGTCTCTGCTTTTAAGGCTTAGGGCTCTGTACTTGTATTTAGTCTTGTTTCTGATGTTGTCTTTGAAGTCCATCTGAATTCTTATGATGCTAAGAGATGTTTTTCACTTCAGAGTGAAAAAGTCCTGTTTTGAATGTGGTTCCCAGGAATGGGGCTTGTGACAAATGCAGAGAGTTGATATTTGTCCTTCTGAGATCACTTTTCTGGAAATGACACAGACAAACAAAATTCCCCACCCCACTGTGGGAAAGGAGCTCTGATGGGTCTTGGAGTCACAGAGCTTCAATTTAACATTTGTAACTACATTTGTGAGAGACCCAGATGTGAGTGTGTTGGGCTGCCTGACAGGAAAGAGAGACAAGATGAGCAAAATAGTATCTGCAGAATCAGCCTGTTTCCCCAAGCACTGAGAAAGTAGAGCATGTTCTGGGCAGTCTTGTCATAGTTTTAATAATGCAGTTAGCATTACTTTGGTTGCTCAAATTGCTTAGTTACCTGTCTGGGTGTTTTCATCCTTAGCTGTTTTAGTGAATGCTACACCAGGTTCCTGCTCATCTAAAGGAGTTAAAGTGCAGAATCTCTCTGGAATGAAAAAATTTATTCTGTGATTTGAATAACTGACAGTGACCTTGAGAGGAGCACACAGCCTCCAGCCTGCTCTCCTCGTGACCCTGCTGCTGCTCCCTGGGGCAGCAGTTTGAGCCCCTCTGGCACAGGGTCTGTGCTTGCCCAGGCCAGCCCAGCTGCAGTGCAAGACCCCGGGTCAGACAGAGCCAGAGCCTGGCTAATCCAAGAGGCTGATGTGCTCTGAGTGTGTGTGAAGGTGGTGCTGGAAGGGAGGAACCCTGGGGTACAGCCTTTGTCACACAGGAAGCCTTTGTGTGGCTCCGCATTTGTTATTTCCAGTCAAAAGTGAAATAACGTGTTTGATGGTCAGACCCTGCAGCTTCTCTTGTCCCAGCTGCTGCCAGGGCCCTGAGTGCCAAGAACCCAGTGGGAATGGCTCTGGCTGTGCCCAACAGAGGTCTGCATCAGTGGAGGGCAGAGTCTTTTGGGTGTTCTGCATTGTCTTCAGAAATCTGTAGCACCCCTGGTTCTGTTGGTAGCTGACTGACTGATCTCACCCCAGCAGTGGTGATGCTATCATCACTGCTTTATTTGCTTTATTTGGGTAAGAGAAAGGCATTTCCCCTCCTCCCTCCACCCCCTGCCCTAGCTCTGTGTGTGTGTGTGTGTGCACAGCAGCCTTGCTCAGCACAGACTTGTGTTCTGTTTTTCTGAGGAGGGAAGCTGGGACCTGCAGGAGCTTCCATGGCCTTGGATCTGTAGTTCCCAACCACTCTGAGGGAAATGTTCCGTGTCTGGGGGTGCTGTGCTGGGCTCCAGCCCTTGTGGTGGCCACTGCTCTCTGTAGCTTCCATTGCTCTTGGGGAAAGAAGGAGAATCACATCTCTTCAGTTTGCACGTTGGTATTTCGAAGCCTTTGGAGATGGTGGCCAGCTTGGGAGGGACAAGTGAGATCAGCAGAGCACACAAGGAAAAGGGACTGGATATAATCACATTACATCCCACTACTGCTCTGTAAATAGGGTTCTAAAGACACGTGCTGCTTCTTTAAAATGTCAGAAATAAAATGGAGCTTTTGGGGAGTTTTTCAATCATGCCTATCTGACAGATAACATCTTTAGAGGTCGGGGTGTTTTGCTTGGTTTGCTGTAATGTGTCAGTGTGATGCAAGCCACAGCCTGGAAACAGAGGGGGGCTGGAGGAATGAGTGTGTGAATCCTGTGTGGTGAGTGGGCTGGAGGCTCTGTGGGCACTGCTCCTCTTCCTGTGCTCACAAAGCACATCACCCTTCACTGGGTTTGTGAAGAAACTTTATCATAAGGTAAAATTTTGACTTGAGTATCAGCAATATGAAAACTGAGGACATGAAAACTTTTTCTCTTTGGCTTCCAGCTTATATTTCATATATTTCTTATATGAGCACACTGTAAAGAAAGCAAATGTGTGCAGGTACAGCAATGTGTGCACTGGAAGCCCAAACCACAGCTCACTGGGCTTTTCCTGCTGCAGGCTGCTGGGTCAGCTCAGCTCGTGGGCTCTGTGGCTGGGGGGTTCCTCTGTCCTGCCCTGCACAGGACCCCAGAGGATGAGGCTGTGCTGCTCTGTGAGGGAGCTGCAGGAGCTCTGGGAAGCACAGGGCCGTGGCTGTGCTCCATCTGGAATTTACACAGACAAGAGAACTCTCCTTTTGTATTCACGGTGGTCCTGGAAGTGGCTTTCCCATCAGTAAGCCAAAATGATTAAATAAAACAGCTTAGAACCAACCAAACTAGTTAATAGGAAAAGCCTGTCATTCTAGAGTGGGTCTGGACTTGATGCAGAGGTAAGAGAGTCACACGTGTAGTGGCCTCAGATGCAAATGCTGGGGATATTGTGTGCATTTGTGTGCAGAAATGTGGTGAATCTGAAGTCCTGGATGAAAAGAAATGATGGTGAAAAGAAATACTTACACTTTTAACCTTCCTCTTACAATTCGCTTGAATTTTTTGCAATAACCTGCTGTTAGCTTTTCTCGTATTCATTGTGGCAGCAGCAAGGAGAGACAGTGGAACTTGGCAAGAAAAAGAAATTTATTAATGAAGCCTGCAGGTGTGGTGTAAGCAGATACAATAATTTTTAATCAGTGCAGTTTAAAATCCCTCTTTGGAGTAAATAATGCCCTCTGAAATGCTTTTTGGTTAATCTTGTCAAATCAGCTTTGCAGCTGCAGAACTGCTGTTTACTAATTTCTTCACTTGATGGCACCAAGTCCTTTAATATAGTAAATGCACAGTATTTGACTTAGTAAAGGAGAGTCCAGGTGTGTGCCATAAATAATTCCAAGGTGTATTTGAGTCTGAACGTGTATTCTCACACGTTGCTGATGCCTGGGGGGTCAGCACTGTTCCTCGAGCTGAAGGCATCCCTGGAGGCTGTGTGTGCTCAGGGTGCTGTGGGAGCAGTCACACAGCCAGGGCTGTTCCTTGCTGGTGTTTCCCTCCTGCCTGGGCTCACGGCTGGTCAGGAGCGCTGTCAGCAGCGCTGCCACAGCTGCAGTCCCTGCCAGTGATGAGGTGGGCTCTACTTTGCTGCAGTTCCACAGGCAGGGCTGCAGGGCTGCCCTTGGCTCTGCTGCTGTCCCACAGGCAGGGCTGCAGCTCTGCCCTTGGCTCTGCTGCAGTTCCACAGGCAGGGCTGCAGGGCTGCCCTTGGCTCTGCTGCTGTCCCACAGGCAGGGCTGCCCCTGGCTCTGCTGCAGTTCCACAGGCAGGGCTGCAGCTCTGCCCTGGCTCTGCTGCAGTTCCACAGGCAGGGCTGCAGGGCTGCTCTTGGCTCTGCTGCTGTCCCACAGGCAGGGCTGCAGCTCTGCCCTTGGCTCTGCTGCTATCCCACAGGCAGGGCTGCAGCTCTGTCCTTGCTCTGCTGCTGTCCCACAGGCAGGGCTGCCCCTGGCTCTGCTGCTGTCCCACAGGCAGGGCTGCCCCTGGCTCTGCTGCAGTTCCACAGGCAGGGCTGCAGCTCTGCTCTTGGCTCTGCTGCTGTTTCACGGGCAGGGCTGCAGCTCTGCTCTTGGCTCTGTTGCTGTTTCACGGGCAGGGCTGCAGCTCTGTCCTTGGCTCTGCTGCTGTTTCACAGGCAGGGCTGCAGCTCTGCCCCTGGCTCTGTTGCTGTTTCACAGGCAGGGCTGCAGCTCTGCTCTTGGCTCTGTTGCTGTTTCACGGGCAGGGCTGCAGCTCTGCCCCTGGCTCTGCTGCAGTTTCACAGGCAGGGCTGCAGCTCTGCCCTTGGCTCTGCTGCTGTTTCATGGGCAGGGCTGCAGCTCTGCCCCTGGCTCTGCTGTGCCGTGTCCGTGGCCGTGAGTGCCTTTGTGTCCTTGGGGGCTGCAAAGGTCTCGGCGACTTTGAGCCTGAAGGCTTTGGACAGGTGGTAGTAGAGCAGGGGGTCGAGGCAGAGGTTGGAGACGGCGAAGAGCAGGGTGGCCTCCTTGGCCTTGAAGAGCGCCCGGCGCAGGGGGCAGCTGGCGCTGGCGCTGCCCTGGCTCAGCGTGTAGGGGATGCGCACGGCGTGGTAGGGCACGAAGCACAGCAGGTGGGCACCCGTCACCAGCAGGACCTGTGCCAGCGCCCGCCGCGCGCGCCCGCCGCGCTCCCCGCGCCCGTGCCGGCGCAGCTGCCGCACCACCAGGCAGTTGGAGATCAGAATCGCCGCCGAGGAGTTCAGGAATATCGCCGTGCAGATGAAGTTGGTGAACACGTGCCAGTCCCTCCCCAGCTTGGTTTTGAAGTCGATGCAGCCCACGCCCGGGCGCTCCTCGATGTGCCGGGTGGGAATGGCCATGTTGGGCACGGTGATGAGCAGCAGCGCGGCCCACACCACCGCGCACAGCGTCCTGGCAAAGCCCGGCTCCTGCACGCGGTACACCCTGGAGCTGTGCATCAGCTGCAGGCAGCGGTCCATGCTCACCAACCCCAGGAACACGATGGACAGGTACATGTTCAGGTAGATGAAGCAGGCCGTGACTTGGCAGTGGAAGATTCTCAGATTCCAGGAGGCAATTCCTAGGTCAACAATAATCTTCACTGGCAGCGTCAAAGTCAGCAGGAAATCTGCAGTGAGGAGGTTGATTAAGTAGATGCTCATGCACTTCGGTTTCTGGTCCTTCTGTGTGAATGCCCACAGTGCAAAACAGCTTCCAATAATTCCCATAAGAAAAATCAAGTAGTAAAAATAGGTAAAAGGTTCCATTTCTTTGTAGAGATGACATTCAGAAATGTTGCTTGACATTGTAAACTCCTTGTGTGAGTTGGTTTTGCTGACAGGATGTATCACAGACCTACAAAAGAACCCAGAGCTCATCAATGCCGTCAGCTTTTCCTCAGCAACAGCAGCTATTCTCTTAGAATTTTGTTTGATTAATTCTAAAAAAAAAAAAAATACAGTTAGGAAGAAATATTTTTCTCTCTCTTCATGGTGCTTCCCAAATATACAGGAGAGTTTTGGTCTCATGCTGGAAGAATTAGGAATGTATTAGGATTTGTTTCTGAAAGCACAGAGCCTTCTGAGCAGCATTGCCAGTGCAGCAGCTCTTCTGGCTGTGTTTGGTTCAACACCCTCCTCCAGCCAGAATGCTGGAGAAAAAGGTTTGAATCTATTTAAGCACCTGGTTAATAACAATCATACTGAAACATCATAACCTTTGAAGGATTGAAGTTATGCCTGGAAAAAAAGTAGTATTTGTAGCATCCCCTTTCTGTAAAAATGCATTGGGAGTTCTGAGGGAGTGCACTGCCCAACCAATATACAGATATATCAGATGGGTGAGCAAATGGTCCTCATCAGCCCTAAGGCTTGCAAATGCTCTCCATTCCTGCTTGAACACAGAGCTTGTGTTTTTATGAAGTCTTTAGGAACAGCACATTTTGAAAGAAGCAGAAAATAAATAATTCTGCTCACTTTTGTAGGCTTCAGTAGAAAAGGAAAGTAGAAAATTTTGTTCCTAATTTAACTAAATACCACTCAAAGACTGAGGGGTTTTTGTTTGTTTGCTGCGCTGTGTCAGCCTGCTACAGAGAGCAGCTGTGGGAAGGCTGTTCCTCTGAATTTCTTGGAGCCAACACATTTATGCCTTGAGTAGCATCAGACTGCAACACTTCTATTTCTATACATTGTACAGAATATTTTATACAACGTAAGAGAACTACTGTACGTGTAATTTAATCTGTTAGATTGTATCCAGATTTGCATAGTTTGTAAAGCAAAATGATTGCAGATATTCCAGCGGTTTCAGATGTTGGAGAAGGCAGCCTGGTCCTTGCAGCTGGCTCTGTGCAGGTGTCCCTGCGCTGAGAAGGGGCTGAAGGTGCTCTGGGTGAGGGCAGGCAGGGCTGCAGGCGGCTGGGCAGGGCACAGGGCAGGCAGGGCTGCAGGCAGCTGGGCAGGGCACAGGGCAGGGCACAGGGCAGGCAGGGCTGCAGGCAGCTGGGCAGGGCAAGGGCACAGGGCAGGCAGGGCTGCAGGCGGCTGGGCAGGGCACAGGGCAGGGCTGCAGGCGGCTGGGCACAGGGCACAGGGCACAGGGTACAGGGCAGCCCGTGCTGGAGGTGGTTGGGGCACAGGGCACAGGGCAGCCCAGCTGGTTCCTGTCCCCCGTGGGCAGGGACACCCAGCACACCCGGCCCTGGGGGCTGTGAGTGGTGCCAGGGCTGCTGCCCGGCCAGGGCCATGCCAAAAGCTGAGCTGACCTCTGGAGCCTCTGGCAGCTGCATTTTGGGCTGTCCATCCACGGAGACCAAACAGGCTGTACAGGCAGAGACTGAAGCCACCTACCTGTGCTGGTGGCCGGGGGTGTCCTGGGCACGGTCTGAGAGCTCTGGTGTCCCCGAGGCTGCTCTCCCGGGCTGGGTGTCACTCCTGCCCGGGCTGCTCTCCCCGGCTGGGTGTCACTCCTGCCCGGGCTGGGTGCCACTCCTGCCCGGGCTGGGTGCCACTCCTGCCCGGGCTGCTGTGCCGGGCGCAGCCGGGGCTGTGGTTTCCAGAGGGGCTGATTGACTGATTGCAGTTAAATCAGCGTTCAAACAGCTGAATCGCCTGGGGATTGCCCAGAGGAGCAGCGACAGAAAGAAATAAGAGCTCAGGGAGCACCCAGAGCCCTCTCTTTCCTGTTCTGGGGGAGGTGCACGGGGGCTGGATCTGTGAGGCATCAGTTCCTTTGCTTCTGTTTTCGTCAGTCTGGAACTCTCCTTCCCCCCTTCCCCACACATATCTCACATTTAAAATCCACCTGAAATCAGGACTTTGCAAAGTCGTTGCTCCTCAGGGTTCTGGGGATCTCATGGTGTTTGTTTTAGAGTTACACCTTAGCTGGCAGATCTGAAGACACGTTGGGGTTCTGCTGATTGCAATGAACATTCTAAATATTTGGATATTTTCCAAGGACTATTATAATAACATGGCACATTAGGGAAGTCAGGGAAATCTTTATTTTTTGGTTGGTTGGTTTGGGAAACCGTGAGAAAAGCTCTGACCCGTGCTGGGGGTGAGATGCTGACAGCAATACTGAAACTCCAGCTGCTGGCCCCGGGTTGTAATTGAGAATCCACTGGAATTTACAAATCCTGCACCAGAGAGTGTGGAGGACCAGATGAAGAATGTCTGGTTCTAGGTTTAGTCATGAACTGAAAGTTCAGACCATATTTGTCAAAATGTTTGCAAAGCTTAATAACGGGAATGATCCCGTGTGCAGCTGCCAGCAAACATCCACTCATTTTTAGTGTTCTGCTCGGGCAAAGCTGATTTCCTGCACTTGAAGGGGTTTTTAAGCCCAAACTGCAGCACTGGCCGTTGTTTCTGTCTGCGTGTCTCTGTCTGTCAGTCTCCCCTGATCTGCAGAGTCAGTTTGCAGATCAGGGAACTTTTCCAGGCCTAGAAAGACAAAGTGATGGTTCAGTGAACCTTGACTGTGTAATGGTCGGCCCTTCCTGCAGAAGAGTTACGGGAAGAGAGCAGATCTTGGAATGTGAGTGGTTCCCTGAGTGTGAGCAGCTGGCTTGGGCTGTCTGACCCCAGCCTGATGTGCTGGGAAAGCACCAAATTTGTAAAAATTGTTCACCCTTAGATCTGTTTGGACTAAAACAAAAAAACAGTGGCAGAAAGGTATTTATGTTCCTGTAGCTTCTTTATTAAGTAAAATAAAGACATTCAGCTCCAGAGCCACTCTCAGAAAGCTTTAGTGGATACTTCAGGCCCTGGTATGTTTTTCCTGTACAATAATAAAATCAATTAAAAAAAGCTGCTCTGAAAAATAAAGTTATAACAGAGATTCTATTTGTATAGAGCAGGTCGGTGGCTCTCAGCTGTTATCTTGGTACAGACAGAAATGCTTTACTGCTGTGTGAAAATCATGGGAAAACCAGCAAATCATTCTTTCTGGATAAATGTACCAGAGTTTTTACACAGCTGTACTTGTGTGTTCCCAGATGGCTCCTTGGTGTTCTTGCCTCTGTCTGCAGCAGCACTGAGGGAGTTGCTGCAGTTTGGCGTGGAGATGTTTCTGTCCATGGAAATCCAGAGGAGCAGACTGGAGTGGTTTTGGGTCTGTTGGATGGTGCTGTCAGGGACCCATGGCCTGGAGCTCCAGAATGTGCTGTTCCAGGCTCTCCTCTGTGTTCCTGAGATCCAGATGGGTCCTGTCACACCCCACTGCAATCAGGGCATCAGCTGGAACAGCACACAGTGAATATATTGGCAATACTGGGTTTAGGCAGAGAAGCAGCACCTGGTGTTTTGCTGAACCCCTCTCCTGCTTGTTGCTGGTTGCCACGTGCTCTGTTTCTTTGGGACGTTTGTGTTCATGAATAACTTCCTGAAATGTGCATTATTGTGGAGACACAAACCTACACTATGTTTATGCTTTCCCCAAGTGTATTTGATCTTCTGGATTTAGAAATTTCAACCTCACTTGGAGCTTTCAGCTTGAGGTGCAGTTTTTGATACAGCTTTTCTCTAAAGGGGAGGCAGAGGAAGAAATAAATAATGGGGTCAAGGCAGACATTTGCTGCAGACAGCACCAGAGTGAACTCCTTGGCGTAGAACAGCGATTTTTGGGACTGGCAGGTGAACTGGGAGCTGGTCTGGCTCAGGGTGTACGGGGTCCTGCAGAGGTGGTAGGGCACAAAGCAAATGACAAACACGAACATGATGGTGAATATGTTCCGGCTGGTTTTTCTCTTGGCCATGTCTGAGCTCCTCCGGAATTTTTTGTAAGAGCTGTATATTTTTTTGGATATAGAAGTGTAAAATACAATCAGCAGGAAAAAAACAATCCAGAAAATCCCTGTGCAAATATAAGTTGTTGCTTTGTGCCACTGTCTGCCAAGCTCGCTTTTAAGACCTATACATTTTGTGGAGTAACTGTCTTTAGTGATTTCATTCGTTAAAATCATATTTGGAAATGACATAACCATTAGTAACAGCCATATGATTGCAGAGACCACCTTGCTGTAGTTGACCGTGTGAACGAAGGAGGTGAGCAAAGGCTTCACGATTTTGTAGTACCTGTCAAAGCCTATGAGGCCGAAGAAGGCGATCCCGATGTACATGTTCATGTAGAACACCACCGCCGAGTACCGGCACACGAACAGGCTGAGCCCCGCGGGCGCCAGCCCCGAGTCCGCCAGGATCTTGAAGGGGAACGTCAGGCTCATCAGGAGGTCGGCCACGGCGATGTTCTTGAGATACACAATGAAGCTCTTAGTGCTGGGCACGGACAGGAAGAGCCAGGCTGCCAGGGCGTTGAGCGAGAGCCCCGCCAGGAAGATGAGGCAGTAGAGCAGCGGGATGACCGTGGTGGTGACCACCGTGCTGTGGCTGCAGTTGCTCCCCGAGGAGCTGGTGCTGGAGTTGAGCATCTTGCAGTGTCCTCATTCCTAGAAGCAGAGAAAGAGTGTCTGAGCAGGACAGGGGGGCGCTGGGCTTTCTGCTGACTGCTCTGAGTTTTCTGCCCTCTCCTCCAAGCAAGCTCGGGGTGCCTCAGAAACAGCCACGTCCCACACCTCGGCATGCCCAGCAGGAATGGACAGAGTTCTCTGAGCAGTGCCATCTCACTTTCTGGTCATGTTCCATGTTGTTGCTTTGAACAGGGGATGCATTTCCTTCTCTGTTTGACTTTAACCCCTTACCTTCCAGCCCAGGCCTGCCCCTCTCCTGCAGGCATGAGCCCCTGTGCTGTGAGCTGGGACTGACCCATGGCAATCTGGTGACTCAGGGTTAATGAGATGTGTTTTTTAACATTGATTTGCCATGAAACATGAAGGACATGAATATTCCTGGTCAAAATGTTCTGTAAAAACTCCTGCCAGTCAAGGCTGGAGATACCCAGCTATGGCAATATATCCCAGGGTTCCCTTGCAAGGAACTTGCATGTGCAGCTGGCAGAGCTCACTTTAAAATTCCAGCAGCCCAGCAGTGTGTCTGTGTTGGTTTGTAATGTGGGAGTTTGAGCTGGCTTCTCAAGTCAGTCAGGTTTACATTTTAAAGAATCTCCAAGAAGAAATCACATCTGTTGTCTGCTTTTCTTTGCCAGAATGTTTGTGGGGGTGGATTATCCTCTGTGGGAAGGGCAGAACAAATATAGATATAAATATAATGCTGCTGTATTTGGCAAGTGAAACCCTGGGCAACTGGAAAATATGTGCCTTGGAGCTGGGAAAAACCCACCTTGTCTTTTAGAAAATAACAAATGTCCTTTTCTCCCCATTCTGAGTCAGTAACTGATGTCTCTGTGGAGTGGGTTGGAGCCTGAATGCAACCTTGCAATAGCTGGAGATTGACATTTTTTCTCAGATAGGTAAGATGGTCTCTTTGGTGTGTTTGTTTCCTGTGCCTCTTGCAGATGGGGTGAAGGCTGCTCAGCTGAGCTGTGTTTGGAGCACGGGGTGGGTGTGTTACCCTGAGCACACCCAAACCTGAGCTGAACCTCGTCCTGCTCATTATCCTGCAGAGCAGCAGCTCTCCTCCTTTGTCATCAAGGCATTTGGTTTTGTTTGGCCGGGGTTCTACATGGCAGAGATGGTTTGGAGAGCAGGTATTGCACTACCTCATGAACAGGTGTGGTGGAGCTGGGAGGCTGTGAGGGTACAGCTTGGGGTGCTACTGCTGAAATCAGAAGCATCTTCTAGAAAGGCACTAATAGCAAATGGCATTTTAATTTAAATAGTTACACACTGTACTTAGAAACTGTTCTCTCCTGCTGTGCCCTGTTCCCTTTCTCCCTCCAGGCTGTCTCAGCAGGACCCTCTCTCTGCACGTGGTGCATTAAGAACTTGCTCCCTCTCTGTAGGGTTTTCTACAGCCAAGAACCCCCAGGTGGGTCTGTCTGTGCCTGGACTTGGGGGTAGGTATTGAATTGTTTAGAAGTTCATGAAGTGTGTTTTGCACTGAGGCATCATACAACAAAGGATTATTTCAGACCTGTATGAGTAGAGATGTGGGCAGCAAATCTTTGTGACGTCTGCTCGGTCTGTGCAGCACGGAGGGCACCCCAGACAAGGTTTACATCTGATGCCAGCAGGGTGATCACCTGTCTGTCACTGACAGGGGCACAGGCCAGACTCTGGCCATCTTTCCCTGTCATTGGCAGGCCCTTACCTCCCCTCAGCTGCCTGCTGTGGGGCTTTGCTGAGGGTCTGGGGCGCTCTCCATGCCCGGGCACGGGGCTCTGCTCTTGCTGGGACACCTGTGGGAGAGACAGACACAGCCCTGTGCCCAGACAGAGCACAGCTGTGCTGCTGGGGGGCTCCCATGGCACACAGGGGGTGTGTCAGTGCCATTTGGGACAGGTGGCACACACAGGGGGTGTGTCAGTGCCATTTGGGATAGGTGGCACACACAGGGGGTGTGTCAGCGCCATTTGGGACAGGTGGCACACACAGGGGGTGTCAGAGCCATTTGGGAGGGTGGCACACACAGGGGGTGTGTCAGTGCCATTTGGGACAGGTGGCACACACAGGGGGTGTCAGTGCCATTTGGGATAGGTGGCACACACAGGGGATGTGTCAGTGCCATTTGGGATAGGTGGCACACACAGGGGGTGTCAGTGCCATTTGGGATAGATGGCACACAGAGTGTGTCAGTGCCATTTGGGACAGGTGGCACACAGAGTGTGTCAGTGCCATTTGGGATAGATGGCACACACAGGGGGTGTGTCAGTGCCATTTGGGACAGGTGGCACACAGAGTGTGTCAGTGCCATTTGGGATAGATGGCACACACAGGGGGTGTGTCAGTGCCATTTGGGATAGATGGCACACACAGGGGCTGTGTCAGTGCCATTTGGGACAGGTGGCACACACAGGGGGTGTGTCAGTGCCATTTGGGACAGGTGGCACACACAGGGGGTGTCAGTGCCATTTGGGAGGGTGGCACACAGAGTGTGTCAGTGCCATTTGGGACAGGTGGCACACACAGGGGCTGTGTCAGTGCCATTTGGGATAGGTGGCACACAGAGTGTGTCAGTGCCATTTGGGATAGATGGCACACACAGAGTGTGTCAGTGCCATTTGGGATAGATGGCACACACAGAGTGTGTCAGTGCCATTTGGGATAGGTGGCACACACAGGGGGTGTGTCAGTGCCATTTGGGATAGATGGCACACACAGGGGCTGTGTCAGTGCCATTTGGGATAGGTGGCACACAGAGTGTGTCAGTGCCATTTGGGATAGGTGGCACATGTCCTTTCGTACTCAAGCAGCTGTTCTTGTTTGAATGCTTGGGCCAGCATAATGTACATCAATTCTGTGTGAATAATGTCAGCTACTTGTGCAAAACCAGCAATCTTGATTCACCGTATGACCAAGATGGATTGGGCAAAATATAAAAAGTTCTGAACTTTCTCAGTGTGTAAATCATGTTGTCTTGGCACAACACACCAGAGAGAAGCTGCATAAGCCATTAGAAGTGCTCTGTCCCTTCTGAGGTCAGTCTTGTGCTGTCCCCTGTGACTCTTCCACAGTAGCATTAAGGCAATTCTTGATTTCTGTGACATGGCTGTCAAGTTCCAAAGTTCACCCTGCTTTACTGAACATAAGAATAATATTTATAAGTTGTTTTTTAATTTATTTACCCTGGCTTTACTGGAGGTTGTGTTGTTCCAAGTACACATTTTAGCTATTTATGGAAACGAATGCAGCTGTTTAATAAATATGTAATAGAGTTACTGGGTCAGGAACTGGTGACAGTGGTCACTATTGCCAGAAGTCTTTTTGAACTGCAAAATTGAGTTAATCAGGGGAGGCAATCAGGCTGGATGATACCTCTGATGTTAGGAGGAAGCTGGAGGAGGAAGAAGCACAGCGCACACCACGGCCATTGCAAGTTGTGCTGAGTGTGCTGAAAGAAGAACCTTATTTTAAGATTTTCTCTCTAATGTGGTAGGAATGTTGGTGCTGGTGGAACTGCAGTGCTGCCCACGCTGTGTAGAGCAGTGGGAAGGCAGCAGTGGGGGTCCCTGTGGGGCACAGGGGCTGAGGCTCAGGAGCTGGGCACTGCCAGGGACCGGGGGGAGCCTCCTCCCCAAACCCCGGGGCACTTCTGAACCCGAGCATGGTCAGGGCTGTCTGAGCCTCCCCTGGGTCCCCAGAGAGGAGCCCGGCCTGGGGTGCCAGGGGGACACACGCAGGGCTCCAGCTGGGATTGCTGCTCTGCTCTGCTCTGGGGGGCACGGCTCACGGTGACTGGAGGGTTTGTTGGGGCATTGGACTTGTTGTGAGTTGGCCAAGAGACTAAAATTTTGTTATTTACTGTTCTTATTATGACATTTGTCATAGGGCAATGTCTGGGCTTTAATACTTAAGAGAATAAAGGAATGCAAAATAATGGGATATTTTAGCCTCTGGAGATGGCATGTTGGGCGGTAGCTGTTCTTGTTTGGTGTAGAATGTAGTGGAGGAAAACGGGACGAGTGCTGGAATTAGGATGGCAGAAGGAATAGGTGGCATTCCATTGCAGGTGGGGAGGGTCTGCTGTGGGTCAGGCGGTGCCCCTCCTCCAGCAGGGCAGGGCTCGGTGCTGCAGGGCAGGGCTCAGGGCAGCAGGGCAGGGCTCAGGGCAGCAGTGCAGTGCTCAGTGCAGCAGGACAGCAGGGCAGGGCTCAGGGCAGCAGGGCAGTGCTCAGGGCAGCAGAGCAGGGCTCAGGGCAGCAGGACTCAGGGCAGCAGGGCAGGGCTCAGGGCAGCAGGGCTCAGTGCAGCAGTGCAGTGCTCAGGGCAGCAGGGGTCAGGGCAGTAGGGCAGTGCTTGGTGCAGCAGTGCAGTGCTCGGTGCAGCAGGGCTCGGTGCAGCAGTGCAGTGCTCAGGGCAGTAGGGCTCAGGGCAGCAGTTCTCAGGGCAGCAGTTCTCAGTGCAGCAGTTCTCAGTGCAGCAGTGCTCAGTGCAGCAGGGCTCAGTGCAGCAGTGCTCAGTGCAGCAGTTCTCAGTGCAGCAGTGCTCAGTGCAGCAGTGCAGGGCTCAGTGCAGCAGTGCTCAGTGCAGCAGTTCTCAGGGCAGCAGTTCTCAGTGCAGCAGTGCTCAGGGCAGCAGTGCTTGGTGCAGCAGTTCTCAGGGCAGCAGTGCAGGGCTCGGTGCAGCAGTTCTCAGTGCAGCAGTGCTCAGTGCAGCAGGGCTCAGTGCAGCAGTGCTCAGTGCAGCAGTGCCCAATGCAGCAGTTCTCAGTGCAGCAGTTCTCAGTGCAGCAGTGCTCAATGCAGCAGTGCTCAGTGCAGCAGTTCTCAGTGCAGCAGTTCTCAGGGCAGCAGTGCTCAATGCAGCAGTGCTCAATGCAGCAGTTCTCAGTGCAGCAGTGCTCAGTGCAGCAGTGCTCAATGCAGCAGTTCTCAGTGCAGCAGTGCTCAGGGCAGCAGTTCTCAGTGCAGCAGTTCTCAGTGCAGCAGTTCTCAGGGCAGCAGTTCTCAGTGCAGCAGTGCTCAGTGCAGCAGTGCAGTTCTCAGTGCAGCAGTGCTCAATGCAGCAGTGCTCAGTGCAGCAGGGCTCAGTGCAGCAGGGCTCAGTGCAGCAGTTCTCAGTGCAGCAGTGCTCAGTGCAGCAGTGCTCAGTGCAGCAGTTCTCAGTGCAGCAGTGCTCAGTGCAGCAGGGCTCGGTGCAGCAGGGCTCGGTGCAGCAGGGCTCAGTGCAGCAGGGCTCAGTGCAGCAGTGCAGTGCTCAGTGCAGCAGTGCTCAGTGCAGCAGTGCAGTTCTCAGTGCAGCAGTGCTCAGTGCAGCAGTTCTCAGTGCAGCAGTGCTCAATGCAGCAGTTCTCAGTGCAGCAGTGCTCAATGCAGCAGTGCTCAGTGCAGCAGTGCTCAGTGCAGCAGTGCTCAATGCAGCAGTTCTCAGTGCAGCAGTCACCACTGCTGTCTCGTCCTTGCCCTCCCGGTCCCGCTGCTGGAGCCCTCGGGGGTGCTGTGCAAGGCCAGAGGGCACAGACAGCCGTGCCTCTCCCCAGCTGCTCCCGTGGCAGGGGCTGAGGACAGAGTGTGGCCCTGGGGACACGGGTGTGCTCGGTCTGCACTGCAGGCAGAAATGGGAAGAGAGCTGGGGCTGCCTCTGTCCTTGTTAGCGGGACATGGCCCCTGTGACCCCAGAAGGCCAAACCCAGGGTGCTGCGGTGAGGAGGGCGGTGGGGGACCGCAGTGTTACATCAGGGAGATGGGCTGTGGTGCTCCCCTGGCACCTGCAGAGCTGCTGGTGCTCTGAAGGACACGGGGAGGGAGCCAGCAGGGGCACAGAGAGGAGGAGATAAGGTTCTGTATTTCCATTACAGCCGTGGCTCCTCTGGCTGCAGTGTCAGGACACCTCAAGGGCAGAACTGTACCTCTGTGTGGCAAAAACCACCAGTGACTGTTTCATTTCTTCTTCCTGTCCAGCAGTCTCTGCACTCTTTGGTATCTGAAATTTAACAGCTTTGTCTTCCTCATCAGCTAAATTTTTCATTCTCTTTTTATTTCTGATTTTTAGACAAGAGTATGCACTATTCTGAGCACACTTTTAACCTTAAAAGTCTGTAGACTGCGGCGTATTTGTGCAAACCCTGATACTCAGATGGAAACTTGGGCAATGCTTTGAGCTCTTCACATACAGCATAATTTTCAGATCTAATTCAAATACTCAGTTTCTTAAATAAAGTCTCAAAATTCCTCTACTGAGATCCTTCCTATCTCACATCAGTTACACCGGAATTAGGGAGTGGTGGATGTGAGAGGAAATGTTAGGTCAGGTAAGAGTAGCTTGAGAAGTTAACAATAATAACAATAACAATAGCAATAATAATAGATTGGAATGAAGGAAAATAACAAGGAGAGAGATAAACCCCAAGAAAAACAAGTGGGTCACCTTTCCTGGCATGCCCTTCTGCGCTGGCGGGGCATCAGAAGCTGCACCTGACTTGGTGCAAGCCCTGCTCATCAACAGCTAAACCATCAGGGTTCATCAGAGACCCATCACTCTCATCCCAAACACAAACACATTTCTGTACCAGCTACTGGGAGAGAATTACCTCTATCCCAGCTAAAACCAGAGCCCTGGGTCAGTAAAACATTTTAGTGATTATTAGTTGCATTGTCCTAAAACTGGGTTTTTAAAAGTAGTAAAATGTGTCTCAAGAAAGTTTTTCCCTTTAATATTATATTTTAATGGTTGTATTTGTCATCCAGATATTTTATTTTAAATTCTATCTTCTGATGATTTAAACGATGAGTTTCATATGGTTACATGTTCTCAGTAATAAATTAAAACAAAACCAGTTGCTTAAGAAAAATATCTTTTTAAGGCAGACAAGAAGAACCCTCGCCGGCGGGTCCTCTGTCTGCTGGTGCAGCTGGAGTCTGCTCCATAGCTGAAACAGTAGTTTCTGTACCGGTTTCGTTAGTTAGTTAGTTAGTTAGTTAGTTAGTTAGTTAGTTAGTTAGTTAGTTAGTTAAAACTGCTCGTTTGTGTAATTAGTTGTTAGTGGTTTGCAGAACGCACGGACGCTCGCCCTATTTGCCGATTTAAAAAGTAAAATTGCGGCGGCAGTTACTTAGAAATACCCGAGGGTGTTGGCGAGCGTTTGCAGGGGACGGGAGCGGGTGATGGAGGCAGCGGCTCACCTGGGCAGCGGCGCGGGGCGGCTGCGCGGTCCCTCCTGCGCTGCGCGGTCCCTCCTGCGCTGCGCGGTCCCTCCTGCGCTGCGCCGCTCCGGCAGCTCGGGCCGGGGCTGAGCGGGGATCGGCCGGGAGCCGCTCCGGGGATGGATCGGTCAGAGGGATCGGTCCGGGAGCCGGTCCCGGTCCTGCCGTGCGGAGCCGCTCCCGGGAGCCGCAGCCGCTCCTGCCCGCCCGCCGTGCCCGCGCCCCGGCGCTGCCCCAGCGCAGCCCAGCGAGGATTCCGGAGCAAAAGGGGAAGGGCTGGCGAGCCGGGCCGTGCCCCTGCCCGCTGTGGCCGTGCCCCTGCCGGTCCGGCCCGGCTCCCAGCCCGCAGCTGTCCCGGCCGCAGAGCAGCCGAGCGGCTCTCGGGGCAGACCCGAGGGCAGCTGGCCCAGCAGCCGGAGGGCTGAGCTGCCGGGATGGAGTTTGCTTTTCCTAAACTGTTCCCAGGGCTGGCTGCGACCTTTGCTGTGACGCGTCCTGCCCCGAGAGCCGCGGCTCCGAGCTCGGGAAGGTTTGAACCGGAGCCAGGGGCTCGCGTGGTGCCTGCTGGGGCTGGGAGATGGATTCTGGGGATACGTGATGGATCTTTGGTGTTTGGTTGTTTCCCTTCTCTTCTTTTTTGCGCTATTCTTTTCTTTTAAGCTTAAACACCTGCTTGGCTTCCTCCGTTCCTGTTCCTCCCAAAAATTTTGTGTGAGGCTTTGAAATCAAGGACAGAATTAGTGGAAACGTATGGTAATAGAAGAGCTAATATCTTCTCTGTGGAAGTAGGAAAGGAGTATATTCTGAGAGAGAGGGAGGTAGATATTCAGGCAGATAGATAAATCGAGGTTTAAATGTTTATTTAAAACCGGTGAAATATGTACATTGTGTACCTTAGAACAAGTAAACATTTAGTGCAGGACTTGAGCTCTGCTTGACAGTGTGTCACCTAAACCCTACAGAAAATATACAATTCCTCATGGACTTTGCTTCTGTGAGGGTTTATCTGTGCAGAAGAAGGGCCCAAAGGCACAGGGAAACACATGTACCTTCTCCCCGAGTGTTGCTGCCATATCCATGTCCTTCACATGGGGCCACTGTGAGCTGCCCTGAACCTCCAGTCCCTTCCTTCCCCCAGATTTCACTGAATATCTCTCAGTGCAAGAAGGGGCATCTTGAGAGGCAGAACTGTCTGCACATTCTTGCCAGTACTCTTGTCCCCCTCTCCATCCCGAGACTCACAGCCCAAAGCTGTAGAGGTCAACCCAAGGCTTTGGGGCTGGGTTTGGGTGTTGGCTTCAGTGACAATTTTGTACTTTCCCCATGGATCAGGCAGGACAAACGGGGCACGAGGCTTCTCGGGGCTCTCCAGAAGACACCAGGCAGCCAAGCTTTTCCTCTCTTTCCGTGCACCCTGTGGTCATTTCTTGAAGCAGGGATGGGAGGAGTGGATCAGATAAGGCTTTGGTTTACAAGCCATGGGCTCTCTAAGAGAGAGAGGAGCATGGGAAGCCCCAAAGGAGAGGTGGTGCCGTGTCCTCCAGGGTCAGATGCCAGTCTGTGATGGATTAAATGTTGCAGCACAGATAATTTTTTGCAGTGAGAAGTAAGCAGTTGTCCAGGGCAGAGGATTAAGGGCTTAAGGAGAGGATGGGGTGCCTGAGCTCTGTGTACAGCTTCACCCCATTGGAATGGCTCTGGGCAGCAGGGCAAACCCAGGGGTTGCTCTGTTGTACAAACATGGGGATTTTTCCAACATGCCAGCCAAACCCAATGTTTAAGGCTCTCAAGACACGGCTGCTGTTTCCAAAGGGTTTAAAGTGGGCAGTGAGCATGGTCACTAGAAGGCCCTGCACTCTGCCATGCACGTAGGTGGCTGAGGAACAAACTGATAATGCATTTTACCTTTAGCCATACAAGTCTGCTTCTTCCCCCAAACTCCAGAATTCCCAGCTGCTGGCTGTGTTATTGAGAGAAGCTGTTAACACTCTGTCTGGGCTGAGGGCCCAAGGAGGGAATGCTTTTCCACGGCCCTGGTGATGGATTTGTGTCCCAGAGAGGGGAGGGTGCTGCTGGCGTGTCCCAGCAGGTCTGGGGGCAGCAGGGCTGGGCTGCTTTGGTTCCTCTCCTGGCTGGAGCAGCCGTGCAGGGAGGGGTGGAGGCTCTGCAGTCCCTGCTGCCAGAATGGGGCTGGGGGGTCCTGCCTTGAGTTCCAAACACAGCCCTGACCCTGTGCCGTGGGGAGGGGGTGTCTGTGACCAGGGTGTCTCCTGTGCCTCCCCAGCCCTGCTGGCAGAGCTGCCAGAGCTCCCAGCCCTGCTGAGCACCAATTCATGCAGGTCTGGGGTACAGGGGCCAGCTCTGGGAACTGCTGAAAGCAGGATGAACAAAACAAATGCTTTTAGGATAATCCCCCTAGAAACCAGCTAATTACAAAAGTATTGCAGGACTCCTAGTTGTGTTTTTGCCCTGTCAAATCTGCCAGCAAATGTTTTCTGCTCAGTTTTGTTTGGGTGATGGGTGGGTGCCTTCTGAGCCCTTACAAGGATTTGTCTGGGCTCGCTCACCAAGCCTGTGCCCACGTTCGGGTGGCACCACTGCTGCTCCCAGGCTGATGTTTGGCCTTAGGGGTGGCAGGAGAGGGGTGCTGAGGGAGGGCGCTGTGCTGGACTGGATTAGAAAACCCTTCTTGTGGGATTTGATAGAGTAATTTTCCTTACTTAGTCAAAGCAGGCTTTCCTGCAGATGGTTCTCTTGTCCTTCAGGCACAGGCAGCAGTTTTTTGAGTTGCACACTTGTACTTCAAAGATCATCAATATAATTTTTGCAATTTCTCCTGTGTCTCTTTCTCAAAAGACAATTGTGTTTGAAGTACCTCATTTTCTGACTTCAGAATCATGCATTCTACATCTGTAGCCTTTTCAAGAAATAGGGATCTTTTGATTTCCTTTTGTGTGAAAGATAAACTCTCCTCAAAAACTCCACAAATAACTCCTTTATCTTTTCCACATTTTTCTTTCCTTTTTTATTTTTTTTTCCTTTTTCTGTCCTGCCTTTTTCTCATCCTTCCACCATTTCTGATTGCAAGGTTAATATCTGGTCACAAGTGTCTTGATCACAAGCCTCATATCAGGGTCAGCACTGGGCACAGACGAGGACAGAAATCTTGTCAAATGGGGTCTGCCCTGGGGAGGTGAGGAGGACAAACCCACCCCTCTGTCCCTGTGTGTTGTGTTGGATTCCCATGCCCCAGTTAGATGTAAAATTGGGGTAACCCCTGACGTGTGGGGTTCTGTGGCTGGGACTGCAGTCAAACCTTCCCGTGTTTGTGGGTGCCTTGGCAGGGTGTCTGTGTGGGCAGGGCTGGCTTTGGTTTACAGAGCATTTCTGGTTAACACAGCCCACAGCACCTCCATGCAGCTCTGTGCCTGCACCACGGCTCCTGGGCATGGTGAGGTTTGCATTTTCTCCACTGCTTTGTCCTTCCAGCCCTGACCTCCATGGCACGTTGAGGTTTGCATTTTCTCCACTGCTTTGTCCTTCCAGCCCTGACCTCCATGGCACGTTGAGGTTTGCATTTTCTCCACTGCTTTGTCCTTCCAGCCCTGACCTCCATGGCATGGTGAGGTTTGCATTTTCTCCACTGTTTTATGCCTCCAGCCCTGACCTCCATGGCACGTTGAGGTTTGCATTTTCTCCACAGTTTTGTCCTTCCAGCCCTGACCAGGCTGGGTGAACCTGTCACGGCCACTCTGCTCGTCTGTGCTTCCCCACTGCCTCATCCCCCTCGAGAGTGGTGGGTGCCAATGCAAGGACAGATTTTTAGAAATTTGGGTGGGTTTAGTTTCCTTTTTAGGATTTCTGTGAAGCTGGTGGAAAGTCACAGGAAAGGTCATTAGTAGAAAAACCACAGAAGCAGAGTCCAAAATAAATGTGATGACAAAAGTCCTGCAGCAGTAGTGATCTGGAGCTGGCCCTGAGTACAGGTTATATCACATTTCTGCCACAATAATGCCCTGGCATGGAGAGCTCTGCCTTGGCTATTCAATCAGAATATGTAAGATACAATTGCATTTGAGTTACAAACACTGCAATGCAAATCTTCCTGAATGTAAAAAATCCCAAATGTTAATGAATTGTTCAGGAATTGCTCCTTGCATTCTTGTGTCAGATCTGCTGGTGTAGTTCCACCAGAAAACTGTTTCCTCTTAAAAATGCGACTCTGGGACTGCAGAGCCAGAGTTTATATCCATGTGTGCCCTGACGTGGCTGTCTGAAAGGGCAGTCACAGGTCAGAGACTTTCCATGCAACTTCCTTGTGGCTTTTTCTTTCAAGATGAACTATTAGAGACCAAAATTCCATGTCAAATCTGGATAAATTAAATATAGTTATCTGGTATTTGGGGATTGGGATGTTGTTGTACAATTCATATTTAGCCCTGGGAAAATACTTCACAAAGAGCATCTTCAAAGAGCTGTGATGGATGTGAGTGTGCACAAAGCAGCGACCAGATCGTCACAGACACTCCCTGAAGCAGGGCAGGCTGCTCTGGGGTGGTGCTGCAGGGCTCGGGCTGCATGCAGGGCTCAGGCTGCAGTGCTGCCTGCATGTGGGGCTCAGGCTGCATGCAGGGGCTGCTCCTGCCTGGCCTGTGTGCTGGGGGTGCAGGGCTCTGCCTTCCTTTCCCACATTTCACGTGGATTTCCCTTCTGGGGCCCTTCCCAGACGCTGCTGATTGCCCCATCCCTGTGGTCCCTGCACAGGGGGCACTTCAGGCTGAGCTTCGGAGGGCACCACCCCATCACCTGAGTGTGGCTGCTTTGGGTAACAGGTTTTCTGGTGGAAAGCTCTTATGAGGGATCAGCAGTTTCTCTCTAGGAGGAAACACCATGAAAATCCATCCTCCAGTTAAGAATCCGTGTGTTGTGAGAAGGGCGCTGCGTGTGCATCCTGTCGAGAGCACACAGCGCTCTGGGGGATGCAGGCTCCCCTCTGCCTGTGTTTGCAGCCCCCCCGCACTGCACCAGCAGCCCCCCCTGTGCCAGGGCCGACCCCAGCCCCTGGTCCGCCTCCCCAGCTGCCTTTAGTGCCCTCCGGCTGGCACCAGCAGGGACAGTGCCCCTGCAGGGGCTCTTTGGGCTCTGCTGGGCTTGGTGGGAGCCCCGCCATCCACCCGGGAAAAGGTCATTGTGAATTTAACACGGCAATCATCAGGCACCGCTTAACGAGCCATAAACCCTCGGTGATTTACGCTTGTGAAAAGGAGACCAGAAGCACTCAGCCTTGATTTGCTTTAACCATAAAAGACCTGGAAGGGCAGTCTTTGGTTAGGAAGGTCAGTTCTGTGTGCAGATCTTCCAGTCCTATCACTCAATTTCATCTGGTGCTTGTCAGAATTGAAGCTATGCAACCCAGTCCTGAAATTAGGGCTGTCTCAGTAGGGTTTTGTACGTGCGGGGGCTGCTCAGGGTGCAAGATGGCAGATTTGGTCCCAGAACTTGTCTGCTGTGTGTGAACAGTTTTCTACGAAGCTGATTGGGAAACAGGGTTTATCTGTGGTATTTTAGCTATTTTAAGTATTTTTATTTAAAGTAGGATAAATAGCCAAAGTATTCTGTCTTCCTTTCCAGAAATGTTTTCTCCTGATCACGTAAGTGGTTTCATAATACTTGCATTAATCCAAATATTGTCATACTTACATTTCAACTTCTTAATTATTCATAAACCAAAATCTAAACCTAAACCAATAGTGTTTAAAAAAAACAGAAGAAAGAAACCCCTCTTTCAGTGGAAAGCTTTATGAAAGATATTCTCATGCAGAACTTAATCCTGAGTGCTGCATTTTGAGGATTTTCTTGTCAAGGATGTTCTTGAGGGATTTTTTGAGTGTGTGTATTAGAGGGGAAGTGGTTCTGAGTGTCAGGCAGGGGCCGAGGGGCTGTTGCCCTCTCCTGTCCCTGCAGCTGCCCTGCGCCCGGGCTGGCGGCGAGCACAGGCTGCCCAGGCTCTGCGCGCTGCTGCCAGCTCCAGCCTGCCTCTGCCAGCTCGGGCAGCTTTTGTCCCAGCAGCTTTTGCTCTAAACAAAGCTGATTTAATCCCCAGCGGGTCCGGGACAGACTGACCCGCGTGGACATCACAGGGTGCAGAGGGTTCAGTGCAGGCGCCGGGTGAGGGACGCGGGGCCCTGGGGCTGGTGGCACAGAGCTGAGTGGCACCAGGGCCCTGCCCCGCCCCGGGCACACCGAGGGTCCCACGGGGCCTGTGCCACCTCCTGCCCTCCCCTTCCCCTGCTGCCTTCTGCCAGACCCCGGGGAAGGGGGCTCCTGCCAGTGGGTCTGCTCGAGGCCAGGGAGTCCATCCTGGCTGCAGCCGCCTGGCCCAGGGCTGCTTTCCGAGCCCAGGCAGCCTCCTGGTGGCTCCCAAAGCAACCACCAACCCTGGCCAGCCAGCCTGCCCACCCACCCAAACACCCAACAGAGTGGTGATTTCTAAACCAACCACCAACCCTAACCAGCCAACCTGCCCACCCACCCAAACACCCAACAGAGTGGTGATTTCTAAACCAACCACCGACCCTGGCCAGCCAACCTGCCCACCCACCAAAACAGCCCCAGCCCCATGGAGTGGTGATTTCTAAACTAACCAACCCTAACCAGCCAACCTGCCCAGCCACCAAAACACCCAACAAAGTGGTGATTTCTAAACTAACCAACCCTAACCAGCCAACCTGCCCAGCCACCAAAACACCCAACAAAGTGGTGATTTCTAAACCAACCACCAACCCTGGCCAGCCAACCTGCCCACCCACCCAAACACCCAACAGAGTGGTGATTTCTAAACCAACCACCAACCCTGGCCAGCCAACCTGCCCACCCACCCAAACACCCAACAGAGTGGTGATTTCTAAACCACCAACCCTAACCAGCCAACCTGCCCACACACCAAAACAGCCCCAGCCCCACGGAGTGAGCCTGATCCCTGCAGGGGTGGAATTTGAGGTGGATGGTGGTGAGCTGGCACAGAAAAGCTGAACGTGTCCGCACATCCCTTAATGAGCTTCCGTGGTCAGACACTTAGAGACATTTTATTTACATGATGTACAAGCACCTGACAGGTCAGCACAGTCTCTGGGGGCCCTCAGACATCGGTGTACTCGTGGTAGATGCGCACCTCTGACCTCCTGACGCTCTGCAGGGACCTGATGCTCTCACTCCTGGTTCTCATGTTGGATTTCCTGAACAGCCTCCGTGAGAATGACCGACACATGAAAAAATAAATGATGGGGTCCAGACAGACGTTGCATGCGGACAGGAACAGGGTCATTTCCTTACAGTAGTACAAGATTCTATGTGCGGAGTCATCTAAAATTTTGTCCAGATGACTAAAAGTGAAGGGTATTCGGCACAAATGGTAGGGCAAAAAGCAGGTGAAAAACACAGCCACCACGACCCTGATGCTCTGGTTGTGCTTCCTCTTTCGGCTGGAGGAGCTGATGAACTGTTTGCTGGATTTGTAGATGTACCTGGAAATGGCAATGTAGCAGCCTATCAGCACCACCAGCACCACCACGAACGTGCAGGTGTTGATGTAGACCACGGCCGAGTGCCACTTGACCCCCAGGGGAGACTTCAGCTTCAGGCAGTCGTCCACGTTGCGCCGGGTGGGGTAGGCGTTGGTGAGGATCAGGTTGGGCAGCGCCAGGAACGCCATCACCACCCAGACGCAGGCGGACAGCACCTTGGTGAAGGTGATGCTGTACATCCTGGAGTCCCCGAAGGGCTTCACCACCTTCAGGTAGCGGTCGATGCTGATGAGGCCCAGGAAGACGATGGTGGTGTACATGTTGGCGTAGAACAGCACCGTGCTGTAGCGGCACAGGAAGGAGTTGAAGTGCCACGGCCCCAGCCGCGAGTCCTGGATGATCTTGAACGGGAACGTCAGCGTCATGAGCAGGTCTGCCACCACAATGTTCTTGAGGTAAAAGATGAAGCTGGTCTTGTTCCTGATGTGGAAGAAGATCCAGACGGCCAGGCCGTTGAGCAGGAGGCTGGCCAGGAAGATGAGGAGGTAGAGCACGGGCAGCACGATGGTGGTGAACTCGTCCCGCGCCGCCGAGCTGCCGTTGGGCCAGCTGCTGTTCTCGGGGCCGGGGCGGCTGTCTGCAGCACAGGGAGACACAGGTAAAGCTTCAGGGTGCTTCACAGGTGAGAGCAGACAAGGGGAACCACAGGTAAAGCTTCAGGGTGCTTCACAGGTGAGACCAGACAAGGGGAACCACAGGAAAAGCTTCAGGGTGCTTCATAGGTGGGGCCAGGCAAGGGGAACGACAGGTAAGTCTTCAGGGTGCTTTATGGGTGGGGCCAAGGGAGGGAAACGACAGGTAAGGCTTCAGGGTGCTTTATGGGTGGGGCTAAGCAAGGGAAACCATGGTAAAGCTTTCTTCTGCTTTGGGGCCAGGCAAGGAAACAGTGGCAAAGCTTTATGTGGGCCAAGTGAGGGAACAGTGGTGAGGCTTTATGGTGCTTTACAGCTGGGACCAAGCAAGGGACACCACGGAAAATCTTTCTGCTGCTTTACAGATGGGGCCACTTTGGAACTGCCCTCTCTGGGCAGCCTGAGGCTGCTGGGTGAGCCATAAATCAGAGCTGTGGGTTGCCAGCTCTTGGCTTTCTTCACAGAGTGTGACTGTGAGCTGAGATGTTTGTCATGGGGCAGGGCTCTGGAGAGACTCCTCAGGCCTATCAAAACGTGAATTTCAACTTGGTTTACTTAAATGTACTTAAAAGTCACAGTCTCTGGGGGATTTTAAGATCTCATATGTAAATGTTTGTGAAAAGCCTATAAACTGTGCCATAAAATGTCAGCATGCTTTGTTTCATGTTGTTTATGCTCTGACCTTGTCTGCTGAGGCCAAGCAGGCTGGGCAGTGCTCACACAGCCCCTGCTGCAGTGACCGATCTCTTTCAAATGTTGGTAGGAGCTGACAGTAATAAAATAAACACTTATCAATCTCTTATGGTTCCATTGTGATTTTACCTGGCAGTTTTCCATAGGACCAATTGTACCCCATCCTTTGTGTTGCTGTAGGTTTCCAGCTGAAATGCTCTTCAGGAGTCCCACTGGCAGCCGTGGATCTGGGATGCAGCAGGGCCTGTGCCAGGATGATGTTCTGGGGAAAAAAATTCCAAATTAAACCCAAAGGAAAATAGAAAAGCCAACCTTCTTGTCCCCTGCATGGAGAGGAGCCCTGTGAAAGGAGCTGCCTCTGGAGGGGCTGGCTGAGCTGGCTGAGGGCTGCACAGTGCTTCTGCTGGCAGGGCTTCATTGCCTCCTCTTGCTTCTTCCAGTGATGGGTGGCTGTGAGGAGATATTTTTTTTTAATCATTCACTTCTTGAAGTAAAAATGTTTTATCAGTAATTATGAGATATGTTTGTATAACTTCATAGTGTATTCCCCAAACTGGGGTGGAAATGACAATTTCCTGTTCCTTTTTCATAGAAACTGGCACACAAGGAGCACTGAAACCTGCAGAAACTCATTAATGCCATGATGGCATCACAGTGCTTGATATTGTTAAAAGGGATTTTGCCAATACCAGTTTGTAAGGTTCTGCTCCAAATTGTTCTTTCCTCAATCAGTATGAAAATGCAGTGACTTTTCTGGGATTCATTTCTCGTTTACAAGTTTTGATAGGAAAACTGGAAAATGGTTCAGATCTCACCAATTCTACAAGACTCCACTGCTCTCATGGGAATGAAGAGAGGATGGGATTCCTGCAGCCCTTTTGCAGATCAGAGCCTGTTTTAGGTGCCATCCCCATGTAGGAACTGCATTGTGTGGCACTAGATGGCACCAAAGCAAATAATGGAGTGTGAAAGCATCAGTAAAAACCTTTAATTTGGGTATTTTAACCTTTTTGCCAGCCTGGCTTCTTGGCTGCACCGTTTGCTCTGGCAGTGACAAGGCTGCCAAAGGTGCTGCGGGCGTTTTGTTTTCTGTGTCTGAGCAGCAGTAACCCAGGATTGCTGTAGCTGCAGTAGTCCATCCATTGCTGCTGGTGAGGATTTGCAGCTCTCTTTTCTGCCCAGGAGGCAGAGATCAAAAGAGAATGTGATTTTATGAAAAGATGCATATCTAACTCCTCATGTAAATAAGGTGCTCATTTCCCTGCTTTTCTGAGTTTCTTTTAAGTCTGCATAATTCCTGGCCCCTGGAGAACTCCCTGTTCTCAGGCTCTTCAGGCAGGTGCTCCATGAAACCCTGAGTGCAGAGAGGGCAGGGAGGTGCTGGGTGTGCTGCTGGGGCTGGAGCAGAGCAAGAGGGGGCTCTGTGTGCCCTGTGTACCCCTGGGCATGCTGGGGCTGGCTCTGTGTGCCCTGTGTACCCCTGGGCATGCTGGGGCTCTGTGTGCCCTGTGTACCCCTGGGCATGCTGGGGCTCTGTGTGCCCTGTGTACCCCTGGGCATGCTGTGGCATTGCTGGGGCTGGCTCTGTGTGCCCTGTGTACCCCTGGGCATGCTGTGGCATTGCTGGGGCTGGCTCTGTGTGCCCTGTGTGTGTACCCCTGGGCATGCTGGGGCTCTGTGTGCCCTGTGTACCCCTGGGAGTGCTGGGGCTGGCTCTGTGTGCCCTGTGTACCCCTGGGCATGCTGTGGCATTGCTGGGGCTGGCTCTGTGTGCCCTGTGTGTGTACCCCTGGGCATGCTGGGGCTCTGTGTGCCCTGTGTACCCCTGGGCATGCTGTGGCATTGCTGGGGCTGGCTCTGTGTGCCCTGTGTACCCCTGGGGATGCTGGGGCTCTGTGTGCCCTGTGTACCCCTGGGCACGCTGGGGCTCTGTGTGCCCTATGTACCCCTGGGGATGCTGGGGCATTGCTGGGGCTGGCTCTGTGTGCCCTGTGTACCCCTGGGCATGCTGGGGCATTGCTGGGGCTGGCTCTGCGTGCCCTGGGCTGCCCACAGCTGCTGTCACTCTGCTGTCACTCTGCTGTCACCCTGCAGTGTCCCCAGAGCCATTCCTGTCGTGGCCCTGCCCAGGGTGGGCCCTGCCCCTGTGTCCCTGCTCAGGGAAGGTGGGACCACCCTCGGGTTGCCCAGGGACACTGAGGCCCCTGGAGCCCATCCTGGGAGCTGGGTGCTGCTGTGCAGGCCGAGCCTCTCTGTGTCTTGTTCTTCCTGATGGTTTTGATGTCAGAATTGTTCCAAAATTATCTCAACAAACGTGGATGGAAAAAGAACGCAGCAAATTCTTCCCCAGTGTAACCTGTGCCAGCTGAGCCTTGGGCTCTGTGCCCTGCCAGCACACCTGAGCTCAGCATTGCTCTGCTGGCTGCAGGGTGGAGCAGAGAGGCTGCACCTGCCCTGCTCACACACCAAAGGCTCTTCTGCAGCTCAGAGCTGTAAAGGCTTCCCCAAACAGGGCTGTGCAGAGCTGTGCTGGTGGGATGGTCCTGCTGCAGAGCTGTTGTGTGATGGAAGGGATGCACAACCATGGTCCTGTACCACAGAGCTGTTGTGTGACAGAAGGGATGCACAGCCATGGTCCTGCTGCAGAGCTGTTGTGTGATGGAAGGTGGGATGCACAGCCATGGTCCTGCTGCAGAGCTGGGTGTGTGACAGAAGGGATGCACAGCCATGGTCCTGCTGCAGAGCTGGGTGTGTGACAGAAGGGATGCACAGCCATGGTCCTGCTGCAGAGCTGGCTGTGATGGAAGGGATGCACAGCCATGGTCCTGCTGCAGAGCTGTGTGTGTGATGGAAGGGATGCACAGCCATGGTCCTGCTGCAGAGCTGTGTGTGTGATGGAAGGGATGCACAGCCATGGTCCTGTACCACAGAGCTGTTGTGTGACAGAAGGGATGCACAGCCATGGTCCTGCTGCAGAGCTGGCTGTGTGATGGAAGGTGGGATGCACAGCCATGGTCCTGTACCACAGAGCTGTTGTGTGATGGAATGGATGCACAGCCATGGTCCTGTACCACAGAGCTGTGTGTGTGACAGAAGGGATGCACAGCCATGGTCCTGTACCACAGAGCTGTTGTGTGATGGAAGGGATGCACAGCCATGGTCCTGCTGCAGAGCTGGGTGTGTGACAGAAGGGGTGCACAGCCATGGTCCTGCTGCACAGAGCTGGCTGTGTGACAGAAGGGATGCACAGCCATGGTCCTGCTGCAGAGCTGGGTGTGTGACAGAAGGGATGCACAGCCATGGTCCTGCTGCAGAGCTGTTGTGTGATGGAAGGTGGGATGCACAGCCATGGTCCTGCTGCACAGAGCTGTTGTGTGATGGAAGGGATGCACAGCCATGGTCCTGCTGCAGAGCTGTTGTGTGATGGAAGGGATGCACAGCCATGGTCCTGTACCACAGAGCTGTGTGATGGAAGGGATGCACAGCCATGGTCCTGCTGCAGAGCTGTTGTGTGATGGAAGGGATGCACAGCCATGGTCCTGTACCACAGAGCTGGCTGTGATGGAAGGGATGCACAGCCATGGTCCTGTACCACAGAGCTGGCTGTGTGATGGAAGGTGGGATGCACAGCCATGGTCCTGCTGCAGAGCTGGCTGTGTGATGGAAGGTGGGATGCACAGCCATGGTCCTGCTGCAGAGCTGTTGTGTGACAGAAGGGATGCACAGCCATGGTCCTGCTGCAGAGCTGTTGTGTGATGGAAGGTGGGATGCACAGCCATGGTCCTGCTGCAGAGCTGTTGTGTGATGGAAGGGATGCACAGCCATGGTCCTGCTCAGACTCAGCAGTCCAAAGGTGTTTCCAGTTTCCTACCAAAGTCTGTCAGGCTGAGGGGTGCTGTGGTGGGCAGAGCACTGAGAGCAGTGTGGCTTCATTATTTACAGACTGGGGTAGGTGATCAAGTGTAGAGCTGGGGTATCTGTCCTCTGTAGCTTCATTCTTCCAACAAAGCTGGCTATATTGCAGACTCCAGGGGTAGGAACACATTTGGAGAATTCCAGGAGCACATTTGGAATATTGTGGATTCCAGGGGTAGGAACATATATGGAGAATTCACTCTTTTTCATGTGTTTTATTGCAGCAGGAGATGAAGACTGTGTTCTCTTTGAAGAGTGTTTTAGGGTATTTTGCAGATGCTAGCTGGCTGTGTACTCTAGTTGTGGATTTTCTACTTGTCTGAATACAGTATTTTTGTGCTCAGCAGGGCTGCCTTTCCTCTCCTTGTCCAGTTTTCTGGACACTTTCCTCACCAATTGTATCCTAAGCAGCTGTCTCAGTCTGCTATACAAATAGATTTTGCTTGGAAGGCTTTGAAGATGCACGAGAAGCTGCTGCTTTATCCAGCAGCTTTGTAAAGCAGAATGCATTTTACTTCTTGTAGCTTCTGTACTTTGTCCGTGGCTGATGAGATAATCTCTGGCTGCTGATGTGGACAGACTGGTTTCTGTGCCTGACTGATGTAACCTCAGAGAAGAAATGAAATAACAGGCTGCCATGCAGCCTTCAGTGTCAGGTGGAGAGGGAATGACTGCAGAGTTTTTCTGGTGACTAAGGCTTTAAGTTACCTTCCTGTTTAAAGAAATTGTATGTCCTCAAATCTAATCTTTTTTCATCTTATTTAAAACTTTTTAGAGTTAGAAAACTCTCTTTGTGACCTAGACCAGCTGTTCTAGGTCATGGGGCTGCAGAGTGTTAAGCAATGTTTTTATTTGAGCCCATAACTTGCTGGTGTCTGCCTCCTTGCCTTCTGTGCCACATGAGGGGGGTAAACGGCAGGGCTGTGCAGCAATGGACAGTGTGGCAGATGTTAAACCTGCCCTAGGCTGCTGCAGTGCCCCTCTTTCCTTTGCCCATCAGAACCAAATCCCAGAGCTGTTTGTAAAGACGCAGGGGGAAAGCCCTGGTGCAGGGTAAGAGCACGTGTGCACCAGGCTGCTGCAGGCCTGAGCCTGTGCCACTGCTCTCTGTGTCACCCACACCTGTCCCATGTCCCCTGAGCCTGTCCCTGAGCAAGCCTCCGTGCTCTGTTTGCCCTGCCTGCATCTCTTTGAGTGCTCTCCTGCTCACTGCAAGCCCGGTGCCAGCAGCCATGGCACTGCCACCTTTCCCTTCCTTGGAGGCTTCTCTCAGAAATGGTCCAGCTGCCTTTTGCTGGAGGAAGATGTTAATGTGCTGGTAATGCACAGTGGAAGAACCTGAAATTCCTGTTTGAATGCTGCCTGCTCGGTGAGTCCCTGCCTCGGTGAGTCCCTGCCTCGGTGAGTCCCTGCCTGCTGTCCCGGGCTGGGCACACTCGATGGTTCTGCTGCTCTGGAGCCACAACCTCCCATGCTGGGCACACTCGATGGTTCTGCTGCTCTGGAGCCACAACCTCCCGGGCTGGCCCTGCTGGGTGGGTGGGAGCTCCTGGGGTCCCCGTGCCCTGAGCAGTGCTGGAGCCCCGAGCACCCCCGGTACTGAGCATGGGGTGCCAGAGCCAGCACGGGGCCCTTCCTCGGCCGGGAGAGGGTGAGAGTGGTGCCCCCCGTGCCCCCTGTGCCCCCGTCCTGGCACTGAGAGCGCCGTGGGCTGGCTCCGAGCTCCAGCAGCCCTGCCCTGCTGGAGCAGCCAGGAAGGACTGGGGTAAAACCGCCCCAGCTGTGGCTCACGCTGCCCCTCTCCTCCATCCTAGCCAGAAATAGGAACCTGCATCTGCCCAGAAAGCTGCTCCAGCATCTGGCACAGCAGCCCTTCTGTGTTTCAGGTTCCTCCTCGGGCTTCCCCTCGTGTCCAGCCCAGCTCTCCTCCCACACGTCTCACAGCAGCATCCTGCCTGGGCAAGCTGCTGTGCAGCTGCTCCCCTCTGCCTTCCCTGGGCTCCTGGCCCTGTCCTGTCCGTCTGTCCTCAGCAGGGACAGCAAGGACAGCGCACCCCTGCCTGGGCCCTGAGCTGGCATCCAGGTGGGGATGCCCAGGGGAGCCTTCCCTGCTCTGTGCTGGGACACGCTGCTGGCAGGGACCAGTGTCCCCATCCCTGCCATGCCCAGTGTCACCTGTGCCCTGCAGGGCCCCCCAGGCACGAGTGACAGCGAGGGTCAGAGCCCCTCTGGGACAGCTGGGACTGCCAGGGTGGCCCCGGGGCCGGCTGTGCCAGTGCCTGGCTGTGCCAGTGCCTGGCTGTGCCCAGGCTGGTGTGTCACCTCTGAGGGTCATGGCAGGGTACAGCTGCACAGCTCCTGAGGACTGCACTGGCTTTTGCACGCAGCTGAGAGCTCTGCCCACTCAGCTGGCATCACCTGGCAGCAGGTGAGCAGCTGTTCTCGGGGCAGGAGAAGCTGGGTTGCAATTGCTGGCTGCTTTTTGGAGGGGATAAAAAAAAAAGTGAGCTCAACACAGTGGTTGGCAGAGCTGGGATAATGAATGTTTTCGCAGTAAGGCAGCCTCTAATTAGCAAGGAGGAAAGGAGCTCTGGCATGTTTCCTCTGTTTCTTTCTAGAAGATGCTGCTGCTGGTTGTGGGAGCAGCCTGGGCCCTGCACAGAGGCTTTCCTTGGCCCCCACCCAGGATTCACCAGGTGAGGTGCAGCCCCATGCACGACCACGGGCAGGGCAGGGGCCCAGAGCTCCTGTGCAGGTGAGCAGGGGGGCCTTGGCACTGCTGCAGAGCGTGGTGCCATGCTGGCAGTGCCATGGCACGGGTGCCATGTGCCTGTCACTGGTGCCATGTGCTGTCATTGGTGCCTGTGCCCTGTCACTGGTGCCATGTGCCTGTGCCCTGTCACTGGTGCCATGTGCTGTCATTGGTGCCATGTGCCTGTGCCATGTCACTGGTGCCTGTGCCCTGTCACTGGTGCCTGTGCCTGTGCCCTTTCACTGGTGTCTGTGCCATGTCACTGGTGCCTGTGCCCTTTCACTGGTGTCTGTGCCCTGTCACTGGTGCCTGTGCCCTTTCACTGGTGCCATGTGCCTGTCACTGGTGCCATGTGCTGTCACTGGTGCCTGTGCCCTGTCACTGATGCCTGTGCCCTGTCACTGATGCCTGTGCCCTGTCACTGGTGCCTGTGCCATGTCACTGGTGCCTGTGCCCTGTCACTGGTGCCTGTGCCATGTCACTGGTGCCTGTGCTGTCACTGGTGCCTGTGCCATGTCACTGGTGCCTGTGCCATGTCACTGGTGCCATGTGTCTGTGCCATGTCACTGGTGTCTGTGCCATGTCACTGGTGCCTGTGCCCTGTCACTGGTGCCATGTGCCTGTGCCCTTTCACTGGTGCCATGTGCCTGTCACTGGTGCCATGTGCTGTCACTGGTGCCATGTGCCTGTGCCTGTCACTGGTGCCTGTGCCATGTCACTGGTGCCATGTGCCTGTGCCATGTCACTGGTGTCTGTGCCCTGTCACTGGTGCCTGTGCCATGTCACTGGTGTCTGTGCCATGTCACTGGTGTCTGTGCCCTGTCACTGGTGCCTGTGCCATGTCACTGATGCCTGTGCCCTGTCACTGGTGTCTGTGCCATGTCACTGGTGTCTGTGCCCTGTCACTGGTGCCTGTGCCATGTCACTGATGCCTGTGCCCTGTCACTGGTGCCTGTGCCATGTCACTGGTGCCTGTGCCCTGTCACTGGTGCCTGTGCCATGTCACTGATGCCTGTGCCCTGTCACTGATGCCTGTGCCCTGTCACTGGTGCCTGTGCCATGTCACTGGTGCCATGTGCCTGTGCCTGTCACTGGTGCCTGTGCCATGTCACTGGTGCCATGTGCCTGTGCCTGTCACTGGTGCCTGTGCCATGTCACTGGTGCCATGTGCCTGTGCCATGTCACTGGTGCCTGTGCCATGTCACTGGTGCCTGTGCCATGTCACTGGTGTCTGTGCCATGTGCCTGTGCCATGTCACTGGTGTCTGTGCCCTGTCACTGGTGCCTGTGCCATGTCACTGGTGCCTGTGCCATGTCACTGGTGTCTGTGCCATGTGCCTGTGCCATGTCACTGGTGTCTGTGCCATGTCACTGGTGTCTGTGCCCTGTCACTGGTGCCTGTGCCATGTCACCAGTGACACAGCTGCCATGGGGGAGCTGTGGCTGCCATGCTCTGCAGCCCACCAGCAAAGGCCACGGCTGGGGTGGCCAGGCTTGAGTCAGAGGTTTTTACTGAAAAGATCAACTTTTAGGTTTGACTATTTGCTTATTTCACTGCACAGCAAAAAATGTTAAGTAAAAATTTCAAAATGACACTTTAAAAAGCATCAAGTTGTCTGGGGCACAAACACAGAAATGCAGCTGTGTGACTGGTAGCATTGCACCTTCATCTGTTGGACCTGTGTCTGTTGTGCCTCTGTCACATCCCTCAGGGGCCACTGTGAGAAAATATCTTGGGAAACAAAAATAATTATTGGTATGCACACATAGCCAGTGCCATTTAAGTCTTTCAGTAACTCCAGTCTAACTTTCAGGCATTTTTCTTTGTGCTGAAGCAATTTCTATTGATTTTTTTTTATGCAATCCTAATTCACATCACAGAAGCACCAAGAAATCCTTGTGTGCCTGTTTCTCTGTGCTCCAGTCCATCCTGCTGCCACACTGTGCTCTTTGCTACTTGCAGCAGCACCACGGCCTGAAAGAGGAAGGAAAGGACAGGGGATTTCAGGGAGAAGTCCAGCCTGGTGCAAGCAAGGCCGTTTTTTCTTGCACAGCCTGGAGAGTCCTGCTGGTCTGGGCACGGCATCAGGCCCAGCTGTGAGAGCTGCTGCTCCTCCTGCCCCCAGCTCTGGGCTCCTTGCACAGCACAGGGTCTGACACGGGCTGGTCCCAGTGCAGCTCGTGCTGTCCCTTGGATGCCACTGACACGGCCTTGAGGAAGAGCAGAAGCAGTGGTTGCTGCAGTACCTTGTGTGAGGTTCATCGTTGGTCAGAAGTGGAAACACAATTCTGACCACTGACAGTGCAATGTTTGAGTTCATTTAAGATGTTGAGGTATTTTTTTCTGTTGGAAGGGATTAACGTTGAAATGTAGGAATGGATCTTGCCTCCTCCCTCTGGAGCTCTCCTGGCAGCCCCGGGGTTGGTGTCTGCTGCAGCCTGGGCTCCTGTGGAGCTGAGATCTGGGCAGAGGGTCTGGAGCTCAGGGGGTGTGCCAGGTGTGTTTTCACCAGCCCCACGCTGTTGATAAGTGCACAGTTCTGGTTCAGTGCTGTAGTCAGAGCACAGGGGGCTTGCCTGGCTTCTGCTGCTCCCTGGATCAAAGAGGAGGCTCTTGGACTTTGCTTTGAGCCTGGCTTCTGCTGCTCACTGGATCAAAGAGGAGGCTCTGCTTGAGCTTTGCTTTGGGAGGGTGAGCAAGGGATGCTCACCAGGTGAGGGGAAGGAGCATTCCCAGCTCCTGGGTCCCGTCCTGAGCACCCGGGGCTCTGTGCCGGGGCTGGGAAGGAGCCTGTGGGCTCTGCAGCGCTGCTGTGGTGCGGAGCAGTCCGGATGGTGCCTCGCTGCCCCGTCCAGTGCTCCTGTCCCGCTTGGCCGCGCTGCCCCTGGCTGTCCCCAGGGTGTGTGGGGCATGGGGAGTGCCCGGTGTCGGGCTCTGGAGCCTGGCACGGTGCTGCGTGTGCCGGGCTGTGTGTGCCGGTGCCGGGCTGGGCTCCGCGCTCCCTCCCTGCCCCGAGGCTCCGGCAGCCCGGCAGGGAGCGGGGCTGGGACCCGGGGCTGGGACCCGGGGCTGGGACCCGGGGCTGAGCTGGGGCAGCCCTGAGCAGCTGGCCAGGAGGAGGAGGAGGAGGAGGAGGAGGAGGAGGGCTCGCTGCTGATGTCGGTCTCTCCCAGCCCAGAGCAAACGCGCGGTGCCCGTGCGGGAGATGCCCGCACACCCTCCGGGCTCTCTCCCCGTGCTCCTGCTCGGTGCCTCTGTCGGGGCTGTCCCCGGTGCTGCCGTCCCTCCTCCCCATGGGCTGGAGAGGCTCTCCCGGAGCCTCGGGGCCGCTGGCCCACCCAGAGGAGAGCCGGGGAAGCTTCTCCCAGCCAGAAAAGTGCTGGTGGCTTCCGTGCGCAGGGCCAGCGCCTGCGAGTGAATCAGCGACATCAGCCAAAGGCTGCCTGGGTTTCCCGGTTTCCCTTTCTAAAGAGGGTTGCAGAATTCTTTACAAGGATGGAAAGAAGGGTGAAGTGCTGCCAGTTTCCAGATGGAGCACGCAGGAGGGGCTGCAGGCCCCATAGTGCCACAATGAAGGGATTTTTAACAAACCTCGAATCGCGCTGCTGCTCCCAGCGCTCCATAACCGAGAACAACCTTCCCAATAGGAAATCTCCCTAAAAGACAGAGGTTTTTGCAAGCACCTCAGATATTTCCCAAGCTGGGAGACTCATCAGGTCTAGTCTGCTCATTCAGAGCTATGTGGTTTTTCCAGTGAACCTGACAAGTTTTAACATGACTTGAACGAAGTACGAAGGAAGAGAACATTTATTCTCTTCATATAGTGAAGAGAGCTCAAGTTTGCTCTCCTGTACTGAAAGAGGTGAAAGGGAACACAGTACAAACCCTTTTAAAGCAAATTCAGGTACTGTAGTTACTGAATCTTATTTTATACGAGTTAAGCTTTGTCAAGAAGGGAGTTACTGAGACAATGGACCCACCTGCACTTTGAGTCGTATCTGAGAAGGAAGGATTAGTAGAAACCGAAGTTTTTGCCACCATGAATACCATGTATGAGTGAATAAAAGGTTGGTAAAGACATGCTATTTTGAGAACGTTTCAGGCTTTGAATTGACCCAACATTCAGTTTAAGGTTCCAAGTCTGTCTTTCAGCAACTATATCTGAATTCCTGTTTTCCCAGCCAAGGGTGAGAAAGTGCTAGCAGATTCACCGAACAACTTATCGAATGCTTTTCGGATGATCAGCGCTCGCTTACCTGTCACCATCGTCGCCTTCCGCTGTCGGAGCCGCATCCCCGAAGTGCCTCAGACTCCTGCAGAACCCATCCTGGAGCTACAGTGGGCAGGACAGTAATTCCTGGGAGAGGGCAGCCGAAGCAGCCATGGCTGCCAGGAGGATTTTTGGGCTTCAGATGGGTTTTTTTTTGGTGATACCTGATCAGAGAGTCAAAATTCCCCTGGCCAGGAGCAACTGGAGCAACTGGCTCTCTCATTCCTGGGAATGACTCACATGCCAGGGTAGGTGAGCTCCCGCTCACTTCCTGGCTCCAGCGCAGCCCGGGACGCAGACAGTGATTCACCTGGAGGTGGGAGCGCGCTGGGGAAGGCTGCGGAGCCTGCAGGCTGCTCCTCTGCCCTGCCTCTGCCTCCCGGGGCAAGCCGTGCCTCTGGAGTCAATGTCAGCCTGAAAAATCTGGCGCTGGACAGACGAAAACATCTGCTAATCAAGCTTATCTTGTCAATTATTAATTTGATTATATTTATATTGCCTTTAGTGTTGTGCTTTGAACAGATCCTGCCTTCTAAATAACGTGCAGGATGAAAGTGGAGCTGCAGGTCTGTCAGTCAGCGTGGCAGCTAAAACGCCCTGAGTGTCTGTCTGTCCTGCCCTGGTGCTCCTTGGGACGGACTGAGCCCACTGCCTCTCCCAGCCCTGCCCTCAGTGCTCCTGCCTGTACATATGTTTACAATCAGACTATTTAGTGCCTCTAGAGCACCGAAATAATCACGGGGTAAAATTGGGACATATTATACTGGGACTGTTCTATTGGGACAAAGCTCTGCTTCATGTCAGTGGAGGATGAAGTGGGCAATTTTCCATATCTGCTGCCTTCTTTAGAAGAAAGCAAAATCCCATCTCTCTCATTAAAAATTCGGGAGAAAAGAAAGAATAATCCCCAGTGCTCTGGGAGCAGTGGCTGCCAAGGCCATTTTCTGTCTGTTCTGCCTGGACTTTTCCATAGACATGTTCAATTTTTCTCTCAAATACCTGAGGGGCTGAGCCCCTATGGCCCCTCTGCACAGAGCCTGCGAGGGGCTGAGCCAGAGCAGGACCCCCCTGCTGCCCCCAGAGCTGAGCAGTCCTGCTGGGGAGCCCTGTGCTGAATCCCATTGCTGCTTGTGGGCAGACTCCAACATTTCCTCTTGCCCCGGGGCCTCTCCCTCGGATCAGGCACAGCCCCTGATGCACAGCTGGCACAGCTCTCCTTTGAAGCCCAGCTTTTGCAAGGCAAAGCAGAGCCATGCAGAGGAGGCTGCAGGAACTCGGGCTGTCTCTGCTGTGTTCTCAGCTCTATTTTTGCAGGCTGCAGGAACTCGGGCTCACTCTGTGTGTTCTCAGCTCTGTTTTTGCAGGCTGCAGGCACTCGGGCTGTCTCTGCTGTGTTCTCAGCTCTGTTATTGCAGGCTGCAGGAACTCGGGCTGTCTCTGCTGTGTTCTCAGCTCTGTTTTTGCAGGCTGCAGGAACTCGGGCTGTCTCTGCTGTGTTCTCAGCTCTGTTATTGCAGGCTGCTGCAGGCACTCGGGCTGTCTCTGCTGTGTTCTCAGCTCTGTTTTTGCAGGCTGCCACGCTCACCCCAGGGGCTGCACTCCCTGCCAGCAGGGATGGTCCTGCCGCGGGCACACGGCGCCCCTGGGGATGGAGGAGGCTGTCCCTGCCCGAGAGGAGACCTGGTGAAGCCTTGGCCTGGCTCGTGACTGTGCAGGACAGTGTGAGCTCCCTCTGCCTTCCTTCGGCTGCCTCGTGTGCTCTGGGCTTTGGCAGCTGCCTGCTGGAGCAGGGGAACAAAGCCCAGAGGGTCTGCAGGGGTTTGTACCCCCTGGAACAACCCCTGCACGAGGCACTGGGCTCCAGAGCCAGAGCTGTGCGGGGCACAACGCCTGCATCCCTGCCCGGGGCACAGCTGGGCACAGGGGGCACAGCTGGGTTCAGGGGGCACAGCTGGACTCAGGGAGGGCACAGCTGGGCACAGGGGGCACTGCTGGACTCAGGGAGGGCACAGCTGGGCTCAGGGGGCACTGCTGGGCTCAGGGGGCACAGCTGGACTCAGGGAGGGCACAGCTGGGCACAGGGAGGGCACAGCTGGACTCAGGGAGGGCACAGCTGGACTCAGGGAGGGCACAGCTGGGCTCAGGGAGGGCACAGCTGGGCACAGGGGGCACAGCTGGACTCCAGGGGCATTGCTGGGCTCAGGGAATGCAGCCTCTCCTGCAGTCCAGCATGGCACAACAACATGTGTTGCCTACATTTGTGCTGCTGCTTTTCAGCACTGCCAGTGCTGGTGGTCTCCCAGGCTGGGGTCGAGGCCCAGTGCAGCAGGATGTGCCGTGGGGAAGGAGGGAAGAAATTGAGTGAAAACTGAAATGTTTAAAAAATGTGATTTTATTGCTTACAGAGACCCAAGTGTTCAGGGGTTGGCACTTTGGGAGTAGAGTTTACACGCCAAAACTGGTGTGTTAGTAATGCTTAAATAATGAATAAAACCTGCACTGGAAAGGGGTTTAGTTTTAGTTTTTGAATACGGTGCAAAGGCACATTAAGTTTTCTTTAAAATCTCTGTATTTTGGTGTGCCAGAAGGACATGATGGGCTGGCAGCTGGTGCCCTGGCATCCCTGGGCAGGCTGCATGCAGACGTGCTGCTGGCTGCTGCCAGGCTGAGCAGGTCAGGACGAGCTGACACACGAAACGCTGGAACTGGGGAGCCTGCCCTAAAACAGGAGAAGGGCGAAGGTCTGATGCAAAGAACAGCTGAAGGTAACCTGTAACTTAACTATTGTTCACATTATTTACAGGCTGGATGTCCCTTTTTGTGTTTTGATGATTAGAGAGTAACTCTCGGATTTCATAAGAGCCCGAACAACGTTATTACAACAATTACTGTGTTGCTTCATTTTAAAACGTCTTCACTGCCATATTTAGCAATGTGAACTGCAAGGTTATGCTAAAGCAGATTCATCACCTGGGTAATGCACAGGACTGGCTGTTTCTGCTTTTTAAGCAGAAAAGTGTCAGCAGGATCAGAGCTTGCAACACGGGGAGGGTTCTGCAGTGTTAGAGCTGCAGAGTGCAGGTGGAGGTGCTTTTGTCAGGGGAAGAGTCCTGGAAGAGCTGACATTCCCCTTTCCTGGTGTGGGTTACTCCTGTCTCTGTGTGATGCCTGTCTCTCACAGGGAAGGAAGGAGGGAAGTATCTAATTAAGAGCTGACATTGAAAGCTCAGTTCTTTTCCCCAGTGTTCCTCCCTGACAGGGAGCCTGGAGCTCCAGGCCTTGCCTGGCTGATGCTGTCTGCAGGCTCAGCTCTGTCCTGGTGCCCTCACCCTCCCCTGTGCCCTGCTGGCTCTGTGCATGTGCCATCATGTGGGTCAGACCTGGGCTGCTTGACTCGTCTGCCCAGCTCTGGTTCAGGATGCAAATCACTGGTTTGCATTTCTAATTAACTGAAGCACGGCTGTGTGCTGGGAGTGTTCAGAGTACCCAGGGCTGGGGAGCCTGGATGGAGGGATGTGTGTAGCTGTGCCTAGGGTCAGGATGTGTCTGAGGAGCAGTTTGTCTCTGGGCACCCAGGAATTACCATGCTGTCCCTCTGAGGAGAGGCAGGAGGCTGCATGTGAGGGTATAAAATACTTCCTTTTTCTGAAACACGAGGAAAATGAAAAATTTGTATAAGCCTCTATGTACACAAATGAGTGATTTCCTATTAAACTCACCTGCTGAATGCCCTGTAGTTCCCTTTCCAGGAACCCAATGACCTGCAGAGATGTTTAGGACATCTGTCAGAACTTTTTGTGTGGAGCTGGCCCATGGGAGCCTGGGCCGGGGGTCATTTCTGCAAAAGGTTCAAAGCCTCGTGCCAGTTTTCAGTTTCTAGGTTGTCTGGAGTGAGGATAGGCCATGCAAGGGAACATTTGTCTGTGGGAAGGGAGAGCTCTGCTGCTGTGATGGGCTGGAGTGAGCACAGGTGGGGTGGGAATGGTGCTGGTGTTTGCTGCCCTGTCCAGCACAGGTGGGAATGGTGCTGCTGTTTGGTGTTTGCTGTCCTGTCTGTGGGATGGAATGGTGCTGGTGTTTGGTGTTTGCTGTCCTACCCAGCACAGGTGAATGGTGCTGGTGTTTGGTGTTTGCTGCCCTGTCCAGCACAGGTGGGAATGGTGCTGCTGTTTGGTGTTTGCTGCCCTGTCCAGCACAGGTGGGAATGGTGCTGGTGCTGGTGTTTGCTGTCCTGCCCAGCACAGGTGAATGGTACTGCTGTTTGGTGTTTGCTGCCCTGTCCAGCACAGGTGAATGCTGCTGGTGTTTGGTGTTTGCTGTCCTGCCCAGCACAGGTGAATGCTGCTGGTGTTTGGTGTTTGCTGCCCTGTCCAGCACAGGTGAATGCTGCTGGTGTTTGGTGTTTGCTGTCCTGCCCAGCACAGGTGAATGCTGCTGGTGTTTGGTGTTTGCTGTCCTGCCCAGCACAGGTGAATGCTGCTGGTGTTTGGTGTTTGCTGTCCTGCCCAGCACAGGTGAATGCTGCTGGTGTTTGCTGTTTGCTGTCCTGCCCAGCACAGGTGGGAATGGTGCTGGTGTTTGGTGTTTGCTGTCCTGCCCAGCACAGGTGAATGGTGCTGGTGTTTGGTGTTTGCTGTCCTGTCCAGCACAGGTGAATGGTGCTGGTGTTTGCTGTCCTGCCCAGCACAGATGAATGGTGCTGGTGTTTGGTGTTTGCTGTCCTGCCCAGCACAGGTGAATGCTGCTGGTGTTTGCTGTTTGCTGTCCTGCCCAGCACAGGTGGGAATGGTGCTGGTGTTTGGTGTTTGCTGTCCTGCCCAGCACAGATGAATGGTGCTGGTGTTTGGTGTTTGCTGTCCTGCCCAGCACAGGTGAATGCTGCTGGTGTTTGGTGTTTGCTGTCCTGCCCAGCTGCTCTCTCAGGGGACAGTGAGGGGTTTGCTCAGGGCAGCACCAGCACATTCCAGGTGGCTGGGACAGAAACCAGGTTTGGGAAAATGGTGACTGCTATATTGACTATGCTGGTAAACTTTGCAGAATTCCACAAATCCCTGGGCTGTCCTGCAGGAATGTGGGGAGTCCATGGCAGCTGCTCTGGGCTTCCTGCCAGGGGAGAGCTGCTCTCCAAACACGGCCCTGTTTGATCATGTGCAAGCAAAACACTGCTTGGGTGTTTGTTTGAGCCTTGAAACAGAGACCTAAACTTTGAGCCATTTTAACAGCTGTGGTTTTTACTCCATCTGGAGGCAGTGATCTAAAACTTTGTAGAAAAGGTGTGCAAAATCCCAAGTTCTGGTACTCAGGGACTTTTCCCCTGAGTGCATCAAGCAGGTGTTCTGTCCTTGCAGTCACCTTCACTCCTTTGCTACAGTTTGCTAGCTTTGGCTCCCTTTTGCCTACCTAAGAAGCAACAGCTGAAAAACAGATGATTAAGACTCCTCAGAAACCTTTGTCACACCCTTTATTTAAGGACCAACTCATCCCATTTTGTGGTTACACCCACCCTAACACGGGCCCTCAGCTGTGTGAGCTGCCAGTGTGTGTGCACAGCGTTGGATGAGCCTCCATCATGAGCAGAATTTACAAACTAAAAGAAATTTCTGTTCTTCATCTTCTTGGTTTCTCAGTGCCGCCGTGCTCTGCCAGTCCAGAGCAGGATGCAGTGGTGCTGGGGCTCTGTGTGAGCTGTGCTTGTGGAAGGCCACAGCTGGTGCACAGACCCTCCTCTGCCAGTGTCGGGCTCAGGCCCCTCTGCTCATTGTCAGGCTGTGCCAGCAGGTTGGGGGGAACATTTCCAGCCTCCTGTGTGCTCTCTAAGCAGTTACTGAAGGGCTGACTACTTCAGCAGCTAAGAATTTATTATATTTACTTTTCCTAAAGGAGCGAAGTTAATCCTGTAACAGTGTATGTGTGTGGGGAGAGCCTTTAATGCAACAGCACTTAATGTAAGAGGTAGACAATGGCTGAGATGACACTGATTTATAGGCAGATTCAGCACCAATTGAAAGCTGATTGGAGATTAGTTCAGTTTCCAGTCAGGAAGGGTGTTCCAGCTGCAGAAGGTGTGTAACATGCCTGGTGGAGGAGATGTAGTGGGTAGAAGCTGCTGAATAAGACACACATCTCCCTGTATGGCAGAGGCTGGGGAGCCCCAGAGGCAGAGATAATTAATGCACAGCAATCTAGAGCAGCTTTGAGAAAATCAAGCTGCATGGAGCAACCTGCTGGGTTGGATTAGGCTGCTGTAGACAATGGATTTCTAAAAATAGCAGTCTGGTGGTGATCAAAGTGTCTGGCACGTGTGAGAGAGTGTAGAGCTGGCAGGAGAGCTGGAGGAGAGGGGATGGTTTGGGATAAGGGACACTGCTGTCTAGAAACGGTGACATGAATTCCAGAATCTGGGGTTAGGAAGAGTTTCTGTGCAGGCACAGTCCCTGTGGGATAGGCAGGGAGAGCCCTGTGAGTGTCTGGTGAGCTGGGTGCAGGGGATCCTCGGGATGGGGAGGCTCAGGCTCCTCGGCCCCTTCTCCTGGCCTGGGGTGGCACTGGGAAGGGTGAAGGTGCCACCAACGGGGACATCCTGGGTGTCCCTTCCTGGTGAGGGCAGGTGGGGCTGAGCCCCACATGGCTCAGGGTGGGGAATGCAGCCCTGGCTGCTCTGCTGCCCTGGACGAGGAGCACGTCCTGGGAAACTGGGGTGCTGAGCTGGGAAACTGGGGTGCTGAACTGGGGTGCTGAGCTGGGAAACTGGGGTACTGAGCTGGGAAACTGGGGTGCTGAGCTGGGAAACTGGGGTGCTGAACTGGGGTGCTGAACTGGGGTACTGAGCTGGGGACTGCCAGTACTGCCCTGGGAAATTGGGGTACAGAACTGGAGTGCTGAGCTGGGGTGCTGAACCGGGGTACTGAACTGGGAAATCGGGGTGGTGAACTGGGGACTGCCAGCACTGCCCTCCACCAGGTGCTGCTGCTGGGGGCAGAGAGGAAGGGCGGTGGAGCAGCGTGGGTGGCAGGAAGGTAATTACATGTGTGAGAGGGGCCAGGAGGGACGGGACGGGACCGAGTCCCTCCCTCTGCTCCTCCCCTCGCCTGCTCCTGATGTGCAGCCAAGCTGGCACTCAGGGTAGGAATTACTGACGGACACAGTCACCAGCTCTGGGGTTCACTCCCAGATAAAGCTGGATTGCCCTGCAGAGCAGCCAGAGTCAGAAGGCTGCTCGGCTGTTAGCAAGTGAGTTGGTTTAGTTAAAGCTGAGAGAATTAACCTGTGGATTGTCTTAGGCAGTTTGAACAAGAGCCTTTTGGCCATCAAGGCTGTGCAGTGACTGTACTTAGAAAATCCATTTTGCTGCATTTATTGAGTGTTAGTATTACTTGGCAAACACCCTTTGTGTTCTTCAGCAGAAGTAAACCAAACTGTTTTTCAAGTTCTCTGTGAAGATGCAGAGCAGAGTGTGCAGTGCAGAATCAAGACTCAGTGGGAGATACTCGTGTGTCCAGCTCTGTTTTTGGGTTTGCCTGGGCTGCTCTCTGCAGAGCCTTTACCCTGCTGTAGAAGACCTTCTCCAGGAAGGGCTTGCACAGGAGCAGGTAGATGAGGGGGTCCATGCAGACGTTGGTGGCTGCCAGCCACAGAGTGCTCTCCTTGGCCACGAACAGCTGGTTCTGCAGCCGGCAGTCCATGTGGGCACTGGTTTGGCTCATGGTGTAGGGCACCCTGCTGAAGTGGAAGGGGGCAAAGCACAGGAAGAACACGGTAAAAATGATGAAGACTTTCCCTTTGATCCTTTTTTCACTTCTGTTGCCTTTCTTCTGTGTTTTTACATAGGACTCGTAGACCTTTTTGGCAATGACTACATAAAACAGCAGCATGAGGATGAGGACAGTCCAGAAGATGAACTGACAGACATAGTTGACAGCCTCGTGCCATTTGAGTCCGAGGTAGCTCTTCAAGGAGGCGCACTTCCTCACGGACTGCGGCGTCGCCGCCTTGTTGGACAGGACCATGTTGGGCAGGGACAGAACGAGGAAGAAGAGCCAGACCAGAGTCGCCAGGATCTTTGCTGAGGTCAGGTTTTGCACCCAGAACTTCCCAAAAGGTCTCACAATCTTGAGAAATCTGTCGAAGGCAATGAGCCCCAGCAGCACGATGCTGATGTACATGGTGTCGTAGAAAATCACGGCGGAGAAGCGGCAGACAAAGGCCTTGAGCTGCCAGGGCGCCAGGCCAGAGTCCGTCAGGATCTTCAGAGGAAGCATCAGCGTCATGATGAAATCAGAAACCAAGATATTTTTCAAGTAGACGATGAAGGTTGATGTGCTTGGAATGTGGAAGAAGGCCCAGCAGGCCAGGCTGTTGAGCAGCAGTCCCAGGAGGAAGATGAGGGTGTAGAGCACCGGGAAGAGCAGGTGGGTGACGGTGGTGTCGCGCTGGCACTGTGCAGAGGAGGGTGCTCCACTGGTGTTACCCACAGAGCTCGTGTTTGCAGAGCCTCCCATCGTTGGGAACACACTTGGGTGAAGAGGAGGGAGAGAACACAAAACACACCCTTCTGTATGTGGTATTACATGTTCCTTGCAGTGACAGCAGGTTTGCATGAATAAACACCAAACCCGAGTGTGGGTTAAACAGCCCAGCCAATTTCTCTTTTGCTTCATGGAAAATCCAAATCTTTGCTGAAATTTAAATTGTTTGCAAGCTAACATCCACTGAAAAGTTAAAAGGTTATAAGAGCAGACTGCCTGGAGCACTGCTGGCCTTTCCATGGAAATGTATTTTAGTGCTGAATAGAAATGTAAGAGATATTCTATATCTCTATGTTCAACACTATATTCAACACTAAATAGAAATTCAACACTAAAATAGAAATATTTTAATGTTGAATATAATATAGAATTAGAAATGTTAGAGCTGTGGCCCAAAAGCCAGCCACTCCTGGGTAAGTGACTTCTGGTAATTCTTTCCAGGCACCCACCCTTTCCCTTATCAGCACAGCTTCAGACAGCATTCCCCAGGTCAGCTGCACACAGTGGCTCCCAGCCCTGAGCCCAGCCCTGAGCACCCATCACACCCCGAACACTCCAGCCCTGTGAGTACCTGGGCAAGCCTGCAGCGGCTGTCACCGAGCCCTCTGTGGCTGTCCCCATCTCATCCGCTGCTCCTCTGCCAGCAGAAGCCTCGAGCAGAGTGTTAGGAGTGGGGAAATGTGTAGAAAGATGAGACGTTTTTCTGCTGGTGTGTGGTTTCCTTCCTCATTTTCAGTGTCGCCTGGGTTGGTCACATTGCCATTGCTCTGTCTCTTCCCTTTGCTCTGTGTGAGAGAGCACACCACCTGCTCCTGAGCTGGGAAAGGAAACCTGAGCCTGCCTCTCAGGACAGACACATTTCTGGGTTTGTGTGTGCACGGGACAGACCTGGGGCACCTGCACTGGTGGGATGAACAACACAGAGTGTTTCCTGACAGCTTTCCAGGATAACCCTCAAATGTAGCTCCTGGCTGGTGTTTGTGTGTGAATTCCATGTTCTGGATGGCACCAGTCATTGCCAAAGCATTACAGAGTCTGCTCTCAGCCCCCTGACAGTGGTGCCCAGGGGCTGCCCCCTCTCCTGCCCCTGGTGTCCCTGGCACAGGGCCTGGGCTGGGCTCTGCCTCTCCAGAGAGGATTGCTGAGGTTTGGCCCATGTGGGCAGGGGATGCACCTCTGTGCTGCTTACAGCCCTTTCTGCCCTGGCAGGTACTGCTGCGTGGATTGCTGTGTGTTTGTAGGGTGCAGGCTGGCCCTGGGTGCATTTCTGTGAGAGCTGAGCTGTCTGTGTGAGTTTGTTGCTGCCTGCTGGTGGGACAGCTCCGGCCCAGGGCTCGCTGCCCGGTGGGCAGTGCTCCTGCTCAGGCCATTCCCTGGGCAGCTGTGGACTGCTCCAGAGGTGCTGGGGCTGCAGCTGTGGAGGCAGTTTGTGCATCAGTACCTGGGACATTTGGGCTGATGTAGGGGCTGGTGTCACTGTTAAATGGGTGCTGAGAGCAGGCAGCCCTGAGGGTGGCTGGGATTCGGTCACACTCAGCACTGCCACCAGTGAGGTGTGTCCCTGGCTGTCCCTGCCTTCTGTACCCCTCTGGTGACCATCACAGTCCACTGCAATGCCCCAGGAGTGCTGTCCAAGGCAGTGCCTTCCATGTTTTGAGCCCTTGGTGCTGTTCCCAGCTGTCAGCAGGTACCTTGCACAGCCCGTGGTGGCTCTGGGGGACAGGTGTGTCTGTGGTGTCTGGACAGCTCACCTGGCCAGGGAAAGCAGCTCCTGCCTAATTGCCACTGTCTCTCCACGTGTAGGTGCAAAATGTGTGCAGAATGAGCTCTGGGTGGGAGTGGGGCATGTGGCACTGCCCTCCCTGGGCACTAACGGGGACTGACCTGGCCTGGGGCCTGCGGCTGCTGGGGGAGCACCCTCAGGGTGGGTGCACACTGTTCAGGGAAATCCTGGTGCTCTGGGGTGGAGCCCAGTCCCTGCCTGTCTCACCTGGAGCTGGGCCAGGCCTGGACACTGCTCAGGGAAATCCTGGTGCTCTGGGGTGGCCCCACAGAGTCATTGACTGTCTCAGCTGGAGCAGGGCCCAGCGCAGGCAGGGTGGGCTCATCCCAGGGGTGTCCGAGATGCACAGACCCCAAGGCTGAGGGTGAGCAACAACTGAGCTGCCTTTGAACTTCTTAGGAAATTGGGTTGCAGAAGTGCCCTGGCAGGCAGGGACACGTCCCAGGAAGGATGGACAGGTGATGGCTTTGGCAGGCTGAGCTCTGGGGTGCTGGGGACACACACTGCTCAGCTGGAGCTGTTTGCAGTGGTGATAAATGAACCACAACTTATTCCAATAGCCCACAATCTATTTCGTGTGTAATTGCTGTGATACCTCAAAATGTCGTGTACTTGAAAATACTTCCCTGTTTTTTTCAAGTTTTCCAAGTGCAAAAAGGAAGTGGTTGAGTATTTTGTATAGTGGAAAAAGCTGCCCTTAATCATCAGTAAAGAAGTTAACATGAGCCTGTTTTTCCCTAGGGTCTCAGTAAGATTTAAATGGAGTGTTTGTATGTTTTCTAATATAATGTTCTCTGTGAAAACATACAGTTTTTTTTATTTAAGTAGTAAGGGGAAGGATTTGGGGATTTAATGAATATCAAGATAAGCCTGATTAAGAAATAATTTCCTCTGAAATACAACTATTAATTATTGGTCAATGTATTAGAAACTGCAAGCATAGAATGAGATTAGAAAAGTGTTATTCTGTTACCAAAAATCTGCCCAAATGGCTCTCTCTGTGTTTCTGTTTGTCTGCCAGTTGCATCCAAGGTGACAACTCCCTGTATCGAAAAATGACATCTACTGTGCATTTTATCTGCATTTCTTGGGTCTTGTGTTGTCATGAACTTTACTCTGGCCCAAGTTTAGTCGTTTCTGCAACATCTTTACAGTTCATGGTATCATCTGTAGCATTTCATGGTTCTGGTTTAAGTTTCCCTCACAGTTCCACCTTTCAGTTCTGACTTCTTCCCATCGGTTCTGACGGCCGTGGACGTTGGGGTCTGTGGAGCTCTGGTTTTGGCAAGGGTGGAGGTTGGGAGGGCTCCTCTGGTGTTTATTTAGGCTTTTCCTTTTTGCAGGCAGTGGTGGTGGTTCCAGGGTGCTCGTGCTTCATCTGCAGGGCTGTTTCTGAAGAAGTCAGTGAAGTTCCGGATGCTCCTCGTGGGTTTGTGCTTCTGCCACCCTCAGTGCAGGTGAGTGGGCAGGAAGGGGAGAGGAGCCCTGGGATCTAGAGTGGCGTCTCGTCAGAGTCATCCCCCTTCATCTGTGCTCCTGACACTGCCCTGTGCCTGCACAGCATGTCCAGCAAGGATTTCCTGAAGGATTTGCACAGGAAAAAGTAAATGAAGGGATCCAGGCAGGCATTGAGGGACGTCAGCCACAGCGTGGTCTCCTTCAGGTAGAACAGAGCGTTCCGAGCAGAGCAGTCAAACACATCTCTCGTTTGGCTCAAGGTGTAGGGGATTCTGGTAAAGTGGAATGGCACAAAGCAAATAAAGAACACAGCAATTATGATGAAAACCTTGAGATTGACAGTCTTTTTAGATCCCTTCCCTGCACATCGAGTCCTTTTGTAGGATTTGTACAGCTCCTTGCTGATCAGGATGTAACATACCACTATGACTGCTAAGTTAACCCAGAAGATGAGCTGACAAATGTAATTTACAATTTCATGCCAGACTAAGCCAAACTCCGATTTCAGGAGAGCACACTTCCTTACGTTCTTGGGTGTTTTCTTCTTATTATTTAAAATCATGTTGGGTAGGGAGAGAGCGAACATGGAGAGCCAGATTGCAGTGGACAGGACCTTGGCAGCCAGGAGGCTCCGTGGGGTGGAGGTTCTGAAGGGCGAGGTGGCTTTCTGGTAGCGATCGATGGTGATCAGACCGAGGAACAGGATGCTGATGTACATGGTGAAGTAAAACACCACCTGGGTGACCTGGCACACAAACCCTCGCAGGACCCAGGACACCAGCTTGGCATCGCTGAGGATTTTAAATGGAAAAGTCAGGATCATGAGGAAGTCAGAAATCACAGTGTTCTTGAGGAAGATAATGAAATTGGATTTACTGGATACTTTAAAGAAGACCCACATTGCCAGGCTGTTCATGGTGATCCCCACCAGGAACAGGAACGTGTAGAGTAAAGGGAAGATGACCTGGCTGATCCTGCTGTCGCTGGTGCAGTTGCTGTCATTCCTGGAGGAGCTGAACTGGGTTGTGGCTTTCATTTGCATTGTGGTATCTCTTCTCCCTGGAGAAACAAACAGGAAAAAAAAAAAGAAGAAATTGAGAGTTTTATCTGTTACGAGCCTTCAGCCTTTTCAGTCAGCTCTGAATTGCTGTGTTGTGAACAAGTGCACCCAGCTGGGCCAGGGTGGCTCTCAGGTGTGTGGTGGTGCAGCTGGTTCTGTCTGTCTGGGCTCTGCCTGTGGAAAACAGGCACTCAGGGAATTGATGTGCTCTCGGCTGATGCCCAAATCCCTGACAAAGTTTTATTTCTTCCTAGAAAGTAAAAAATTGGCTTTTGCTTTGAAGATGAAGCAGGTTGGTGTGCCAAGTCCCGGGCTGTGGGAGCCAGCCCTGGCAGAGGAGGGCACGCGGTCCCCAGGGCCAGGGCAGGCACCAGGAGCAGCTGGGTGCTCTGGGCACAGGCTGCTCTCAGCCAGGGCCCTTGGCAACCCCTGCAGCCCTTCAGCACGGGGCAGGGCAGGAGGGTCCTGGGGAGCCCCTCGGGGCAGGCAGAGGCAGGAGGAGCAGCTGAGCATCCCTGGCCTGAGGCTCAGGCCTTGCTCTGGCTCCAAACTGCTTCCTTAGCCAGTGACAGCTGCAGATTCCAGATGATGCACTAGGAGCTTCTGCTTCTGTTTTCTGTAGAAAAGAGGGAGAAATGAAATTTTAAGAAATAATTAGCAGATTGCTTCCTGCCTTTGACTGACTCCCAGAGGCACTATTTGTAAAGGGAGCGGGGATTTGTCAGATTGTGCAACTTTTCTGAGCACAGAGCTGCGTTCCTGTCTGCCCCTTTTGGCCTTGTGAGTCCTTAGTGTTATTTCTGTACCCAGCCCTGTTTCTTAAAACTCTTAAAGCTCTTGAAAGACATAGTGATTTGTTACTTTGGAGAAGGTTATTATTGAAGGAAATATTTCTTCCTTATGTGACTTGTAGAACAGTGCTTCAAGTTTTAAGCTGCATACAGTAAGTCAACATGATATGAAATATACATGTAATTGAAAGACTAAATAGAAACAGTTACAATCAAATAAATGACACATATTTCAGTTTCTTTGGGGTATACAAGACACCACTTTAGGAGCTGCATCTTTTTTTCAATGGATTTGTATGTAGTAAGTGTCACAGTTTCTAAACATCTGTCTTCTGTTTGCTGATCTGCTGCAGAGTGTTGATCCAGGGCACAGTTTGACTGGGGGGGATGTGCGGTCCCGGGGATGTTCGGTCCCTGGGGCTGTGCGGTGCCCGGAGGATGTTCGGTCTCCGGAGGATGTTCAGTCTCTGGGGCTGTGCTTGGGGTGCCCGGGGCTGTGCGGTGCCAGGGCTGTGCTCGGGGAGCCGGGGCTGAGCGGTCCCTGGGCGCTGTGCAGTGCCCGGAGGATGTTCGGTCCCCGGGGATGTTCGGTCTCTGGGGCTGTGCAGTGCCAGGGCTGTGCTCGGGGAGCCGGGGCTGAGCGGTCCCTGGGCGCTGTGCGCTTCCCTAGGATGTTCGGTCCCCGGGGATGTTCGGTCTCTGAGGCTGTGCGGTGCCAGGGCTGTGCGGTCCCTGCGGGATGTGCGGTGCCCGGGGCCGTGCTCGGGGAGCCGGGGCTGTGCGGTGCCCGGAGGATGTTCAGTCTCTGAGGCTGTGCTCGGGGTGCCCGGGGCCGTGCGGTGCCGGGGCTGTGCTCGGGAGGCCGGGGCTGAGCGGTCCCTGGGGGCTGTGCGGTGCCCGGAGGATGTTCGGTCTCCGGAGGATGTTCGGTCTCTGGGGCTGTGCCGTCCCGGGGCCGCGCTCGCGATGCCGGGGCTGTGCGGTGCCGGGGGAATGTGCAGTTCCCGGGGCTGAGCCCGGGGCCGAGCCCGCTCCCGCTCCCGCCGTGTCAGCCCCGGGCTGCCCTGCCCGCAGCTCGGGACCCTCCCGGGCAGCCCCGCGGCACCGGAGACCCCTGACCCCGCTGACCCCCCTGACCCCGTGGGTTGGGGCGCCCGGTTCGGTTCTGGCAGGGCTGGACAGAAATCCTGCCCCATCTCCGCTGCAGTGCTCTGTAAAGGTGGCCTTGGTGCGGGGAGAGGCACAAACGGCTTTGAATTTGTGAAGCTTTATGCTTGAATGGTCAGTTCCTTGATTTTTAAGTTAAAAAGGAATTAGATTCCCGTATGGCATACTTTTGGCTTTTACCTTGTAAAGGAGGAATGGAAACCCTTCAGATGCAAATCCACCCCTTGTGATACCCACAAACTGCCCCAGTTGCTGTTTCCCCTCCTGGTTTGTGTCCCTAGTTTGGGTCTGCATAGTTCAGATTTGTGGCTCCATTTCACAGGGAGCAGGAGAGTATTTCTCAGTAGCAATATTTGAGTAGGTTTACAGACACCTGGCAGCAGCAGCATTTAATCAGAAACACCAGGAAAAGGAAATAGGAAATATAGAACTACACAAGTGTCTGACGTCTATGTTAATTTCTTCTGCTCACAAGCTAAAGTTCAGTAACAACAAAAATAACAAGTTTTGTTAAGGTTATTATACAATAACAACTCGAAACAGGGTCTAGTAATAATACAGGGTAATAAATAATTTGTTAAAGATATGATACACAGAACTTGTTTGGAAGCACCTTTTTTTTTGTCAAGTGGAGTTAGAAATTCCTGAAAACTGTTAATAAAATTTATGTATACATTTTGAAACGGCTCTATTTAAGGCAGTAACATTACATTCTTGTTGGTCTCCTTTCCAAGCACCCAACCCCACTGCATGTTCTCAGGAACATTTTCAGCCCCTTTCTGGCCTGCTGTAGCCCAGCTGTTTCTCTCAGTCCGTTTGAAGCAATAATAAATTACAATTCACAAATGCCCACGGTTACAGACTCACCCTCTGTGGTCGCTGTGCTCTGGTCTCCTCTGCAGTGTCTCTGAGTGTGTGTCAGTGAGGGAGGGGTGTGTTTGGTTTCGTGTGCCTGCAACAGTTACTTATCTTCCGTAAACTTCCTCTTTTAAAATAATTCTTTTACTTTTTTTAAAGATTCTGTCTCCTGGCCACTCTTTCAGTGTTGCTTCTGGTGCAAGTACTGTCCCAGAGTGGAACACTCACTGGATTTCTGTCCTTGCTGTGGCAGTGGCTGTCAGAGCAGAGCGTTAACGTCAGGCACTGTCCTTGTAATTAATTCCCCTGCTAATGACCTGTCCTTCTGCCCTGGGCTGTCAGGATGAGGAGCAGCAGGCAGGGGCTGGCACTGACAGGGGGTCCCAGGGCTGCAGGAGATATTTTAAGTTAACTTCAATTCATAGATTCTTTCCAGTAATGAGGAAGTCTTCCCAGTTGGGCTAATTAGTGACATTTGTCCCTGTGATATAAAACCTTACACTGGAGACAAATGCTCCTTGGAATATTTTGGGTGTGAAATTTGCATTCCTCACTAACACCTATTTTTCTCCCTCAAGAAAACCACATATTGATATTCCTGGTCTGGGACAATTCTTGCCCTTTTGTCTAATCATTAATATCAAAATATGAGCTTTAAATATCTTTTCTCTATAAACTGATTTCCACACCCTGTCTGTTAAGTCACCTTATTACCAAATGTAGTTTTTAATTTGGATGCATTTTTCTCATTTCTCCTTAATGAATTCCCCGTGCCCCACTGCAGCTCACTGGGTCAGGACACTGGAGGGGGTGGCAGTGCTGGGAAGGGAAGTTCTGTGCCCTGCAGGGACTCCTGATGTCCCAGGAACAGGCTGGGAGGAGGAGGTTGGGCCTTGCCCAGCTGCTCACAATTTCAGTCCTAGAAAGGTCCAAGAACTGGTTGGGAAATTCAAGACTTGGTTTGCAGGACTTGAACAAACTAGTGCAGCAGCCTTGTTATCTGGTAGATGTTGCTTATCCAAAATGAATTTAAAAATGTGTCTGAAGTGCTCACCCAGCAGGATTTTGGAAATGTGTCTGAAGTGCTCACCCAGCAGGATTCTGGAAATGTGTCTGAAGTGCTCACCCAGCAGGATTTGCCATGCCAGCAGCTTTCCTGCATTTGCAGCAGCTCTGGTTTGTGTGCCCAGCCGTGCCTGCTCCCAGGTGCAGCAGGTGATGATCCACAGCAAACCCCAGCCTGCTGTGGGAGCAGAGCTCGTGCTGCATTTCCTGGCGAGCCCTCAGCTCCCAGCACGAGCTGCTGGGCACTGGGCAGGGTCCTGAGTGCCAGGGCAGCTCTGCTGGGCATGGGCAGGGGCAGCAGTGCTGTGCAGGAGAGCTCTGCAGGATTCCTTCCTCCTGTGTGCCCCGTGCCTGCCTCTGCAATCGTGTTCACTTTCATCCCCGTTGTGAAAATGAATCGATTCCTCTGAGTTACAGTCAGATCAGTCTGTGTGGTGTCCCAGACGGGAAAGGAGCAGCAGGCATCGCTGTCACACTGCCAGGAGCAGTTTGGTGTCAGGAGCTGTGCTTGGCACCAGCAGGTGTTGTTTGGTATCAGCAGTTGTTTTTGGTTATCAGCAGTTGTTGTTTGGTTATCAGCAATTGTTGTTTGGTTATCAGCAGTTGTTGTTTGGTATCAGCAGTTGTTGTTTGGTTATCAGCAGTTGTTGTTTGGTTATCAGCAGTTGTTTGCTACCAGCAGTTTTGCTGTTTCAGACTGAACAGCTCAGGACAATCTTTTCCTGTTTGAGGTCTGGAAATGAGGGAAGGTTCTGCATTAGGTCCTTGCCTCCTGTTGTGATGGGTGTTTTGTTTATTAAATGTGTCATTTATAGCTTATGGATTTTGTCTACATAGATTTTTTTAAAATCTGGTTTTTAAAGTAGCAAGAGTTTTTACTGGGGGAATGGTTTTAAACTGGCAGAGACTAGGTTTGCATTGGATGTGAGGAAGGAATTGTTCCCTGGGAGGGTGGCAGCCCTGGCACAGGTGCCCAGAGCAGCTGTGGCTGCCCCTGGATCCCTGGCAGTGCCCAGGCCAGGCTGGGCAGGGCTGGGAGCCCCTGGGGCAGTGGGAGCTGTCCCTGCCATGGCAGGGGTGGGATGGGATGAGTTTTTAAGTTCCTTCCAAGCCAAAGCAGGCTGTGATTGTCTGCAGTGTGGGGCATCCTTGGCAGGGCAGAGCAGCTGAGAGGAAGCAGTTTTGTAAGAGCACAAAGGGGAACATCTAAATGCAGCCAAACGAGTTTCACTCTAGAACAGAGAGAACATAACTTGCACTGGGGTGAGTCAACTCTGCTGTTTCTTCAGCTGTTACATAACCCTGAATCATGCCCCAGATCCCACATTACACCGTGTGGGATCTCTGAAGTGAAATTCTTTAATGCCAGTGGATTTTGTGGCTTGACTCCTCCTGATGGCAGTGCTGGCCTGGCAGGGGAGAGTCCTGCAGTGACACAGGGCTGGGGAGGGGTGCCCCACACACCTGAGCTGGGTGCTCACACACCTCAGTCTGTGGTGCTGGGTGCTCACACACCTCTGTCTGTGGTGCTGGGTGCTCACACACCTCTGTCCCTGGGCTGGGTGCTCACACACCTCTGTCTGTGATTCTGGGTGCTCACACACCTCTGTCTGTGGTGCTGGGTGCTCACACACCTCTGTCTGTGATTCTGGGTGCTCACACACCTCTGTCTGTGGTGCTGGGTGCTCACACACCTCTGTCTGTGATTCTGGGTGCTCACACACCTCTGTCCCTGGACTGGGTGCTCACACACCTCTGTCTGTGGTGCTGGGTGCTCACACACCTCTGTCTGTGATTCTGGGTGCTCACACACCTCTGTCTGTGATTCTGGGTGCTCACACACCTCTGTCTGTGATTCTGGGTGCTCACACACCTCTGTCTGTGGTGCTGGGTGCTCACACACCTCTGTCTGTGGTGCTGGGTGTTTACACACCTCTGTCCCTGGGCTGGGTGCTCACACACCTCTGTCCCTGGACTGGGTGCTCACACACCTCTGTCTGTGGTGCTGGGTGCTCACACACCTCAGTCTGTGATTCTGGGTGCTCACACACCTCAGTCCCTGAGCTGGGTGCTCACACACCTCTGTCTGTGGTGCTGGGTGCTCACACACCTCAGTCTGTGGTGCTGGGTGCTCACACACCTCTGTCTGTGATTCTGGGTGCTCACACACCTCTGTCTGTGATTCTGGGTGCTCACACACCTCAGTCCCTGAGCTGGGTGCTCACACACCTCTGTCCCTGGACTGGGTGCTCACACACCTCTGTCTGTGATTCTGGGTGCTCACACACCTCTGTCTGTGGTGCTGGGTGCTCACACACCTCAGTCTGTGATTCTGGGTGTCTCACACACCTCTGTCCCTGGACTGGGTGCTCACACACCTCTGTCTGTGGTGCTGGGTGCTCACACCCCTCTATGAACCCATAGTTGGGTTTTGATGGTTGTGTGTTTTCATGGGTGAAAATATCCACAGTGCAAGTTCAAAATCGCAGCTGTTTCACTGCTGAGGAGTTGATACCAACAACCTTAATTGTTTGGGAAATGGTTTGGATGCAGGTAAAACCAGAGGAATTTACTGACACTCATTCTCTGCACTGGCAGTGTTGAGAAGGGCAGAGGCACTGGCAGGGATGCACACTGTGCTGTTTGGGAGCATGACATGGAAATGGAGAGTAAGTGTGATTTCAAGCATTTACAGCACTTAATTCTGCCTCATTTGTCATGCAGGTGAGGTAAGGGAAGTAATTTCCTAAATCTGTGGTGTCAAAACCAACACAGGCTTCAGTGTCTCATCGTGGCTAAGTTCCCTGCTCATGTGGACACAGTGAACCAACAGGCTCCTTTTTCTATTTCAGTGCCCACACTTATTTTGATATTAATCCATCATAACCACATACCCCAGCTGAATGAATCACTTACCTGTTAGGCTGCAGTTTCAATGCCAGAAGATTAAATTCTTTCTTCAGCTCATGAGCTTCTGTAGCTGTTCTGGCTGAGGAGGATTTCATACAAAGGAAATGTTAGTTGATAAAAAATATCCATTTTTTACAAGATTTCCTCTTCTTGCCACAGAGAAATTATTTTCTGGAATTTGTTCTTCTTGTGAGTGTCACCTCCTGGCTGCTGCTCACAACAGCATGGAAGTGGGAGCTGTGTTTGCAGCTGGTGCTTGGTAAGGGTGTGCAGATCCTGTGTGCTGTGTTTATGGCAGTGCCTGTGTGGGAAACTGCTCGTGCTGGGGAATGCTCCTGGGAAGGAAACCCTGAGAGCAAGGCAGGAACGTGGCTGCTGCTGTGTCCTGCAGGGAGCAGAGCCCAGGTCAAAGCCACATTCCCTGTGGGTCAGCCCCAGAGGAGGCTGCAGGCACACGTGTGGCTGTTTCAGATGTTCACCCTGACCTCCACCCCCAGTCCCAGTGCATTTACACTCAGGCAAGTCCCTCTCAAATATAGATAGGAAATAGGGTCTCAGATGGGTTTTCTGTGTTTTGCCACAAATCCTGGGTGTCTGCCATTGAGGGAGCTGCACAAGCATCACTCTGAGCAGCTCTCCACGAGTGGGGAGTGCTATTTTCCAAACAAGTAACTGCCTTTGGTTTGGCACTAGTTCAGCTTGTTGGCACCCTGCATTAGTAATTCAGAATTTTTACTGGCTTTGCTGAAGAAAAGCATCAGATAAACGGTAGCTGCTGCAGTTCTGTGCTGAGGAAGCAGCTCCAGTTTTATCAGAGCATTCTGGGGAGGCTTTGGGTTCCTGTGGTGCCACTCTCCTCATTGTTTTATCTCCCTGCCAGGTCCTTCCTCTCAGCCTCCCTGGATGAAGGAGGGGGCTGGCAGTGAGACTGAGGGGCCACTGGTCAAACTTCCCTCTGGGACTAGAGAATGTTCATAAATGAAAGGGAGAGTTGGAGAAAGGGCAGAGTGGGTCACAGAGTGGGGCAGCTCCCTGGGCTGGGGGGTCTCAGTGCCCAGGGCTGGCTGGGGCTCAGCATGGCCCTGAATGCCTCTGCCAAGACTTCCATTGACTAAAACAGAAACAGCCACAGAGGCAGCAGTGCCACTTAAGGGGAAAGAGGGTCAGCAAAACAGGGAAGGGACCGAGGATGGGAAGTTTCAAAATAACTCCAGTAACTCACGGCTGTGTGTGCTTCTCCTCCAGCCTGTCCCTGCTGAGCCAGCAGCCCTGCCTGCCCTGAGGGCCAGGATGAGCAAAGGGAAGGGCCCTGGCACCCCTGCACAGTCAGGTTACTCAGGTAAGGTAAGCACAGAGCTGAGAGCACCTTTGTCAGGCGGGTGTGTGTCAGCAGTGTTATGTCAGCACTTTGATGGTGTAAACCCAGGGAAATTACAGAGCTGTGCCAAAAGGAGCAGTCCCAGGAGGGGGAAATGGGGAGACCTCGTTCCTCTTTTGAGTCTGAATACATCTTTTCTCCTGAATTTGTTGCAGAGAAATGTAATGAACTGGAGTGTGATTTCAGTTCTTTCTAGGAAAAGCAGAGAAGGTGTCAGCCCTGAGAGCGTGTCTTCCCAGCCCCTTGCTTGGTCCTGGAATGTTGGTGTAAGTTTAAAACTGTCCTTCTCCAGGGAAACCCGTCCCCCTGTCCAGCTGGCACAGAGAGAGTGTTGAGGAGTGTCTGACAGTGCAGGGAGCTCCAGTGCAGCCAGACATGCATGTGTGACAGTGCAGGGAGCACCAGGGCTGCCCAGACATGGATGTGTGACAGTGCAGGGAGCTCCAGTGCAGCACAGACTGTCTGACAGTGCAGGGAGCTCCAGTGCAGCCAGACATGCATGTGTGACAGTGCAGGGAGCACCAGGGCTGCCCAGACTGGGCATGTGTGACAGTGCAGGGGCACCAGTGCAGCCAGACATGCATGTGTGACAGTGCAGGGAGCACCAGGGCTGCCCAGACATGGATGTGTGACAGTGCAGGGAGCTCCAGTGCAGCACAGACTGTCTGACAGTGCAGGGAGCTCCAGTGCAGCCAGACATGCATGTGTGACAGTGCAGGGAGCACCAGGGCTGCCCAGACTGGGCATGTGTGACAGTGCAGGGGCACCAGTGCAGCCAGACATGCATGTGTGACAGTGCAGGGAGCCCAAGTGCAGCCAGACATGCATGTGTGACAGTGCAGGGAGCTCCAGTGCAGCCAGACTGGGCATGTGTAACAGTGCAGGGGCACCAGTGCAGCCCAGACATGCATGTGTGACAGTGCAGGGGCTCCAGTGCAGCCAGACATGCATGTGTGACAGTGCAGGGAGCACCAGGGCTGCCCAGACATGCATGTGTGACATTGCAGGGGCACCAGTGCAGCCAGACATGCATGTGTGACAGTGCAGGGAGCTCCAGTGCAGCCAGACATGCATGTGTGACAGTGCAGGAGCTCCAGTGCAGCCAGACTGGCCCTGCTGCTCCTCCAGGCCGTCCTCAGGGGCTGTGGACCTGCAGAGCAGCAGGAGCCTGGGCACTGCTCAAACAGCTGGCTCCTGTCATTACAGCTTTAACCTGGGCTGCAGGTGTGCAATTGTTACCTTTTCATCCTGTTGCTGCTTCATTTAGAGGTTAGAGGCTCTGTGCTGCTGTGCCCCCGTTTGGGAAAGCACTGGAGCCTTTATTCTCTTTTCCTCCCCAGAGCATTTTCCCCAGTTGGGTGCTGTAATTCCTCCTGCTCTGTTGGAGCCTGTGCTGGCTCTGAGCTGCCCCTGGGGCCTCTGCCATGGATCAGATCTCTCTGTCTGGGCCTCCTGGCAGCCACAGCTCCCCAGGATTACACCTGCCTTCACTCAGGGAGCTGTTCACCACCGTGCTGGATGTGCTGGGGGTCCTCATCAGCGGGACACTCACCTCAGACCTGCCAAACCTCCCAAGGAGGGCCTGGGCACAACAAAAGGGCTTACAGGTGTTCAGGGAAGAAATTGAAAGTAGGTGTCATGTGTGTCATTTTCAGCATTTCCTTTGAATTGCTTTCTGTGCTCATCTTTTAATCCTGTCATTCCTAGTGTTTGGGAAAAAGAGGAAAATGTCTTTTGGAAAAACAGGAAAGACTGAAACATTCCTGGTGATAACAAGAAGAAATAGAAGAAAATAAAAATACAGGAATGTGCGTGTGGGAAGAGATTTCTAGGATTTTCTTCATATTCTATTAAATTTGGGAACCCTGCAACACAGTTACTTTTATTCATGGTTGGGACACTGAAGTTGCAGTATATAATTTCTATGTTACATTTAAAGAAGAGATGAAAAGAAAACTTACATTCTTCAAACAAAGAGAAAAACCCCAAAACCTTGCAAAGCCACTTGCTTAAATTTAGTAAAAGTACAAGGAAATGATTCATGCAGAAAGTGGATGTTTTCTAATAGTGAAAGCAGTGTGGTGCTGTGCCCTGTCCCCGTTTCTGTCTGGCTGTGTGGGCTCCCAAAGGAGCTGGGGACAGGGGCTCCGAGAGCACCACCAGGGCCTGGCAGCCCTGCTGCCCTCAGCCAGGTCCGTGTGTGCTTCCTCTTGGCTGGGGCAGGCTGCAGCTGCTCCTGCCTGAGCAGCTTTCTGAAATGTCATGGTGTGCTGACAGCAAACACGGTGCCTAAACCCAGGCCCCATTCAAATGGAGCCAGTCTGGAAAAGTCTCACACACCAAACTGCTAAACCCAGGTCCCATTCAAATGGAGCCAGTCTGGAAAAGTCTCACACACTAAAACTGCTAAACCCAGGTCCCATTCAAATGGAGCCAGTCTGGAAAAGTCTCACACACTAAAACTGCTAAACCCAGGTCCCATTCAAATGGAGCCAGTCTGGAAAAGTCTCACACACTGAACTGCTAAACCCAGGTCCCATTCAAATGGAGCCAGTCTGGAAAAGTCTCACACACTAAAACTGCTAAACCCAGGTCCCATTCAAATGGAACCAGTTTGGAAAAGTCTCACACACTGAACTGTCCCGCTGTGCAGCCTGGTCTGGTGATGCTTTCCCTTCTCTTGGGGCTGGGGCTGTGGGTTCCTGAGCTGAGCAGCACTTGGAGCATGAGTTTGGAAATGTGCCTGGCACCCGTGTGGCCAGCCTGGTGTGGGTGTGCTGGGGTTCCCTCAGCACCCATCCAGCTGGATTGCCCATGGAAATTCCCTCAGCACCCAGCTGCACTGCCCATGGGTGTGCTGGATTCCCTCACCCAGCTGCACTGCCCGTGGATGTGTTGGATTCCCTGATCCAGCTGCACTGCCCGTGGGTGTGCTGGGATTCCCTCACCCAGCTGCACTGCCCGTGGGTGTGCTGGGATTCCCTGATCCAGCTGCACTGCCCGTGGGTGTGCTGGGATTCCCTGATCCAGCTGCACTGCCCATGGGTGTGCTGGGATTCCCTGATCCAGCTGCACTGCCCATGGGTGTGCTGGGATTCCCTGATCCAGCTGCACTGCCCATGGGTGTGCTGGGATTCCCTGATCCAGCTGCACTGCCCATGTGCTGTGGTTTAGGCAGCTGTGATTTTGAGATAATTTTCTGGCCTTTTTGATGTTTCAGTGGCGTTCCTCATGTTGCTCATGCCCTGATGCTTTGAGCTGTCCTGGTGCTCCACCTGGCCATGCCTGGAGAAGGTGCCTGCTCCTGAGGCTGGGATGTGCCTGGAGCTGGCAGTGGGAATCACCAGACCTCACCTGAGTTCACATCTCTGCCAACAACAAGGGACCTGTCTCTGTGTCTTCGTAATTCAGTGGGAAAATGGGCATTGATTGAGTTAGCAAGGTATGAATTCACATTTCCTTCTGCTGTTCAGGGCTGCACACAGGCCAGCTCACACAGAGTGCTGCTCTTGCAGAGTGCTGCTCTCACAGAGTGCTGCTCTCACAGAGTGCTGCTCACACAGAGTGCTGCTCTCACAGAGTGCTGCTCACAGAGTGCTGCTCACACAGAGTGCTGCTCACAGAGTGCTGCTCACACAGAGTGCTGCTCTCACAGAGTGCTGCTCACACAGAGTGCTGCTCACAGAGTGCTGCTCACACTGCCAGAGTGATGCTCTCACAGAGTGCTGCTCACAGAGTGCTGCTCACACAGAGTGCTGCTCACACTGCCAGAGTGCTGCTCACACAGAGTGCTGCTCACAGAGTGCTGCTCACACAGAGTGCTGCTCACACAGAGTGCTGCTCACAGAGTGCTGCTCACAGAGTGCTGCTCACACTGCCAGAGTGCTGCTCACAGAGTGCTGCTCACACTGCCAGAGTGCTGCTCACAGAGTGCTGCTCACAGAGTGCTGCTCACACAGAGTGCTGCTCTCACAGAGTGCTGCTCACACTGCCAGAGTGCTGCTCACAGAGTGCTGCTCTCACAGAGTGCTGCTCTCACAGAGTGCTGCTCACAGAGTGCTGCTCACACAGAGTGCTGCTCACACAGAGTGCTGCTCACACAGAGTGCTGCTCACAGAGTGCTGCTCACACAGAGTGCTGCTCACACAGAGTGCTGCTCACACTGCCAGAGTGCTGCTCACACAGAGTGCTGCTCACACTGCCAGAGTGCTGCTCACAGAGTGCTGCTCTCACAGAGTGCTGCTCACAGAGTGCTGCTCACAGAGTGCTGCTCTCACAGAGTGCTGCTCACACTGCCATCCTGCTGGCTCTCACAGCCCCTGCCCTGTGGGGGTACCTGGGGGCACACCTGGGGCACACCTGGGGGCACACCTGGGAGTACAGCTGTGGGCACACCCGGGGGCACACCTGGGACACACCTGTGGGCACACCCGGGGGCACACCTGGGGGCACACCCGGGGGCACACCCGGGGGCACACCTGGGGTGCACCTGTGGGACCCCTCCCCAGCCCAGTCTCCTCCTGCCCAGCCAGCCCCTGGCCCCAGCCTGGGGCACAGCCTGCAGACTCTGGCCCTGTCCTGTTTCTCTCACGTTTGGCTGATTCCTTGGTCAGCTGGGGGGTCTCAGAGGGTTTTTCTGCTCTCGGTTGTAGCTCTGTCTCTGCTAAGGTGCTGAACCTCGTGGGTGGGTAAGCCAGAACAATTCCTGTGGCAGCAGTGTCAGAGCTGGTGGGGTTCTGTGCTGAGTGAAGGGAGAAATGGACAATTAAAGGAACAAAGGCCCTTTGGGTTATTTCCTCTGTGATTCACACCAAGAGCCGTGGTGAGTAATTTGCTGTCTTCTAGATGTAATAAATCCACAGGCTCACATTTTTTTCTGCATTTCGGATATGTGCTTTATTCTGTGGGGCACTGTCTGTTTCCTCTAGTTAGTGAATTACAGTTTTACAGCTATTTACTGGCTCCAGAGGGCAGCACTGTGTGATGATTTGAGAAACATTCCTGTGACTTCTCCAAGCAGAAGTTTGAAAGTTTGGTTCCAGTTATAAATATTAAATATTTATTCCTGAAGCTCCAAATGCAACTAACCTGTATTATAACTGTTTAAAGTCTTCAGAATATACTAGAGAGTGGTTAAAAAGTTTAAGGAAATGCTGCTTTAGAAAACAAATGTGTAAGATGACCTTTGGAGTCTGACAGAGATACATGGTTTTTCTCAAGCTGCAGAGAGTGCATGAACTGCTGCTGTATCATAAAATTGGCTTGACATATTGGGATATTCAGGCCATGCTTTTGATGTGACACACAACTTTTGCTCAGCAGCAGAAGTGAGATGCTTTATGTGACACAGAACATACTGCAGCCCACAGTCTTTGAGCTTTTTCTTTCTCAGTCACAAGTGGCAGTTTTCAAAGTTGCTTTGCCCATTTAAACTTTCAGGCCAGAAGTCGGGTTTGATCTAGGCTGTGGATGCTTACAAGTATTTCCAGTAGCTGCATCACTGGTTGTTTTTCTCCTGTTCTCATGTGTTCCTTGCTGTGGCAGATGGAGCAGCTGCAGGACGTGCCCGAGGCAGTGCCTGTGTGAGAGGGCTGAGGGTTCTGCACTGACAGAATGGGCACGACTGGGACAATCAGATCTTGTGACTTCCAACAGCAGCATCAGCTAACACCTGCCTACTGAATCACTGACTTCATAGAATTCCGTTGTTTCTGGGAAAAACAGTGATGCTGTGAAGTTTCATTCCTACAATCCATGCTGGAAAGCTTTCCAGATGATAATTAGTGAAGCTGTTCTAGGGCTGGTCTGCAGGACCTTGGTCCTGTCCCAGGGAAGCTGCCACGCTGCTAAAAGCCCTCCCAGGCAAGGCAAAGCCAGCTGTGTGTGAGGAGGCAATGCCATTGACCCTGGTTGCTGCATTTCCTACACCTGCAGTCATTGCTGGGCTGCTGGGGCACGTGAGAATGGGGAACCCACTGCCCTGGCTGCACTCTGGCAGCACACTGGGATTGGCAGCAGGCACACAGGGAGGGTTCTGCAATCCTTACCCAGCTGGCAGCCTCAGTTGTGCTGCTGCTGCTTGCACTGTGCTATCAAAATCACTTTTAACCTTCATTTATACCTCTCTGCAAGGATATCCTGTCTAGAATGGCAAAGGCTTTGTTGGAGGACTTGGATTTGTGTTTGGTTCTTGGGGGAACTGGGCAGCTGCTGGGAAGGGTCACTGCTGCTCCTGCCTGTCCCTGGGCTCTAGGAGTGGCCAAGTGCAGCTGTGCAGCATTCCAGCCACACAGGGGGCACATGGGGAGAGCTGAGGGAGGGACAGGGTGGGCTTTGTCCCTGTGGGCAGAGGAGGGAGCCCCTGGCCAGGTGAGCTGCTGCTGGCTGGCCCTGCTGCCTGTGCCTGTCCCTTCCCTGTCCCTGTGCTGTCCTTGAGGATCATCCCTGCTGCCCCAGCCCCTGCTGTGTCCCATCACAGGGCACTGCTCCTGACTGGGGGCCCTTGATTGTTGGGCTGGGGGGAAATGGGGTTTACTGTTTGAAGATCTTTTTAAATTAAATTGTTAGTAATAAACCAGAGTTGCATGAAGACAGTTGAGCAAACGGAATTACTTCTGAGACACGACTTTCTGCTGGATTGGAGCCTTTGCTGGGTTAGGGAATGGTTTTACCCAACAATTGTCACTGCCAAATCCTTTTTAAATCTCATTATGCTTGTTTTCTTTATTTCCACAGTTTTTCCAAACATATTTCAGGTAGGTGAGGATAACTAGGAAAAGTTTGCTATAGAAAAGTAGAGAAAATACAGTCATGCTGATATTGCAGCTTTTGAGTTGAAAAGCATTAATCTTATATAGTTTTCATCCATTTTTGAGGGTTTTTAAAATAGTTCTTATATCTTGAACAAACGGATGGAAGAGTGTTGCAGCAATGGGCACCTGCCTGGTGCAGACTCCTCTGCCAGCACCTGCACAGCAGAAGGTGCTGTGGGCTGGGTTTGTGCCCCCCAAAACCCCCATGTGCTGGGTAGTGCCGTTGATAACCTCAGCAGCTCCTACAGCCTGGTAGCCAGGAGATTACACAACATGCTTAAATGAGGGATTTGGTTTCAGAAAGGGAAAAGATGCTGAAGTCTTGTAAAACACTGAAACTGCCTTCAGTAAGCAGCAGGTTTTGCTGAGCAAAGCTGGGGTGGTTTCTGTGGCACCCACGGAGTTGTTAGGGTACAGGATTACTCCAGTTTTATTCAGCACACCAGATTTCCAAAGAATCGCTTAATTAAAAGCATTAGAAGCACGTGCACTTTCACTGGGTCAAGTGAGAAAAACACTGGGGATGGAGGAGGCAGATCTGTAAAGCTGAGGAAGCAGAGATGGATGGTGGGCGCTGAGTTTGGGGTGGGACCCCGCTGTGCTCAGGGCCACAGCTGCAGTGGGGCATCCTGAAGCCTTCTCTTCTGCAGGCTGAGCACCCTGCTGGGACACTGCAGGCAGGAACAGGAAGGGAGTCAGTGTTCTGGGAGCTCCCAGGTCTCCCTGTGTCCCTGCTGTGCAGGACACCCTCCTGCCCTGCCACCCGCTGGCCCCTGTGCCAGGCTGGTACAGCCTGTGGCTCGGGCACTGTGGGCTTTGCTCCTGCTGTGGCTCGGGCACTTAAGTGCCTTAATGTTGCTGTCCTTTAAATCCCCTGAACGTGGAGAGAACCAATGCTAGGAAATAATGCTAGAGCTAATTTTCCCTTTCCTCTCTCCTTTTGCCCAGTGACTGCAGCCTGACTGCTGTGATGTGCCCGGGCACTCAGGAGCTTGTGGCTGCCTTTGCCTGAAGCCATTGCAGGCTGGGCCCAGCCTGGCTGCAGCCTGTGCTCCCCAGCGTTCCTGCCGTGTTTCTGGCTCAGATGACGTGGACGTAGGTGGCTGCAGAGTCAGTGCCCAGGGGGTTCCTCGCCGTGCACCTGTACGTGCCTGAACTGGAGGGCTGGGGGTTCTGCAGGAGCAGAGTCCCCATGGGGTGGAGCAGCTCGCCCCCAGAGCCCCGGCCCTGGTGGGCTGTGGAGAGTGTGGAGTGGTCAGGTAACTCCCAGGTGATTTCCGGCTTGGGGATGCCCAGCACGACGCAGTGGAGCTGAACTGCTGCCCCTGGCACGGTGTGGATGGCCGGGGGGGGCCTGCCCATGATCCGCGGGGCGTAGGCCGCGACCACGACCGGCACGGTGAGGGAGGCGTCCCCGGCGTCGTTGTGGGCCCGGCACAGGTAGCTGCCCGAGTCGTGGGGCGAGGCTGCCCCGATGACCAGGGTGCCGTTGTCCAGCAGCAGGAGCCGCCCGCGGAGCTGCGGCCGCTCCAGCACGCGGCCCCCGGGCAGCGTCCACGCCAGACGGGGCCTGGGGCTGCCCTCGGCCACGCAGTGCAGGGCCAGGGGCTCCCCGCTGACCCCCCGCACCAGCCCTGCGGCCCGGCTCAGGATCCTGGGCTTCCGGGCCACCTCCAGCACCGTCAGCTTCTCGATGTAGCCCACCGGGTTCCGCGCGGCGCAGCGGTACCGCCCGGCGTGCTGGCTCTCGGCGCTGGGGATGGTCAGCGTGCCGCTGCTTCCTGTGACAAACTGGGGTGTCCTGATGCTGCTGGAAAGCCACGTGCCGTTGGGCAGCATCCAGCTTATATCCGGGGGAGGGTTTCCATCCACGGAACAGTTCAGTGTGATCGGTTTCCCAGGTTTTGCTATTATTTTTTCATTGAAAGGGTTTTTGAACATTGGTCTCCGTAGCATTTCTGTGACTTCCAGCTGCACCACCAGCACGGTCTCTCCCCCATCATTACGTGCCACACAGGTGAAATCCCCCGTGTCTGAGGGCCTGATGTTCCGAATCTCAAGTGTCCCGTTTTTGTGCACCACGATCCTGCTCCCGTGATATGGGGCTGTTAGGAAAATGTTATCAGGCATGATCCACATAATCTGGGGAGGAGGTGTCCCTTCTGCCCGGCAGTCGATGTGTTTCTTGGAGTGCCTCACTGCCGTCACCTTCATGATGGTTTTGTTCCTGTGTAAACCGTTGATGATGGGGGGTTTAGCAGCCACACCCAGCCTGTACAGCTTGCTGTCGTCCCCGCCAGGGTTCCGAGCCACGCACAGGTACTCCCCAGCATCCAGCAGGCCAGCCTGGCTGATGGACAGCGAGCCGTTGGCGTGCAGGGAGTGCCTGTCTGTGGACGAGGAGATCATCTCACTGGAGGGCAGCAGCCAGAATATCTGTGCCCTGGGCTCTCCAGCAGCCTCACAGTCCAGCAGGGCTGTGTCTCCAGCTGTCACTGTGACGTGTGTCTTGTGATTGTGCTTTATTTGAGGGGCTGCCACAACGACCGTGACGTGGATCTTCATCTCGTCCCTCCCCAGGGTGTTTTGGGCGTAGCACGTGTAGTCCCCTCCTTCTGCCACTCCAGCCTTGTTGAGGTGCAGAGTGCCATTGTGGAACAGGACGTACCTGCGAGCCCCGTGCCCGCTGTCGTCCGCCAGCATGGCGCTGTTCACCACCGTCCCGTCCGGCAGGCCCCAGGATATCGCTGGCGTGGGCGACCCCGAGGCCTTGCAGTCCACTCTGAAATCCTTCCCGTACGGCACCAGCTTCTTGAACTGCTGTTTGTGGTCAATCCTGGCTGGTTTCATTGCGATGCTGACTTTCATCAGGATCAGATCTTCCCCAATTCTGTTTCTTGCGACGCACAGGTAATCACCTGCATCCTTTTCTGTAACTCCCTCAATAGCCAAGGATCCGTTGGGGTAGACATGGATCCGACTTCCCATTCTGTTGGGGGAGAGAGAGAGGAAAAGAATTATGGAAGCAAGTGCTGGGGGTGAACAGTGAGCACTGGAAGGGACTGAATGTGTTAGCAGCAGGGTACAGCACAGGAGGCCTTTCCACAGGCGCTGTGCCCCTACCTCCTGCCCACCCAGCGCGTCCTACCCTGATGTCACTGCCAGTTTTGGAGTTGTGTGGATGTGAGCAGTGCTGGCTCTGCTGGGAGCACCCTGAGCTGGGGCTGTCTCTCCTGAGGTGGAGGTGTTACTGGGGGAGGGGGTGGGGGACACCCCCAAAGGTAGACCTGGCTGAGATGAGAGAAACCCCTCTCTCCTGAGCCCTGCTTCACAAATCTGCTACAAATAACTTCCCTTCCTCTAAACTGACAGCAGTCACCCAGTGACTGCATGGTGACAGTAATTACCTTAATTCAAATATGACTTGTACCTGTTTTGAGACCTAACTCACCTATGGCAATTGATGTAATCTGTTAACAGGTCTGTTTTTAGATATAGATGCTGTTAGAACAGATGTTTCACAACTGTTAATATTTGGTTTAGTTCACAATGGAGTACTGCCATAATAGGCTCTTACATGAGCACCAGAGCAGACAGTGTTTGAAGCTCCAAAGAGGAGGAGGGAAAGAAGGGTCATACCTGTGCCACTGGTCCACAAGAGCCTTGGAGGGCAACCTCCAGATTATCCTGGGCTTGGGCTCCCCATGTGCTGTACAGTTCAGAAGCAACCTCTCCCCGAAGCTCAGCCGCGTCAGTTCCTGGGAGGCGACGGCAATTTTCGGAGGCGCGTCTCTGTGCTCCACCGCGAGGCTGACCACCCTCCTGTGGGAGCCCGTGGAGCTGGTGGCGATGCACTCGTAGGTGCCGCTGTCGGAGGGGCCGATGCTGCCCAGGCTCAGGGTGCCGTTGGCGAGCAGGACCGGCCCGGAGCGCAGGGCCTGCCCGGGTCTCAGCACGGCGCCGCCGGGCAGCACCCAGCGCACGCTGGGCTCGGGCCGGCCCCGCGCCGTGCAGGGCAGGCTCAGGCTCTGCCCCGCCGCCCCCGCCACGCTCTGCCTCGCCTCCTCCAGGATGGTGGGGGGCGCCGCCACCACCTGCAGCCGGAGGGGCAGCGCGGCGGAGCCCGCGGCGTTGCGGGCGCGGCACGTGTAGGTGCCCCTGTCGAGCACGGTGAGGGCCCGGAGGAGCAGCGTGCCGTCCGCCCGCACGCTCGCCCTGCCGCCGCCCGCCGGGCCCGGCCGCAGCTCGGTGCCGTCGGGCAGCAGCCAGGAGATGCGCGGCGCGGGGCTGCCCCGGGCCCGGCACGGCAGCGCCGCGGCGCCCCCGGAGTGCGCGGTCAGCGGGCGGGCGGCGGCGATGCGCGGCGGCAGCGCCAGCACGGCCAGCGTGGCCCGCAGCCGCGCCGAGCCCAGCGCGCTGGCCGCCGTGCACAGGTACTGCCCGCCGTCCTGCGGGCCCGCCCGCGCGATGAACAGCGTCCCGTTGGGCAGCACCGACCCGCGGCTGGCACCGCCGGGAGACGCGGACCCTGCGGAGCAAGGACGGACAGTCACTGCCTGGGACACACTGGGACAGCCAGGGACAGCCTGGGATAACCTGGCAAAGTCTGGCACTGCCTGGGACACACTGGGACAGCCAGGGACAGCCTGGGATAACCTAGCAAAGTCAGGCACTGCCTGGGACACACTGGGACAGCCAGGGACAGCCTGGGATAACCTAGCAAAGTCAGGCACTGCCTGGGACACACTGGGACAGCCAGGACTGCCTGGGATAACCTAGCAAAGTCTGGCACTGCCTGGGACACACTGGGACAGCCAGGACAGCCTGGGATAACCTGGCAAAGTCTGGCACTGCCTGGGACACACTGGGACAGCCAGGACTGCCTGACACTGCCTGGGAGAGCCTGGGACAGACTGGACAGCCTGGCACTGCCTGGGAGAGCCTGGCACTGCTTTGGACAGCCTGGGACAGCCGGGACAGCCTGGACTGCCTGGGATAACCTGGCAAAGTCTGGCACTGCCTGGGACTGCCCGGTGCTGCCTGGACTGCCTGGGACAATCTGAGACAGCCTAGTTTGCCGGGGTCAGCCTGGCACTGCCTGGGTCAGCCTGGGACAGCCGGGTGTAACCTGGCACTGCTTGCCTCTTGTTGCATTTTCCTCAGTCCCAAATACCCTGACCTGCTCTGCTCTGCCCAAATAACCAAGACAACAGTGATAAACCAGAAATAAATCAGAGAATTCTGCATATAGACTGACAAAACTTTAAAGTAAGAATGGAGCTGAATCTCCAGTAGAGACAAAGTTTGGATAAAGCACGTGGGGCTTTGCAATCCAAACCTGGCACAGCTGTGACTCAATTCGAGTGTTTTTAACCACGTTTTGGTTTTTGCTTGTCTCACTGTCCTGGAACTGCAGGTAATGTACAATAACTACTGAATTCTTCCCTCAACAAGCAAGGAATTATAATTAAACATAGATTTGATTTTTTAAATCATTTCACTAAAGATCTGTTCCAGAATGAGCACTAAGTTGCTCCAGTGAGTCTCTGTCACTGTTTCCAAGTTTACCTTTCACTAATATTCCACAGTGCTCTGAAATGAAGCAATGCTCGAGTTTGGCACACAGAAGAGGTGCCAAATTACAGGACTAATGGAAGGTAATTTCTGGAGAGGTTTATCAAGCTCACCTGATGGTATCTTGGTCCACTGTATTGTTGGAGGGGGGTTCCCAGTAGCTTCACATGGAATAAAAGCATCGGAATCCGCCAGCACAGTGAAAGCAGCCACTTCCCCTCCGACTATCCTGGGCTTTGAGAAATGGTTTTTGCTTGCAGAACCTGAGGTGATGGGGCTGGGCAGGGTGCTGGTGTCCTGATTGTGTTGCCTGTCAGACGAGGCACTGACGGAGCTGTCCTTGTCCCCTCCCCGTGGAGGAGCGACCTGTGGTGCCCGCAGTGCGTTCCCCCCCTCGGTGCCCTTGGGAGGCGGCCGGGGCTGGGGATGGGGCTGGGGCTGGGGCTGGGGAAGGGGCTGGGGATGGGGCTGGGGATGGGGCTGGGGCTGGGGATGGGGCTGGGGATGGGGATGGGGCTGGGGCTGGGGCTGGGGCTGGGGCTGGGGAAGGGGCTGGAGCTGGAGCTGGCCGTGGCCCCGGGGGGCTGAGGGGGCTCTCGGGAGGGCTGTGGGCCCGGTGGCAGTGGGGGCTGGCAGGGCAGAGGGGTGCAGGGTGCTGGGAGCAGTGGCTGCAGCGGGGGCTCTGGCTGGGAGCGTGGGCTGTGCTCCGTCCCCCAGACCCGGGGGGGGCTGTGCTCCTGCCCCGGCACTGCCTCTGCTGCGCTGGGCAGGCCCTGGCCCCGGCGGGGCACTGCTGGCACCAGGGGGCTCGTCCGGTGAGGTTTGGGCACCCACGGTGGGGGACTGGGCAGGGCTGGCAGCAGGTGCCGTGGCCAGCTGGGTGTTCCTGTGTGGGGCTGGTGGGGTTTGGGGTGCCGCGGGGGGGCTCTGAGCAGTCCCACTGCCGGGCAGTGGCGTTGCTGACAGGGTGCCCCTCCAGGTGCCCGGGGCTGCTGCTGTCTGTGTGGCTGCCGTGGGCCTGTGCTGAGGGGCTGAGGGGCTCTCAGGGACCCCCAGTGCTGCTGCTTCGGTGCTGGAGACGGCACTGCTGCTCCCAGGGAGAGGCTTTGCAGGTTCAAAGCTTGGAGGCACAGCTGGTGATGCAGGAGCTGTCACTGCAGGGGTGCCTGTGCTCGCTGCAGGGGTGGCTGCAGTGCTCTGGGCCGCAGGGGTGCCTGTGCTCGCTGCAGGGGTGGCTGCAGTGCTCTGGGCTGCAGGGGTGGCTGTGCTCGCTGCAGGGGTGCCTGTGCTCGCTGCAGGGGTGGCTGCAGTGCTCTGGGCTGCAGGGGTGGCTGCAGTGCTCTGGGCCGCAGGGGTGGCTGCAGTGCTCTGGGCTGCAGGGGTGCCTGCAGTGCTCTGGGCTGCAGCCACACGCTGTGGGACAGGTGTTTTAGGAGGCCTCTTCCTCCTCTGACCTCTCCTTCCTCCCACTCTGAGTATTTTGCTTTTGGTGGCTCTGGTGCTGGTTTGAGGAGTAGTAACAAGTGTAACTGTGGGCTGCAAACCCATCACACCCACCCCACTGGCTGCAGTGCTGGCAGTGTCCTCTGCAGTGACAGACTCCACGGTGGCAGCAGCTTTTTGCCTTGCACCATGCTCCTTTTCCTGTTCCCTGAGGGATGCTGTGTTTTGAAGGGCACTCACGGGGTGCTCCAATGGCACTTTCATGGTGGAGGGGGAGGACTGGGGTGTGTCTGGGTTGAATGGATTGATGGAACTGCTGGAGTTATTTAAGGTTGGTACATTTGATGCATAGTTCATATTCAGTTGAGCACCTGTAGCCACAGCTGTACTTCCTCTGGCAGAGCCTGGTCTCCCAAGATTGTACCGGGGCTCCTTCATTCCTGGGACACGTCCTGGTCTAACAATTCGTCTCTGACCAGAAATTTTCCTTTGTCTTCCATGGTGCTGCTGGAGCTGGGCTGGATGAGTAGGAACGCCCTGGATAACCTGAGTTTGCTGATGAGTAGTGAAAGTTGAGGCAGGTGGATTAGGGGCTCCTCCTTTCTGAGTACTGTGAAAATAAATGGGGCCAAATTCAGAGCTTGGTGCATTGACAGGGACCTGGTGATCTGTTTTGGTGGAGACATTATCAATAGACTCAGTAGGAATATGTAACTTGTCTGCTGTGTTTTGGGGAGTTACAGCCTTGCTGGTGCCTGCAGCTTCTGTCATGGGTGTCATGGATGCAGGCTTTGGGTGCTGGTTATCACTTTCCCCAGAATGTATTGACTTCTGCCCATCAGGGAAGAGTGTGGCTGTCCCACTTGGTACAGTTGGCTGTTTTACACCATTTGCTGATATTTGACTCAAATCCGATCTTTCCCATGAGTCTGTAGGTTTGGGAAGTGTTTGTGGCCTTGTGCTGGCAGGTGCCCCAGGGTGTGGAAGAGGTGAGGGTGGGGGGGTTATTGGCTGTGGGGGCAGGAGGGAGGTGCTCCAGGCAGGAGGGGGATTCTCAGTCTCCTTGGACCCTGCAGTGATCGTGAGCTCTGTTGCTCTGCCCAGAGCAGACACTGGGGATCTCTCTGTTGCTGGTATCATGAATTCTTCTTCTGGAGATACGAGATCACCAGATGTCTCCTCCTCATCCCCGGGTACCTCTGAGAGCTTATGGGCTTGAATGGGTGGTTCTGTTGCAGCTTCTCCTCGTTTGTGTGCCGCTGTCGAGTTCCTCCTTGTTTTCTCCAGCAGGGCTGCCCAGCGCTGTGGATCAGCTCTCCTGCCTGAGGACACAAACTGTCTCCTGTGTCCCCTGAAGCGCCGGGCTGTCCTGTCTGTGTGGGGCCGGTGAGGCATTTTCCCGTGGCTGTTCCCCTGATGTGAGCTCTGGCTGCTGGCTGCTGGAGCAGGTTCCCCGAGAGCCCTCAGGGTGCCTGAGGGATGTGTCTGTGCTGCAGCAGAGCGCAGCAGCTCATTGCCAGAGCCTTCTTCCCACTCTCCCACAGCTCCGTGCTTTTCCTGCAGAGCGGTTTCATCCTGTCTCGCCTGCACTTGGAAAACCAAAAGATCAACCCCGAACCGGTTGGCCGCCACGCATCGGAAGTAGCCCAGGTCTCGCTGCGTCACCCCTCGTATTCTCAAGGTGCCATTGGCAAAAATGTGCTTGTTTCCAGCAGGCTGACGGAGGACTGTGTGCTCAGGGAGCACCCAGGTGACGGCAGGGTCCGGGGCAGCCGTGGCTGTGCAGGGGAGGTGCAGGGTGCTGCCGAGGGCGGCCGGCAGCCGGGCCCCATTGACGCCGCTGCGCCCCACGTGAGGATCCAGCACCGTGACCCGGAATGTGAGCACGGCCGCGTCCTCGCGGTTGGAGCTGATGCAGTGGTAGAGCCCCGAGTCGAAGACGTCAGCTGTCCTCAGCGTCAGCACCCCGCTCCTGAGCACCAGGATCCGGCCGTCCTCGCTGATGTGGGGGGCTGCCACCCTGCTGCCATCGGCCAGTATCCACCGCACGGCCGGAGCTGGCTGCCCGGCCGCCCGGCACCCCAGCTCCACGGAGCCCCCCACCAGCACCGTGTGCTCCGTCCGGGTGCTGTTGTCCCTGGAAACGATGGCCCAGCCGTGCCTGCCCCGGCGCTCGTCCTGGCCGGGCAGGGGCAGGCGGGCCCGGGCGCCGTAGCGCAGGTGCAGCGCGCTGAGCGTGGTGGCCGTCCTGTCCAGCTGCAGCGACACCTGCCCCTGCAGCAGCCACGCGGGCTCCGCTCGCAGCTCCGCCTCGACCCTGGTGAAGAGCTCGTCCTTCTCACCGCGCACCTGCTTGTATTTGTAGCTGTCTGAAGGCTCCCCGGCTGCCCGCGCAGTTCGCTCCAGGTTCAAAGGAGAGCTGCTGTACAGCGCCAGGATGCTCCACAGCTGCTGGATGTGCCCATAATCGATGGCACACACCAGGAGTGCAGAGAACGAGGCTGTGAGCACTCTGCTGGGGCCACTTTGCTCAAATGAGATGGGAGACATTTCTTTAGGTCTCTGAACATCGCAAACCAAGTTGGCTCGATTTCCTGCCTGGTCAGTCATATTCAAAACCACAGATCCTATCGGAGCCACCAAGTCCTTGGGAGACACAAAACTGAAATCCCCATCGTCTGGCAACGAGAGGTTTCTGGATTTCAGGGAGTCATCAATGACTGGCTTTGTGCAGGTGAAAGATGCAGAAGGGAGATCCACTAAACTTTTTCCATTGTGAATTTTGGGACTAGCACAGACTGGGCATTGCTGGACACCAGAACTTCTCTCTTTTCTGCACTTTATAACATCTGAAGGGAAGAAAACCTCAGTAAGTTTCTGTGCTACAAATTTTAGTGTTAAAAATGACATATAGCTACTAACAAGTGGCTCTTTTGAATAAAACAAAACCAAAGCTTGAAGTGACATGTGAATGGCAGCAGCAGAGAAAGTCCTAGAGTCCCTTGAGTTCCTGAATTTCTTTTAAAGAAGCAAGTTCAATGTGGCCCTTGCTCTTGCCAATTCCACAAAAGTTAGCCTGCTCCCTGTGGATTCTCCCAGTGCACAGAAGCTTTGGACTGGCCAAGGAAAATTGTCATTAAGAAAAGCTGCACTTGGGAATGGCCACAAGATTCATTTAATCTGGGAAACTCAGTGGTGTTAATCTCCTTATCCTGATTGCCCACACCTACACAAATCCTATCTTCCAGTCTTTTCTAGGAGAATAAACAGATGAATAAAGGCCAATTACCTGGATCAGGGAGAGCAGGATGCTACAACAGGATTAGAGAGCATGAACAAAGCCTTCAGCTCACCTGGTCTCTCCTGTGCCCACCCTGCCAACCCCTGCAGGCTGCAGTCGCAGGACCAGGGGTTCCCGTGGAGGTAGAGGCTCTCGAGCTCTGCCATGTAGGAAAACATCTCTTGTGGGAGTGAAGTCAGCGCATTGTCAGACAGAGAGATGTGCTTCAGGAAGGATATTCTGAATATTTGGCTGTAGCGCAAGGTGACAAAAGTGTCTGGGTGCAGCTGCTGAAGGAAATTTCCGTCCAGGTGGACCAGCCTCAAGGAAGTGAGCCCGTAGAAAACATTGGGATTCACAAATTCAATTTGATTGTGGTCCATATGCAGCCGTACCAAGCTGTCCAGGCCATAAAACACATCCTGCTGAAGCACTCTGACCTTGTTGTAACTCATTTTTAAGACCTGTTCATGACAAAGTAAAACACGCACAATATTAAGCCAAAGTTACAGGACCCCTGTTAAATGCTGCTGAAGGTTGCTCTGTGCAGTGAAAGTTCTTCACCAGACCAGGAATGCCAGGGAACTGCAGTTTCTTTAAAGAACTGAAGTGTTTATATACAGTATTAAGTTTCTGCACAGTTTGCCACTTTTTCATGAAGGGTAGAAAGGGACAGGATTGCACTGAAGGGAAAGGGAAATCCCAATGGAAAAAAATCCTCCAAAAGCCCCAAACTGACTAACAAATTAACAATGACAGGTTTCCTTTTTCAGACACAGTAGTTGGAGCTTTGCAGTCTTTCTCCTCTGTAGGAAGAGAGTTTTGACTGCAGTTGCCTGCTAAGGTACAGCTGTGAGATATTTACCAAAGTGTTCGTTGTGCTCTACACCCTGTGCCTGAGTGCCTGCCTGGGAAGGAAAGACATTTTCCACCAGGATAGTGGATTTTGAAGGCGTCGACTTTCCCATGAATAAGGTAAGAAACAGGAAACTGAAATGCTGCAGAAGGCTGCCCTGTGGCTGCCTACCAGGATCACTGAGAGTTAAATCATAACCAAATTAACACGGGCTCATTTAGCTCTTACCTGCAGCGAGCGTAAATCGCTGAACACCTTCTCAGGGATGGAACTGATCTCATTGCTGTGCAGCATCAGTAGCTCCAGCTTCTCCAGGCCAGCAAAGTCCGTGGGGCTGAGTTTTCTCAGGCTGTTGTAGCTGTATGGGATGGGTTTAGTCAGCCCCAACTCGCAGCTTTTAAATCCAACCCACCCAAAACAAAGGAACCACGGCTGAAGGTAAGCAGCACTGCCCTCGCCAAGAGGAAAGTGAGTCATGCCTCCAGGCTGGCACAAAAGGTGCTCACTTTTCCAGCACAGGGCTCTGATGGTGAATTCCCAGTGGGTGGGGTGAACAGCAATCAAACACATCTGTCTGTGCTCACTTTGCTACCACTATAGTGAAAAATTCCTTGTGTATTTCTGCAGACACATCTGGATGGTTCAAAGGGTATGTGCATCAAAAGGGACACACAGATCAGACAAATACTGCTGATGGGTCTCATAATTTGATTTAAGAGACAGGACACTTGCTGGGAACTGCAAGAAGGGGCCAGACAAGCCTGGGTATGATCTATTCCCTTTAACCACTCAGAGAATGGAGCCACCCTGGAGGCTGACATGGCCAGACAAGTGAAACTCCCCCTGAAGTCAGCAGATGAAAGCACAGACCCTAATGCTGTGGGGCATCCTGAGTGACAGAATCACAGAACAGGCTGGATCTGAAGGGACCCAGAAGGATCACTGAGTCCAGCCCCTCAGAGAATGGCTCACAGGGGGATCTAACCCCCGACCTTGGTGCTGCATCACTGCAAAGTCTGTGCAGAATTTAATATCTGTGCTCCTTTTCCAGACCACTTTCTGAGCTCTGCACTATCCTTCCCCAGAGAGAAAACTATTTCAGCCTTCTTCCAGGTTCCGTGCTACAGACACAGCACACTCAGGTAATATAAAGGAAAGTTAAGTTCAAAACTTTCTGAAGTTCTCATGTGTCCCGTGCTAGGTCCCCAGAATTTCTCCTTTCCGTGGGTGGTCTCGGGCTCTGCAGGCTGCGGCTGCAGCCCCTGCCGAGCCCTGCAGAACATTGCAGACTCGCCTATTGCTGCGGTTAAATTTAGCCCCAAACCTGGAGGGTTAATTGCTGCTGTGCCAGGGGCCGAAAGGCAGCGGAGTGCTCGGAGGCGCAGCTCACGTACCCCAGGTTGATGCGCTGCACGTCGGGCGGGATGCGCGGGGGCACGGCGCTGAAGTAGCGGAAGGTGCAGTGGAGCTCGGCGGAGCCGTGGCAGGCGCAGGGCCGGGGACAGGCGCTGGTGGCCGGCAGGGTGGCCAGGCAGGCGGCCAGGAGGGTCCCGAGCCAGCGGGGCCCCCATTCCCCGCGCGGGGCCCCCGTCGTGCGCGGATCCTGCGCTGCCATCCCCGGCAGCGGCGGGCGGGCTCCTGCGGGGGAAGCAGAACGCGCGGGGTCACCGCGCCGGCCGAGCCGAGCCGCTCGGGTTTAAGCCATAAGCAAAAAAGAAATTCTTAACTTGAAAGAAAAACCCGCCCACGAACCAGCCCCCAGCTCTCGGGTTTCCCCTCAGCGACGGGGCTGTGTCGCGACCCAAAGCGCTGTCGTTTGACGGCTGCCCCGCTGTGCCCGTGCCATGTGCGGGAGCCGCCGGGCGCAGGAGGCCGGGATGCCGCGGGAGCCGGGGGGAGCCGCAGCGGCGCCCGCCGTGTCCCCGGCCCGGCCGTGCGAGCGCTCCCCGCTCTGCCGGCGGCTCATCCCCCGGAGGCGTCTCCACACGTCAGCTCCTTCCCCGCCAGCGGCTGTTCCGAGCAGAATTAACCCATTTCGCATCCCTCGCACAAACCGGCACCGGCACCGGCACCGGCCGCCCGCTCCCACCTGCGCGTCCCCACCTGCGCCTTCCCCCTCCGGGGCCGGGGCAGACCCGACACCGCCTCCTCCTCTGGGGGCTCCCCGGGCTCCCCGCAGCCCCTTCGGCACCGCTGGCTGCGAGGCGGGGAGGGAGGAGCGGCCGCCGCCTCTCCGGGGATGCTGCGGGCTCGGTGCCGCCGCCCCCTGGGAGCCCCGCGCAGGGGGAACCCCGCACGGAACCCCGCACGGGAACCCCACACGGAACCCCGCATCCCCCGGCCCCGCACGGGAACCCCGCACGGGATCCCCGCATCCCCCGGCCCCGCACGGGAACCCCGCAGGGGGAACCCCGCACGGAACCCCGCATCCCCCGGCCCTGGACGGGAACCCGGCACGGGAACCCCGCATCCCCCTGCCCCGCACGGGAGCCCCGCATCCCCCGGCCCCGACAGGAACCCCGCATCCCCCTGCTCCGCACGGGATCCCCGCATCCCCCTGCCCTGCACGGGAGCCCCGCACGGGAGCCCCGCACCGCCCGCCGGGGCTCGGCTCCCCGGCCCTCGAGGGGGATTCGTGCGCGACCCCTCCCAGGACCGGCCGGCGCACCCTCAGTTCGGTTCGCAGGACGTTTCCTCTCGCTGTACAGGTGTCTGTCGGTGCTTCAGGTGCTTTTCTCGGCTCAGGGGTGTCTGTGACAGCCGCGAACTCGACTGACGGAGCCCCTCTGCTGGGACTCTGTCATCCTAGGGCAAACCTCCTCCTAGGAGTCCGACTGGAGATGTAAAGGCAATACAACGCTTTAAAGATAAGATAAAGGATCAAATTTATTTTTAAAGGTTCTGAAATTGTTCAGATGAGTTCAGAATCGAATGTGAGCTGAGGGAGTTCAGGAGGGTTGGCAGGAATGGGGTGTTCTGTGTGAGCCAGTTAGAGCTTCCCTGCCGGGGTTCGCTGGCCGGGGTTTGTTGTCTCAGGGTTGGATGGTCTCACCCTGATCCAGCACGGCAGCTGGGGCCAGGAAACGCTGCCCCAGTCGTGGCACTGGCACTGGGGGTCTCAGAGGAAAGAACAATGCCTCAGCTGAGCCCTGCTTGAATCCTGAGGTGGCATCTTTAGGTGCTGCCCTAAGAACAGGGAAAATCTTCACAGCTCACACTGAATTCTGTTCCCCTGGTGCTAGGGAGGGTGAGGAGGCTGTTGTTACATGGCTTTTCTCCATCTTTATTACTGTCTGAAAAGCAAAGCATCAATTGCTCTCTTTCAGTTCATCAATTTTTTTCTTCTGGAAGACTGAGGTCAAAGCTTCTGGAGCAACACATTCCACTGCTGTGCTTCTCTGAGTTTAAAGACAAGGTAAAAGACATTTTAAAATTATTTGTACCAGTCTCCTTAATTTGTAGACATGGTAGACAAGGAACTGAAGTCACTTCTGAGAGCATTTTCCAAAATCACATATCTGAAAATCTGCATTAAAGTAAAAACAAATGTTTTAAATGTACATGGACCTTGTCAATGTTTTAAGAACAGGGTTTTCATCTCAGGATGTGCTGTCTGTTGTCGTTAAGCTGCAGCTCTCACTGCTGAGAGGCAGAGCATTAAATTACAAGAGATACAAAGTTCTCCCTCCGGAAGGTGGCTGAGGAACATGTGGAATATTTTATTACGATGTGGCTGGGATCTCCCGGGGCAGCCTTACAGGGAGCACAATGTCTGTGCAAACCCCAGCTGAGCTCGCTGCTTTGCTGGCAATCCTGGCCCATGGCTGACTTTGAGACATTGGTTTAGCTGGAATTCATTACAAGGGAGAATGAAGGGAGCTTTTTGTGAAGTGAAACTATATTTTGGCAAGAAAGTGTGACTGAGTGCGAGCTCAGGAGTGCTGGGAAGGGGAAAGCTGAGTGAAGGAGGTGTTTGTGAACTGGATCTGCATAGCAAATTGCACCTATCAAAAATGGAATTTCACAATTTCAGCTCATTTTTCAGCAGTTCAGTTCCTAACCTACCTTTCTGTGGAATAACCTGGCTTTGTCTGAGCCAGGAGGGAAGGCAGAGCTGCTCCACAGCCCATCTGTGTGGTCTGTGTGCTCCTGGGGCACTGAGGGCAGGGACAGTGGGCAGGTCAGTAGAAATTCTGTTAAGGAGGTAGATTTGTGTTTCATGCATTTAATGTGTTTGCATCAGTGTTGGCAAACGGGTTTTTTATGCAATTCTAATCTTAATTAGGTACCTGAATGATGTATCTGGGTTTTGTCTGATGATGTTTGGTTGTAAATTTGTTCCTCCATTGCAGACATGGCTGCTCCCTCCCTCATCCCCCTGTTCCCCTGTGATGCTGTCCCTGCTGTTTGCCAGGCCAGCTCTGCAGGTGCCTCTGTTCCTGCAGCACAGCAATCCCACTCTGCCCCAGGCTGTCCCTCCTCATGCTCTCCCTTCTCTCCACATTGTGCCAATTCTCCTCAGAGGCCCTGTGCAAAGCGTTTTCATGTTGTTCTTTTCCTCCACAGCTTCTGGCTGGCCCAGCTCTCCCAAGGCCTGGGAGGTGGCTGGATGCCTTGGAAAGGACAGCAGGACCCTCCGAGGGCTGGTTTGGGGATTTTCACAACAGCACACTGAGGTCCAGCTCTGCTGGGGCTCAGGGGCACAGTCAGGCCCTCTGGCTGCACTGGAATGAGCTGGACGAGCTCCCAGCACAGCAGCCGTGGCTCTGGGAGCAGGGTCAGTGCTCGGGTCTGCTGGGGCGTTTGTGCTGACCTTGCTTGGGGACAGCGCTGCTGCCTGCGTGGGCAGGGGGCAGCTGAGCTCAGGGCACCAGTGCTGCCCTGCAGGGAGCGAGCAGCACCTCAGAGGGATGCATGCTGCACAGGGACCGGGGCCATGGCTGCCTTCCTGTCCCCTCCTGTCCCCAGCAGATCCCTTCTGTCCCCCTGTGCTCCCGATTCCTTCTGTCCCCCTGAGCTCCCAATTCTTTCTGTCTCCCTGTGCTCCCGATTCCTTCTGTCCCCCTGTGTTCCAGGTCCCTTCTGTCCCCCTGTGCTCCCAATTCTTTCTGTCCCCCTGTGCTCCCAATTCCTTCTGTCCCCCTGTGCTCCCAATTCCTTCTGTCCCCCTGAGCTCCCAATTCTTTCTGTCCCCCTGTGCTCCCAATTCCTTCTGTCCCCCTGTGCTCCAGGTCCCTTCTGTCCCCCTGTGCTCCCGATTCCTTCTGTCCCCCTGTGCTCCCAATTCTTTCTGTCTCCCTGTGCTCCCGATTCCTTCTGTCCCCCTGTGCTCCCAATTCCTTCTGTCCCCCTGTGTTCCAGGTCCCTTCTGTCCCCCTGTGCCCCCTCAGCCCCGGGCTGCAGACAATCCATCCAGTCTGGGAGGGATGGGCTGTCCTTGGTGTCCACACGGGTGTGAAGGGCCAGGGACCCCCGTGGCTGCCTTTGAGCTCCGTGCAGAGGGGATGTCAGGGCTCTGTGAATCCCCCACAGCAGCAGCTCCTGCTGGCTGCCCCTCTCCCAGCGGGCAGAAGGGTTTTTAGGGTTTTCTGCCTGTTCTGTCGGGGAGCTGGGACAGCTCTCTCTTTCCTGGGCAGTGCTGGGGTGGGCAGCAAGGGAGGGGCTGTGGCTGCAGCCAGGAAAAGCCTGTCCAACCCTCGGTGTGCCCGAGGGAGATCTGCTCTGCTCGTTACTGCAGCGGGTCCTCAGCGGGGTCATTCCGTGTTTGATCTGTCCCCCCGGGGTTCCTGTGCTCTCCTGAGATCTTTGATCTCCTGTCAGGACCTGCACATCCACCCCAGGACTCCTGCTAAAGCACTTCTGCAGGTGCAGGCTGGATGCTTTCAACACTCATCTTTTACATTAGCTGGAGTGCTTTTTTCATGGTTTGAATTGCAAAAGCAGCACTGAACCAGATTTTGGAGGTCTCTGTCTTCTCTGAAGTTGTTTCGTGAGGGTGATTAATCAGGCATGTTCCTGGTTCTTGATGGCCACTAAACATCATGGATTTACATCCACAGGATGAGGCAGCAGCCTACAAATCCATAGCCCCCATAACCTATAGGCCTAATGCAGTAATTAAAGGAAAATGTTCTGCAGTTCATTAACAAGAACCTGAACTGAAAGCAAATCAAAAGCTGATCCTTGCTGTGCAAGTTTTGCTTGTCCTGGAATAACAATTTGTCATCTGCTGAAGATAGCCCTGCACATTGCTCTTTAATTCAGCTTTTAAATTGTTGAAAAACAAACAGAAACTCCCAACAAAAACCTAACCAACCCCTGCCTTCACCCAAAGAAGCCAACAGACACCTCTGGGTAGGGGAGATGAGGCATGGCTGTTTATTGCCAAGTTACAGGTCACAGTGTGTTTCTGAATTATGTTTTATAGCTGTTTATTCCCAAGTTACAGGTCACAGTGTGTTTCTGAATTATGTTTTATGGCTGTTTATTCCCAAGTTACAGGTCACAGTGTGTTTCTGAATTATGCTTTCTGGCTGTTCATTCCCAAGTCATGGGTCACAGTGTGTTTCTGAATTATGCTTTATAGCTGTTTATTGCCAAGTCACGGGTCACAGTGTGTTTCTGAATTATGTTTTATTTCCCAGTGACAATTAATGAGCAGTCTCAAGGCAGAGCCCAGGTGTCAGCTGCAGCCCTTCCCCTGCCCATCAGTTTGTCCCCGCCCTGCTCAGGTGCCAGAAGGACGAGGCACAGGTGCCTGCTGCCAGGACAGCCCTGGCACTATTTAGGGCAGGCACGGGGGCAGAGCCCGTTTGGCTGGGCAGGGGCTCCCTGCGGTGTCTGAGCCCCTGGCTGGAGGCTTGTGGCTGAAAAGCAGCAGCAGCAGGGTGTGAGACGCCTCGTGGATGTGGGAATTACCACGAGTCTGTCAAGGTCAAGACTAGAAAGGAGAGCTCCTGTGTGCTGAACGCTGGGGAGAAGGGAGGCAGAGGTGCCTGTTCTGCAGGTAAGGAAGCCTCAAGGCTGCCCTGGGGTCTCCATGCTGGCAGCACAGGGAGGGAGAGTGCTTTTCACCCAGGGAATGGGGTTTGCTTGCTGAGCTGCCCGTGATGGTCACATGAAATTGGACTGCACTCTCCTGAGTTGGTTCACCTTGCACTGGCAGGTTTCCTGCTGTGGCTGTGCCAGCAGACACTCAGTGTGTGAGCTCTGGGCTGTGTGTGCCAAAGGAGCAGTGCTGGGCTGCTGGAGAGCTGGCACTGACAAGCTGATGAAGGCAGAGGGGACGCTCACCTTGCTGGGCCAATTTAAAACCTTGGTTCCAAGTGATGGAATAGTTTTTCTCTGGAATAGCATGTGAGGAATTGTTAAGGAGGAGAAGGCATGGGAAAGTGTGATATGGATTAAAAAGTGAAAAGTGGAGAGCTCAAGCTTGTCACTTTCTCCTTTTGCTCCATTTGTATGCTCAGCAGAGTAGTTCTCCCCCACTTTCAAGTAGCTGAGAATATCTAATTTTAAATCCTTTAAAAATTGTAATTCTCCTAATTGAAACAATGAGCTCATAGCTGGACAATGATCTCCCACTGTCTCTTCTGCCACTTTAGTCTTAACAATATTTTCCTGTGGCTTCTTGAATGGCTCACAGGGACTGCTGTGTGGCTGTTGGCTTTCCAAGGCTCTGGAAGTGGCTGTGCCCTATGGCAAATTAAATGCTCGGGAGCTGCTCTGCTTTGAGCTCTGGATGTGGGGTGGGTCAACATTAAACCACGCTGGGGCTGTGGTGGTGTCACTTATTAGACTTAATAAGTTTATTTGTGTTGTGGTTTAAAGTGGATCACCTCAGGTAACATCAAGATCTGGTCAAAAAGCCACTTCACAACGTCTGCAGGTGAGGTTCTGGGTCTGTGTTGGCCCATTCTGCCCCAGCACTGGGTAAGGCTGTGCAGGGTGTTTCCCTGTGCTCTGCACACTGCCTGTGCAGGCTGTGCCTGTCCTCACACCTGTGCAGGCTGTGCCTGCCCTCACACCTGTGCAGGCTGTGCTTCACCTCACACCTGTGCAGGCTGTGCTTCACCTCACACCCGTGCAGGCTGTGCTTGACACCTGTGCAGGCTGTTTGTCCTCACACCCGTGCAGGCTGTGCCTGACCTCACACCTGTGCAGGCTGTGCCTGCCCTCACACCTGTGCAGGCTGTGCCTGCCCTCACACCTGTGCAGGCTGTGCCTGCCCTCACACCTGTGCAGGCTGTGCCTGCCCTCACACCTGTGCAGGCTGTGCCTGACCTCACACCTGTGCAGGCTGTTTGACCTCACACCTGTGCAGGCTGTGCTTCACCTCACACCTGTGCAGGCTGTGCTTGTCCTCACACCTGTGCAGGCTGTGCTTGTCCTCACACCTGTGCAGGCTGTGCTTCACCTCACACCTGTGCAGGCTGTGCTTCACCTCACACCCGTGCAGGCTGTGCTTGACACCTGTGCAGGCTGTTTGTCCTCACACCTGTGCAGGCTGTGCCTGTCCTCACACCTGTGCAGGCTGTTTGCCCTCACACCTGTGCAGGCTGTGCTTGTCCTCACACCTGTGCAGGCTGTTTGACCTCACACCTGTGCAGGCTGTGCCTGCCCTCACACCCGTGCAGGCTGTGCCTGTCCTCACACCTGTGCAGGCTGTGCCTGCCCTCACACCCGTGCAGGCTGTGCCTGTCCTCACACCCGTGCAGGCTGTGCCTGTCCTCACACCCGTGCAGGCTGTGCCTGTCCTCACACCTGTGCAGGCTGTGCCTGACCTCACACCTGTGCAGGCTGTGCCTGCCCTCACACCTGTGCAGGCTGTGCCTGACCTCACACCTGTGCAGGCTGTGCCTGCCCTCACACCTGTGCAGGCTGTGCCTGCCCTCACACCTGTGCAGGCTGTGCCTGCCCTCACACCTGTGCAGGCTGTGCCTGCCCTCACACCTGTGCAGGCTGTGCCTGCCCTCACACCTGTGCAGGCTGTGCCTGCCCTCACACCTGTGCAGGCTGTGCCTGCCCTCACACCTGTGCAGGCTGTGCCTGCCCTCACACCTGTGCAGGCTGTGCCTGCCCTCACACCTGTGCAGGCTGTGCCTGACCTCACACCTGTGCAGGCTGTTTGACCTCACACCTGTGCAGGCTGTGCTTCACCTCACACCTGTGCAGGCTGTGCTTGTCCTCACACCTGTGCAGGCTGTGCTTGTCCTCACACCTGTGCAGGCTGTGCCTGACCTCACACCTGTGCAGGCTGTTTGACCTCACACCTGTGCAGGCTGTTTGACCTCACACCTGTGCAGGCTGTGCCTGACCTCACACCTGTGCAGGCTGTGCTTCACCTCACACCTGTGCAGGCTGTGCTTCACCTCACACCTGTGCAGGCTGTTTGACCTCACACCTGTGCAGGCTGTGCTTCACCTCACACCTGTGCAGGCTGTGCTTGCCCTCACACCTGTGCAGGCTGTGCTTCACCTCACACCTGTGCAGGCTGTGCTTGCCCTCACACCTGTGCAGGCTGTGCTTGACTCACACCTGTGCAGGCTGTGCTTGCCCTCACACCTGTGCAGGCTGTGCCTGTCCTCACACCTGTGCAGGCTGTGCTTGTCCTCACACCTGTGCAGGCTGTTTGACCTCACACCTGTGCAGGCTGTGCCTGACCTCACACCTGTGCAGGCTGTGCCTGACCTCACACCTGTGCAGGCTGTTTGACCTCACACCTGTGCAGAGAAGATCCTGAACTGTCACACAGAGCAGTGTGACTCGGGGTTTTTAATGGGTGTTTTCAAGTGCAGTGCTGGAGATGCCTGGAGCCTGCAGGGGCACATGAAGGAGTTCAGTGTGGCAGGTGCCACATTTGCTGGCCTCCCTCCTGGAGCAGGAGGGACCTGGCAGTGTGAGGGCATGAGCAGGGGCAGCACTGCTGGACTGGAATGCCCACCTGTGCCATGCCCAGTAAAGGTGCTGGCTGGGGCCTGGGGTACCCCCTCGCTGATTGAATGGAAAGGGGTAATTTTATATTAATTATATCACTGGGGGGATCTCCAGAGCATTTTGAGCTTTATCTTGTTGTGGTAGCTCTGAACTATGGACGTGTTGGTAGTGGCACAGCTCCAGCTCCCCTGGGCCCAGAGGCTCAGACAAACCTGTTTGGATCAGTGAATTCCACTCCAATTGCAGGAAACCAGGGTCCAGTCTGACACACCAAAGAAGTTTATAGATGTCTGTTTGTGAGAGCATTTATTTACCTGTGGAATGCCTTTTGGTGCCATTGCAGTGCCAGGTGTGGAGCAGGGCCTTGCCTGGCCCTGGGCTGTCAGCTCTGACCTGCCCAGCTGTGGGTGTGCCCTGGCAGGAGGTGCCAGCCCTGCCCTGCCCTGGCACCAGGTGTGGGTGCTCTGGGAGGAGATGCCAGCTTTGACCCTGCCCTGGCTCCAGGTGTGGGTGTGCCCTGGCAGGAGATGCCAGCTTTGACCCTGCCCTGGCTCCAGCTGTGGGTGTGCCCTGGCAGGAGGTGCCAGCCCTGCCCAGCCCTGGCACCTGGCTCCAGGTGTGGGTGCTCTGGGAGGAGATGCCAGCTTTGACCCTGCCCTGGCTCCAGGTGTGGGTGTGCCCTGGCAGGAGGTGCCAGCCCTGCCCAGCCGTGCTGGCACGTCCCTGGTGGGCTGGGCCCCCCTGAGCAGGAGCTGTGTGTCTCTGGCAGGGGCAGGGTACAGCCAGAAGGGGCTGCTGGGGCAGAGGTTTCCTGCCTGGTTCCTGGGGCTGCTCTCGTGCTCTGTTGGGTCTGGGCTGGGTTTCAGACTCCCCTGTGCTGGTTTGTGTGGGAGCTGTGGGTGGGATGGAATGTCCTTTCCATCACTGCCTGCAGAGATTCTGCAGGGATGAAGGCTGCACACTCCTCCCCAGCACGGTGTTCCTCCCAAGGCCTCCTGCAGCCTGTCCAGCTGCTGTGCTGGCTCAGGAATTCCGAGGTTTTCGTGCATATCAAAGTGCAGCTGCCCCGTCCCTCGCCCTGCAGCCTGCTCTGGTCTCCTGCCTCCCTGTGGCGTTGGCACAACCAGCCCTCCGTGCAGATTCCATCCTTGGGGCTCGGGGAAGGGGCAGGTGCCAGCCTGGGGGCTCTGTGCTCCTCCCCTGGCAGTTCCAGGGCTGGGGGGTCCCCGGGACACCGGGGCCAGCCGGGACCCTGCAGGCTCCGGGGTTTGGGATGCCCTGGGCTCAGCCCAGCGAGATCTGCCTTTATTTATCCTGCCAGGGATGTGGGATGGAGAGCACTTGGAAGCAACTTGACAGCCACTAAAATAAATGTTCTTTTCTGTTTATTCCTTGGCTTGCATCTGGAAATTAAATGTGCTGCATTAGGAATCTCAAACTTTGACTGTCTTCCTGAGTCTTTAATTGAAGACAGGTCAAGCCCAAAGCATGACTGACTTCTGTTGCTGCACGAGGACAAATCAGTGATTTTGGAGAGGCTGTGGGCACGAGGCATTGCTGCTGTAGGTACAACACATCCCTGCTGTACAAAAACCCCTTTACTTTGATCAGGACATGGCAATGGCTGGTTTGGAATGGTTGAACCTCACAACAGGAAATAGAATAAGAAAGACTTTAATGCTGCTCTTGGTAAAGCTACAGCAAGTTGTGAATGCAGCCTGAGAGCTTTCTGTTTAAAGCTGGTATGTCTCTGCTAAAAACTGGTCAATTTTCCACAATAGTCAGCTAAATGCTGCATTTTTTTACATTAAGAAATTTGTTGAATCAAGCTGAAAGGAATGTGTCCTTAATTCCTTCAGCAGTTCTTGAGCCACACGTTCAGCAGCTCTGCTCAGAAGCCCCAGCAATGTTGTTCCTATTCCTACAACATTTGCTGAATTTCCTGTTTTCCAGCATGTTCTGAGTTGAACAGAAAGGGACTGTTTCCTCAGTGGTGTCTCAGGGCTGAGGCAGTTGTCAGTGTGAGTGCAGGAATGATCTCCCAGGGCAGCTGAGCCCTGGGAGGTGCTGGAGCTGTGGCTGAGCCCCAGCCCCATGGCCAGGAGCTGCTCTGGGTCCGAGTCCAGAGGTTTGTCCTGCTGAATTGTCCCTGCCAGCGGGGACTCGGGCAATTAAACAGCTTCTAAACCTCTGCCAGCCTGTTAATAAAGCCTTGTTTATGTGCAAAGCACTTGGACAACAACTCCAAACACTGGATTTATGTGCAGTAAATGCTGGACAATCTCAGAAGCCTTTCTGTGTTTGCAAGCACGATGCACATTTTTGTGTGTCCCACAGCTCAGACCAGGCCCTGGTGCCCTGCTGGAGATGGGGGTGGCTCTGAGCTGCCCCCTGCCCCTGCTGTGTCCCCTGTGCCTGGCACTGCCCGAGGAGCAGCGCTGGCAGGGCTGGGGGCAGCAGCCTCAAAGCCCCCCCGACCCTTCCCCTGCTCCACAGGGGCTGTGCCCAGGGCAGCAGGGGGGGCTGTGCCCAGGGCAGCAGGCAGGGCTGTGCCCAGGGCAGCAGGGAGGGCTGTGCCCGGGGCAGCAGGGAGGGCTGTGCCCAGGGCAGCAGGGGGGGCTGTGCCCAGGGCAGCAGGGAGGGCTGTGCCCAGGGCAGCAGGCAGGGCTGTGCCCGGGGCAGCAGGGAGAGCTGTGCCCGGGGCAGCAGGGAGGGCTGTGCCCAGGGCAGCAGGGGGGGCTGTGCCCAGGGCAGCAGGGAGGGCTGTGCCCAGGGCAGCAGGGGGGGCTGTGCCCAGGGCAGCAGGGAGGGCTGTGCCCAGGGCAGCAGGCAGGGCTGTGCCCGGGGCAGCAGGCAGGGCTGTGCCCAGGGCAGCAGGCAGGGCTGTGCCCGGGGCAGCAGGGAGGGCTGTGCCCAGGGCAGCAGGGGGGGCTGTGCCCAGGGCAGCAGGGAGGGCTGTGCCCGGGGCAGCAGGCAGGGCTGTGCCCGGGGCAGCAGGGAGAGCTGTGCCCGGGGCAGCAGGCAGGGCTGTGCCCAGGGCAGCAGGCAGGGCTGTGCCCAGGGCAGCAGGCAGGGCTGTGCCCGGGGCAGCAGGGAGGGCTGTGCCCAGGGCAGCAGGGAGGGCTGTGCCCAGGGCAGCAGGGAGGGCTGTGCCCGGGGCAGCAGGGAGGGCTGTGCCCAGGGCAGCAGGGAGGGCTGTGCCAGGCGGTGCCACAGGTGGGAGAGCCCAGAGCTTACCTGGGTGAAGTTACTGGTTTTCCAGCATTTGAATGAAATGTAGTCTTTGCTTTTCTAGAAAAGGACTTTCAGAATTCCTTTTCAGTATAAGAATGAAAAAGGACAGCTTGGCCTCTTTCCCTTTCTGAAAGACTCAGCTCATTTCTGAGTCCTTCCTGGAAAAACATTTTCTGATGTTGAAATTAGCCAAGAGCAGAGCTGCTGCCTGGGAGTAGTTAGCTGGAGATTCACATGCTCTTGGCTCTGGTTTGCTTTATCTCCTTGTGTTTAGCAGAAAGCTTTGGCTTTGTTCTGGTTTTGCTGACAATGTGAGGTCCAAAGTGACTGCCCCAGAGGGTGTTACAGTCCTGAGAGTTAACATCGTCTGTGTTGGGCAAAACTGGGAGCCTCTGTGCCCCACTGGTCACGGGATGGCACAGTGTGAGTGAAAACTGGCTTTTGTTCCAGTTTGCTCCTTGTGTCAGTGCCACAGCAGCACCAAGCGTCTGGGAGGCTCCCTCTGGGAGCTGCAATTCCTGCAGGGGGAGCAGGGGCAGAAGGGATGGAGCAGGGGCAGGGGGGATGGAGCAGGGGCAGGGTGGGAGCAGGGCAGGGGCAGGGTGGTGAGCAGGGGCAGGGTGGGAGCAGGGCAGGGGCAGGGTGGGAGCAGGGGCAGGGTGAGGGGAGCAGGGGCAGGGGGAGCAGGGCCAGGGTGGGGAGCTGCTGCAGACCCCAGCCCTCGGGAGGGCTCGTGCTGCTGGCTCAGGCAGCCCTGGGGTGCCAGGCTCCCTCCTGGCACGCCGTGCTCGTGGGCTGGGTGTTGGCACATCCCAGCAGTGCCTTACAGGAGCACCCCCGGGCCCTGGGGCTGCTTCCCAGGCACTGGGACAGCGCCTCGGGGGGGCTGGGAGGAGCACTGGGATGCTGGAGGGCCCGGCTGTGCCCAGGCTGTGCCAGGCTGTGCCCAGGCAGGCTCCAAAGGGCTGCTCTGGCCCAGGAGCTGCACTCTGCTCCCTCCATCCACCTCTGGTCTCAGAAGAATAAGAACCATCTGGCAGAGAGGCCACGTAGCTGAAATCCTCGAGCTGCTTGTGGGAGCTGTGTACAAACACGGGGCTGGGTTTCCTGTGCTGCTGAACCTCTGACACTTTCCCTGTGCTGAGCCTCTGCTCTGGCATTCTCCTGGGCACGGTCTCCTGCTGGCTTTCCCCCCTCCCTGGTAATGCTGGCTCAAGCACAAACCAAGCCCAGGGTGCCACAGGGCCCCCTCTGTCCTGCTGCCAAGCTCTCCCTCGTGGCTCCCTGCAGGAAACTCCTGGTTGGGTGTGCACGAGCTGGGTTCCATCCCTGGGCCGTGGCAAGCAGGGCTGAGGGGCCAAATTCTGATCCAGTGGTGACCTGGGTAAACTCCCCCTGATTTCCAAAGACTGAATTGGCCGTACAGGGCTGGGTTTGCAGATCCAAGTGCCTCTGACAAGCACATTTGGCTCCCTTTCTGCCAGCACTCCATTATTGTTTCCCCAGCTCAGATGTTTCTGTGAGTGCTTGCTGGCTCGAGAGGCTGAATGTGTCTGGTCATATTTGAGGGGATAAATGAAACTAAACATATCTGGCCAATGCCAGCAGCCCTGCTCAGCTGGAGGAGCCCTGCAGGGCCCTGGCACCCCCGTCTCAGCTCTGCTCCTCTGGTTTTCCTGGCTGGGAGGGTGCAGGTTTCCTGTAGGAGCTCCCACAGAGCTGCACAAGGGCCAAACCCCCCTGGCCTGGTGTCCCAGGGGACCTGAAATGCCAACCAGGGAATGGCACTGACACTATGGTGGGCAGAAATGCTCAGAGACAAACCCCTGGTGTCTCATGGAGAAATGATTTTCTGAAGCATGAGAAGTCCTGGTATGAGTGGCACATGTCTGTAACAAGCAGTGCAAGCAAACCTGGGGCCAGAACCTTTCCTGCAGAGCAGCACTGAGCCAGTGTGATTTGTTCATCCTGATTCTGAGATAAGCAGCTGTTGTGGTTGAAGCCCCAGCCAGAGCCAGCACAGCAGTGTGTGTGTGACAGTTTTTACCATTTCATTCCATGAATTAAGAAGACAATACAATTTATCTGTACGGCCATGGGAGGAGCAGTCACCTCAGCGAGGTGTGCCCTCAGCAGCAGAGTGCAGCAGGGACACAGGTGGGGGAACAGGAAACTGAGCACAAACACTTCCCCAGAGCAGGGCGAGCAGGGCAGCCTGAGTGTGCAGAGCTCTGAGGCTGTGAGAGCCCCAGCAGCCCCTGGGACGGGCACGGGGAGGGCTCTGCACCCCCAGGTTCCCCTGCAGCCCTGTGTGCTCTGCACCCCCAGGTTCCCCTGCAGCCCTGTGTGCTCTGCACCCCCAGGTTCCCCTGCAGCCCTGTGTGCTCAGCACCTGGGGCTGCACCGGGACAGAGAGCTCTGCTCTGCTCTGCTCTGCCTTCAGTATCGCCTTCCTCTCCTTGGCTGGGCACGAGGAGACATGCTCTGTCCTTCTGGATGGACACGCTGTTCCTGGCTATTTTATTCACCAGTATTATGAGCTGTAATGTTGTGTTAAAACCAAAGCACTGCATGGAAACAGCAGGGAGTCAAGGAATGCTGGATGTAACAACTTCCACAGTTGTTAAACCACTGCACTGAGCAGTTTGACTCATTGGTGCTTCCTCCTCTCTGCCTCCTTGGATATCAAAGGCTGTCCTGGTGTTTCTTTGTAGTTTCCTGGGTGTTTTTAGCTGCAGTTCCTTCCTGTGGTCACTGCCACATTTGCAGCATTCTGGGAGTGCCAGTGGGCATCAGGTGCCCTTTGCATGGGCATCTCCTGGGGCTCTGTCCACTCCCACTGCCCTCTCCTTGTGCTCTGGAGGAAAGCCCAGAATATCAGAGGAAAGCCCAGAACATCAGGAAGATTTCCTTCCTGAGCTGCTGGGAGTGGATGGAAGGAGGGAGCCTTTTCCACCTGCAACAGCAGATTGTGTTTCAATTGCTCATCCGTGTCATTAGGAGGCTGTTATACATTTCCAGGTGTAGTTTTGGAAATAATTTTATTTCAAGACCAAGAGAAGCCAGAGAGCCTGGATAACTGGATGACCTGTCTGACTCATGGGCTCCTTCCCAGAGACAGAGATTTCCCTGGCCCTGACAGCTGGGAGGGATCCAGCTGCTGTTCCTGACTCCTGAGGCTCTGCCAGAGAGCAGAGCTGACCTTGCTCAGGTGTGGGGGAGGCTCAGGCAGCCGGGGCTGGCTCTGTGGGACCGGCTGGGACCGTGGAGCTGGGACCACTGAGCTGGGACCGTGGAGCTGGGACCGTGGAGCTGGGACCGTGGAGCTGGGACCTTTGAGCTGGGGCCACGGAGCTGGGGCCACGGAGCTGGGACCGTGGAGCTGGGGCCGTGGAGCTGGGACCACGGAGCTGGGACCACGGAGCTGGGACCGTGGAGCTGGGACCGTGGAGCTGGGACCTTTGAGCTGGGGCCACGGAGCTGGGACCACGGAGCTGGGACCACGGAGCTGGGACCGTGGAGCTGGGACCGTGGAGCTGGGGCCACGGAGCTGGGGCCACGGAGCTGGGACCACGGAGCTGGGACCGTGGAGCTGGGGCCACGGAGCTGGGGCCACTGAGCTGGGGCCGTGGAGCTGGGGCCGTGGAGCTGGGGCCATTGTCCCTCTGTGCTGCAGCCAGGCTGGGTCCCTCCCGGGCACTGGGGCTGCCCTGCCTGGGAATTCTGGAATTCTGCCCCTTTTCCCTGAGGCTGGTCAGCCTGGCTAACTCTGGAATTCTGCCCCTTTTCCCCAGGCTGCTCCCGGGGTGTCAGCCTGGGAACACCTCGGGATGAGCTGGCTCTGGCAGCTAAAGCCAGAATTTGTTTCTAGCCAGAAAGAATGCAGCCCATGGAAAAACCATAAAAGTTTCTGGTTGTGGCAGGATTACAGCAGGGCTGACAGTGAAAGTTCCTGCTTGGATTACAGTGGGAATAAATTTCTCAGGAACTCAGAGTTTCCACTCAAATTCAGACATTGATAATTTTATATTTGCCTCTTTGTGGCTTGAAGTCAACCTCCTCCCGAAGCTGATTTTTCTGTTTTGTAGAAGCTAAATCTTCTGTAATGCATTTTATGATTTTGAAAATCCTTTTGCTGTAAGATTGTCCTGCTGCCTGGGTGGGTGTGCAGCTCCTGCAGATCCTGCAGCAGTTTGGGGATATCTGCACTCAGGTAAATGCCACAGGAAGGGTGCCCAGGCTGTCACGGGCTGGGGCCAGAAACACTGATTGCTGATGGCTGGGATTGTTTGAAAAGCAGGGCTGTGGGTGTTCAGTCTGACACCGTTCACAGCCTGAGGCTGTTTCTATGAATTTTGGTCAACCCTTTTGGCCAGTCCTCGGTAAAATCCCAGCAGAAATCTCAATCCTGTTAATATTCTAATTGTTTTCCTTGTTTTCCTCGGCTCTGTTGGCTATTGGCAAAGGCTGTGATTCTCTTGCAGCATTTTAAAGGTTTTACACATGAGAAAATGATGGGATGCACTTTCCAAAGTGCTTTTGTAAGTGATGGGGCCACAGAGGGAGGCTTGCCCAGGAGCCTGCAGGCACCAGCAGCCAGGTTTGCCTCTGTCCCCCGGACTGTGCAAAGCCATGAGCCAATTTCCATCCCTGCTTCACCTTCCCACAGGCAAAACAGGGCCTTGGAGCTGATTTAATACTTGGAGAAGTGGTTTGAGAGCTATTTGCTTAGCTTGCACTATTATTATTAAAGACAGAAATGGGTTTTTTAAGGTTTTAGTGAGTTATAATTGTAGATGGTTTTCACTTCAAATCACCCAGTGGGAGCCCTGGGCCTTGCTCTGCAAATGGGGAAACCTGAGCAGCAGCAGTGATGGGCCTCAGGGACGTGGATCCCTCACTGCAGACCCACTGCAGCTGTTTCAGAGCCACAGAACCTCTGAGGCTGGGAAAGAGCCCCAAGACCATCCAGTGCAGCCTTTGAGCAATGCCCACCTGGTCACCAGCCCGAGCCCCGAGTGCCACATCCACCCAGCGCTTCCTTGGCACCTCCCTGGGCAGCCCCTGCCAATGCTCACACCCATCCCGTGCCCAGATCCTCCCTGGGTCCAGCTGAGCCTCTCAGCACAGCCTGAGGCCGTGTCCCCTGTCCTGTCCCCTGTTGCTGACCCCCCTGGCCACAGCCTCTGGCAGAAATATCAGCTGCAGCCTGAGAACCTCGGGCCTTCTGCTGGAGTCTGAGCAGGCCCTGCAGCAGCACTGCAGCCCACTGGGCACTGCAGGTGCTTTAAACTCAATAAAAGCCTCTGTAATGAGCCTTCCGTTAACAAATGCCAACAATCAGTTGTTGCAAATTCATGGCCTTGGTGCTCATTAGAAGTATTTGACATTGCAACACTTCCCAGAGCTGCTGTCAGGCCAAGCCCTGTGTTTCCATCCTAGGAACTCCCTGAGAGGGGAGAGCAAGCCCTGCATGAGCTCAGGTGCTGCTCACCTGCTCCTGGTGAGGAAGGAGAGGGTTATGGACAGGACTCTGCTCCCACAGAGGGGTTTCCCCTCACAGTGCACCCACTGCAGGCATGGATTCTCTGCTTTGGTTTTAAACAGTTTCAATTTTAGCATCGACCAAATGCCTTCTGCAGTGTTTTCTCCCAGTTTTGTACAACTTGGGTGGATTGAAAGATGGAGGGGCTGTACTTGGCTCCTCAAGTGGTGGTGCTGCTCACTCAGTGCTCCAGGCTGGTGACAAGGGGGTGCTGGCTTGGCTCCTCACTCCTGGGCCTTGCACAGTGAGATTGTTCCAGGGGGTTTCTGCTGGCTCAGCTCTGAGCAGCCAGGGGTGACCCAAACGCTCTGCAGGGGGATTTGAGAACCCATTGGTGGTACCTGGTGTGACCATGGGTGCCCAGCTCCTCTGAGGAGTGTTCAGCCCCCCCATGTCCCCTGGTGTCCCCTGCATGCCCATCCTGTGCTGAGTGCCCCCTGGCTGGTTGGAGCTCCAGCCTTCTCTGCCATTGCAGCTCAGCCCAAACTCTCTGTCCTGATCTCCCTGAGATTCCCTGTGCTCCTCAGCTCCAGCCTGGCCACAGAGGCTGGAGAACACTGGTTCAGGGTGTCTGGGTCTGGCTGAGGATGGGTGTGAGAAACAGGAGCAGGGGGAGAAAATGTGTCCCCAAATGAGAATACTGGGAGTTTGAGTTTTCAGTTTTGTGTCTGATTTTAGCCAAATGACTGATTTTGTTACACATTGAGTGAATGAAAACTAGAATGTGAGTGTGAGGCTGCCTTTAAAAATGCATTTACTGACAGCTAACCTTTCAGTCTGATCCGTGTGGGAGCAAGATGAAACCTGCAGGTTTCCAGTTCTGACTGCTCTGCACGTGTGAGATGCACTGGACACGTGGCTGCTGCTCCATCCTGGTGCTTCTGAGTGCAATTCTCACTGCAGGGCAGCGAGCAGGGGCAGCCCCAGGGCAGGGAGCTGCTGCTGAGCCAGCCCCACGGGCAGGGAAACAGCCCCAGAGCGTTTCCATCCCTGCACACGGGCAATGCCTGCCTGGGGCTGCCCCAATGGGCTTTGTGCTGCACACGTGGCACGGGGCAATGCTCCTCCAGGGCACTGGGACCTCCAAAGGTCACTGAGGTGATGTTGGACCCATCTGAGCAGTGGAACCCACCCTGCCGAGCCCCCAGCTCTCAGTTCAAGTCCACCTGCCTGGCCCTGCTGCAGGGAGGGCCCCAGGGCTGGCACCTGGTGGCACAAGGGTTTAGCTTGACCTTTCTCTCACAAATGCACAGCCAAGTGTCTGTGGCACTTTGGCCAAACCTCCTCTTGCATAAACAAACATCCCTGGGGTCTTTTGTGTTGGTGTTTCCAGCAGCTGGTGAGAATTACCCCTGCTTGTTTCCTTTCCCTCTCCTGTTCACAAAAGGAACAAATTAAGAAAGTCAAGATTTTTCTGCTGACAAAATGAAAGGAAAAGCTTTGTAGAAATGAGGTCTGGGCAGAAATTGTCTTTGTTTTGTGCAGCAGGACCTGCTTATGCAAGGGAGAGCCTTTGGCAGGGCCCTGCAGGGAGGTGGGCTTGGGGCAGCTTTGGGAGAAACAAACTGCACAAGAGAGATCTGTGGAGGGGGAAACATGGAATGCACCTGGGGGGCACTCTGTGCCCCAGGAGCCCACAATTTCCCCAGGACACTGAACTCATTCAGCACAAGCCATGTGATTATCTCTCCTAGTCAGCAGAAGTCCCAGTAGTGCTGCATATTTGGTTTATTGTATGTTAGATCCAGTGTAAATGGGTGCCTTCTGCCAGTCCTGTGGCTTTATCTGCTCAGCAGCAACATCAGAGTGTCCCCAGCACATGGGAATCCCCATCCCTGCTTTCCTTTTTCCCTGATTTCGGAGGGAGCAGTGTGAGCAGGGCCAGCCCAGCAGGGCAGGAGCGGAGCTGGGCAGTGCCCAGTGCCCCTGGCAGCACAGGCTGTGTCTGAGCAGTACACATGCAACCATGCCATCCATCCCATCCCCATCCCCATCCCCATCCCATCCCCATCCCATCCCCATCCCACCCCATCCCATCCCCATCCCATCCCCATCCCATCCCCATCCCCATCCCCATCCCCATCCCATCCCCATCCCATCCCCATCCCCATCCCCATCCCCATCCCATCCCCATCCCATCCCCATCCCATCCCCATCCCATCCCCATCCCATCCCACCCCATCCCATCCCACCCCATCCCATGGATCCCACCCCACCCCATCCCGGGGGGGTCCCTCAGCCTGGCCAGCCCTCTGGCCCTGGGGCTGTGAGCAGCTGCCCTCCCCCAGCCTGCAGCCTTTGCTCCCAGCACAAACCTGCAGAGGCTCCCTGAGCCCGGGACAGGGGGGCTGCCCTGGAGCTGGGGGGCAGAGCTGCACCCTGAGCAGGTGCAACTCTGCATAACCTTCTATAACCTTCTATACACCCTTCAGAAACATCCCCAGTGTTCATTTGGTGAGGTAAACAGCAAAAGTAACCAAATCCTGGCCTTTGTTGTGCTTTTCTCTCATTTGCTATTGCAGTTCCATTTCAGAGCTTAGTGCCCCAGTGGCATGGCAGCTCAGCTGGAGAAGCTGTGACCCTCTGGTTTGGATAATGTCCCTCCTGTTCCTCATCCCTGGCATGCCTGGTGGCCCTGCAGTTCCAAAGTGTCACTAATTTCAGAATTCAGCCTCCAACATGTGCTCCTGCTGGTGCACATCTGTGCACTCACAAAGCCTGAGACATGTTTGAGCAAACAGATCCAAGCCCCCTCTTGCTGCAAATGTTTCCCAAATGGTCTCTTTCCTGTTCATGGTCTTTCAGGTAGTCATTCCCCTTCCCAAGTGACTGCCTTGGGCTTCAATTTTACCAACTATTTTTAAAAATTTACTGCTTTAACTGTGTGTCAGATTCCTGCTGACTGTCCCTCTGGTTCCTCTCTGCTTTCTCAGGATGGCAAATCCAACTCCAGCGAGCTGCTGCTGGATCCAGAGCTCAGGAATTCTGCTTGTTTTTGTAAAAATGGGAAACTGTATGAGAACTAGAACTAGATGGACATTGAGAAGCTGGCAGTGGGAGGTGTGAGCCAGACAAAATCCTTGTTATATGTTCAAGTTCCTTAAATTGCTTTGAACCACAACCTTTAACGTGAAGAGAAGCTCAGTGAGGTGTTTGGGAGTGTGGGGATCCTGGTTCTGTGTGTGCTCCCTGGGCTGCTGTGCTGGTGCAGAGCTGGTTCTGCACTCCCAGGGAGCAGCTCTGAGTTGCTGCTTCACCTGCAACACAAAGAGTGAAAAGCAAAAGTGCTGCTGCCTTCCTGACAAACAGTAAAAAGCTGCATGTTTAAAAGCAAGATTTCAGTCTAAAAGCATCAAAGCAAACCACTGACTTACTTGAGAACCCCTGTTGTCTTATCCTGATAATAATGTTCTTTTTAGAGTTGGAAGATGTTTTATTGGCCTCTTTAATGGCTTCATGAACACAGTGTGTTTCTGGAGCTGCTGCTTTGTCTTGTGTTCAGGAATACTGCATGTGCCATACTTCTGCTTACTGAAGTTTCAGAGAATTGCTTTTTTCAGTTCAGGGTATGAATGTATTGTCAAATAAGACATTTGTTTCCATTTACACAACTTGCAATTTGGTAATAAGCAACAGATGGAAAAGCAGTGTCCAAATTCTCTTGTATAAAATTTCTGTGGATGCCATCCCTCCATTTCACAGGAACAGCCCAGCTTTCAGTCCTGTGAGTAGCATTAAAAGTACAGATACCAATAGTGAAGAAAGAAAGCAGAAATAACTGGAGCTTAGTGAAGTGGCATGAAATCTAGCACTGGCTTCTGAATATCACCCCAAAAGCTGTCTGGGGTTGAATACCCCACACTCAAGGGTGTTTTCAGCCCTGCGCTGCTCTGACTGTACTGACCAGACAGTGGGTGTCCATCAGAGGCATAAAAGGGCAGAGCAAGTCATTTTTGCTTTTTACTACAAGGTTGCACCTTGATTGTCTGCAGGCAGATGGGGCAGCGCCCAGCGGCTCCGGTGCTGTGTGTGCTCCTTCCCCTCCTGGAGCCCCCCGGCTCTGTCCCAGCCCCGCCGGGGAAGGAGCGCCCGGGCCGGCGCTGCTGCTGCGCCGGGGGAAGGCTCGGGGGAAGGCTCGGGGGAAGGCCTGGGGGAAGGCCGGCGGTCTGCGGGGCTGCGCTGCCGCCCGGCGGCCTCTCCCTTCCCTTCCTAAAGCTTCCTTCGCATGGCAGCGCAGCGCTGCGGCGGGCAGCTCCAGGGCTCACACCTGCAGCCTTGCTGCGTCCCCTTCACCTGTGCGGGCACACCTGTGTGAGCCCGGGCAGTGTGGGCACACCTGTGCGGGCACACCTGTGCCCCTCCTGCCGAAGGTCCTGCCGCGGTCCCGGGGCTCTGGTGTCGTTTCCCCGCACCCTTTCACACCCCTGTGTCCGTGCCTCCCCCCCAGCCCTGCAGGGCCATTGGCCACCGGGGCTGGCTGTCGCCAGCTGTCACCTCTGTCCCCAGCAGGAGTGGGGGGCTGGCTGTCCCCAGCTGTCACCTCTGTCCCCAGCAGGAGTGAGGCTGTGCTGTCCCATCACCCAGGGGGTACCCGGGGCCCTGCCAGCCCTCGGTGCCACTCCGGGCAGCTGTCACTCCTCACCCCAGAGGAGATGTGACCCTCCTCAGGGCGGGTGTACCCCAGCACTGCTGTCACCACGGGTCACAGGGGTCTGTGAGGCAGCCGGGGGTGCCAGCACTGCCAGGGGCACGGCAGTGACGTGCCTGCCCACGAGGCAGTGCTGGCAGCTGCAGCCCAGGGCAGGCTCAGGTTGCACTTTGGAAACGATGGCCACAGGCTGCTCGTGGCTGCGGTGGCGTCCCCAGCCTGGAGAGCCCGTGTGGATGTGGCACTTGGGGACATGGGCTGGTGGTGGCCCGGGCAGTGCTGGGGGCATGGCTGCACTCGATGGTCTCGGAGGGGTTTTGCAGCCTGACTCTGTGGCTGGCAGACAGAGCCAGGGCCTGTAATGCTGGGAGGGTGCAGCCGTGGGGTGGGAGGGGGTGAGGAGGGACTGCTTTACAAACAGAGGTAAGGCTGTAGGCCTGGATTGCTGTTACAAACAAGGTGTAAGGTTCTAAACTTACACATATCTCCTTTCCAAACCACAGTTTGAAAGCTCAGCCTGATGTTGCAACACTTATTTTTTGCTGGGCTGACTTACTGGGGGGGCAGGTCAGTACCGGAGTCCCTGCTGCTCTGCACAGCTGAGCACACCCAGGCAATCCTGGCTCTGATTCTCCGTGCTCTGGAGCACAGGGCTGCAGGGAATGCTGGCTCTGAGCAGGGGCACACGCTGCCTGCTGCTCTTCCCATTGCAGTTTTTGCCCTGGCTTTACCCTGCTTAACCTGGCACTCATTTTTTTCTGAACTATCAGCAGCCTGGGCTGCATGGGAATGCAGAGGGTGGGAAGCAGGGCATGGCTCTGGGTACACTGTGTGCAGGAAAAGCAGCAATGTGACATTTCATCTTTATATAACCACAGAATGGTTTGGGTTGGGGGAGTGGCTTCCCACATGCCATGGGCAGGGACAGCCTCCACTAGACCAGGTGCTCCAAGCTCCGTCCGACCTTAATGAATGTAATAAATAAGGAGGGAAAGGACTAAACCAAATGTTTGCTTGCTTTAGAAAGCTGTGAGTGGTGGGGAGCAGGTGGTGCACAGCAAGCCAGCAGTGCTGGTGCTGGTGTGGGCTCTGGAGAGCACTGGCAGGGCTGGTGCTGGGGTGAGGTGTGAAAGTGATCACTGCGTGGGATGGATCTGGATTTTAACATCCACGTGTTGTATTTGGCAACCCATCCCCTGTCTGACAGAGGTCTTGTGCTGTCCCAGCTGGTCCTTTTGACTGAAAGGGCTCTGACAAAATTGGCATAGGGGCATTTCCATATTGCAGCTGATGCTGTACGGTTCCTTTGGGTAAATCAGTTTATGATTTCCTCTATCTGGGAGTGCTGTGGGTTCAGGGAGGTTGCTGGGGTGGTTCACTGGAGGCCAGGGGAGTGGCTCTGGCATGAGATGAGACGTTGGTCTTTCAAGGTTAAGCACTGTGAGCTCCTGCCCTAAGCCAAGGGTGACCTCGGGGCAGGAGCAGCGCCCCAGCTGTCGCTGCACAGCCACTCTTCCACCTGGAGACCGGCCTGGGAGGAGAGTGGGCAACCTCCCTTAAGTGTAACAGAATGAAACAGCAGTTGGGTGGTTCCAATCTGGCCTCCTCTTCCTCCGTGCTGTTTGCCCGTGCCAGAGCTGTCCTGGGAGGGACAGGGCAGGACAGGGCTCTGTCCTGCATGCCCCATCATCAGCTGTGCCTTATCTCCCCATGCCACCTGGGATCTGCCTTCTTTACCAAAGTCTTACCTCTCAGCCCCTGACAAGAGACCTGAGCTGCGCAAAAGAGATGGGTTTGCTGCTCTGTGCCCAGCCCTGCCTGTACATGTGCCACTGCTGGGACCCAGGGCCAGGCCACCCTCACCTGTGCCAGAGTGGGCTCACCTGTCCCCTGCCCAGCACCTGGCACTGCAGGGCAGGTAGAGTGGTCATGGAGCCGTGTTCTCTCTTGGTTTTGTGGGAGTGAGGTCAGGAACATTGGGGTTTCACTGGCTGTTGTGCTGCAGAAGGACCGAGGAGAGAGAGCAGGGAAGGATTTTTAAAATACTTGAATAGTTTGGAGGTGGCAGAACTTAAATGTCTGAAAGTCTGACTAAGGGCCAGTCTTCATCTGTGTTTGGGCAGGTGCACATGGTTCAGCTCTCAGCCGTCTGTGCTGTTCCTGCTCTGCTCCTCCAAAGTGTGCTGCACCCGCAGGCTGCTCAGCCGGAGAGCTCGGGGAGGCTGCGCCGATTCGCTGCTGGTAGAACTTTAGCCAAAGAAATCGCCGACATTTTAATCTGAAAAGGTAAAACCGCTGCGTCGCAGGCTCTGCTCGAGCTCCTGCCTTGCAGAGCGGCCGCTCAGTGCCCCGGGACACCCGGCACGGCCGTCGGCACCTGCGTGTCACCGTGCGGCCACCGCCGCTCCCGTCCCGCTCCCTCCGCCGCCTGTGCGGGGCGGGCAGTGGGGCTCGGTTCGGGCTTCGGTGCGGGTTTCACTGCGGGGCTCGGTTCGGGCTTCGGTGCGGGGTTCGGTGCGGGGCTGGCAGTGGGGCTCGGTTCGGGCTTCGGTGCGGGGCTCGGTGCGGGGCGGGCAGTGGGGCTCGGTTCGGGCTTCGGTGCGGGGTTCGGTGCGGGGCTGGCAGTGGGACTCTGTTCGAGGTTCGGTGCGGGGTTCACTGCGGGGCTCAGTTCGGGGCTCGGTGCGGGGTTCACTGCGGGGCTCGGAGCAGGACCGGTCGGCTCGGCGGCTCCGGGCGGCTGCACGCCCTGCTGGTGAAATCTGCTGTTTTGGAAGCTGCACAGTGGAGTAACCTCTGCCCCGGGTGATACCACAAGAAATCACCTCCTGGCGGGGACCCAAGCAAAACACGGGATTAACTTTGCCCTGTGCTGGCTCGCCGGGAGGCGGTGAGACGGTGAGAGCGGCTCCGGCAGCGCCAGAGAGGATCCTGCGAGGATGGGGGCCCGGCTGCTGTGCCTGTGCCTCCTCACCGCGCTCCTCGGCTATTACATCTACAGCCCGCTGCCGCCGGAGCTGGCCCAGCCCGGCACCGTGATGCTCCTCTCGGCTGTCGTCAGGGCCCTGGGGCACCTGGTGAGCTGTGGGGCAGGGCAGGGGGCTCTGTGGGCTCGGGGACACGGCACGGGGGGTGTGTGGGGGTGTGTATGTGAGAGAGTGCGTGTATATGTGTGTGTGTATGTGTGTGCGTGTGGGTGTGTGTGTGTGTGTGCGTGTGCGTGTGTGTGTGTATGTGTGTGTATGTGTGCGTGTGTGTGCTGCGTGTGTCACACGGGGACGGTGCTCCACGGACCCGAGGGCAGAGTCGCTGAATGGAGCTCTGAACTGTGACTGTGATAGAAGGAAATGTAGGAGAGGTTTGGTGTTGCAGCCCTTGGCAAGGGGCGGTCAGAGCGAGGATCGGGCCGTGGGCTGAGGCTGCACCGGCAGGCACGGACCGGCTTCTCCCGCTGCCTGAACCATCCCCGGCTCCCGTGCCCAGCTCCCCCCAGCGCTGGCTGCCGGGGAGGGAACGCTACAGCAGCTCTCACATTCTATTGATTGCTGTGGTTTCATGGAAATCCACTGGCAAAAAGGCCTGAAAACCACACAGAACAACATCTCTGTGTGAGACAGCCCTTGCTGGCAGGGGGTGCTTTCCAGGGCTCTCCAGTCTGCAGGAGGAGGGAGGATGAGGAGGTTTTGGTGTGCCCGGGATTCCTGTTTTGATTTCGGGGGCTGAGTGGTGGAAGATGGGAGTGGTGAGAAGGGAGGCAGCCGTGGTCAGCAGTGCCGGTGTGCTGCCTTGCTGCTTCCCCTGTAAATCCCCTGTGGCAGGGCGGGCAGGGGCAGCCCATTGCCCAGGCACGCCCGGTGCCCGCCGGTCACGCTGTCCCTCAGCAGGGCCCTGCTGCCCGCAGGAGTGCTCTGATCCCTCTGGAAGGTGGGGCTGTGTCTGGGGCTGCTGTCCTGCCCGCCTGGGCACAGCGGGGCTGTGGGCAGGCGTTTTGTAACCGGGCTCTTATCTCCTGTGAATCCATAATCCCAAGGGATGGGCACAGCCCCAGCCTCCCTGGAGCTGCACTGGTGCAAGTTAGAGTTAGGTGGCCCTAAATTGTCCCAGGTATATCCTGAATGGCCGTGCAGTTACAGGGCAGTGACTCGAGCTCACCTGGGCAGGGCTGTGTTTCAGAGGGGACCCTGCTGCAGTCTCTCTGACTCCCTGGTGCTGGTTTGAACAAAGAGGACACAGTGCCACCCTCGAGCATTCCTGGGCAGTGGAATCCTCTCTGGGCTCCCAAAAGGGTGTGCCAGGAGCCCCACGGCATGGCACATCTCCATGCCCTGTTGTGGTGGCTCCTGGGGAGCCCCAGCCCTGCAGGGTGAGCTCAGGGACCCTCGGTGCCCCCTCTTTGCAGCAGGGAGGGTGGGACCTCTCCCTGGCCTGCTGATGTTTGTGTCCTGTGTCCATGTACTGCCAAGCTGGGGAACAGCCTCTGAGAGCAAACCTGCCACTTGCTGTGGTGTTTGAGCCCCAAATCCCTCAGGTTTTCAGGAAGTGCCCTTGGTCTGAAATGCCTGGAGAAGGTACAAAACACAGCAGGATGTTTTTGCTGTCGTTGTGTGACATCCCCCAGAGCTCCCCCCTCCTCAGCCCAGCTCTGTGGAGGCAGGACCCAGACTGGGGCCTGCTCATGGGCTGCTCTGTCGGGGTGATGGGAGCATCCCCCGAGGGTGCCCCATCCCAGGCACTGCCCCTCGGGAGCCCTGGGGCACTGCCCCTGCCCGGGCACAGCCAGGCTCCCTTCCCCCTGCACAGGGTTTGGGTCTGTCCTTGCTGCAGGGGCTGGGAAATGCTTCCCAAAGCACAAGGAAAGTGCTTGGCACAAGGAAAATGCTTTCCAAGGCACAAGGATCCCAGCCCCAAAGTGGCAGGCTTTCCTGTTGCTCCATAACACCCAATGATCTCACACTGGGACAATGAGGATTTTCAGAGGAGGGCACCATTTCCTTTTATTGATATGGCCTGGAAACCGCAGGCAGCAGCCCGGTGGTTTTCCACAATGTAAATTGTCCACTTGTGGAAAACAGCTCTGTGAGCTCTGGAAACCCTCAGTGCTGGGGCTCAGGGAATTCCTCCCACCACGGGACTTTCACAAGCTCGTTGGAGTCACAGCAGGACTCACTTTGGCTGAGACATTTGTTTTTTCAAGATGTTAATCCTTGGGGGAAAAGCAACAAGTGAGACATGTTTATGTAAACTGTGTCAACGTGGTGGCTAAAACGGCATTTCTGGCATGTGTGCTTGTTTGTTTTCATGGAGCTGATGGCAAGGACCTGTGCTTCCCTCTGCCGTGTGCCAGGGCCTGCCCACTCACTCCCTCCCAGTTCCAGCGCTCTGGGGTTGGCAGGGCTCCCCCTGGCATCACCCACTCCAGGCCTTTGGAGAGAGGTGACTCAAAAATGTGCTGACAATCCCTGCCAAGGGCTGCCAGCAAGGGCTGAGCTCTGTGCTATTCCAGCTCCTGAAAAAGAAGGTTACAGCATGGAATCCCAGAATCCCAGACTGGTTTGGGTTGGAAAAGATCTTAAATCTTTAAAGTCCCAAGGTCAGGGACACCTTCCACTTGACCAGGTTGCTCAAACATGTAGATGATGATTAAACAGTTGATTTAAATACAATTTGAAGGATGAATACAGCAGGCAGGGTCAGACTGTATGGCTCCCACTATCACAGTGGGAATGCCAGAGGTTACAGCTATCCACAGATGACCAGTCAGTGTGGGGGTTCCACATCCTCCCTGGGGACAATAAAGCTTTCTGGGAAGCCAAACCCCAAAGAGGTTCTGCACTAGGCTTGGCTGTTTTCTTCCTTTTAAAACTCAAACCTGCTCTGAATTTCATCTGTTTCCACCTTCAGATAACATGCAAGAGCTTGGCTTTATTTCTTATTGTTTCAGTTGTGGTGTGGTGAGGCTGGGGTGGGAAGAAGGTCACGTCCCATTGCTGGGGTGCTGGTGGAGGAGGTGACCCACATGAACACCAAGCAGGGGTCTGAGCGTGGCACGGAGCAGCAGCCCTGGCTGTGGCTGGGCTCTGGCCTTGCTGGGCAGCTGGTGGCAGTGTGGGCACGTGGCACGAGCGCTCCTGGCACTGCCAGGCTCAGCTGGAGGCCCTCTGCTCCGGCCTGTTAGTGTGACTGCCTCAGCAGCTCCACACACCTGCCCAGAGCATCAAACGCTGCAGGGAATTCAGTCTGGGAGGGAATGGGCTGCCCTGGAATCAGCCTCCCCTGTCTCGTGCTGCAGTCGGAGGTGGCCGAGCTGCTGGGGCTGGTGCACTACATGGAGGGCCTGAGGCTGATCACCACCGTGGAGCTGGTGGCTCCCACGTCCGACGAGAACGTCACGGTGACAGACACGGAGCTCAGCGGGGTCCCCGTGCGCCTGTACCTGCCCAGGAGGCCGCCTGGAGGGCTCAGGAGGGCCGTGCTGTTCTTCCACGGCGGCGGCTGGTGCCTGGGGGACGCAGGTGAGCCCTGCACATCGCTGCTGGCTCTGGGCCACCGCTCTCACTGCCCTGCCAGGAGCTGCCCTTTGTTCTGGGGGGCTTGGCACAGGGAGGGGCAGGGCACTGGGGTCTCAGCAGCTGAGAGCAGGGGGAGGTTTGGGAAAGTCAGCTCCAAGTGCTGCCAAGGGGAACAGGCTGGGGTGTGTGTGTGCGCCCATTCTCACACACACTGGGCTTCCATTCCAGGCATGCACGGCTACGATCTCATGTCACGGCGGATTTCAAACGAGCTGAATGCTGTCGTGGTGTCAGTCAAGTAAGAGCTATTCTCAATCCAGATGGGATGAGGGTTTGGAGTAAATTAATCTGTTTCAATTAACCTGATTTTTCAACGTTTCTGTATTTGATTGCGTGCTTTCCTGCTGACTTACACACATTTGTGAACAGAGGCTGCCAGGGTGACAGAGGATTGTGGTTGGTGGCTACTTTGGCTTCATGGAGATGGGTGGGTAATAAAGTGGATGCCCTGGGACAGACAGTTCCCACTTCTCTGGGCATGAAAACAAACATTCCCCAAAAGGGAGGTGCGAGCAAGCCCTTGTCTTTATTAACAGCAGGTACTAACACACTGCCCTTGCCTCCCCCAGCTACAGGCTGGCCCCTCCGCACCGTTTCCCTGCCCAGTTTGAGGACGTGTACTTGGTGACCAAGTTCTTCCTGCAGAGCGAGGTCCTGTCCCAGTACGGGGTGGACCCTGCGCGGGTCTGCGTGGCCGGGGACAGCGCCGGGGGCAACCTGGCTGCAGCCGTGGCACAGCAGGTACAACACAAACAGTTTGCACCCACATCAGTGTTTGTAGTCTCACGACCACTGAGGAAAGCTCAGCTCGCAGCACACGCTGCTCTCGTGGTCTGCCAGGATGTCACAGCCTGTGGGATCATCACAGGGCTCTGGGGACCAGGCAGGCAGCTGTGCCTGAGCCACTCAGTGCCATCACAGCAGCTTTGTGCCATCCAGACACCTGTCCCCTAACAAAGGCTCCCTGCCCTCCACTCAGGCCTTACATCACTCCAACCTTAAGCTCGTGATGTCTGGTTTAGGTATGATGTTTGCAAAGGGAATTTTAACTATGTGACTCATAAAGATGCAAATAGCAGGGAAAACAAGCAAACAAAAAAACCCTCACTAAATCTTGCGGTGTCTGAGCATACAGTCTGGTGCCTTTTGCACTTCTCCTTCAGCTTTATTAAATAAAGTCAGCACGATGTTGTTGCTCTCTCGAGAAGCTGTTTGGGCTGTAATGAAACCCTGGGAATGGTGGTGAATTTGCTGTGGATGCTGATGGCAGAAGATGAGGGAGAAAACGGAAAATTTATTAGTGAAGAGGGGAAAGGGTTGACATGTAAGAAATGTCAATGTTCAATTTGTCACATTTTGTTACATCTCTAAAACGCAGAGAATTGCAATTGCTTGAGTTGTAACATCTTAGGGTTGAAAACCAAACAGATGAACATGCTCTAAATTGTGTGAAACGATAAGGAGACCCTGAAACCTGAAAGTTTAATGATGCAAGAACAGAAATTTTCAGTAGCTATAGAAAATCTTCTGTCAATACTTTAGAAAGCATCAGAATTTCAGAAAGAGTACTTCCCAAAAATCATTATCCTTCAATATACAAAATAAAATGAAATTATATTTGATGTTTGAGAATTTTTATTACAGCGTGCTGTTTTAGATAACCTCCCTACAGATTCAGAATTTCTTTATCCTGGCTTTATTGATAATCTTATTTTGGTCACGTTGCAAAATGCATGTTTTCATTCTTCACCTCAGATGATCTGTCAGTGTGGGAGAATCGACACCTTTACTGATTCTTTGCGATGGTTTCTGCTTTTCCTGCAGCTGTCGGAGGACCCTGAAGTCAAAACCAAGCTGAAAGCTCAGGTTCTGATCTACCCAGCCCTGCAGGCGCTGGACCTGGACCTGCCGTCGTACCGGGACAACGCGCACAAGCCGCTGCTGCCGCGCTCGCTGATGGTTCGCTTCTGGAGCGAGTACCTGAGCGCGGAGCCCGCCCTGCGCGCGGCCATGGCCGCCAACCGCCACGCGCCGCCCGAGGCCGGGCCGCTGCTGCCGCGCGTCAACTGGAGCCGCTGGCTGCCCGCGCCCATGCGGGGCGCGCACGCCTACGAGGCCCCGGCCCTGGCCGGCGCGGGGCTGGCGCGGCGCGTCCCGGGGCTGCTGGACCCGCGAGCCAGCCCGCTGCTGGCCGCCGAGGCCCGGCTGCGCCGCCTGCCCCCGGCCTTCGTGCTGACCTGCGAGCACGACGTGCTGCGCGACGACGGCGCCATGTACGCGGCCCGGCTGCGCGCCGCCGGCGTGCCCGTCACGCACCGCCACGCCGAGGACGCGTTCCACGGCGCCATGACCTTCCTGGCCTGGCCGCTGGAGCTGGCCCTGGGCCACCGGCTCCTCAACACCTGCGTGCAGTGGCTGAAGGAGAACCTGTGAGCCAAAGCCGGCCCCTCGCGTGCCCGGGTGTGCCTGCAGCCGGGCTGGGTTTGGCCGTGATCGCCTCCCCCTTGGCATCCCCGCGGTGCTGCGGCTGGAGCGGTTCCCCCCTGGTGTGGCAGGAAATCAGTCTGATCCCAACGCACGCGTTCCTCCAGTGCTGCCATCCGAACCTCAAACCCCCAGACTGCCAGGACTGCCCCGGCCTCCTCCTCTGGCCCTGCGGCCTCCGGGGTCTGCTGTCCTGTCTCTGTTGCTGTTCCTTTGTCCCTATCGCATCTCCAGGGCCGGCTGTGTGCCCGAGGGCCCGGCGCCTGTGGGCACACGGACGTGCTCGGGGCTGTTTCCTCCTGTCCCCTTTGGCTCCGTGGGATGCGGCAGCAGGGCCCCGAGGCTGCCGGGGCTGATGGGGAGCAGCGGGGGCTGAGGGGGCTCGGGGCAGCTGCAGGGACCCGGCTGGGCTGGGGCTGCCGCTCCTGCCCGGCACCGCTTGAGGGAAGTGCTTGGAAACCCAGCGGGATGGCTGAAAATTGTGCAGGTGTTTTGGGCTCTGCTTGTGTGTTTCTTTTGGGGGTTTGTTTATTTGTGTTGGTGGTTTTTTTTGTTTGGTTGTTTTTTTTGTTGTTGTTGTTTTTTTTTTGTTTGTTTGTTTTTTATAGCACGTATCTTACTCCTACTTCCTTTCTTTAATCCTTGCACTAGCAGGAATTAGAGAATCAAACCAGCACTGGATATTCACTGGAAAAAGGAAGCTGTGAAGGTCCCAGACTTATGATAACACTGCTGCATGGTCCGTGCTCTATCCATCTTTTAAGTCTTGTACTAGGTGTTCTAATTGTCCTTGAAATTTTTTATCAGATTTCATATATGATTTCTTAAAAGTAGAATTAGCTTAAAACTTTTATAGGCTTGGAAAAGAAACGGAATTCAGCTGGCTGTGTGGAACAAATAACCTCTGTGTAAATGTTTTGTGTGTTAAATATAAACCCTAAAATCTATGACTGAAGCATGAGTACAAGGGTTGGCTGTTGATTTAAGTAAATCAACCACTGGGCAGGTACTTCATGTATCCTGCTTTTCTTTTGCATAAAAGGTACAGAATCTTCAATAATTCTGGGTTATTTTCCTGAGCGTGTGCGGCCTGTTCAGATGGCATGTGTAGGGGATGGTTGCTGCTTTCCATCGTTATTCAGATGAATACAAACATTAAAGTGGTTTTGATTCCAGAGCAGTGTTCTGTCCCTTGTGCAGCCCCGGGGTGCTGCTGCAGAGCCCCGGTTCCAGCTGTGCCCTCAGTCCTGCTGGGCATGGGCAGCTGCTGGGCTGGCAGTGCAGGAGGGAAGCAGCAGTGCTTGGGTGGGTCTGTGCTCGCCCCTTTGCACTCCCTGAGGATGCACCGGTGCTCCTGTGCTGGCCCACAGGGTTTGGGAGCTGTTCCTGGGGTCTCCCTGCAGCACTGCCAGCACAGCCCAGCACTCAGCACAGCCTGGGCTCCCCTCTGCTGCCACGGACAGCTCCACTGCACTTTTATTCCTCCCACATTTGGGATTAATTAACAGCCTCTTAGTGTTCCTGAGGCAGTTGGGCTTTGGGGTTCTGCTCATTAACACCTTTGGTCTGATTTTCTGTACAGCTTTAGGGTCACGTCCACAAGGATGTTCCCTGGGATGGGCATTTCTGGGTTGTAAATGCCAGTGGGATGAGCCCAGCTGGGGTTTCCAGGAGAACACCTTGCTGCAGAGGCTGCTCAGGGGGGTGGCTGTGGTTTGGTTTGGAGGGGACGTGCCCACATCAATCCTCAGCAGGCTGCCCTGCTGTGAGCCAGGGTGGCTCTGGTGGTTCTCCTGCCCTGCAGCACTGGGATGTTGCTGATAGAGCAGGGCTGGGCTGAAGTGTTGGCCTCAGCTGCCGTTGCCTCCCCTCAGGGCTGCTGGAGGAGCCTGTGCCAGCCCAGCTGGAGCAAACCTGGGCCATCCTCCCCATCCACACTGCCACCAATAATCCTGTGCTTCCCCCCTCGTGGCCCAGGCTTCGGCTGTGTCAGGGACACTGAATGCCTGCCTGGAAGGCAGGAGGAAAATTTATGTTCTAAGAAACAATGCCAGCCAAAAATTGCCAACCTTCTGTGTTTTTATAGGATGCTCTTGGAACCAGAAGGAAATGGCTTTTAAGCACCAACACCTAAATATGGGCTCATGATTGATTGGGCTGTATGTTTTTGTTTAGGTTCCTAAAATAGAATTTTGGGATTGGAAATGCCTGCTGAGGCACAAAATGAGACAGTGAAAGCTGCACTATTGATGTTGCTGGCAGGAGAGGCTGGAGCTGCAGTAAGTTTATCCACACCAAAAACAAGACAAACCACCACAAGGGAAGGCTTTGGTACATCTGCACAAGCCTTCCCTTGAAGGGAGGATGGGCTTTGGTGGTTGACAGCCAAAGGCAAAGCTCAGCCTCACCATGGTGGGTTCACAACCCTGTTTGGAGCCAGCTCTGGGTGCAGGGATCAAACCCCCCAAGGATGCCCAAGCACAGGGACACTGATCACGACTCTCCTACCCCAGGGTGCAGTGGGAGCTGTATGCAGAGAATAGGGTCATGCTTGCAGGTGAGTCAAGGAGGAAATGAAACATTCTCAAAATATCCCCACCAATCTGAGCTTCCCCATCACCCTTTTCTTAAGAATCCTTAACTTTTTGTTGCAGTACTACACTGGTTAAAAAACCCAAAAATTCCCCAACAAACCACCACCAAAACGCCAAACCCCAGAACTGGCCAGTGCTCTTGGGTTTCTGGTGTTTTTGGCAGTGTTGGTTGATTGCTCCTGGTGTGCTCAGCCGGGCCCTTCTTCCTGAGGAGGGCTCGGGGAGGGCCCCAAGGCTGCCACCCCCTCACCCCATTGAGATCTCGGGTCCCTGCTGGTGCCTGGGCTGGAGCCAGGGCTGGAGCCAGGGCTGGAGCCCCAGCAGATCCCAGCAGCACCCCAGCCTGCCCTGCCAGGAGCACTGGGAGCTGCGGGCCTGCAGTGCCAGCCCCCACAGAGGCTGTGCTGAGAGCCCAGCTCAGGGGCTCCCTATGGACAGGCTGCTGGAAGGCAGGGGAATGCCAGCATGTGTGACTGGAATAGCCTCAGAATAACCAGGGCATGCGAAACTGCTTAGAAGTACAACCAGCTGAGGCAATGGTCACAGAGCTGTAAAGCAGGGACCAATCTAAACCTACTGAAATGAGCATTTCTTGCTCCCTCACCAGTTTTCTGAGGAGTTACTGCAGCAGGAAGGAAGAAATGCTCCATTTCTTCAGCCCTATTTTATCCTTCAGTGCAACAGCAGTTGCCTGAATGAACAAGATATTTAAAAGCTGGTAAATGAGAAGCCAGTGTCAGTTATTAGCCATGGGGGAAATTTCAAATCAGCTTCTGTAATGCCTAAATATGAGCTGATTTATTGGCCTTGTCCACAGAGAAAAGATGCAATAGCCTTTTATATATATTAATAGGGTTAATATTTGCTAACTGTGAAGCACATCACAGTAAAGGGGAGGGAAAGGTAGAGAAGTTGTGGCTGCCCCATACCCGAGGATGCTCAAGGCCAGGTGGAATGGGGCTGGAAGCAGCCTGCTCTAGTGGAGCTGTCCCTGCCCACGGCAGAGGGGTGGAATTGTTCGCTATGGGATTTGGTCACTGCATTGGCAGCATTATTGTATCTTTTATCCTTGCCAATAATTTATGTGGCAGTGCCAGTAAAGCAGGGAGCTGTGGGGTGGAGATGCTCTGCTGTAAGAGGAGCTGGTGCTCCTCTTCCCCCGGCTCTGCCCTCCGGCAGCCCCTGGCAGTCCCAGGGATGGGACGGGAGCAGGGGGTGCCCTCTCCTGGGCTGGTTCCCCGCGGTTCCTGTGAAGGGGAAGTGCTGTTCGCGCCCCGGCAGCTCAGCCGAGCAGGTCCCGCCTTGCCCCGACGCGTTAATGATTGAATGGGAGCGGCGGGGCGGCCCCGGCTCGCAGAGCTCCGCCGGACCTGCGGCGAGGCGGCAGCGGCCATGGTAAGGCTCCGGCCGTGGGAAGGCTCCGGCCGTGGTAAGGCTCTGGCCATGGTAAGGCCATGGTAAGGCTTCAGCCATGGGAAGGCTCCAGCCATGGTAAGGCTCCGGCCATGGTAAGGCTCCAGCCATGGGAAGGCTCCAGCCATGGTAAGGCTCCGGCCATGGTAAGGCCGTGGTAAGGCTCCGGCCATGGTAAGGCTCTGGCCGTGGTAAAGCTCCAGCCATGGTAAGGCCATGGTAAGGCTCTGGCTGTGGTAAGGCTCCGGCCATGGTAAGGCTCCGGCCATGGTAAGGCCATGGTAAGGCTCTGGCTGTGGGAAGGCTCCAGCCATGGGAAGGCTCCAGCCATGGTAAGGCTCCAGCCCTGGTAAGGCTCCGGCCATGGTAAGGCTCCAGCCGTGGTAAGGCTCCAGCCATGGGCACCCTGCCGTTCCACATTCCTGGGTGGGCTCTAACTGCTCTTCCTTCTCACCTTAAAACTGACCCATCAGCCTTTTCCTAACAGCTTGCTGAATTACTGCATCTGTCCATACTGAACTTTCAATTATTGTCGCTATTAGAATTGCTGATGTCTGTGATGTGCTTTCTAGATTTAGAACCTCACTAAGGTGTTGAGTTTCTCCTCAAGAACCAAGCAGACAGGGCTCAGCAGGTGCAGCAGGTGAGGTCTGAGCAGAGCAAGGGCTCTCTGTAGCATTTCTGTCTCCTGGGGGGCACAGAGCAAGTGTAGACTTGATGGAAATGGCTTTATGGAGTTTTTGCTCTGCCTCGTGATCTCCCTTCGAAATGAAACACAGCTGATCTCTGCTTTCAGGACAGAGACCTGTGAACAAGTTCTTGACACCAAAACACCTTTGGAAATGCTTAACCTTAGCTTGGGTTCAGTTTTGCTCTATATCCCAGTTTCTGGCATTTGGTTTTCCCTGCTTTCCAGTTGTTTGCTGACACTTTATCCAAGGCGCTCACCAAAAGCTCTCTATGTCCTGTGGCAGGGACAGGTGGCTTTGCTGAGGAGGGAGAGGAGTAAACACCTGAGATCCTGCTCTATTTCCTTCCCTGGAGATGAAAGCATTTTTAAACCAGCCTTTAGAAAGAAAGCAAGCTCGTGTGTGGTGCAGCTTGGAAGGAAGCTTTGGCAGAACGCACAGGAGATGTGCTCCATCCTCCGTGCAATTCTGGTACCCAGCTCCCAGCACAGCTCACCAAGTGCTCGATTAAGGGCTGGGTTAATTTCACAAACACATCTCTCCTGGCTCCCCAGCCAGTTCTGAGCAGCGCTGCTGCCTTCATCCCCCCCAGCCCTGTCAGCAAACCTCTGCTGCAGTGACGAGGCAGGACCCACGGGACTGGTGTTGGGTAACAGGGGCAGATGACTCCACGAGGCTCTGACAGGGCACCCACAGGCTGGTTTCACTTTCCTGGCCCCTGGCACTGCCCTGGCTTTGGCCAAGCTGGCATGCTGTGGCTGATGCCTTCGTTCAGGTGATGTTGCCACTTTGAATTCCTCACACAGGCGAGTTTTCATCTCCCTCTGTAACTCTGATCAGTGTCTGCAAGTACCAGTGCCGTGTGTGAGAGATATTTGAGGCCACGTATCTACTTACCCTGTAGGCTGGAAGGAAATTGCAGGCTGCATTCACTGATTACAGCAATGATATAACAATAACTGTGCTATGATCTCTTACTTTGGTTTGGTGTTTATTTTTTTTTCTTTTGATTTTCCAGGCTGCGAACAAGACCAGTGACTACATTCTGACAAACAGAGTACTGGAAAAGTATTATCTCTCCACCATGTACAGCCTTGAGTTCATTATAGGTGCCATTGGAAACACCATCGTGGTGTTTGGCTATATTTTCTGCCTGAAGAAATGGAAAAGCGGCAACATCTACCTGTTCAATTTATCCATATCAGATTTGCTATTTCTGTGCACTCTGCCAAATCTGGTGAACAGCTACTCCAAAGATCAGTGGGCAGAGAGCATCCTGTGCCACAGCAACAGATTCCTGCTGCACGCCAACCTGTACAGCAGCATCCTGTTCCTCATGGTTATCAGCGTGGACCGGTACATGCTGATGAAACACCCCTTCAGGGACCACATCCTGCAGAAGAGGAGCACGGCTGTCGTGGTGTCCGTTGCCGTGTGGATCGGGGTGATCCTGGAGCTGCTGCCTCTGCTGCATTTCCTGGAGCCTGTAACAGCTGACAACAACTACAAGTGCCTCGACTACGCCAGCTCTGGAGACCCCGTGACGAGCCTCGTCTACAGCATGTTCCTGACCGTCTTTGGCTTCCTCATCCCCCTGCTGACCATGTGCTGCTTCTACGTGAAGATGGTTCGTTTTCTCCAGAACAGGAGCGAGCAGATCCGCTCCACCCTGACCCTGGAGAAGCCCCTGACCCTGGTGATCCTCACCGTGGTGACCTTCTCCCTGCTCTTTACTCCCTACCACGTCATGCGCAACGTCCGCGTCGCCTCCCGAATCCCGGCCCTGAACGCCTCTGAGGGCACGCAGGGAGTCATCAGCACCGTGTACATCATCACCAGGCCCCTCGCCTTCCTGAACAGTGCCATTAACCCCGTCTTCTATTTCCTGATGGGTGACCACTTCCGAGAGATGCTGATGGCCAAAACAAGACAGCTCCTGGGCAGGCTGACAACCTCTGGGAAGTGAATGAGTAAGCAGCGCCCTTGTGGTGGGAGAGGTCTGGGAGGAAACTCTGAGGGAGAGCATTCAGCAATGTGCCATTGTTTTAGATAACTTTATTTATGCAATAGAATAGGTATGAGCTGATTTTGTTCCTCTAAATGCACCTGTCCCCTCATTGCACAGGAGACTTCTGCTGAGCTGCCTGCAGCAGGCCAGGAGGGATGCTGAGCTCGCTCCCAGCAGGACAGCAGTGGGACACCCCAGAGCCCACTGGCACTGTCATCAAAAGGCCATCGAGCCAGCCCTCTGAGGGAGAGCACCCTGCTCTGAGACAGCTGCTTTGTGAGCCATTACGTGGGCCTGGGCTGGGACAAAACGTGCCTTCACAGGTCACCAGGACAGCCAGGCACGCTCACATGGGCACTCACACAGCCACTCACCAGGGTATGGAGCTGCCTGTCCTCATTATAGCTGTCTAGAAGTGCCTGTGGAATCTATAGCCTGAGGCAGAATTCAGACCTCGGAGTTCAAACTTTATTAGCAGTTGCACTAATGAACCAGGAGCTAATGAGGAGCCAGTCCCTGCCTGATCCCTGCTCCACACAGAGCCCCAGCACCTCAGAGGTGCTCAAAAACCTGCTGGACTCTGGTCCTTTCCCCTTCTGGGACAGCCCTTTGTACCTTTGATTTAGTGGCAATCTCTAAAGTCTCCATGACTTCCATTTCCCTAAATTGATGAGTGAAACTTCTGATCATTTCACAATTAACTGTGATGCTGCTGGTTCTGCAATTAAAAATGTGATAAAAAAAGAGAATATAAACCACTATGTTTAAGCTTCACATGCATGTTCCTCTCCGCCTAATTCTTCTACTCCTGAGTGCTACATGGAGAAATTTCAATTAATAAAGCTCCAAAGCACTACCTGGTTCACCTGGGCTGGGCTAAGCAGGACCAAGGTGGGTGCAGGTTCCCCCAGGCAGAGCCACACTTGGGCTGCAGGCACTGGCATCAGCACAGCTGGGCACAGGCTTTGGTTCTGATTCAGACAGGGCTTTTTTGGTTTCATTTTGTTTTGCCTTTCCTCATTTTGGGTGTGGACTGCAAATGCCTCCAGAACAGGAATTCAGCTGTGAGTCAGCCTGAAAACAGTCCAAGTATGTTTTAGTGGCGGTAAGTGACCTAAAAATAACTGTTCCTGGGAAGAGGGCTGAGGGCAGGGCGAGGGGCTGGGGCTGCCCCTGGCTCTCCCAGCCCTGCAGCCACTTTCCCAGGCACTGGCAGGGCCAGGACACCGGGCTGTGCTCAGTGTCCCCTGTAGTGTGAGCTGCAGGAGCCTGTCCTGGGAGGGAATGCACAACCAGCTCCACATCCACGAGAAAACTCATGGATCAATTCTCATTCACTCCAAACCCGACCAAACCTCAGGTCCTCTGCAGCTCGGGATGTGTAAAATGTCCTACTGTGGTTTTCCTGACATTTAGAGGGAATTTCCTGGCTTTGCCTTTGTTCCCATCACCTTTTGCCCTGGCACTGCCCAGGCAGTGCAGCCCTGTGGTCAGCTGCCTCTGCTCCTTGCCCCAGCTCTCTGCAGTGCTCTGTGCCACAGCAGCTGCTGCTCTGTAGTGTTTTAATCATGATTTGTAGGAGGAGAGCAAGGCTGCCCACACAGGCTGCCCCAGGGGCTGTGGGTTCAGAGCAGTGCTGGGTGAGGGGTGGCTGCCTGGCTGCCCTGGACACCTGCAAGGAGCTGACATGGAGGGGTCCTGCCATGTCACTGCCACACTGGCAATTCAGAGTTGAGCTGCTCATGTTGACAGTAATGAAGATACTTGTTCAGCTGACTTCTGCTTGGTTTCAATTTGGTTTTCACTTTCTAAAAATACATAGCTAAAAATAGTCTTCCTGGAGCCCAGGAGGAGCTTCACCCTCTGGGCAGTCTGTCCTTTGGCTGCTGAGGTGAGGGCAGCTCTGCAGCCCCCCGAGGTGCCTGGGCAGCAGCCAGGTGTGCAGCACACTCATGGAGACACCTGGAGCTTCAGCTGTTTGTTCAAGCAGCCAGGTGTGCAGCACACTCATGGAGACACCTGGAGCTTCAGCTGTTTGTTCAAGCAGCCAGGTGTGCAGCACACTCATGGAGATACCTGGAGCTTCAGCTGTTTGTTCAAGCAGCCAGGTGTGCAGCACACTCATGGAGGCTCCTGGAGCTTCAGCTGTTTGTTCAAGCAGCCAGGTGTGCAGCACACTCATGGAGGCTCCTGGAGCTTCAGCTGTTTGTTCAAGCAGCCAGGTGTGCAGCACACTCATGGAGACACCTGGAGCTTCAGCTGTTTGTTCAAGCAGCTCTTGGATCAGCAGCATCAGGGTCTGAGCCGGGCACACCAACACCTGGGGGCAGAGCCCTGCAGGGGTCTGATGCCACAGCAAGGTGCTGCAAGACTCATTTTCCTTTCAGTTTTCTGTGTCTTATCGAGATTTTGACCCACATGAGTGAAGTGGAACATTTAAGTGCTGCTTTGTTCATTCTTGCACTCTTGCCTCACTTCCTGACGCAGCCACACAAGAGTCACAGGATGGAAGGACTCACAACGGTCCAGATGAAGCAATGAAGTTATTTGTTAAATAAAGCAATCCAGCAATGTGCCTGCTGCCTTTTGAAATAAACCCTGTGCTTTGGCTGCTCCAAGGCTTGGTCTTAGGAATTCTTTTTCCTTCCCAGAGGCCTGCCCTGTCTGGTGAATGCTGTTCAGGGCAGACACAGCCCACTTGCTGTGGGAAGGGGGGGGCTGAGCCTGGCAAGCCCAGCTGTCCAAGCACCCTGGGGGACAGGGAGCTGTCACCCCCCAGCCAGTGGTGCAGGGCTGGGCACAGGCTGGGGACTGTCCTCTGCCCAGGTGAGGGGCCAGAGCAGCGGGCAGTGCTGATGAGCCAGAGCAGGCAATGGGTCCCACCTGCCCCAGGAGCTCCATCAGACAGGGTGTGGGGCCCAAAGGGTTAAACAGGAGCCGTGGTGCTGCTTCCCTGCCTGCACAAGGATCCTGTGCTGTGCTGGTGGGGGCCACAAGGAAGGAGCAAGCTGAACAGGTAAGAATGAGGTGACAGTTCTCAAAAATCTTTTATAACTGAAGTTACAGCAGAAAAAATTACTGCAGAGTGGCACTGCTTGGGGAAGGCTGGTTGTGTGATCTGCTGGAGAGAGAGCTTGTATGGGCACTGTGTGTGGGGCTGTGGTGGGACAGTCAGGAGCTCCTGCAGAGAAATAAAGGGACCCGGTTTGGTTCATGGGAAAGGAGCAGCAGCGTGAGGGGAGCTGCTCTGGGTGGAAGGGAGGCTTCTGCAGGGGTGGTGACTGAGAGGCCATGAGCAAAAACCAATCCTTTGAGCTGGGTTACAAGAGAAACCAGTGGGAAATGTCCCTGGAAACGCAGGCACAAGGAGCAGCTGTGAGCCCAGGAACCTGCCTGGAGCTGCCCCGGGCTCGGCAGGGACACAGGACAGGGACACAGGACAGGGACACACAGCACGGACACAGGGCAGGGACACAGGGCAGGGACCCACAGCACTTGTGTCTCTGCAGGGAGACACAGCAGGGAGACACAGCAGGGACCCACGGCAGGGAGACACAGCAGGGCCACATGACAGGGACACACAGCACTTGTGTCTCTGCAGGGACACAGGACAGGGACACACAGCACTTGTGTCTCTTCAGGGAGACACAGCAGGGAGACAAAGCAGGGACACATGACAGGGACACATGACAGGGACACACAGCACGGACACACAGCACTTGTGTCTGCAGGGACACAGCAGGGACACATGACAGGGACCCACAGCACTTGTGTCTCTGCAGGGACACACAGCACTTGTGTCTGCAGCTGGCCTGGCAAACAGCTGGGGCACTGTGAGTTCTCCAAGGGCTCCCTCCATCCTCGGAACGGCAGCTTTGAAAGCAATTGGGACTTTCTCTGTTTTTCTTTGGACAGTCCCCACATCTCCTTTCCCCTGGTCAGCCCATGGAGAGGCTCAGAACAAACACAGCTTCACCTGGGGGACCTTGGGCTGCTCACATCTCCTTTGCCATTGAACAGCTCCTGGCACTCGAGGGGTTTTCCTCTCTCCCAAAGAAATGCAGCTCCTGGGATGCCTGGTTGTGCTCCCCTGGCAGGTTTACTGGCGGAAATCCTCCTCCTGCAGGAGCACAATGGCTGGGGGCTCTCCAGGGTGAGCAGCAGCCAGGGAAAACAAACATCATCCTGTTAGAGCACATTTCTACAGAGGCCTGAATTTAAAAACCTCATGTATGAGGTTCAATCGCCATGATTTTATATCTAGCAATGCATTTTTGACAGGAGAGGAAGTACTTTATCACCCTAATGTTTATTTTTCTTTATGGTGTATGGGGATATTCTAGTTTCTTTGCATTTCAACCCAATATTTTTGCAGGGAATGTTTTAGCTATTGACTGCCTAAGAAATGCTGGCTTCTCTGAGGTTTGTGTCTATAGTTCTGTCACAGAGAAATAAGCTTCCACTGATCCCTGGGAGCAAATTACTTTCAGTGCCCATTTGTATTTCAGGGTGTTTTTTATTATTTCCTTTTCATTAGTTGCTGTGCATTTCAGGGCAATCATTACAAAATGCTGGTGCTTGATGCTGCTCATTTTGCTTCATTGAGGGAAGTGTCACAGGAAGTTTAGGTGGCTGGATTTCATCAAGGCCCTTTGCATGCAGGGCTTGGTTGTGTTTCAGGAGGAGTTTGTGACCCACGTGCCTGTCCCAGCCCATCCCTGCCCTCCCTCAGGACCTGTGCTCCTCCTTCACCCTCATCCCGTGCATGCAGCTGGGGCTATGGCAGATGCTCTCTGCTCTGCTTTGATTTCTGTCATTTCCTAGAAGGATTTCAGTAGTAACCTCCAAGGACCCTGAAATGACTTTTCCTGTTCCATCACAGATTAATTCAGTCTTTGTTTTCTCCTGCCTGCAACACCTTTGGGCAGAGTGTTTGGTGTAACTTGGCAAGGGAAGAAATAACATCAGAATTGACCTTGTACCAAAATAAATACAGAGGAATTAATGTTTAGTTACAATTATCCTGTTCTCATTAACAGTTCCTCTGCTTGCTGTGACATACAAACTTCCAAGGGGTTTGGTGTGACTTTTGCCATATTTATGAAAGCAGCTTTTCCAGACCTGCTGCCTGTGTGAGGAAGAATAAGCCTGCTTGCCTCCTAAAATGCTTTTCAGACCACTCTATGTAGTACCCAGAACTGCTTGACACAGATAAAGATAAAAATAATCAGAGTTAAATGGTTCCTCTTAGCTACTTTATTCCTATATTGAATTATATCAGAGAAATCAGTTTTTCTTAAAGCTGCTGCCTATCATTACAGTGATTCAGCCTCTTGTACTGATAGCATTGAGTGTAAGTTTCTCCAAAAGTATTTCTGAGCATGACAGACTTGATTTTGATTCCTTGGGCTCCTTAAATCTTATTTTAAAGCAAGTTTCTGGTTCATGCCTGTAACATGCAGACTGTAAATCTGTTGAATGCACTCACTGTCTGGATGTGCCACTTCTTATTTATTTTTCTCTCCTGCTGTAATAGTATCTTTTATATTTTTCTTTATATCCTTTTCAAAAGCACAAAAGACAAAGGATGCCTTTTTCACTAAAAAGAAAAAAATTAAAATATAACCTAATGATTAATTACTTGCAATCTGATTTTTATGACACATAACTATAGTCACTACTTAATTAGAAGGAGTACAACTCCAAATAGTGAGTTAGAGGAACCAGCTGGTGTTTGCAGAATGAGCTGATCATTAACCCCGGCCCTGGGGGTGTCACCCTGCATCCCAGTATGCCCAGTGCACCAACTGGTCAGTGCTGGGCACTGCTCAGGCACGGCAGGCTGTGAGGGGCTGTGCCCCACTGCAATAGGGCCAGGAGCCTGGGCACTGGCAAAGGGGATGGGTGCTCTGTGAACAGCTGTGTCCTAGAACAGCAGATCGTGGAAGTTGCTGGTTTGTGTCAGAGAGAAGTGGGTGCTGTGTTCTGTCTGTCCCCTGTGGGGTCTGTGCTTGTCACCCTGCTCTGGTTAACTGGGGGCCCATCTTCCTGTTGGCAGTTCTTGAGCAATGTGTGATTACAGAAGAAAACCCTAAAATTGTCTTTGACTCAGCCTTGATGAGAGCAAGATAGAAACAACACTCTTGTCATCTTCCTATATTTTTATTCCGATTATTTTGCTTTGGGTCTGACAGGATGGGGCTGGAGCATCCAGATGAGGCTGTCAGCCAGAGAAGTTGCTCCAGTGAAGTAATGTGACTGTGAACCCAGTGCCCTCCCCAAAATACTTTATCTGTGTTAGTTAATTCCTCAAGCTGGAAAAAGTGCAATAAGATGCTTGTTTGGAGGGTGTCTCATAGCAGAGCATGTGTCTGAAAGTAGGTCTCAACTAGACCCGTGTGAATGAGCAGTGTCTTCTCGAGAAATTGAGGACTGTGGTTTCCTGAAGAGACAGAAAGATAGATTGACTGGAGTGTTTGCAAGGCTGGGGGAAACCTTCAGACATCCCTTGAAAATGTGTCAAAAAGGCAGCGCCTTCACCCAGGCGGGGACATGGAGGGTCTTGGCTGTCCCACGCCCCTGAGCATCCTCTCTGTGGCCAGCATCCCCCGGGCCGGGCCGGGCCGGGCCGCTGTGCCGCTGGGAGGCTGCGGTCCGTGCTGTCACGGAGGGCAGCTCCGGGCTCTGGGCACATCCCCGGGCTGCCCGGGGCCAGGGGAGCCGCCGGGGCTGCGATGGGCGGCTCGGCTCCTGAGCCGGGGCAGGGCCGGTCCCGCGGCCGCTCCCAGCCCGGGCCCGGCTTGGTGCGAGTGTCCGTGCCCGGCCTGGGGCAGAGCGGAGCTCCCGGTGCCCCGGCGCGGTGGGGAGCGCCCCTCGCCCGGGAGGGGCGGCGAGGACACGCGGGGTGCCCGGCCCGGCCCCGGGCGCTGCTGGGCAGGGCGTGCCCGGCCCCGGCTGTCTGCGGGCGGCCCGGCGGCACCGCGGCCTCCCTGCCCCGCTTTGCTTCGCGCCGTGCCGGCTCCCGCTGCCCGGCGGGGCTCGGGCCCTGGCGGGGCAGGAGCGGCGCCTCCCCCCGGAACCCGAGCCCGGCGGTCTCGGAGGGAGCGGCGCGGGCTCGGCTTGGCCGGAGGGTGAAGGCTGTGGCGCTGACACCCCCGTGCCAGTTCGCACAGGGCGCTGTCAAACGGTGCCAGGCTGGAGCCGGGCACTGCTGGGGATTGCTAAAACATGGGAGAATGCAGCATCCTGTTATTGGGCTAAAAATATGGGGGTCACTAAGTCACGTCTGCCTCACTCCTTATATGTAATATTTCAGTGTGGGCATCGGCCGAGTAGCAACAACCCTCCACGGCCACACAGGAATGAAACCAGACTTTGAAATGTAATTTTCATGTCCTTCCTTGGCAGGAGGGGGCTGTTGCTCCCTGTCACTGCCTGCTGGTCCGTGGCCATGCTGGAGCATGGCTGGGTTATACAGCGTGGGGCTGTATGAAAGGCTGTGCATCATTGCTGTCCTTTGGAAACATCTCCATGCCTGCAATTACTGTGTTCTGTGTGAAGGCAGACTCACCTTGTGCTTCCACTTGTGCCCCTTGGCAGTTTGACAGCAGAATGCTTTTAAACGTGGCTGCTTTGGGTCACAGATGCACAAATCCTCTGGAAGCAAAAGGGATGCTTTGGTAAAACTCCACAGTTTTCACCAGAGCAGCGTTTCCTGCCCAGCAGTAGCTGTGCTTTGAGTTAAATATTGAGAGTAACTGGTAGGTAGTTGGCTGAGGTTTTCCCCTGAAGAATTGCTTTGTATCTAAATGTGGCTGTGAGCTGTTGATGCCTCTGTCATTCAGGGGACAGGCAGTGCCCCCCACAGCTGGGCAGCTCAGATCTGAGGTGTAGGTTTGGAGAGGGGATCAAAGTGCCCAAATCCGGGTTGTACAAGCGTTTGGAGATGCCAGCTGTGTGCTGAGGTGGAGGGAGGTGTGCAGGAGGTGCAGCCCCACCTGCAGCTCTGGGCTGGGAGAGCTGCGGGCAGTGCCCCGAACGTGCCGCAGCATCGCGGGCACCGCCAGCCCCGGAGCCTCAGCCGGGGCACGTGGGAGACAAGCCAGGAACGTTCCCAGGAGCCAATATTTGATTTGGCTGCACCGCTGCGGGCAGGAATGTGCCATTGCTCCGGCAGCCCAGGGAGGCTGTGAAAGGCAGAGAAGGAGGGGAGCTCCACTGGACCTGTGCCAGGCACTGGGATGATAACAAGTGGGATTGAAAAAGAAGATTAAATAAAGTCCTAGACCTGACAATCTGCAAACTTCTTAAAACTATATTTTATTTTATACCTGGATGCATTCAGTAAAAAACAAAAAGACGAAAATAAGGTAAAGAATACAGCGGGAATGTCTTTAGCAGCATCACTTGTTTGGGATCTACCTTTTGAAAGGGAAAAAATGCCAAACAAAGCAAATAAGAGTCTGTTGTTTCACCTGGTGCATTTTGCATTTACATATGAATTTCTCTTTTGGGACTTGCGTGTTTTATTTTTTGAGCCAACCTCCTCCTCCTTTATGGCTGGACTCAAGCAATCCTTCCTGGGATGGGGCTCAGGGATGCTGAGATGCCCCCACTCCTGCCCAGTGCCAGCCAGGCCGGTGTGCCCGTGGCAGGTCTGCCTTGGTGACACAATTCCTCACAGAAAATACAAAAGGCGCCTAAACAACACAAGAAGGTACAAAAGGGTCAGTTTATGATTATTTCACACTTGAGTTTAATATACAAACATGAGGATCCTGCTCCTGGTTCCCATATCAGGGGAGAGACCTTTGTTTGCAATCTGGATCTGTTTGACACGATACCAGCAGGAAGGCAAAGCTGTTATCTCCAATGCTGGGATGGAAATGAGGAGCACGGACACTTTATCTCCTAATGAGGGAGAGATGAGATTGTCCATATGTTTCCCACACTTCCTCTGATTCAGATAATCTTTTACAGATTAACCAGAGACTTCTTATTCTTTGCAAACAAAACAAAATGCTCCCACCCCTGAAAACTTTAACAGTCGTTATTTTTCAAAACAAAGACGTGGGCAAAATTTGGAAAAAAAAATAAGAAGGACAGAGTGGGGTGATTGGTCAGACACCATCAGCTTTAATGAGAAAGAATTAAAGCTCCTGAAATGCTGGGAACAGAAACCCTTCAGCAGCACCATGACACGGGCTGGCCTTGCTGCCTTTCTGAAGGAACTCATTATTTTAATAATTGCAGCCTAAGAAAAATTCAAGCTTTGGACTCTTCAAGAATAATAGCAAAAAAAGAAGAAAAAAGCTGGGCAGTTCTGTCATCTGTGCCACCAGCAGTGCTCGCCCTGCACAGTCTGGGGCTGATGACACATTTTAGCTCAATTCAGAATCAATGCCACAGAGCATCCCATGGCCTGAGTAAGGATGTGCACGAGTGTGTCTGTGGTGAGCACTCAGGGAGCAGTTTCACTCATTCAGCAGAGCATGAAGACTCCCCCTGCTGCACGTCTGGCACACAGGGAGGGCGGGTGGGCCCTGCTCTCTGTTTGCAGCCCGGGTAATCATGTCAGGTTAGATGGGGCTGTTTGCTAGCTCTCTGTGCCTGGCAGTGCCACAGCTGTACCAGGAGAAAGGAGAAAACCTGTCATTTCACCCAAGAATTTCAGACTAGCCCTGGGCCCCTGTCCATGGAAGCCTCTTTTCTGCTGGAGGCCTTGAGGATGTTGGGTTTCTGCACAGACAGCTGACACCCATGGGAAATTTTATCTGTTGTATCTCTCTGGGTGGAATTTCTGGGCACCTTTCACCCTTATTGGGGGTTTTACTCTGACCAAGCTACAGAACCTCTGGGAATCCCAGAGAAGGGACCAGGGTGCCTGTGCTCTGCTTGGAAAAGGCTTCAGGATGGGAAGAGACCCCCAGTGCAGACATCCCTATCCCTGCCAAAACGCACAAAATTCTGTAATAGGAAGGGATGTTTCTCAGGTGACTATTGAAATTGATTTTATTGTTTATTAGTGATTGAAATCAGGACTCAGAACCTGTCTTTGTCATACGGGGCAGTTCTTGGGGCAGCCTCAGTGAGGAAGCTGTGCAGACACAGACCTGCTCCCCCCACTCTGCTGCCAGTGCTGTGGGCTGTGCCAGGCTGTGCCAGGCTGGTACATGCCAGGAGCCAGGCCCAGGCACTCATGGAGAGCTGTTCCCCCCACTCCTGCAATACCCGTAGGGTGGGAGGGTGAATCCAGCAGTGCTCTGCAGGGCAGGAGCAGAGGGGGACAGGGGTGGAGGAGCAGAAAGAAATGACAGGAAATGCTGTGCTCGGCTGTGCTGGCTGCAGGGTCCCTCAGCAGCGCTTCCAGGCTGCTCAGCCGCGGGCTGCACCTCCAGCTGCACCTCCTGCTGCACCTCCTGCTGCACCTCCTGCTGCACCTCCTGCTGCACCTCCTGCTGCACCCCCAGCTGCACCTCCAGCTCGGCCCCAGCTCGGGCACTGCAGGGCCCAGGGCCGGAGAGGCGGCTCCAGTGCTGGCACGGTGGGTACGAGCCCCCTGCTCTGGCTGCGTGGCACAGCTGGTACAGCTGGCACAGCCGAGCGGAGCCACACGGCCTTTCCCCTGCAGCACTGCCACACTCCCCTTGTCCTGGGCCATGCCCACCATGGACATGCCGGGCAGGAGGCACTGCACAGTGTACCAAAGCTGGCATGGCCAGTGAAGGTGGGTACCGCAGCGTTTCCCCCTGTGCTGAGTGAGGGACATTTCCAGCTGGCCCTGAGCGCAGCAGAGCTTTGGATGGAAGGGTGGCTGGCTCTGGAAGCCTGGAGCTGGTGGTAACCCCTGCAGAAGGAGCAAACCCGGGCCTGAGAGCCCCTGGCTGGCGAGGCCGGGCAGCCGTTATCTGCGGCTTGCAGCAGGAAGGAGCCCCGGGCACCGCCCCAGCCATTGCCCCATTTCCAGGGAGCGCGGGCCGTGGCCCGTGTCAGCGGGCAGATTAATGGGGCACAGGGAGGCTGCGACGGCGCGTCCGTGTCCCCGATGGGAGGGAGCTGCCGTCAGCGGGCCGGGCTGCAGCGCCATGCAAAGCACTTCCTCTGCCGGGGCCTTTCCTACTAGCAGAAAGTGACTTTTGCTTCCTTCACAAAATACACGTGCAAAGCCCAGCCCGTGGCCGTGGTTAGCGCTGCAGGAAGGGCTCACTTCACTCCTTGGCCCCCTAGGTTTGGTAAGTGTCATTCTCGGGCCTGTCCCCGCGCCCCCAGGCCGGGCTATCATCGCAGAGAGCTGCTGGCTGTCACTGGCCCCGGGGGCGGTGGCAGTGCCAGCAGCGCTGCTGTGCCCCAGCAGCCCAGGTGGGACCGAGCCGCGGCCCCGGGGGCGGTGGCAGTGCCAGCCCGCCCAGCGCAGCAGGACACTGCGGCCACAGCACGGACGGTGAGTTGTTCCCAAAGCTGGACGGTGAGTTGTTCCCAAAGCTGGACGGTGAGTTGTATCTTTCATTGTGCTGCTTTCGCGTGTGCACCTCGCTATCTTGAGTTAGTGAAGCTTTGAATAATTTATTAGAGAAATGAACACTAAATGCAAGATGCTTTTATGCAAGGCATGAGTAACAAAACTCCGTGGTTCTGAAGAGCATTAAAAGTTGCAGTCAGACCCACCATAGACCCTCCGTGGTGTGTGTGGGGGTCCATGAGGACCCCTGTGGAGTGGAGGAGCTGCACCCTGAGCGAGCACCAGCCTGCTGCCCGGGAGGGACACGTGGAACAGGCACGGCGCGGCAGCCACTGCCATGGCGCCGGCATGTGCATCTTCTCTTTCTTCTGCTTTTGTGCAGTTTTATCCGTTCATCACCTGTGGTGCTTACTGCGCTGGAAAAGTTGAGAGAGGTTCTCACATGTTCACAGGAGCCCTGTGAGCTGGTTTAACGTCTGTTGTGTTCTGGGGGTAGAGGGGACACAGGGCTGGTGAGGCACCCCGCCATGGCTGTGCTCCACTTTGGGTGCATTTCCCACTGGGGCTGAGTGCTGGCCCTCCACAGGGTCCTGCCAGCCCTGGGCGAGGCAGGATGGGTGCGGGTGTCCATCCCTGGAGCTCCTCAGCCCCGCTCTGGCACCCTGGGGGGCTGTTGGTTAAGCACATGGGAGACTGAAATGACATTAATCCTCTGAGGGCGACCCTCAGCTTCCTACCATGAAATCTGCTGCTGCTGGTGAACGTCCCACCAGTTTTCTGTGACCAAACACCACGTTGGATCACACGCAGCAGCCATGGGGCTGAGCACCCACACTGCTCCCACGGGGCTGGGGGGCCAACGGGTGCTGCTGGAGGGGCTCCAGCATGAGCTGCATGGAAGGAAAGAAATTGCCTTCGCAGAAAGTGCAAAAGCTACAATGTGTATCACAATTAGTGCAAAAGCTATAATGTGTATCACAATTATTTGCTAGGAATTGCTCTGTGGATTTTTCTCATTTGTGTGCTTGTAGAGTAGGAGAGATTATAAGTATCTTATTGCTTTCAACAAAAATAATATCATACAGTAGTCGCAGGAGGCTTTAAAACAAAAGGACAAAATGGTGTAAGGGCCCAGCTGTAAATTTGTGTGTTATATTTACAGAAATGCAGATGCAGATGAGCTCATTAAAAGAGAAACGAATGTGCTGTGGCCTGGCGGGAGCGGGCTCCGGAAGAGCAGGGAGGCAGCAGGGCCTTCTGTGGCAGCAGCACTGCAGCTTGTGTCAGACCTTTTTGGGGAACTTGAGCTTCACCAGTGTTGCACAAATAAGGGCATCAGGAAGCAAACGGCTTCTCCACGGTTGCAGTTGTGTTCAGTCCGGGTTTGAAGCAACTTGTGCATCTGCCTTTAATAAAGGCTCAAGGAAGATCGGAGTGTAGGTTCATTTAGTGACTGCCGTATGGCAGCTGCTTGGTGAGATGAAATGAGGACACAGGACACACTTGGAGCTCAGGTGGATTTGCACTGTGGTTTCTGTCTGTGTGTGAGGCTGGCTACGGAGCCCCCCGTGCTCCTGATGGGTGGGAGCCCTACAGTGAGGAAGCGTTTTTGTCTGCTCGAGGGTGCCCACAGGCACGCTCGTGCCAGGCTCTGGGACACCATGGTCCTGAGCCACATCCGAGTGACCCCTGGCCCTGCTGCCTGCCGGGCTCAGAGGGAAGGGCAGGCACCGATTTCACAGGTCAGCCCCTCACCTCCACAGCACCAGGGCTGCGCTGACTCAGCCGGGAGAGCTCCTCTTCCTTGCTCCCCTTGTGTTAGCAAAAAGGGACTCTAAAACACAAAGTATCCCTCAAAAAACTTTCTTAGCACACAGTGTTTCTCTTTGTCCTCTGGGCTGAGCAGCACACAATGCCGAGTGTGCAATGACATATTTCTTTATCTTTGCTGTAAGACAATTAGTCTGTTGGAACCGAGGTGGTGATTGTTGTTGGAATTGGATGATGACCTGGGATCTGAAATTTCTTCTCGGTTTTCTCTTTACCCTGCCCTGCCTGGACATTCTGTTATGACAGAGCTTGTGCCTGACATCCATGCTCTAGGGTTTGATCCCCTGTAACCTGCACAAACCGATGTGAATGGAATGCATTCACTTTTCGGGATACAGTGAGAAATGCCATCACTGCACCCGGGACACAGCTCCAGTCTCCCAGCACCAAGACACTGTGCCATACCATTATTTAAGAAGGATTTGGGCAGGGAGGAGTTTGTGCAGAAACTTTGTGACCAGAACAAGTGCTTTGAAAACACCCAGAGCGGTGATGTCGGTTCTCAGGGAGGAAATGGCCCAGGGAGCTCTTTGTGCTTGAGCGGGAACAGGAAGAGCACGAATGGCCCAGTACAATGTTCACTCCCAGGGCCCATCGGGGCTGGGACACCTGCACTGCCCCACAGGGAGGCAGGAAATATTAAATACCACGGGACACCAGTTGTCATGGATTTTGTTCTTCTCTGGATTAAACTTAATTGAATTGTAAGTGTAAGAACATGACATTTTACTGAAAGAAAACAGAATGCTTCTTTGTCCTTTCAGTCTCCTGTTTCCAGCAAAAAGCCATCAGAGCTAACCAGCAGGTATCAGAAAGCCCTCACAGCCAGTGAGGTGCCGGCACTCCCTCGGGCATGTGGCACACCTGGATGCTCCCCAGGCTGGGCGGCTCTGAGGAGGGATGCTCACTAAACCCATTCTGTTTCCTAAGTGCTGCTGCTCCTTGCAGGGGTGATTAGAGCACAAGAAAAGCAAAGTTAATGATATCCCCTCCAGGGTGTGTAATAGAACAAAAAGCCTGATGAAGGAAGCAGCTGGAGTTAGATCTTGAGACCAGGTAACAGAATCTGTCTCACAAAGTAAAGTAAGGAATTATTTGTCATTACTTCATCTCACAAAACATAACCCTCCGCTCATGTGTCTGTGTTAAAAGATTTTTAGCACTATGTGACACTGGAGAGAAACTCTGTCTCTTTCCTCGTCTCTTTCCTCGTCTCTTTCCTCGTCTCTTTCCTCGTCTCTTTCCTCGTCTCTTTCCTCGTCTCTTTTCAGTTTGTTTGTCTTTCCTAAACTGTGGTCAGCACCTCAGGGGTTTGATGAGCCCTTTGCCCATGGCCCTGTGTGCGTGTCCTGGCAGGGGACACACCGATCCACCTCCGGCTAATCTAGACTACGGCGTGTCCTTTTCTGCACTCTGCAGTTGGTGTCACCCACACGGAGCACCGACACGTGCCCTGTGCCAGGGCAGAGCGGACCTGTTGGCCGGGCGGTGGGCGGCTGCTGCTGCTGCTGCTGCTGCGGAGGGCCGGGAGCGCCGAGCTGCTGATGGTGGGTGCCGGGCGAGCCCCGCCAGCCCCCGCAGCAGCCGGCAGAACAGCGGCTCTGCACCGGCTGCTCTCGCTGAGATGAAGGGAGAGCGGGAGCCGGGAGGAAAGCAGGGCGCTTCTGCCTGCCTTGGGAAGCAAATCCTTAGAGGATCGTGTCCTCAGGAACGGCGTTGGGGGGGTCTGGAGCGCTCTGCGGACACGGCCGGGCCCGGGCAGCGCCGCCCGCCCCCAGGCCGCCCCTGCCGTGCCTCCCCCGGCCGGAGGCGGCGGGGCCGGGCACGTGTGCGGGCCCGGGCTCGGTGACTCATGAGGCGCCGGCCGCTCCGCCGCGGGGAGGATGAGGGAGGGCGGCCCCGGGGGAGGGCAGCCCGCCGCGCCGCCGCCCCGCTCCGCGCCTTCCCCTCGCTCCCGCGGCGCCCGGAGCGCGGAGGCCGCACCGGGATTAGGTGAGCGCGGCCGGGCCGGGGCCGGGCCGGGCGCCCCGCGGGCCCGGGGCTGCCGGCGGGGCCGGGGCCGGGTGGCGCTTCCGGGCGGGGCGGGGGCGGCGGCGGAAGCGGGCCCGGGGCTGGCGCGGGGAGCCCGGGCCGCCGCTGCCTCCGCCCGCCGCGCCGGCGGCACCGTCGGCATGAGCCGCTGAGCCGGGCGGGCCGCGCCGGCAGGGCCCCGCCGGCAGGCCCGGGTGAGTGCGGCGGCGAGGCCGGGCCCGCGGCGGGGGGAGGCGGGCGGCGGCCCTGCGGGGCGGCTCCGCGGGAAGGGGGGCTCGCCGGGCGCCGCGGGGAGCGGGGGGGCGTCGCTGCGCTCGGGGGGCCGGGGACAGCGACCGTCCTCCGCCAGGGGCCGGGGCAATGGGACAGCGACCGTCCTCCGCCGGGGGCCGGGGCGCGGGGACAGCGACCGTCCTCCGCCGGGGGCCGGGGCGCGGGGACAGCGACCGTCCTCCGCCGGGGGCCGGGGCGCGGGGACAGCGACCGTGCTCCGCCGGGGGCCGGGGCGCGGGGACAGCGACCGTCCTCCGCCCGGCGCGGGGCTCCCCACGCGGGTCCCCGCCCGGAGCCGGACCCGCCCGGCCGCGGGGCGATCGGCGGCTCCACAGCGCCGGGCCGGGGCTCGGCCGTGGGTCGGGGCTGCCCCGGCGGGGCCGGTGCCGCGGTGCGGTGTCTGAGCCCGGCGGGGCGGGAGCAGCGCCCCGTGCGCACTCACCGCACGGCCTGGCCCGGCGGCTGCCGCGGTAGCGTGACGGAAAGAGAGCTTTCTGTTTCATTTTTGGAGAAAGTTCTTGAATTCCGAACTTTGGTTTGCAGGTGCAAAGAAGTCGGTTTGTTAAGATGCTGGTATTGTGGAAGAGGAAAATGCGGGGATGTTTGTGTAAAATGGTTGTCTTGGAAGAATATGTGATTGTCTGTTTTAGAAAGAAAGAATTTATTTTGGTGATTTTTTTGAGGTGGGGAATATATGCCCCAGAGAAAGGGAGAAGCAGGACAGGGGTGACAGACATAATGAAGTGCAGGAAAGGAGGTTCAGGGAAGGGATGTAACAGGAAAGAGGGATGGAAGTAATGAATAGTAATGGTGAATAACTTGGGGTTTTTTTTGGTTTTTTTTTTTTTGGCACTATGGAGAAAGGGTTCTAATGAAAGGACAACGTATTTCAAAGTGACAAGGAAATTATTTGCATAATGAATAATTAACCGATGGCACTTGTTGCTGCAGGGGAGGTTTGGGGTGAGAGCTGAGGAGAGGTTGCAGGCTTCCCTCGGGCTGGCTGCATATGGCACTGACCCTGGGCAGGCCCACTGGCATAGAGCAGTATTATGATAATTTAAAGCAGACAAAAGAGGAAGAAATTTTCATTTCACAGGCTTGGTAACCCTGTGCTCACTGCAGTGGTGATAGGACTGCTGCATGTGGAAGGCTGGGATGTGCCACTGCAGGAACCAGAGGTGTTGGGCATCTCTCTGCTCTGGGCTGAAAGCAGGCATGGGCAGTAGCCAGTTGGGGTGTATCCCCCAGCTGCCTCCAGCCTGGTTCCCCCTGGGTAGGGGGATCTGTAATGCACTCTGCAGTCTGTCCTCTGAGGGGTCTCTGGAGGGCAGGTGAATGCCCCATTCCATGGCCTTGGTGCATGTCCCAGCCATGTCCTGCTCCATCCCTGCATCGGGGGCTGCTCTGGCTGTCCTCGAGCTGTGCTGGAATCCTGCAGTCTAAGGGTGATGTCCAGGAGATGGAGAGGGTGCCAGCAAGCACTGGAGCCCGCCCTGGCTGAGGGAGGGTGCTGCCCTGCAGGGTTTGGCTGCCCAGAGCAGACAGGCTGTAGAGCTGCATGGTTTCAGCTCACTGTCCAGGGGCGTTTCTGTGGCCACAGAAAGGTTCTTACACGTGTGGTGTAGGTAAAGATCTGATGGCCAGCTCAGATTAAATCATAGGCTTCCCTCCCTGTTTTTATTTCCTTCGAGTACTTGTTTTGTTCTGCTGCTTCAGTGTCAGTGGGGAGGTGGCAGTGACAAAAGGATGCCTGTAATTCAGGGCAGGAGCCTCAGCAGCTCTTGATTCCTAAATAGTGGATGATTCCTGCTCAGGAGCTGGTGGATAATCTGCAGACATCATTTTCTGACGCTGAGGAAGTCATGCGTGTTGGGCTGTAAAAGGCCGTGTGGTAACTCCGTTGCTTTCAAAGGCTTCATGGGTGTTTTCCTTCGGCATATTTTCGATGGGAATGCTGTAAACAGCATGTTAGCTAAGGCCAGCTCCTTAAGGTAAAACTGCAGGAAAAGTTCTGTTCCCATTCCTTGTGATTTATGTTCATGCCAAGGGTGGTTTTTGCAACTATGAGTTTATCAGCAAATTCCTGCTACTACTCCTGTCCGGAGGGAAGGGAGAGGGAGGATCTGGCAGAGTTCAATTGCTTCCCTGGGAATTCGTACACTTCAGTGTGTCCTGCTGTGCTCAGCCCTACACAGGGCTCTCCTTTCCCTTGCATGACTTGTGGTCTCCACTGTTTGTGTGCTTTAAGGATTAGAGCAGTTGCCTGTGATTATTATTTTTAAATTTAATTTTATTAACAATTATATACTGTAAACTTAGTTTTCCAAGTTATGCAGCAAAGTAAACAATGTTTCTTTCCTCCTACCCCACAGTTATCTACCAAAAGAATAAACATATAAATATGTTTGAGTGCTGTCCTCAGTGACATTTGGAGCCTGCTCTGTTGTGAATATGTGCAGTTGCAATTCCATTAGTGTCAAAGAGAGTTCCCAGCAATTAACAAGGAAAGAAAAGGGACTATTAAAACCGTGTTGCAGTTGTGATGAAACTTCAATCCATCCTAAGATGAGCAAATACGGGTAATGTACCGAGCTGGGAGGTGAAGGCTGCGTGTGGCTCCTGTGGGGATGCTGGAGCCCACTCTCCCTTCAGCAGTCTGTGCACAGGCAATGTCCCAGTCAGTGCTTTGCTCAGAGTAAAAGGCCAGAGACAAATGTTGGTTTGCCCTGATCTGTGCATTCAAAACCAGCAGTAATTTCTGCTGTTTGAAGATGCTCTGAGCTCTGTTCAACAGCTTCAGAGGCAGCAGCAGGAGAGCAACAGCAGCACCCTGAGCTGGGGCAGGCTGACAGATCAAGGTTTCCTGTGTCCATTGGGCAGTTTGGGTGCTGGGTTTGATGTGTGCTGACCTCAGGGTGAAGTCCCACTATCTAGCAGAAGAATTGCTTTTCCTCAGGGGTCAGTTAATTTTTTTAATGTCCACTTTGTCAACTTCTGCCCTGTGAAACAGTCCATGTTTCAGATTATGTGCATGTAATTGTTATAGAAGAATAGTTTTATCCAAAATATCTTTGTTCCAAGTAGCTGGGAAGGAAAAAAAAAGTTTGCAATAGGTATAATCTACCCTTAGTAAAATCTGACTTGAGTTCTCACAATTCAACTTGATTAAGCTTGAAATTTTGAAGGTAAAATTGCTGTTGGTACAAATTAGTAAGAGCAGCAGCGATGTGTGACAGCACTTCTGTCAAAAGGGTGCAAAATCCTGCAGTTTGAATTAATTTTGGTTTGAATGTACAGGTTGTACAGGGAAAGTGAAGCAGCCAGGCCTGAGGAAAATGCAGCTGGGCCTGAGTTTAGTGTAGCCAGATTAAAATTCCCATCAGGCAGGTGCAGGACCAGCGTTACCCCAGCCTGGGGAACGGGCCAGCTCGGCTTGGGTCTGTCTGTCCTTCCACAGCCCCACTACCTCCTGGAGCTGCTCTGATCTGAGCACTGTGATAAAATGTATGACTCCTGTGTGCTCCCTTTGCTTTGGGCAAATAGGCCAAATACTTGTTTTCTCAGAAAAAAATTTTGGTACATAAATATGCAAGGTGTATATGAGTAGCTGAGTGGAGTGGATTTTGCAGAATAAAAAGCAATAAGAACTGGATGGGTTGCTGTAAACACCAAAGGACTGGCCGTGTTTCAGAGCTCCTGCACAGCCCGCCGTGGTGGCCGGGCTGGGCTGGGCTCCTTTTATCAGCGCTGCTTGAGAATGTGCAGGTGGCAGTTCCAGCGCCTGCTGAGTGCCCAGGCTTTCCTGTGGGAAGTGTCCCTCGCTGTCCGCCCTGGGGCAGGCTGCTCTTGTAAAAGGAATTTCTTTTCCCTTATGTAACTTGTTGGTGTGACATCCAGAGTCGGCTCTTGCAAAAGTGCGTCAGTCTTGCTTGCAGTGGCGCTGAAAAAACTTAACAGAGCGTGCACTGAATTCCCCCCTTATCTCTCTATAGCACATTTTATGTATCTTGTAGTGAGATGTTTTGTTTCTGCAGTTTCAGACTTGGTGTTTCAGAAGATTAATAGACTTAGCAGCCCTGTTTGCTCAGCTTAGCAGCGATAACAATGTAATAAGTCATGAGACGGTCGCAGATCATCCAGCAAGGCAAAATATGCCTTGGACTTGAACTTGGAGCAGGTATTATTTGCAGAGAAAAGTGAAATGTTGAAAGCATTATAAATAGCGTGTCCTGCCTGGGGTGGCTGTGGGTTCAGGCCTGCCTGCAGAGCCGGCACGGGAGGCGGCTGATGGCATCTGCATTCCCGCTCCGGACGGCCCGGGAGGCCGAGGGCAGCCTTGTTCCGTACATGGCCGGTGTTTACTGCAGCACGTCCAGCCCTGCCGGGGCTCGGGCACGGCGGCAGGAGCAGGCTGGGCCCGGGCTCCGGCCCTCCCGCAGCAGCTCCGCGCATTCCTGCCGCGTTCTGTGCCCCGCGCCGGCGAGTCCAACTGCGGGCAGTGAGTAAGGACTTGGGAACCCGGAGCATTTTTGGGCTCCCGGCCCAATCCTGCTTCCAGAGAAGTTAATTGGAATTTTTGCCTTCTAAAAAAGGGAGAGCGGCGAGAGGTGCCCGGCTCAGCCGCGCGGGGCCCTGGGCGCTGCCGTGGGCGCGCTGTGCGAGCCGGGCTGCGGGCGGCCGGGCCCGGTGTGCGCCCGAGGCTGTGGAGCCGCGGCGCTGCAGCGGCGCTGTCTGCACTGCGGTGACGGTGCCCGGCGCTCCAGGAGATGAGCTTTGCCTCTCGCTGTGAGCACGCTGCTGGGGGAGCACGCCGGGTTTGCCGTGTCGCTTGGCTCTGCGCGCCCCCGAGCTGCGGAGCCTTTGCGCCCGCGCTCCCCGGGCAGCGCGGAGGAGCGGCCGGGCTGGCTCAGCTTTCCGAGCAGGATGCCAAGCTGAAGGCACGGCAGCGGGCCTGGATTGGCCATATAAAGGAGGTGTCGGGTGCTGCCAGGGCCACCCGCCCTTCCTCTTCCTCGCCGCTCCCCAGGGCCGCGCTCGCCGCTGGCTCAGCGCTGCCTGTGCCCCTGGCTCCCCTGGAAGGAAGCTCCTGATAAACACGGCAGGGCTTTCTGGGCAGAAATAACTCTCCCTTTTTTCTTCTGTGGCTCTCCAAAGCTTGGAATAAAATACAAACAAAAATGTTGATTTTAGTGTGTGGCAGAGTTTATTAGTACCTGGGCAGCATTCTTGACTTCGTGTGCCCACCTCTGGTTTTCAGTGAAGTCTGGTACTCTCTACCTGGTTCATGAATCCTTCCATGCTCGAAACGTAGGCACAACTTCTGTGGACTTTGAGCCTTCTTTAAGCAGTGAAAAATCAAAGGTAGTGAGTCCGTGATCCTGATAATGTAATTATGTATTTTTCAGCTATTTGATGTGTAGCAGTTTAAAGTGTTGTTTTGGGAGTGCGAGCGCTTGCTGTGGTGCTGGAGCTTTGCAGGCTGCTTGGGAAGGAAGTCCCTGGGCAGATATCTTGTTTGCTGCTTATCAACGTTTTATTGAGCTCCTGTATTTATGTGCAAATATATTCAATAAATAAATCTTTAATGATGTGATTTTTGTTGTGAAAAGTAGACACAGCACTGTTCAATTCTTATAATTAAATACAGCTAATGGTGGAACAGAAATATAAGCATTTGAACTTCTTTCACTAATTTTTCTGCATGACTGACAAAATTATTGCTTTGGATTTGGTTTGTTTTCTACAACTTCTAAGCATTCTACAACTTCTGCCTTTAATCACCATTTTTATAAAAGCTAGGTTTTCTTAAGTTATTTCAGAGGCCGTTTTCCAAATATCCCTGTTTCTGTTTTCTGATATCAGGAAACAGATTTTTTTTGCGTGTAAGAGTAGAAATTTAAACTTTCATTCTTGGTGTTTTAAAATGGCTTTTAGAGGTAGGAAGGACAGTACAAGAAAAACAGTGATCTTTTGAGGTTTTTCCAAAATGCCTTCATTGGGTTTAACTTGGGTAGCTCGCTGTGTGAATGGCAAAGGGACACATTGAGGAGAGCCCGAGCAGAGGATGGAGAATTCCGTGTGAGAGGCCCTAAGGGACAGTGCCAATGGCCCAGCCCAGCTCGGGAGCCCCTTTGTGCCTTGTCCCCTGTGTGGTGGAGCTCTGCTGGCTGGGGCTGTGTGCACAGAGGCTGTTCTGAACTGGGGCTCTTAGGGGCCTGTTTCTCCTGGTTATTGTTAGCTGTGTACATGTCGTAATTCAAAATGAACAAGCGTCACTTGTTCATTTTATACTAAAGCAAATAGTAATTATATATATTAAATATATACTAAATATACTAAAGCAAATACTGATTAAAAACTTGTCTCAAAGATATTTTCCACTTATTTCCTAAAATAAAAGTCATGCAGTTTTTATTACTTCTTTTTAATACCAGTGACTAATTTAGAGCTTTTGCTTGATATCCAAAGACGTGTGTATTTGTTTAGTTTGTGTGAGATTGGTCACGATCCAGAACTGGTCACATCAGTAAGTGTGTCTGTGCTGCTGAGCATTGTATATGTAAGGATCTCTTTAAGTCAAGGAAAGCGTCTCCTAAACTTGTTTAGTTTTGCTGTGTATGGAAAAATCATTTTATATTTAGTGTATAACAGTCATCTCTGATACCTCAGGTGGTGACAGGGCAGAGAGAATTAAAAATCCCATTCTCTGGGGTTTAGATTCTTATGTAACTAATTAAATAAATTATATAGATTCATTGTATTTTCTGAGAAGTTGTACAAGTTTGTCTCGTCCTGGAAGGATGTGATTATAAACATAAATTAAATGTAAGGCCAGAATGAATCAAAGCACTGAAAGTGCTCTATTTTGGATCTGAGATTCCCTGAGGAACAGACAGCTGTGAATGCAAATGCAGTCGGCTGTGTGTCCTGTGTCACAGCAGATGCGGGAGTGTTTTCAGGACTGTCCCTGCCGTGATTCGTGTTGGTGACCGAGGCGGGCAGCGTTGGCATCGCACTGGGCTGGCAGTGCCTCCCTGCTGCAGGTGTTCCCAGCGTGGCAGTGCTGCCACTGGGCGATGCTGGCGTGGTTTCAGAGCTGTGGGACTCCTGGTCCTTCCTGGGGGCGCCGTGCCCGGCACTGCTTGGCCCTGCTGCAGAGCCAGGGCGCTGCTTTGCTGCTTGGGCAGCAGTCCTTCAGTCCCAGGTAATTTTAATTTGTGATTGTCCCTGCATTGCCATAGCTCGCCATGGCTGAGCCAACGTGACCGGTTCTGAGGGCTGCTGCAAGCAGAGCTCGGTGTGGGGAGTTCCTCGTGAGCTGGACTCACGTCCCTTTTCGGTTGCCCTCAAGGCAGATGCAAGATGAAGCAACCCATGATGGGCCTGCCTGGGAGCGTGCCTGTTAGGCAGAGAGCAGCAAGGTGTCCCCCATGGAATCGTGCCCCACTGTGGTCCAGGTGTCCTCAGGGCCAGGAGAGCTGCTGGCATTGTCCCCAGGAGCAGGACCACACACCAGCGTGGAGCACGTGACATCAGTGGCCTGTTCTATTCCTGGTAATTAGGTTCAGATTTAATCTTGCTAGTTAATTTGATGTGTGCAGGGATGTGGTAGCTGCATCCAGACACCCAACTCGAAATTATTGTCCTAACAAAGTGGTTGTCATGTGAACGGGCAGGAACTTTGAAATCTGGAGTTTTTGATGTGGGCAGAGGTAGGAGGAGTGGCCCAAGGGAAGGAGCCTGTTGTCCGGAGGAAGTGGTGCTGTTAATAAATTAATAATGTTAGTGTGACCATGTGTGTGTGTCCTGAGCCATCAGGAGCTGTCTGCAGTGCTCCCTCAGGACTCCTTTTGCCCCCTGCCTTGTCCAGCTGTCTCTGGGGAAGGGAAAGCTGCCCTTGCACCAGGGCCACATGGCAGCTGTGTGAGGGACAGACGTGGGACCTGGGCAGTGCTGAGGTGCTGGGCTGGAGATGTTCAGGCATCAGACCCGTGGGAAGCCGGGCTTGGTGTCTGCTGCACCTCTCACCAGTGAGAGCTCCCCCGGGTCACTTCTGCTGAAACCATCAGCATCAGCTGAATCTGGTGGCAGAGGGAAGCGGTTCCTTCCCTTGCTGAGTCATGGATGTGGCTTTTTTTTTTTTCAGTAGAGATTCTTCTTATGGATGATGCCAATCATTGTGTTTTATATAAATTCATGCACGCACGTGCAGCTGGAAGTACCTGTCCCTATGGGACAGTTTCTGCCTCTCTGCTGCTGCTGCAGGTGCCTCCTGGCTGTGAGTCTGGGCTGTGGGACACATCTGGGGTTTGCCATGGGCTGTTCCTGAGGACAGACCCCGCAGCCACTGCCCCCGAGACAGGCAGGAGCAAAATCCCCGTCGGTAATGTTGTGTTCCTGGTGAGCCCGAGGCACACCTGAGGGTGCAGAGCAGGAGGGTTTTGCAGGTGCAGTGCACAGGGTTTTACAGTGTTCATGCACCCTGTGCTGCCTGGGGAGGCGCCGGGGTTGGGGGGCAGCTCCTGGGCTGACCCCGCTGCCGTGGTCATCCTGCTGCTCTCCTGCCTTGCTTGGCTTGTGTACATTTGCAGTTAATCAAACAAAATGTGCAAGAGTCGGATTAATAAATAGCTTGTAGTTTTTGGAAGGGTGCATAGTTGATTTATTATGGCCTCTCAAAAGCCTTTGTATAGAAACATGTTTAAAATTAGTGTTAGAGCAAGAAAATGAAACTGACTTTAATAAAGTAGGTTTTGTTTTTTTCAATTCAGTTTGTTACTTCTTGGAATCTTAACTTAAATCACTAGATTACTGTTATTTTTAAAGACAAACAACTTCTTTTTAGGCTTGCTTGGCCAATGTCACTTCTTTTATGGTAGGAATTCCCCTGTGCCAGGATAATACAGAACTTCCCATTTCTAAAATACATTATGTGAATGTTATGGCAAGGGAATTACAGTGCAAATATGTTTTTATTACCAGAAGTGGTATTTGTGACTTCAGTGGTGGGTGGGGATGGATATGTAAATGCTTTATAATACATAAATTGATGAAAAGTGGATTAAAGGCAGAGTAGTCCTTGCCCATTTTGTGTCCCTGACCTAAAGTTGCAAGAACAGAATAACAGCTTGTGTGCCACATCCTCGTCCAGGGACAGGGCCTGGCCTGTGCCTGTTCTTGCTCATCAATACACATCCAGCTAATGCTGGCAAACTGGGAATCCCGTGTGTCCCTGAAGTCTCAAATTTTGTAACAGGGATTAATATATACTCCAGGTTATTAAAAAAAATCAGCAGGCATGTTTCTTGACTTTAGTATATTTAAAATTACAGCAAGAGCAGTTTATCTGTAACTGTCTGCTCCTTAAAGGTAAGAGGGTTTATGGAATTTGCAGTGTAGCTTTCTGACTTGAAAATAGCATTACTGTAATCTAAAGTCAGAGAGGATTGGGCTGTGGGATTTGTATGTCAGTGCCCTGCACTGCTGGTGGGAATTGGCTCACATTTGATTAGGGATGGAAATCTTGGGGCAATACCTGATTTCTGCACGTGGCTGGGGCATGCACTCTTGCCTCTTTTTTCATTATTTATCAAGTTTTCATGAACTGAGTACACTTGGGTGTGTTAAATTCAGATGGAATGTCACAGTTAGGTGGTTCTGCTAAAACAGTTTCAGAAACTGTGAAATAGACTCAAGATAAAACCATGTCTGATGGGGATGTGCCGGAGGAGCCACTGAAGCCAGTGGGAGGTTGCACCAGGAAAGTCTGTCAGAGCTAAAAAACAGAAAGTACAGAAAAAACCTTTAAAACACCACTCTAGCAGTAGTAGTAGTACTAAAACTATGTATGCCATGCAGAAGATCTGTGTCCCAGCAGCAGTGTTGGCAGTTTTTCACTAATCTGGTGTGGCACTCAGTAAAGCCAACTGTGCTTGCAGTTTTACTGGGCTGCCAGGCTGCTGGGCTGGGCAGCTGTGAGCCAGCCCAGGCTGCAGTGCCTGGCCCTCCTGCTCTGGGGCTCCCTGCTCCTGCCTCTGCCCTCCCATTTCCCTGAAATACACAAAGTACAACAGTGTGAAAGGAATCATCTCCATTTCCCTGAAATACACAAAAGTACAACAGTGTAAAAGGAATCATCTCCCATTTCCCTGCTGTCCTGTGGGGGTGCAGCCCAGAGTGTGAGACAACCTTCAGCTGCAGTTTACTAAAGAATATTTTCCTTTATCCAATCCTATACTGTTCTGTGACAAGATGTTAATTAGTTCATTGTTTCAGCTTAATTTTGTGACAGTGCTATAATTATATCCCTCAATTGTGCCACGGAGTAATTGCTGTATCTCTTCCAAATTTTATATTGAGATATGTTATTGGTAAACTTTGAGTTTGGCAGAGGTGTTTTGAAAATACTGTAAGGAGTCAGTAATTTTGTGTTCCTTGATTTAAAAGACAGCCATTTGGCAATTTCAAGCTTTGAGACTGCCCTGTCAGTGTAAATAGAATATTGATTTTATTCCATTTCCTATCTCATTAGAGTCATTGTCATGAGGATGAATTCACGTTGTGTAATTATCTGTTCTTGCTGACAGTTCTCATGTCATTGAGACTGGTGTTTTCAGCTTCCACTTTCTCTAAGCATAAAAATAGCATTCTTCCCTGCCATCTTCTCCTTCAGTGCTGGGCTTCTTGCCTGCCCAGCTTTCTACACCTTTCTTTGAGAGACGTGTGTGAATTGAGATAAACAGGGGTGTCCAGCAACCCCAGTTACAGGAGCAGTGAAAACAGTGCCTCTTTGGGAGTGATTCTCCATGCAGGCAGTTACCTTATTTCTGTGTCAAAGACTGTAATGAGAGGGGAAAATGCATTGCTAATCTGTCTGCACATGTCTTAATAGCAATGAGGGGAAGAAACAGGAGTCTTTCCTGTGTCAGATTCACTTTCTTGGACATTTCCAGGTAACCTTTCCATTGATTTGTGAGGCTGTTTCTTAATCATTTTCATTGACCCAGCTCAGGAGACAACTAAGTCATCTCTGTTACCCTCCTAAGAAATGACTCCTCAGTGTTATTCTCTCTTCTGTCTCTCCTGAGAATCACTTTTTAATTTGCTTTCAATCCTTGTAGCTCGATATTCAGTCAAGGCAAGGTTCTGCCTTGGCCAAACCAATGTTGCAGTATTCCCAAGACAAGTGGCAATTGCTTCCAGATTTCAGAAGGTGAAATTTAAAACCCACCTGTGGATCACAAGAGTCTTATTACTGACTGCTCTGCTAGGTGGGGTCTAGAAACCATCGACCCCCAAATCAGTTTTAATTGATTGCAAAATAAGAAGTTCAATCCTTTTCGTGTCCTGTCCCTGTGGTTCTCCCTCTGGATTTGTTACAGTCGTTCCCATCTTATCAGGGACAGCCCCAAGGAGACATCACATGTATCAGCTGGGTTTTGCAGACAGTGTATCTTCTAGCATGTGAAGCTTGCTGGGGACTCCTTAGTGACTGAGCGAGGATCACAAGAGAATTTCCAAGTGATGGGAATATAGTTTATGCAGATAAAAAAGGATAATTGTATGCTAACATCTTCCTTTCTTTAGTGGATATTGAAGATAAACCTCTAGTCTGACGTCAGGCTTTATTTCTGCTCAAAGCTATTTTTAAAGCTGACATTTCTGGCTGTTTTCAGGTAGACAACAAACTATGACAAAACACTTTTTCTTCAAAAAAAGCAAAACTGCAAAAGCAACTGTTCATACAATATATACATCTAGTATTTCTTTGTGTTCTGAAGATTTACCTTTGAGGCATCAGCTCCTTGGAGTAATGCTTTTCTTTTGGTGGGTGGCAGCCTGAAGAAGGAAGGGTGGAATTAGTGCAGTCACAACTGTGTCACTGACCTCAGCAGGGGCAGGATTTCTCTCTGAGTGGGTGATTGTCCAAATCCGAACAGAAAACTTATTACAAACCTGGGAGTAAAACACAATTCAGGGAGCCTTACCAGGGATATTTCTCCTGTCAGTACATGAGAGCACAAAAGCTAGTTTTCATCTGTTTTCATTTTGGGTGCTGCCTTCATGCTCTCTTTCCTTTCTTGTTAGGGGTGACTACTTCTGTAATGAGAGTGAAATATCTTGTTTGGAAAACGTGGCCTTTAACTTGCATTGGCTTTAGCATATAAAATGCATCAATTTGCTGCTCTAACTCTTCTTGGTGTTTGGAAAAATCAATGCTTGGTATGGATTGGTTACCAAGCTAATGAACAGGAGAAAACCCTGCTTAGAGCTGTTCCACAGCTCTGTGGTAGAGCCCTTCTTGCTGGCATTGGCAGCACCCTGTCCTGAGGGTCTCACAGGGAACAGATGTTCCTAACAAAATAACACAGGTCATTTTGTGCAGTGCAGGAGTGATGGTGGGAGGACACAGATCCAGCTCTTGGCTGTGGAGGACAAGTTGCATGCCCCTTGGCTGAAGGCTGGGGGATGTGTTTAGGCTTCCAGAAGTGCTCTGATGTGCTGGTATTCCTGCACGAGGCTGCAGGGATGTGTTTAGGCTTCCAGAAGTGCTCTGATGTGCTGGTATTCCTGCACGAGGCTGCAGGGATGTGTTTAGGCTTCCAGAAGTGCTCTGATGTGCTGGTATTCCTGCACGAGGCTGCAGGGATGTGTTTAGGCTTCCAGAAGTGCTCTGATGTGCTGGTATTCCTGCTGCAGGGAGGCCGGTGGAGCTGGTGGATCTGCTGGCACACGGCCCCAGCAGCACATCCTCTGCTTTCAGATCTCTTGGTGCTAATCTGTCACGGCTGGGAAGTGTGGCACAAGTGCAAGAACCAAACTGATTTGCCTGGACATTTGTTACAGAACAAGTTTTCAAGACCTAAGAATTCAATATGCTGAGAACTGAGGAGTAGTGACTGGTGGTGCAGGATGACCCCGAACTTCAGACTTTTAGGCAGTTGAAGCAAATGAGTATCTGTGTTTACCACAAAGACACTTAGTTGTTAACCTGTGCTTGCAAGTAATTATGTCGTTGTTTGTCTCTTGCTAGCAGGGATTAAAAACGTGGCAGGATTTCAAGTGTCCTGGCAAAGAACACACGGTGCCTGTTGTAATCTCATTAGCTCTGTTAGGTGTGTTTTCCTTCCCCTGGAGTTGGTTGTTCTGATCACTGTGTCCCTAGAAAAAGACTGTAGCTTTTTCTCATCTGTTGGTTTGCATGCACGCTGACAGCATCGCTTCCCAGGATGTGATTCTGTGTCAGTGACCTGCATTGGAGGGCAGTGGGAAATGGGAAGACGATGAAGCAGCATCTTTAGAAAGACGGGGATGGGGCTGGTCCTCCCCTCAGCAGAGGCGGAGGATGCTGCTGGGGCTGCAGTGCTGGCAGAATCCCCGTGGCTGGGGCTGCCAGTGTGTCCCCGGCAGTGCCACCAGGGTCTCCCCTCTGCTCCGTCCTCTGGGCACTGCGATCCTCAGGTGGGACAGGAGCTGTAGTTTATTATAGTGGATTTGCATTTGCAGGTGGCACCAGGCTTCTGTGGCCGAGCTGGGCATGTGAGCGGCGGCGTGCAGGGAAACCCTCGCAGCCCCCCGGGATCCGCGGCGATGTTTGCGCTGCTGCCCGGCGGCTCTGCGGCGGCGGCCGGAGGCGCTCCCGCGGCGCGGTGCGGGCACAGCGCTGCTCCCGGCGGCCAGGGCCGCTGTCCCCGGGGCCGCGGGCCGTGTCCGAGCGGGCGCGCGGGCGCCGCCGGGGCCGAGCCGCTCCGGGGTCAGCGTGTCTCGGTCTGCGCTCACGCCGGGCGGGCCGACGGGGCGGTGCCGGTCCCGTTCGGCCGCCGCGTTCCGGGGAGCCGCGGCGGGCGGTCAGGCGGCGCCGGGCCCGAGCCGCTCGGAGGGCCGGCGGGCGCTGCCGGTGCCGTTCCCGGTGCCGTTCCCGGCCGGGTTCGCTCGCCGGTACCGCCGGGCCGCACGCGCGGCCCCCGGCGGGCGCGCTCGGGGCAGCGCGGCGCGGCCGGCGTCTGACAGGCGCGACCTTTCATAAGACGGCCCCCGCCATTGGCTCCCTGCCCGGAGTGTCGCTGCAACGCTCGCCGCGATTGGCCCGCGGCGGTGCTGCCGCCCGGCCCCGCGCGGGGACGCGGCCCCGCCGCCCGCAGCCGTGAGTGCCCTGCGCGGGGCGGCGGCTCGCGGGGCGCCCGCGCCGCCCGCTCGTAACGTGTCTCTTCTCTCCACAGGTTGGTACTAAGAAGTGCCTTTCCTGACGTCGCTGCTGCTTGGGACCGCTTCTAGAGCAGCCGCTGCTTTTGCCTTGCTTGCTGCCAGCTAGACTGCGACGACAGCGCTCCGCCGCTGCCAGCCCCGCGCCCGCCGGGAGGAGGGTCCGGCGCCGCTCCCCCGCCGCCGCTGCACTGTGCACTAAAGTGTGCCGCGAAGGTCAGAGCTCTGCTGCCCGAAAGCCAAGGAGAGGAGGAGAAAAAGCCCAGCCTAAACCCGGTGTCGGTCGTTGCTCTAAACTGCTGCATCTGTCTATGCCAAACTAATCGATCCCGATTGCACCGCAGAGCCCGCTGCGAGCCCGCTGCCCGGAGGCACCTGCCCGCCGCCGTCCCCGGGAGCAGCTCGGGAAGCGCTGCCGGAGCCCGCCACGTGCCCATGCTTGCGGCGGCCGCACTCAGGACGGGATGCTGAGCGCTGCGCGGGGCTAGTCCCGGCCACGCTCCCTCCCGCAGGCGCTCCCGCTGCCGGCCCGGCCTCCCCAGCCCCGCTAACGGTGCCACGCTCCCAACTCTGGTGACACAGCTCTTCCTCGGGATCGCAGCCACCCGGTTTTACACGCACTTGTTTTAAATTAGGGAGCGGGGGAAAAAAGTGTTCTGGAGGTGGCACTTTCGTAATTTCCAGTTTATCAGTTCAGCTACCCGTTTGCCCATTTTTATTGGAAATTTTAACTACCTGTAAAATCTAAAGATGGCTGTTAGCGTCACACCGATCCGGGACACAAAATGGCTAACGCTGGAAGTGTGTAGGGAGTTCCAAAGGGGGACTTGCTCACGACCAGACACGGAATGTAAATTTGCACACCCATCGAAAAGCTGCCAAGTTGAAAACGGACGCGTAATTGCCTGCTTTGACTCATTGAAAGTGAGTAAATATTACATTATTTTCAAGGATAAATGGTTAATGAAAGAAGCAGTTGTAGCCAGAGAAATCCTGCAGCCGAACAGGAGCAAGTGCTGGCTGCCAGCAGTGGGGTATTTTGCTGCTTTTATTTTATTGATGCTTGTTGATTTGTGTTGCTGCTTTCCTCAGGGGAAGGGGAAGGATATAGGGAACGAAGGGAAAATACATCTGGCGGGGCTCAGATCCTCAGTATGGCTACAGGGGCTCATTCTTTGCCTCCAAATTATTCCCTGCCTGTAGCTGGAATAAAGGGCACTTCACGTAGAAACAGCAAAGTCACTGTGAGGATTCTTTGTTTTTAATAGCACAAACCACGTAAGCAATATGAGGATTTGTTTCCATCTCATAACTACCAGTGGGTTGTTGGTGTCCCTGGACAGCTGATGGTGAACCTTAGAAGAGTGTTTTCCTCCCTGGGTTATTCGGGTGTCTGTGAGCACCCTGCTTGCCTTTCTGTGTTGGCACTGGTGTGGTTATCCCATCTTTCTCCCAAGTGCACTCACTTAAGGGAAGGACAGCACTTAGCAGAAGGCAAGGTGCCTCTGGGTGTGTAAGCATGGCAGGAGCAGAGAGGGTTTTCAGGAGGCACATCCCATCTAGGCACTGTAAATACAGGGCTGTTGTTTCACTGTAGCTGCCGTGTCAGTGATAGGTGTTAAATGTGCAGGTCCCAGCTCCTTCCCTTGGTTTTTCGTGATTTGAGTAACCTAACATATAAAATACTCATACCACAAACAGTACAGAATTAATCCAGCGGAGTCACGAAAGAATCGAAACTTGGGGAGCAGACATTTGTCCGTCAGTTTGTTCTCCAGTGTGATTTTCTGTCCCTGGGCCCGACCCCGGGAAGGGGGGCTGGCTGCTGGCAGGGCCGTGCTGGGAGGGAGCTGGAGCTGGAGCTGGGCAGCTCGGGCAGGCCCGGCGCAGCCAGCGGGGCAGGAGGTGCCTTGCAGCAGGTCTCTGTAGGTCCTCAGCATCCCGAGCTTCACTGGGTGTCTTGTCTCTGGGCAGGGGACAGGGTAAAGCTCTACAGTGCTCTCAGGCCTGAAATGCTCCATCGCCCCCAGCCATGGCTTAACTTGCAGATACTGAAAGGGTTTGTTTCTCTGGTGTTCAATTTATTTTTAAATACAGCAATTACAATGCTTGCAGGGTATTAATTTTAAAATGTGGAAATAAGATGTTTTTATGCATTAAGCACGTGCTGGAGGTAGGAGCGGAGCCAGGGCTGCCAGTGGTGCCAGTGGGGAGTGCCAGCCCCGCGGTGCCAGCGCGTGTCGGCGTGGCCGTCGGTGGCTGCGCGGTGTCACCCTGGGGATGGCGGTGCTGCCGGAGCACGGGCCTGGCCCCGGAGCCTCCATGCCTGAGCGCGGGGCTGTGACTGCCGCCGTGGGTTTGCTGGTGCAGCAGCGCCCGCAGTGTCCCCGGCTTGGTTTCCCAGCAACGTGTGTCTGGCCACCGCGGCCTGACCCCGCTGGCCTTGCTGCTCGTGGCGAGGATCTGCCCAAAGGCTGGAGAGCAGCCCCTGGAGTGACCGGGACATGATGTCAGTGGTCGCTGGAAGTGCCTTGAAATCTCCGTGCTGGACGTGGGTGCTGCTGGGGCTGGAGCCGGGCGGCAGCGTGAGCTGGTGTCTGTGCAAGAGGGGATGGAGCAGGGCCTGGCCTGCTTTCCCCAGCCCCGGCAGCGTGACTGGCCCTTCTGCTGCCATCAGCAGGGCTCTTCGCTTCCCTTTTTAATGCAGGAGCCGAGGCTGACCTTTGCCAAGCGCTGCAAGGTCCGTGGGTGATAACCGTGGGTAACGTTACAGCGTTGCTGCGGATCCTCGGAGAGGAGTGTGCGGCTGCCCTGTGGAGTCAGCGCAGGGGCCGGGCCGGGAGCTGGGAAAGAATCTGCTGTTTAAAAATACACTGCTGACCAGAGCTGTTTACTTGTGCTCACGCTGAAAGGTTTGCCAGTGGCTGAGCTGCTGTGTGCTGGAGAGGCTCCCGGGGATGCGGGGCAGGATCCCGCGGTGTCCCGGCGCCTGCGGCTGCCGGCGGCTCCCAGCCCCTGGGCAGGGTGGTTAGTTGAGCAGCTGCACCGTGCACGGGAATACCTTGGGGAAACAGCAAATGGAATATCCCCCTTTGGGGAATTCCCAGTCCAACCCCCATTGCTGAAGCCATTGCTCAGTTTTGGTTTTGTTTCAGGTCTGTGTCAGTTTTGGTGTGCGCCAATTTCAGCCAGCTCTAGTCATTGAATTACCTTGTCTGCAATATCCCAAACTTTAGATGTTCTGCAAAAGCAATTTAGGGAGATGCTGCACCAGCTCTGTCTGGACCTTATAAGGTCAGTCAATACTTTAGTGCAGATTAAAAAAGATTTTTGGTTAGGACATTCAGAAGCAATTTTTAATTTTTCAGTAATTCAATATGGATGTAATGTCCTTGTTCTTTACTAAAATAGCAGCACGCTGAAAAATTGACCTTAATGTTAAAATATTTGATTTCTTATTAATGTATATAGTATTAGTATTAATTATACAGCTATTCTTGCATTATCTCTTGAACATAAGACAGATACTTAGTCAGTGAATTTTTCTCTACAAACTCCTGCGTGTTGGCAGAGTTGAAACGAGGTGACCTTTAAGGTCCCTTCCAGCCCAGCCCGCTGTGCGATGCTGTGATGTGTGGCTCCAGGGCTTGGTGTGCCTCAGGAGTGACTGCTGTGCGAGCTGACGTCAGGCAGGTGTGAGTGCTGCAGAGCCGCAGCCTGGGCAGGACTCCGGAGCTGGAGCTGGCCTGTGTGCTGGGCTGTTGTGGAGCAGATCCTCGGGGGACCCTGTGCATGCAGTGCCCTTCGGCTCTGGCCCCGGCCCAGGTGTCCTCTGCGGGCGCAGGCACAGCGCGGCCGCCGCAGCCGGGCTCCACTGCCTGCCCTGCCCTGCCGGGAGGAGGCAAAAATAGATGCCAGAAGTGAAACTTGCAGCTTGGGTAAAGCGCTTTTTTTTAAATTGCTATTTCCCCCTCCTGTGAAGTGAAGGCACAAACTCTGTGCAGGGCTAGGGCAAGGAGAGCAGTGTTGGCTGCCGAGGTGCCCCGCTGTGCTGTGTGGGGGCAGTGGCACCGGGCTCTGGACACCGTCTCTGGTTGCAAACACGTCCTGTGGGTGCACTGGCAGCTCCTCCTTACCTGAGCAGAACCAGCAGCTGCTGGCCCGTGGCAAAAGGCAGCCAGGCCCGTGGCTGTGACCTCCGAGGTGCTGCAGGAGGTCAGGGCTGGGACAGCCCCAGCGAGATGTTATCATCCTGCTGCCTAATTAGCGCTAATGGAACCTGCGGGGCTGGCCTAGGGAGCGCGTGAATCAAGATGAACGTGTGTGGGATAATCTGGCCCTCAGATATTAGGAGGATAATTTTAAACCAAGAATGATTATGTAGTGTATTCAAATTATGCGCTGGAGCGGCTGAGTCAGCTCCAGCTCTGGCTCTGCCTTGTTTAAATGCTGTAGGATTTTTTTCCTAAATTTGGACGCCTAAAAGCCTGTTAGACTGTCTACAGCAAAAATAAGCTCGAGTTCCTAAATCAGGAAACTGGTTTGCAACAGAAATTTGATTTTTACCATAATTTTGAAACATTTTTTCTTCTTTCTTTTTCTTGGAAAAATAAGCCGAAGTAGAACTCGTTTCTGAAATTACGTTAGCTTCGTCAGATGTTCCGATAGATGAGTCATCCGCGTTTCCTGAAAGCTGAGATAAAGATGTCTGAACAATGGGGAGATGGATGTCAAATGCAAATTCTGTGGGAGCTGCAGATGCGCCGAGGCCACCGTCACTGTGGCCAGGCCACCAGGCGGCCACTGCCAGCCCTGTGCTGGGGAAAGTGTCACAGAGCAGGAGGGGCAGGGGGCGCGGGTGTCCTCGTGCTACCTCTGGTGCTGTCCCCAGTGCTATCCCAGCACTGTCCCAATGCTGTCCCCAATGCTGTCCCCAGTGCTGTCCCAGCGCTGTCCCAGCGCTGTCCCAGGTCTGTCCCCAGTGCTACCTCTGGTGCTGTCCCCTGTGCTGTCCCAGTGCTATCCCAGTGCTGTCCCCAGTGCTGTCCCCTTGCTGTCCCCAGCGCTATCCCAGTGCTGTCCCCGCGCTGTCCCCTTGCTGTCCCCACTGCTGTCCCCAGTGCTGTCCCCTTGCTATCCCAGTGCTGTCCCCTTGCTGTCCCCAGTGCTGTCCCCAGTGCTATCCCAGTGCTGTCCCCAGTGCTGTCCCCTTGCTGTCCAGTGCTGTCCCCAGTGCTGTCCCCTTGCTGTCCCCTTGCTATCCCAGTGCTATCCCAGTGCTGCCCTGGCACTGCCCCGCTGTGCTTGGCCCAGCCCCGCAGCAGCTCTCTGCAGGGTGGGTGCTGCTGTGTTCCCAAACCTGCTGCTCTGGGGTGATCTGAGCCCCCTGTGCCTTGGGTGGCCGTGGTGGGCACAGGTGCCAGCCCATGGCTTTGGGGATAGCGTGTGCCACGGCTGCTGCACTTCCAAGGTGGCTTTTGGTCCCCTAAGCTCTGCTCCCGCTCAGGCGGCTCCTTCATGTTCAAGCTGGGTGTCCCAATGAACTGTAAAAGCTTTTTCTACTCTTTCTTCAACAGCTGGAAAGTCTTAAACTTCCACATTTCTCTGCCTTTTTTTTTTTTTAATAATTCTAAGAAAAGGCTGGAAACCAGAAGTGTAAGTCACTTAGTGATGATGTCTGAGGTTGAAGCTCTGGTGCCTTGTGTCTGAGACCCACCAGCGCTTGGTATGACAGTGTTTTATCTTCTGATGTAGAAGTGTTTATTTTTTTTAAATAGAACACCTGAACTCTGTAAAAGTACTGCCACTTTTCACCAAGAAAGTTTAAAAATATACAAATGTATTATTATTATTATTGTTTAAATTCATGAGCATCTTATTTCTTCCACCTCAGAGATGTAATTGTTAGTTGGTCACGTCTCTCTATTAAGTCTTTCTACTTTGTCCTGCTTAAAAATACTGATTTTTTTGACTTGTTGTTCTCCCTTGTGTGACACTTACCTAAGGGTGTAGAGTAAGAACTCTATTTCATTCAATACAAAGAGAAGAAAATCCCGTAAGCCTCTTGCACTAATCATGTTGAGAATGGCAGATCATGGGTCTGATTCTTCTTCGATGAAGGCAGAAGGAGAAACCCAGAGCCCTGGAGCAGGTGATTGTTGGCAGTTTTCCCTGCGTGGTGTCCCTGGGGCACGGGGCGTGGCAGGGCCGGGGGCAGGGGCGGTGAGGCTCAGGGCTGGGAGGCAGATGGACACACGGCTGATTTCAAGGAAGCTCGTAAAGCAGTAACCCTTGGCAAAAAATGAAAACATAAACAATGTTCAAATTCCTAAGGTCTGATTTGCCATTTTTCTCCTCTCCAGCCTGTGCGTCTGCCAGCAGGCTGAGCTCCAGAGGAGGAAGCAAAGGGAAAAGTGGCAAACACATGGAGAAAATGGGGCAATTGTTAGGTGGAGTGGCAAATAGTCCATTAGCAAACCAAACAATTGAAAGCACGTGTGTTCCTCTGTGGGAAGATAGATGGTGTTTTGAAATCTTATCAGACCTTTGGACAGAGGAGTTACAACTAACTACAGCCTTCGCAGCTCATTTTACAGTTGCAGCTCTGCCTCGGCAGAAAGAAATTAAGTAGAAATTAAAACAGTGCACTGCAGCGTTTGCACTGTCATTTCTTAAAGGCTGTGCATAATAGAAACCAGCGTGGGCTCCTGTTACAGTCAGGAACTCTGCTGGGCATAGTCAGAATCAGTAAAATTCTGAACTGGTTTGCAGGGAAGATGTAAAGAGGCAAAAAATAAGAAAACCTCATGTCAAGACCATTCAGACATTTGTCCCAAGTCTTAACGGAGTGATGAGGAGCAGCCTGTGAGGCCTGTCTCCTTCCCAGGATGACCCCAAGTGTCTGTTTTTCCAAATACAGATGCCTTGTTGCCAAGACTCACTGAAATTTGTTGGAAGCAACAAATTACATTCAATACAGAATGATCACATCTGTTTTTTGACTTTGGAGAAATGCTGGTGTTCCTTTGTTGGGACTGCAGAGCCTTGCTGGCCCAGCTGGATGTTATTTAGGAGCTGGGACGGAGCCTCCTGTGCAGGTGAGAGCCAGGGCCAGGCTGCAGCCCCCTCTGGAGTGCTGAGCTCCAGCCATGCCCAGACAGCAGCAGGGCTTTGGGGCTGCCTGGGATGGGGCTGTCCCGGGTGCCCCGTGCTGGGCTGGGCTCAGCTGCTCCTGCACCAGGGCTGCCCAGCAGCACTGCAAACACCCAGGAAATCTCTAGAGCTGCTTTTATCCTGATCCAGAGGGCTGCCTTGTCCCCCATTTCACAGTGCCACTAGGAGGATTACTGCTGTTCAAATAAGATTTGAGTCAGCGCTGAATTGTCAGGTCCCAAAACACAGGATTATGCTAGTAAGAAAACCTTCGGGTTGATGGCTGAATTTATTGAAATACTTAGGACTTATCCTCTTCATTAGGAAACATCTCAGGATTTAACTGATGGAGAGCACACATTGAGGTAGTTGAAAGCAACTGCAATATTTGATCAGATAAAGGAAAATAGATCTGATGAAGTGGATTTTTAAAGAAGAAGAAGAAATTCAGTGTAGTGCTTCTGGAGGGCTTCACCCTGGCACTAGCCAGCTGCATCCTCAGATTGCCTTTTTGTTAGACTCCACTCCCTGGACAGACTGCTCAGCTCTCAGCCCTGCAGATCCCAGAGTTCTCTGTGTTTTCAGAGGGGGTGGTGGGCTCTGGTGGCAGAATGCTGCTGGTGCCTCCCAAGTTTGCTGACAGGAGCAGGAGGGGAAGGGGCCGCTGGGGGAGCAGCTCTGGATCCAGCTTCATCTCAGAGCACTTCAAGTCCCGTCAAGTTCCTGGAAAGACTCTGCTCAGCTCCAGATTTCTCTGGACCATTCCTAACTTGGCAAAATAGTACAGACAGTTAGCAAAAAGAGAGAGTGCTGTTTGAAAAGAGGAGCACTTCTGGGAGGGAGAAAAGCTGGTTACTTTTTGTTGGTGCCATTTCACTGAATTTGCATGGGTTAATTCCAGGCTTACATAGAGACATTAATGGTTGTGAGATTGAGATTTAAATTTGAAAGAGAGGAATTGCAAAGTATGGAAATTGTCCCACATGTGCCTACTGGACCAGGAGGCAGCTGGCATAGACAGGGAGCTGTGAGGATGTGGAGGGCAGGTGGCTGCAGGGCCTCCTCTGTTGAGGGGACATAGCTGTGGGACCAGGAGGAGCAAACATTCCATTGAATCTGGGATGGAACAGGGCAGTTTGTGGTTGGGGCAGGTCATGGGCAGGGGTTGGCTCAGGCCCAGGGGGTCTGTGGTGTCCCTGGGACAGGGTCCTTTGTGTCTGGACATGCTGGAAAACCCCACAGGCCAGGGGCAGGCAGCAAAGCCAGGGCAGCTGCAGGTGTAGTAGGTAACTACCACTTTGCAGGAGTAAAACTGATTGTTTTCTGCTTGCTCTTTATCTTTAGACTGGGATTCAGTCTAAAATCCTGTACAGGTTCATTGCTGGTATACTGGGTGAGGAGGAGGTTGTGTTTTGTTAATTTGAGAGCATCTTTCCAGCTTTGTCTGTCTCAGGGAGAGGTTCTCAGTCCCCCCAGGAGCCTGGCAGGTTTTTAGGTGTGCAGGAGCCACCACAGCAGTGTCAGGAGCAGCACGGTTTTTCTTACTTGGTTCTGTAATACAGGAACAAGAGTGTGCACATTTAACTGAAGTCTGGATGAAATGTTTTCTGAGTCTTTGGGGCTCGCTGTAAACTGGCATTGGTGAAGCAAATACTGAGTGCAAAGGAGGGGCACACTTGGCTGTGTGTTTGTGCAGAATTCAGCAGGCAGCAGCTCAGAGCACACTGTGCCATCAGAGCTGCTGGGGCTGCTGTCCCTGCCCTTCTCACAGTGCAGTCAGAGTTTACAGCCTGCTGGAGGTGGGAAATTGTGCTGCAGTTCTGGTTGCTTTCTGGTTGTAGGGTGGATGGTTTTTTCAGAAAATCATCTGCATTGACATACCATTGCTTGTCTGTTGCCCTGGTAGAATTTTCCCTGCAGTGAGCTGAGTCAGGAGACAGCCTGGATGTCTGCAGTGGCTGTAACCAAATAAAAATGCAGGTGAACTGAGAAAGCCCCTGCCTGGGCAATCTGAAGGGTTAAAGAGTTCCCACTCACTAAGCACTCCTTAGAGGAAACAGAAGAGTCAGCACTTTGTGTCTACTCGTTGTTATTTACTCCTGTTGTTGGCTGATTGCTGGCTGCACCTCCTGTCTGTGGAGCAGAGTGAGGTGCTTCCCTTGGGCAAGGCATGGATGGATGGATGGATGGATGGATGGATGGATGGATGGATGGATGTGGCAGCTTTAATTCCAAGTAAAATACCTTAAAATGCAAAGCTCTTGTTGACAGTGGAACACCAGGAATTGTTTCATAGTAAAAAAATTAATTTGTGATTTAAATTTCCAGGTGCTGCTGCAGGGGTGTGGTGGGGTTGGTCAGTGCAGGGCACAGCTGCCCAGGCTGGGCATTTGCTGCAGAGGTGATGGTGTGTGCAGCTGGCAGAGCAGGCGTGCAGCACAGGGTGAGCTCACTGCAGCCAGCACAGGGCTTGGGCTTTTCTCCATGGCTGCACTGAACGGGAGGAAATGGGATTTTTTATGGCAGTGGTAAAGGTGATTAAGTCTCTAAGTAGAAGAGAAGACAAGGCAGAAGAGAGAAAGAAATTAAAGGGAGGGACGGAGGAGAGACAAAAGGCTGAAGAGGTCAGAGGCTGTTAGAGCACCTGGCAATAGCACAGGAGAGAGAGCTCTGAGCTGGGTGAGCAGATGGGAGGGACAGGGGGAGGAGAGCAAAGCACAAGGCAGGGAGATCAGGAGATACAGAAGATGTAGAGTGCAGGCAGGCTCCAAGATTCCTTGACAAAATGTGTTCGTTCCCGGGTTCTGGCAGCTTTTTGCAACAGGTCTTTTGCACCTAGTTCCAAACGTGGTTACTGGTGGGATTGAATGTATCTGAAGAGAAGAATAACACTTGCTGATGGATATTTTTTTTTACTGTGGAGGAAAGCACACCTAGTTTTGCCCTGTTGGAATCCTTTAGCATTTGGCTTGGTCAAGTCCGGTGCTGAAAATCAGAGGGGAAGTGAGGTCTCCTGTCCATGTTTAGTCCGTTGGCTGAAGACACTGCTGATGGTTGTAACAATGTAAAATATTTCTACACAGCATTTGTCACATATTTATGGTTTAGATGTTTCCGGTAATTTGAGATACCTAAGGAATTAGACACTGACAAAGTAGCAACACTGGGAGGTTGAAGTTATTTGTTAAACTTGTCAACTGTTCTGCTCTGGGCTGCACACACACTGCAGACTGTTTGTGTATGTGTGTGCTCATTGTATTTTATATATAATGTATGTCTGTGTGTATATGACTCCTCCAGGTTTTTTTCAGGCTGTGTGTTTTGTGTGTTGACTTTACGCAAAAAGGAGCATTCAGAAACTGCAAAGACCTTTTGTGAATTAAGAAGCTACTTTATGCTTAAAAAACTTAAAATTGTAGTTGCTAAAAATACACTCGTATTTAATATTTAAAATTTGGAAAGCATTGCTGGATTTTATTGTTGTCTGGAGTACAGCCATGGGTCAGTTGTCCAGCACCATCTGTAGTTGTTCCATTCTTTCTTCTCTGTTCTGTTTAAATCACAAATAATTAAGTGTTTCTGAGTGACTGCTCGAGTTCTGTTTTGATCACCTGACAAATTACTTGGTTCAGCTTCTGCTCCTTCATGTTGTGTAGAAGCTGTGTGAGCCCTGGCAGCTGCAGGGCAGGGATTCCCAGAGGCTGTGGTGCCAGGGCAGAGCAGGATCAGCTGCTGGGACAGCACATCTCCCTGTCACTGTCAGCTTGTGTCTTTGTAGGGAGGTTGTGGGGTAGAAAGTTCTCATTTTCTATTTCACTACTTTGCTGTTTTACTACTTTTAGAGTGAGTCAGGTCTTACGTTTAAAAAGGTCATGGAAAAGAGAGGAATTCAATATTTGTTTTATTTCCTTTTAATACTCACAAACAAGTTGTTTCTTCTCATAGATCTAAGTGAACTATATTAAAAGAGAATTTAGGTTTTTGAAGAGCGAGCACCTGTAAGGCTGCCCTGCCACCCAGCCCCGAGGCTGATGCTCTCATCTCTGGAGCTTTGATTCTGCCTCACACATGCTGAACTTGGGGAAAAAGTGCTTCTGCAATGAGATCATGATACGCCAGTCCTCCCTCTGAATGTTCCTGTTTGTTTCATCAGCTCAGTTGGCTCCCACACATGGAAAGTTTTTCATTTCCCACCAGCTATGTGGCTGAACACTTGAAGTGAGAGTGTTTGAGTCTTCAGGTCACACACACACACAGGATCTGCAGAGGTGGCATTTCCTGCAGCTCAGCATGTGCACCAAGGTAGTGACACTGCTGAAATGTCCTACAGCAGCATCAGACTGCCAGGAGCAGAAACCACAGAGTCATTTAGGGTGGAAACACCTCCAAGATCTCTGAGTCCAAGCTGTGCCCCTTCCCCACCTTGTCCTCCAGCCCAGAGCACTGAGTGCCACATGCAGTCATTCCTTGGACACCTCCTGGGCAGCCCCTGCCAATGTCTGACCATCCTTTCTGTAAAGAAATTCTTTCTGACAATGCTGCTTCCTACACAAGCTCTGCATCTGTAAAACAATCCTGCTTCTCTCTCCTTTTTGCCATTGGGTTTGTTGTTCCTCCTGCTGGGATGGGCCCGGGAGCCGAGCTGCCCTCGGGAGGAGCAGAGCCCTGCACAGCTCTGCTTTGGGACAGCACATGGCAGGTGAAAATAGACAGTCAGAGGGAGTTCTGACCACAGAGCAGTGCTTGGCATGTTGTGTGGTTATTTAACTTTAGAAAAATCAATCTGCCCCCTGTGTTTGCCGCTCGTCCGTGTGCACTGACCTGCTCTGTTCACAGCGTGGCCAGGCAGGTGGGTCTGCACCTCTGTGCCCCTGCATGCCCACGAGCTCTTACACACCCTGAACAGCAGCAGTCTGCTCCTCTGGTCTCGTTGTCGCCTGGCTCATCAGCTTTTCTGAGAGTTTTTCTCCTCAGTGTGTGACTGACAGAGTTGAACTTTTCAAGACTTTTGCATCAAATATTCACCCTGCATTTCTGAGCACACAGGTGCTCACCTGGTCCTGCTTTGTGTGAGTGTTTGTTCTAGCAGGGAGTTGCATTTTTAGAAGTAAAGCCTATGCAGAGGCTTGAACAGAGAGAGGCTGGAGAGCTCCTGAGAGCAAGCAATGTTTCCTGGTAGCTGTAATTGTATTTGCACTGCACTGGTGCGGACAGAGCAGATAGATACTGTCTTTATTTGCACACTGCCTTACAGTAGGTCTTTGTTCTGTCATTTTGCTGTCATTTTGTTTCATGTGGAAAGTGAGCAAGGCCAAACCTCTGGGGTAGAAGGTAGCAGGGGTGCAGAGTGTGTAGTTACAGCAGCACGGCCTGTTAGAGATGCTTAAATGAGTGCACACACCCGTCAGACAGCTTTGTCTTTGTGAAATATTGATCTGCAATATCAATGTTAAGAGGCCTGGAAAGCACTTAGTGCAGGAAATTATTCCTGAGCTGTATGAGAAAAAAACCTGTGACTGATAGAGGGCCCGTTGAGCCCTCTGTCCTGCCTTCCCCTCCTGAGCAGTGCAGCACAGAGCTGAGCAAGGATTCAGCCTTGGTGTGGGCTGAATTTCCAGCTGTGGTTGGTGCTTGCATGCGCGGTGTTAATGATTGCATGTGCAGTGTTAATGATTATTGGATCGTGTGGTGGGCATGTCAGGGGTGGGGCTGGACCCTGTCCTGGGGATGGCCGAGCCCCCAGGTGAGACAGTGAGCGCTGGCTGCTCCAGCCCTGCGAACTGCTCTGTGCCGGGGCTCCAGCCCTGTGCGCTGCTCTGTGTCGCTGCTCCAGCCCTGCCCGCTGCTCTGTGCCCTGCTCCAGCCCTGTGCGCTGCTCTGTGCCGCTGCTCCAGCCCTGCGCGCTGCTCTGTGCCGGGGCTCCGCTGCCGTCCTGCCCCAGCTGCTCTGTGCCGGGGCTCCAGCCCTGTGCGCTGCTCTGCGCCGGGGCTCCAGCCCTGTGCACTGCTCTGTGCCGGGGCTCCAGCCCTGTGCGCTGCTCTGCGCCGGGGCTCCAGCCCTGTGCACTGCTCTGTGCCGGGGCTCCAGCCCTGTGCGCTGCTCTGCGCCGGGGCTCCAGCCCTGCCCCAGCTGCTCTGTGCCCTGCTCCAGCCCTGTGCGCTGCTCTGTGCCCTGCTCCAGCCCTGTGCACTGCTCTGTGCCGGGGCTCCAGCCCTGCGCGCTGCTCTGTGCCCTGCTCCAGCCCTGTGCGCTGCTCTGTGCCCTGCTCCAGCCCTGCGCGCTGCTCTGTGCCGGGGCTCCAGCCCTGTGCGCTGCTCTGTGCCGGGGCTCCGCTGGTGTTGCACGGAGCCGTGGGGCGCTCCGGGGCCGGCCTTGGTTTGTGTTTTACAGAGATGTGCCAGGTGTGCCCAGAGGCGGTGGAGCTGCTGCTGCAGTGAGGTCCCGGTGCTGCTGCAGGGCCCCAGCCCTGCCCGCGCTCCTGCAGGGACTGCAGGGTGTTTATTTGGTTAGGAAGCTTTTACTGGGCCTCATGCACACTTGCAAGGTTTAACAAACCTGATGTGTCACCCTTTGTTTACCCGCGACACTTTCCCTTTCCTACTCTTGCTTGCTTCAATTTGTTCTTTGTTCAAGACTTTTAACTCTCTGTTTGCCCTCTAAAGTTGAATACATCAGGTATCATTTTTTTTGTCCCTGAAGTCTGAATTACTTAGATTGAGTTTCCCTGTATGAATTTTTGAACTATAAACTTAGTTTGAGGGTTTTTTTATTTCTCTTCTACTGTACCCTTTGTTATTTATATCTTTTTCTTTCCTCATTTGCCTAAGCAGTAAAAAACTGTTACTCAAGCTTGTCATCAGTTGGCCATGGTTTGGTGGCTTTCTTTATCTAGCTTCTAATTACTTCAAATTTGTCTTTTCTCTTGCCTCTGTGGATGATGTAGTAGAATCTTGGGTTTGTGTTTTTCTAGTCCCTTTACCCAGTGCTGTTATCCCCTCATCAGTGATGGGCAGACCATATTTCAGCAGTAATGGGTACTTTCCTTGCCATCAGGGAAATCTGATCTTCCTTTCAGCTTTCCTCCCCACTCCTGAGGCTTCTGCAAAGTGCCTCTGTGATTGAATACCAGCTGGCCTGAGAGCCACCAGAGCCGTGGTGATTCCATCACCAGCACAGTGTTCTCTGGGGTCCATTGCTGGTGCTTTCTTGTCCACCCCAAGCTGAGCAGTTGAGGTGTTCTCCGTGCTGAGGAGGAGCTGGGTGTGTGGGTTGAGGGGTCACAGTTCCCCTGGGGGGGCCTGTGCAGGACCCTGCTGTGTGTGTGCAGGGTTTGGTGCAGCAGGGCACTCAGGACAGGGCAGTGCCCAGGGCAGTGTGTCCATGCCTATCCTGCAGGACCCTGCTGTGTGTGTGCAGGGTTTGGTGGGACACTCAGGACAGGGCAGTGCCCAGGGCAGTGTGTCCATGCCTATCCTGCAGGACCCTGCTGTGTGTGTGCAGGGTTTGGTGGGACACTCAGGACAGGGCAGTGCCCAGGGCAGTGTGTCCATGCCTATCCTGCAGGACCCTGCTGTGTGTGTGCAGGGTTTGGTGCAGCAGGGCACTCAGGACAGGGCAGTGCCCAGGGCAGTGTGTCTGTGCCTATCCTGCAGGACCCTGCTGTGTGTGTGCAGGGTTTGGTGCACCAGGACACCCAGGACAGGGCAGTGCCCAGGGCAGTGTGTCCATGCCTATCCTGCCCTGCAGGACCCTGCTGTGTGTGCAGGTTTGGTGCAGCAGGACACCCAGGACAGCCTCTCCTGGCCAGGGCAGGGTGCCCGTGCTGCTCCCCTCCCGGCCCTCCCACCCATCCCGGTGTTCCTCTCCCCTCCGCCCCGCTCACATGCTCGCTTTTTTTGTCCAGGAGTGACTAAGCTTCCTGTTATTCCACTCTGTCAGTTTTTCCCCAATCCTGCTGTCGTGTTGGGCAATATTTACTTGCCAGCAGCTTCCTCTGCCGCTGTCCCACTCCGCTCCGTCCTGTTCCCACTTGCCTCTGAATTTATTTGTGGCCCTCAGGGATGTTCACTTTCACTCTGTTGGACTTATTTCCACTAAAGCCTGGATTTATGGAGAGCTGTGGACCCCAGGAGAACGTTACCTGGGTGCTGCAGGAATGCACTGTGTCTGGTCTGTGGAGGGAGAGCTGTGCTTTGGGTCACCAGGTGAGCACACCTGGCACGGGGGCAGCCAGGGCAGCATGCAGCTGATCCTGCCTGATGGGTGTGTTCCTGTGTGCAGAGGAGTGTTCCTGCCTCCTTGGAGACCACAGGCACACTTTGATTTAGCAGGGCTGTCCTTCGGATGATGGGAAATGGAAGGAGCAGCTCAGGAGGGGTTTTCCCTCTGGAGCTGCGGGGCAGCCTGGAGGCATTGGCCGATGCCATGGGGAGGTGGAGGGTGGCTCTCCCTGTGTCACAGCTGGCAGGGGGCAGTGGCTGAGGGTGTCTCGTGGCCCTGTCCCAGCCCCTGTGCCCCAGGCAGGGTGGGGATGTCCCCAGCCCAGGCCCTGCAGGACTCGTGCACCTGCCCCACCACGTGCCCGCACTGGGACCAGCAGCAGCCAACAGCCACGGCCGCCCAGTGCTCCTGGTGTAAAAATAACACCTCAGGAGGAATAAACAAGCTATTTTTGTGTGGTAGGGGTGGCCGTGCAGAGCTGGCTCAGGGCCTTGCCTTGCGCTGCCGCCGAGGGCTCACTCAGACATGCCGAGCGCTCGGAGCAGCCCGAGCTGCTTCCCTGGTGCTGGGAGGGTGGCATGGTGCCAGGGGCTCTGGGGGGTGTCCGTGGGCACTGCTGCTGTGTCACACAGCAGGGCACGTCCCAGTGCCAGCTCCTCAGGTCCCCAACAGCAGGGCCGGGTCCTGCTGGGGCTGCTGCCACTCGGGTGGTGCTGCTGCCCAGGTACAATTGATTACTTGGAATTGCAGCAGGTGGGGAGGGAAACTTTATCTGGGAGCAAAGAGGGACAGAGCTGGTAGGAAATGAACAGAACCTGGCAGAGATTGGGTGTGAACACTGACACATAAATGTCACAGCATGAAAAAGTTTCTCATATGTAGAATTAAACCACTCGTGACCCCGAGGCTGCAGCAGGGCTGGGTACTCCAGGAAAAGAGCATCTCTCCTTTGTTTTATCTTTTATGGCACTTAACACTACAACAAGTACTGATTTTGATTGTTTGCACGTACTGAGTTCTGTCAGTTGCCAAATTCCAGGGTGACGTGCCCATCAGGTCCATCGGTTCTATGGTGGTGACACGTGCAGAAACAAAGGCCAAGGCTAACAATTCTATTTATGTGATAATTATGATATGGTAGGGAGTAAAGGGAGAAGAGCTGTGGTCGGTCTGTCTTTTACATTTAGGGAAAGATGCAAGGCTAGTTTTCTGTCAGCCTAATCTTTATCTTTTAATGATTGTTCTTGATTTTCACTTCAAACCAGACAGTATGAGCTATTAAAAAAAAAAAAAAAATTCAAAGTGACCAGGGGTGCTTAATTGCTGTCCAACAGAAGGGAAGAGGAAAGGTAGGAGGGAGCCTTGGGGTGGGAGGCAGTGGTCCTTGGCAGGGGCACACAGCAGTGCCCTTTGAGGGGGGAACTTGGCAGCATCTCAGGGGGATGTGGCAGTGCCCTGGGGTGGGACATGGCAGTGCCCAGGGGTGGGACATGGCAGTGCCCCTGGCAGGGGGATGTGGCAGTGCCCTGGGGTGGGACATGGCAGTGCCCTGGCAGGGTGATGTGGCAGTGCCCTGGCAGGGGGATGTGGCAGTGCCCTGGGGTGGGACATGGCAGTGCCCTGGCAGGGTGATGTGGCAGTGCCCTGGCAGGGGGATGTGGCAGTGCCCTGGGGTGGGACATGGCAGTGCCCTTGGCAGGGAGATGTGGCAGTGCCCTGGGGTGGGCACCATGGTGCTGGGGGCTGTTGCTGGTCTGGGGGTGCCTTTGGGCACGAGGCTCGTGCGTTGCCCTTGTAGGTGAGTGTGGCTGGGTTCATGAATTCCTCCTGAATTGCTGATTAAGAGTCTCCTTTCTGCTGCTGGTCCTGGCAAGCTGCACTGACAGATTTTAAATGGGTGTTTTGTTAGGAAATCAATGTCTTGTCAAAAGTTCCCTCTTGTGGAAAACAGGTGGAATTTTTTCTTAGAAGTTGTTAAAGATTCCCTGGTTTTGTTTTGGTTGTTGGTTTTTTTTTTCCAAAAGAGAAATTCTTCAGCTTTGTTTAGTTCCTAAAGTTCTTGTTGGACAGTGGCAGTGCTTTGTGCCTTACTCAAGTGCATTTGTGGGTTTGTCCTTTCAGCCACAGTGGCATTCTGGCTGGAAGAGGCATCCACTGGCCTGATGTGTCCTGTTGTTGGAAGCTCTGAGTGGTTTTCCTTCCATTCCTGTGTGAACTTCTCGTTCTTTGGGTTTGCAGGCAGGGCAGCCCTGGCTGGTTCCCCACACGCCTGCAGTCAGTGGCACTGTGGTGGGGACAGCCATGAACCTTCACTGCCAACCCTGTGGGTCCCCCCATGCTGCTCTGAGGGGTTCAGTGTCCACCTCTTACCTGCTCTGATGGACTTTAGTGGTGCCTCAGCCCCCTGTGGGAATTGATCTCCACCCTTACTGGTTAGTGGTGCAGTGGCATCAGACTAAACTGCTCTGGAGCTCCAGAGCCATGAGGGTGACGTGCACCCTGCCTTGTGCAGCCTGTCCTGGGTGCCAGGTGTGCTGTATTGGCCTCTCTTTGCTTTTATTACTGAGTAACTGAATGGCCTTAATTTGTCTATCATGTAAGCAAACCATGCAGAAAAGCCAGAAGTGTCAAAATTTTGGTTGCCAGAGGCAGAACTTGGTGTCAGCTGCCAAAGGCAGCCTGTCAGTGGGGATGGCACCCACACAGGGGTCCCTGCTGCTCTGGCAGCCTGAGGGTCTGTAATGGCCAGGGAGCTCTGTCCCAGCCCTGACAGCTCTCCCCACCGCCTCCATAGCCACTCTGGGTTATTTTGGCAGTGCTGGAGGTGTGTGGGAATTAAATAGAAAGGTTTGGATGTCATCAAGGTTCCCTTCTAGGCAGTTTATTGTGTTGTGAAATGTCTCTTGCATGTGTCAGTCAGGGAGCTGGAGCTGTTTGCATTCCTGAAATGAGGGCCCCTCTGCATGCTGCTTTCAGGGATTTCTCAGGGTCCCAGCAGCCCCTGGGTCCCAGCCGTGGAAGGTTCTGGGTTTGTTTTGTCAGGGCCAGCAGAGCGCGCGGCCCCGCGGAGCCTTCGCTGTGGCCTTGCTGGAAGGGAGTCGAGGTCATTTCTCGTGCTGCCCATTCAGACTTGGATCCTTTGTGCACTCTGGGACAGCAGCTGTTGGCTTCTCCAGGTGCCAGCAGCCCCCGCTGCCCCCGTGCCCTGAGCCATCTCTGTACCTGTGCCCAGGTACCTGTGCCACTGCTGTGCCCCTGGCCGGGCTTCACTGCCTGCCTTCCAACTTGGGAAAAGTGGCATCTCGGAGCAGAGCCCAGGGGATTAAACTGAAATCATATCTCCAGGCTTTGGCATTGATCCCCAGAACAGTGCCCATTTGAGGCTGACCTTGGTTTCAGAAAAATGTTTTATTTATCTATAAGGATAGGTCCAGGTAATTTATTTTAATAATAATATAATAATAATAATAATAATTTAATTTATTCTTTCAGCATAAGTTCTTCTCTGTGAGGGTGGTGAGTGGTGTGACTCTGGCACAGGGTGCCCAGAGCAGCTGTGGCTGCCCCTGGATCCCTGGCAGTGCCCAAGGCCAGGCTGGACAGGGCTTAGAGCTACCTGGGGCAGTCGCAGGTGTCCCTGCCATGGCAGGAGGATTGGAACTGCGTGATCTTTAAGGTCACTTTCAACCCTAACAAGTCTGTGACTCTCTGATGCTATGAAATTTCACATTGAGAGCTTTTCCTCTCAGAGTGCTTTGTTTTACCTGTGCTCAGTTGTAAACTCAAATCCTGTTTTGAAATGAAGATTAATAAACTTTCCAAATTTCAGTCAGAATTTATCATTTAACTTCACATGAATAAAATAATACTTTAATAATTACTTTCTCCACTAATGTTGGGGAATTAATTATTTTTCAGTCAATAATATATTTGCCTGATGAATGTAATCTAATAATGTTTAAATTGTATTGAAAACAGCATGTCATTGTACTGTCCTTGCTAAAAATAAGGGAAAAATACAACTAAAAGGATAACAAGAAAATCGGGAAAGGTATAGTTCTTATATAAACTCTGTCAATAAAAACCCCAAACATGTGGATGTGCTGGCACTCCAGGATTCGATTCCAGCAGTGATTTGCAGCTGTCAGGGTGCCCTCTGGGGTCCCTGTGCAGAGGGTGCTGTGATGGGCTCAGTCCGAGCTCTGTGCAGAGGGGTTGGTGCAGTGATGGGGCCTCACCCCTCTGCTGCTGCTGGTGTGCTTTGTGTGTTCAGGGCACATTGCTGGGGAGGGCTCTGTGCCCGTGTAGTGCCTGTCAGGGGAGTGCAGCTGTGAGCAGGATTTGGGTGACAGCGATCCCAGTACCTGCTCAGCATCCCCTGTTGTGGCAGCTGGGCACCAGGGACCCTGCAGTGACAGCCAGGTCAAATCTGCCCTGTGTTGTACTTGATCTGGACATCAAGCCACGTTCCTTCTCCCCTTGAACTGTGGGTCCCTGCACGCCCGAGTGAGCATCCTGTGGATTAGCAGAGATTGCTCTAACAGGATTTGGCAGCCCTGAAGCTCAAGGGGCAGCCGGGGCTCTCGTGTTCCCAGAGTGAGCCCTGGGCTGCCCTGTGGGCTGGGGGGAGGCTGCTCCTTCTGCACCCTGGAACAACACAATTCCCTCGTGTCCTGGGGCAGCACTGCCTGGGGGCAGGTGGGGACCTGGGAGGAAATACAGTGTTGCTCAATCCAGGCTGCAGAGTTTGTGTGTCCTGGGAGTGTCGATATAAATTCTGATGGATTGATGCATATGTGGTGTCTGTATAGACATGGGGATATACAAACATTTGTAGTAATACCGAGATCAACCACATATTGCATTGAATATTTATATAAATGTTAAAAACACATAAAATTTTAAATACATAAATATAAATAAAATTTGTAAAAGTTAAAGAATTTATGTAAGTACTTGTATGTCCATCTGTGGTTGATGCATTTGCTAATGCTGTTATGAAATGAGAACTGGGCTCCCTTGGGGGTATCCCAGCAGACACCTTACCCCGGGTCAGGGTGGCTGGGGCTGGACAGCTGCTCCGTTGACATCACTGTGGGTGCAAAGAAACGTGGCACAGGTGTGGATGTCCCCTGTCCCCATCCCCATGCCACTGCTGTGGCACTGGGGATCATTCCGTGCTCCCTGGGGCTGAGGAGGAGGAGGGCCCCGCAGACAGCAGGAGCAGCAGGGAGGGTTTTGCTGCTGAGCTGGTGTCTCCTTCTGTTTGGTGTGCTGGCAGTCTGCTTGCTCTGTTTGCTTTTTTCTTTCTTTTTTTAAACCCTGTTGTGTTTCATGGCAGTAGGACAGCTCCCGTAGGAGTGCTATTAGCTGTGCTAGCCAAATGATCCATTAGAGGGGTTGAGGCTTTTATGTACAAGAATCACACACAAAGACGTCATTAAGTGGTCACTCTGGTGTGTTTTCACATGAAAGCGTTCACTTTAAAAAGTGTCTGCAGAGTGCTGCCATCAGTATCCCTGTGCCACAGCAGCAGCCCTGGGGGAGCTGAGGGGGCTTGGCAGGGGTGATGCCCTCACCCCCTGCCCCGAGGTGTGTGTTTGCCCCTAGCTGGCATTCTGCTTGCTCCTGTGTGTTTGCCCCTAGCTGGCATTCTGCTTGCTCCTGTGTGTTTGCCCCCAGCTGGCATTCTGCTTGCTCCTGTGTGTTTGCCCCTAGCTGGCATTCTGCTTGCTCCTGTGTGTTTGCCCCCAGCTGGCATTCTCTTGCTCCTGTGTGTTTGCCCCTAGCTGGCATTCTGCTTGCTCCTGTGTGTTTGCCCCCAGCTGGCATTCTCTTGCTCCTGTGTGTTTGCCCCTAGCTGGCATTCTGCTTGCTCCTGTGTGTTTGCCCCCAGCTGGCATTCTGCTTGCTCCTGTGTGTTTGCCCCCAGCTGGCATTCTCTTGCTCCGAGGGTGGTCTGGGAGTGTCCAGACCCAGAGCCCCCCGTGTTGGGCTGTTGGGCTGTGAGCCGGGGGGGCTGCAGGGTCGGAGGGCGAGCGCTGCCCCCAGCCCCGGGCATGGCCCTGGGGCAGTGCCTGGGTGCGGTGTGGGACCCGCTCTGGGCACAGGCACCCCAACCATGGTCCCGCTGGGTGCAGTGACCCCTCCCGCAGGTGCTGGGCTGGTGCCCACAGGCTGTGCCTCAGCCTTGTGGAGGCTCAGTGATTGCAGCCCTGCCTCCGGCCTCAGAGGGGTCAGTCCCTGGCTCACGGGGCTGCAGGCTGCTCCAAGGCAGCCAGCAGGTCCTGAATATTGAAATATAGATGTTAGAAAGGTTTCTCTGAATGTGGCAGGCAGCCTCCGCACAAAGCTCCCGCAAGCAGTTTATTTTTAAAAAGGAAACCGTAGCTTAGATGGAGTTAAATGTTTTCCTGTAAAAGCCATGGGCATCAGGATAAATAGTTTTACCATTTTCAGGCAATGGTTGATGGCATGTAGCAGCCATCCTCCTGCTTCAAACGCGCCGGGTCCCAGGGATTCGTGCTCCCTGACACAGGGAGGTGTTTGTGTGTTTGTTTTGGATCAGAAGCGTTCCCTGTGCTCCAGCTGCTCTCTTGAGCTGTGCCTGCTGGTCCTGCAGCTTTGGCAGCCCCAGGCAGAGCCCCTGGCTGGGGGAACACGCAGCGGCAGCCGTGGGTGCCACAGCACCCTCAGAGCATCCACACGTGTTTCAGTACTGAAAATTCCATCAGTCATTGAGAATTGTTCCATAGGGATGGGGTGGTGTGTGTTCATGCAGGGCAGCTGGGATGTGCAGCGCTCACTGGGGTCTCTGTTGGCCACAAGGAGATTTTTCTTTTGTCTTCAGCAGGGGGCCTGTTAAATGCTAGAGGGTTGTAGGTCTGACCATGAATAGCCACTTCAAATTGCAGAATCACAGACTCAGCCAGTAAGGAGCTTGCAGTCTCAGAAGGGGATCCCAAGAAAGCTTTTACATTATTAAATATACAATCAGGGTTTTCTGGAAGGAGATTATTATCACAGAGCAGAAGTTGCAGTTGTATTCCTAACATATAGTGTGGGAAGTTAAAAGCAGGGTGTGCTGTGCTTCCCAGAAAAGTGGAGGTGTGGGGAAGAGCCTGGTGGTGACCACACGGAAATGGGCACACTCCTGTTCACCTGTGTGCAGGTCTGAAAAACCCAGGTGTACTGTCACGATCCAACACACCTGTCAGAGGATCCCAAGTCTTCTGGGAATACCGTGGATTTTCTGGATGTAGAATTTGGGAGTGATTTTTCCAAGGCATGATTGGTCATTTTCTTTTGTCTGAGTTTGCCATGTTTTCCACAATTCTGTAAGTGTTCACCCGAGTTGCCTTGTGCTTTGTGGGGAGTGAAACCCCCATAAAGTGTAGCTGGGGATGGATGTGCCCTGTGGGAAGGTGCCTGGGGACAGGCACAAGTTCCTGCTCCCCTGAAGGCAAGGTGGAAAGTCCTCCCAGTGCAAGTCCTGATCACCAAACCGTGCTGGGCCCCGTTCTGCACCTGATGAGGTGTCACAGGAGGCTGAGCACAGCAAGGTCAGGCACATCCTGCTCCCATCCGGAGTGGATGGCATTTCTTCATTTCTGACAATGAAAGTGAACTGTACAGAGTAGGAAATAAATCTGTCTATTAACCACCAAAAAAAGAAATGGAGGGGCAGCATGAGATTAAAAGACTTACTGCTGCAAGGAGAGCAAAACAAATGTTTGCTTGCAGCCACACTTGCAGTAAGAGTGAGGAGTTTGTGTGGCAGCTGCAGGCACGGGGCTGTCTGGCTGTCAGAGGGGCTGAGCTGAGCTCAGCGGGCACTGCCAGGCACTGCTGAGCCCAGGGCCGGGGCAGAGCAGCACCTGAGGGTGGCTGGGGCACCGAGGGACCCGGCTGGCCCTGTGCCCCTCACCCACTGGCCTCGAGGGCCTCTGCTGAGGAGTGTCTGTGCTGAGGAGTGTCTGTGCTGAGGAGTGTCTGTGCTGAGGAGCATTGGTGCTGAGGAGCATTGGTGCTGAGGAGAGTCTGTGCTGAGGAGAGTCTGTGCTGAGGAGTGTCTGTGCTGAGGAGAGTTTGTGCTGAGGAGTGTTGGTGCTGAGGAGCATTGGTGCTGAGGAGAGTCTGTGCTGAGGAGTGTCTGTGCTGAGGAGTGTCTGTGCTGAGTTTCAGTCCAGCAGGGTTGCTTGGGTTAATCCTCTACTGTGCTGGTGTGGCCCATCAGGACACTGCAGCATCCCCTGCCTCCTCTGAATTTACTCACTTATGATATTTCTTTTGTAATGGTTGGAAGAGAGTTCAGAGAAGGTTCAGAGAGATGGAAATCTGCCTTGCCCTCTGCTGTTAGCAGGATCCAGTGGCAGGGTAATTGGGAGCTGCTCGCTGCAGGGGCAGGGGATGAATGCTGCCCGTGTTCTGGGGACATCTGTGCCACTGGTTTCCAGCCATTTGTAAAGGTCCATGGAATGAAAGTGAGACAAGAAACCCTGCTCCCAGACAGACTGTATTTCTTCTGGGAATTTCCCTAAGATCTGTAAATTAAAAGAGATTGAAGGTTAAAGGTGCCCTGAGCTCCAGAGCTACATGCAAACAAGGAGGATGTAAGTGTTTTCATAGTGAAGCATAAGCACAGTTTACCTGGGGCTGTGGTATATTCTGGTAGTCTTTAACTGAGTAAATAGCTTTCCTTAAAGACCATCCTCTAGGTAGATAGAATGCTGGTCTCAGTGGGGAAGCAGTGAGGCTCCTTGTTTCCTGGGAGCCAGAGGACATCGCATTAGATCACAGGAATGATTTTTTATGGCCTTGAAGCATTTGAGTGTATGAAGTACATTAAGTGGTTGGGGTGTACAACATGTACTGCCGGGCTCTGGATCTCATCCAGAGAGTTGTGGGACAGCCTAAACCCCAGCACTGAAATGAGGACATTGAGTTTAGTCTGGATTTCAGGTTGGTTAACTACTCCTCTGATTCCAGGGACACATGTTGCAGTTCCATGTTACCATTTAGCAGTAATTTGCTCTGACTTTACATTGTGCTCATGTAAGGTCTCATTTCCCAGGTATCTGGTAAGTGTGTCTGCTTGTGTTTGCTTTAGCCCATGGCATAGGGAGCAAAGATGCAGCTTCTGATCCTACTGTGTCCATTCTCTCCTTCAGGGTCGATGTTCAAGGGAAAACTGCAAATATCTTCACCCACCACCACACTTAAAAACGCAGCTGGAGATCAATGGCCGCAATAACCTGATCCAGCAGAAGAACATGGCCATGCTGGCCCAGCAGATGCAGCTGGCCAATGCCATGATGCCCGGAGCCCCGCTGCAGCCCGTGGTACGTGCACCCCAGGGCTGAGTGCCCACCTGGGCAATCCCACAGAGCTCGGGAATGGGAGAGCAACCCACTGAAATGCCCCTCTGAAATGACTGAAATGCCCCTCTGAAATCCCTGAAATGCCTCTCTGAAATGACTGAAATGCCCCTCTGAAATGACTGAAATGCCCCTCTGAAATCACTGAAATGCCCTTCTGAAATCACTGAAATGCCCCTCTGAAATCACTGAAATGTCCCTCTGAAATGACTGAAATGCCCCTCTGAAATGCCCCTCTCTATGTCTTTGTGTTGCTTAATTCTGCCTTGCCTGAAGTAATATTTTTAATTATTTCAGTAATCTTGGGTTAATTTATCTTTCACAACTTTACTCTCAGAGTTTGGTAGGCAAGTGATCTGCATGAGATTTTAGTTTCCTTTGCAATATTCTGTGCTCTAGGAAACTCCTTGCTTTGAGAGGATGCCCACTGGGTTTTCCCTTCACTCAAGGGAACTGTCCCCGAGAATTGCTTGCTGCAATTGAGCTTTAGTTTAGGGGGAGTTAGGCTCAGCTTGACCACAGCTAGTGCATCAGTATGAGCCCATCCAGCAGCAGAGGGCTGGGGTGGCTCTGTGCCCTGGCCCAGCAGTGGCCGTGTGCTGATGGGCTGTGGGACAGGGGCTGTCCCCACTTAGACTGTGCAGCACCTCCCAATGTCCCTGGGAGCTTCAGAGCAATGCCAGCTGGCTCTGATAACATGCTGTTATGCTGCAGTGGTCCAAAGGCTGCAGGATATTTATATTGCTAGAAAATAAGCTCAGTAGGAAATAGATTGAAGAGTCTTATTTGCTGGACAGCAGGCACACAGGTGTCTGTTTGGGTGTATTGGGCTGAAATCAAACACCAACATCTCCTAAGTTACACACTAACAGACTGGTTCTATTTTGAAGTTCATTATTACATAGCTGATAACCCAGTAATGAAAAGTGCAGTTAATTAATAGTGTATTTAAGGGTAATATTTAATTTCCTGTAATATTTGCCAGGTTGTTTTTCATTCACATGGATGAAGAATCATAAGCATTACAGAAATTATACCCATTTACACGACTCTCATTCTGTTTTCTCCAGTAATCCCTGCATGGTTTTGTTCATTATTTCCAATGTCTCTTGCTTCCAAACAATTCAGTCATTTCCTCAGGAATACAGAAACATGTGCTGTTCTCTGCTGTCTGCCTTAAATTGATATGAAACAGAGAAAGAGTTGTGTTAACTCTGTAGTTGTTTTTCCCTCTAAAAATTAGTTGGGGAAAAGAACCTAAATGCCTTGAGAACTGCCTTATTTAGATAGTGAAAGACAAACACTCCTGGCTGAATTTTATTTGGCAGTTACACTGCATTTGGGGGCAGGAGAGTTATTTAATCCTTGCCGCAGTGTAGCAGCTCTGTGTTGGGTTTTCACAGCATTGTTTGGGCTCTACACCCAATTATCTTCACACCCACAAGGGCACTCGACTCTCTTTTGAAAACTTCCAAACAAACAAAATAAAATCATGTTTGCATGTGCTCTTTCTTCCACTGGTTTAAAGTTTCAGCCTGACTAAAGCATCTCCCTGATGCAGTGAGTGTCTGATTATCTGCATGGCCAGCCTGTCTGTCAAACGGGAGGATTGTGCTGTGAAACCTCAGGAGTTCCCAGCTCTAGCTGCACCAGGGTCAGAAAAGCTTTGCCTGTGCCTGAAGTCGAGTGTGGTTGATGCTTTGTCAGGGCTCTCAGATGCCTTTTCCCCAAGAGCCAGCATTGTGTTGGGGTGGCCATGTCCCCCTGGTAGCCCCAGACTCTCTGGGACCCCACAGAGTGTCTGTCATTCATTATGGCATTGCTGGAGCATGGATCCCCTGTGAGTTTGCTCCAGGAGCTGCCCCGTCCTGTGAGTGTGCAGGGAAACTGGAGCAGCAGGGGCTGCTGGGGGTCCCTGCCCCGTGCTGGGGGTCCCTGCCCCGTGCTGGGGGTCCCTGCCCTGTCCTGGGGATCCCTGCCCCATGCTGGGGATCCCTGCCCCGTGCTGGGGGTCCCTGCCCTGTCCTGGGGATCCCTGCCCCATGCTGGGGATCCCTGCCCCGTGCTGGGGGTCCCTGCCCCGTGCTGGGGGTCCCTGCCCCGTGCTGGGGGTCCCTGCCCCGTGCTCTTGCTCATTGCAGCAGCTGCACGGGTGTTCCCCATGAGCCACGAGCACAGCAAATGCTCCTTTCCAGTTGGCAGCAGAAACTCGCCTCGTTCAGCTCCAGGGGATGCTGAAGAGTTGTTTTGGTGATAACAAATGTTAAATGTCTGTTTCCCTGTCTCCGCTTGCAGCCAATGTTTTCCGTTGCACCGAGCCTTGCCACCAACGCGTCAGCCGCCTTCAACCCCTACCTGGGGCCCGTGTCCCCAGGCCTGGTCCCTGCTGAGATCCTGCCCACGGCGCCGATGCTGGTGACCGGGAACCCCGGCGTGCCGGTTCCTGCCGCCGCCGCCGCCGCCGCCCAGAAGCTGATGAGGACGGACAGGCTGGAGGTAGGAGCTGGCTGCTGGAACTGCTCTCACAAGTGCTGTCATTTATTTGTCTTCTCGCTGGGAAATACTTTCCTTGTGAAAGCAAATAATGCGGGTTTCACTTGGGCTGGTAATGCGGTATCTGTGTGATGGTAGGAACGAGGGGTGACTGAGTGATTGTACAGTAAGTTCAGGCTGCCACTCTGCTTCTGACCCTCCCTTGCAGAAGGAAATGGGAATATTTAGGAGTGATCATGGCAGCAGCAAGGGTGCCACGAAGCCGTTAGTGTGTGCCCAGAAGGCGTTGGCATGGTTGGCATGGCACAGCCCCTGAGCACCAGGGAGAGGTGCAGAGCTGCAGCTGCTGGGTGCAGATGGCTCGGCCTCTCTGGCTCGGGCAGACGGTGCCCACGCTGCCCTGCTGGCCTCCCGCACCTGCTTATCACCCCTGCTGCAGCCCTGACGAGTGTCGGTGCTCTGGAGCTGCTGCTCTCCCTCGCTGCGAATCTCTCTTATCTGAAAGGCCTGACAGTGTTTTTAGCACCTTATCGGTGCTGCGGCAGCGTGGGCGGGGAGCCAGGCACGGGCTGCAGGCTGCCGTGAGCTTGGGGCACAGCCCGTGGGCACAGCCTGGGAGCACAGCCTGAGAGCAGAGCCTGAGAGCACAGCCTGAAAGCACAGCCTGAGAACATGGAGCACAGCCTGAGAGCAGAGCCTGAGAACACAGAGCTCAGCCCTGGGCACAGCCTGGGACCACAGCCTGAGAGCACAGCCTGAGAACATGGAGCACAGCCTGAGAACATGGAGCACAGCCTGGGAGCGCAGCCTGAGAGCAGAGCCTGAGAGCACAGTCTGAAAGCACAGCCTGAGAACATGGAGCACAGCCTGAGAACATGGAGCACAGCCTGGGAGCGCAGCCTGAGAGCAGAGCCTGAGAGCAGAGCCTGGGAGCACAGCCTGAGAGTGTGGATCACAGCCTGAGAACACAGAGCTCAGCCCTGGGCACAGCCTGAGAGTGTGGATCACAGCCTGAGAGCACAGCCTGAGAACACAGAGCTCAGCCCTGGGCACAGCCTGAGAGCAGGTGCTTGGCAGCCCTGGCTGGGTTAAAAGGCAGCGAGAGGGGAGGCTGAGCAGCCAGGCTGCCCTGCTGTCACCTGGTGTGTGCTGTCACCTGGTGTGTGCTGTCACCCTGGTGTGTGCTGTCACCCTGGTGTGTGCTGTCACCCTGGTGTGTGCTGGGCATGGCAGGGTGAGGGCTCAAGGCTGCTGCCTCCTGCATGGCTGCTGCTGGTCTCCCTTCTGGCAGTGGGTCTGCTCACTGAGCTCAGGGAGCACGCTGGGAGGAGCAAGAAGGATCTCTGTTTTATGCAGCCTGCTGTATTTGTAACTCTGTTCCTTCTGCCTGTGCATCTGCACTAACAGGGGTTAACTCTCCTTCCAAGAGAAGTGAGTTCCTTTTCCTTAGCTGCACCCCTGACTGACAGAAGGGGCGAGCTGGGAGCAGTGTGGAGGTCATCTGGCAGCCAGCATTTCCCGCTGCTGCTGTCACTATTCTCAGAGCTCACGTCACCACAGGTCACCCTCCTGTGGGATCACATCATTTCCCTTTTTAGAGATGTTTTCCCCGAGGGAAGCGTTCCCCAAAGCACGCTCAGGTTGCAGGGAGGCAGCCGTGCTGGGCTCTGGCACACAGGTGGCTGCCTGGAATCACCCAGGGATGATTTTCCCTTGAGGACTCTGTTTAAAGATGGACACCTGCCAGAGGCAGATTAAAACCAAAATGCAATTAGGTAAATTCATAAATAAATCATAATGGATTTGGAAATGAGTATGGAGAGGAGGATGCCTATGGTGGGAACCCTTTGGGTTGTGCTGCCAAGGTCAGCTGCTGTGTTTGATTGTGCTTCCAGCCCTGCAGTGCCCATGGATGGTCAGCGTGGGACATGAGGCCTCAAAAGCATCCTGGTCATAAGCAGGATGCACCCATTGTCCCCAGGCACCCAGGGAAGCAGGAGCACCCCTTTGTGTGCCCCTCCAGGGCAGCCCTGGTGCTGGCCACAGGCTGTGACTGCTGTGCACAGGGAGCTGATGTCATCTGGGACCTCAGTGGGCAGGATTTGTCCTTCTGGATGCTGCATTCTCTTGATACTGCTGGTCAGAGAAGTGGTGCACTGCTGAGCCAAGCTCCTCTGCATGACAGGGAGATGCTAGAGTAGCACTCTCAGGGTCACAATACTGTTTTTCCCTTTGGCAAATTCAGTTTAAACAGTGAAGCATGTAGGTGAGAACGTAATTTGCAAATGCTTTCCAGTACAGTGGTCATCTGATCTGGAGTATCCAAATTTAGTATCCAAACACTAAGCAAGCACGTAATTTTTATGAACAGCAAAATATTTGAATGTACTTTATAGGCTACAGAAATGCAGAATGGATTTTGGAGATTCTGCATGACCTGCCTGTTACCTCCCAGAGGAGCCAGCAGTGTCTACCTGCTCTTCCAGGGAGCTGCAGCTGTGGCATTGCCATTTGTTATGGCATGATCAGAGCTTTATAAGGCTCCACTCACTCTCCCTTGGAATGAACTGTCCTGGAGAAAAATAACCACAATGATGTTAGCATCTAATCTTGGAGTATGATTGGTTCTGCTTAGAATTTTAAATATTTATTTTCAAGGGTGATACACTCTGGCAGGATTTAAGTCAGCACACGTTCTGGCATACAGACCCAGGCTGTTCCCAGGCTGAAAGCTCTCAGTAAGCACACCTGGGGTTTTCAGGGATGCAGGCAGACACCACAGCTCAGTCGGGCAGCACTGTGTCCTGAATTAATGTGAATCTTGGTAAAGTGAGGTCAGGGACTGATACTAGCAGTGGGCTTGCTTTCATCTGGATTTCACACTGACAGCGTGCAGGTTTTGGGTGTCCAGTGCTTTCAGCCCCTCCTGTAAGGAATCTGCATCTCAGGATGGAAATGTCGTGGCTTCAGGCTTTTCCACAGCTTTCCTCACACTCCTCCCCTGCAGGAAATGTCTTGAACAAAGTGTGGTTCTTCAGTGAACTAGAAAAGAAGCAAGAAGGACAGGGAACTGAGAGAAAAAGGAATTGCCTAACACTTTATCAAAACCAGCTGTTTCTGTTGGAATGCCATCATTTTCTATTAGAAGTGTTCCCAAGTCAGGAATGACCACAGCCAAGCTGCTCTTTCTTGCTTGGTTCTTACAGGCCATGCTTTGCCAGAAAGAAGCAGATTAGAAGTTCTTGGAGCTGGTCAGCTCTGGGTGAACAGGACTGTTGTGCTGGCTGGCATGTGTCCTGCAGGGGACTGGACCAGGGAAGGGACCTGGCTGCAGGATTACCTGGCAGGCCAGTGGATCTTCTCCAGCCCAGGAATTTGCCTGAGCTGTTTCTGGTGTGCTGCAGAATCTGTTCTGTGAGCCCTGAGCAAGAGGGCACAGTGCCAGCAGGGGCCGTGGAGGGGCTGGGCCTGGCTCAGGTGCCAGTACACACCTGGAGCCTGTCACCACGAGACAGCAGCCCCTGAGCAGGGTCCTGCAGGAGTGGCCCTGCACAAATGTTTTCACAGCTGACCTGGTCCTGGTCCTGCAGGGGGTCAGTTCATACCCATGGAGGATTTGCAGGTGGCAGTGGCACGAGGGTTAAACAGCAGCCACAGGACTGGTGTGAAGGGAAACCGAACCACCACCAAATCTGGGTGGTTGCAGGGATCAGAGCTGAGGTCCTTGAGGAAATACTTAGGATCCAAGCTCACAGGCATCCACCTTGAATAGGAAATTCCATCTACTAAAGGGTTTTATTTTTATGCAGACCCAGTTGCTTTTGGCCCCTTGTTTCCTGTGGCCTTTGGAAATCTGGAATGCAAAGTGTGTTTTGGCAGTTTGGGGAGAACTGTCCATGACAGGAGCCCACGTCATTCTGTCAGTCAGTGTGTCAGACTCAGGGCTGGCACGTGTGCAGAGGGGGCCGGTGTTTGTCCCACTGGTGACACAGTCCCTGTCTGTGGTGCTGGGGTGGCAGGGAGTCTGTGTGGGCTTAGGGCTGGCTGGAGCCCATGGGGACACTGCAGGGGCTGTCACCCACACAGCTGCAGTGCCTGAGCCCTCAGCTCCATCTGGCTGCTGGTGTGTGACAGTGAGAGCAGTGGCTGCTCTGGCTGCTGCTGTTCCCCACCTCCCCAGGGTGATGGCTGGGCAGCGCAGGGGCTGTGCCAGCACCGTGGGCTCGGCTTGCTGTCTTCTGGCAGGTGCCTGGATCGTGGGGCCACATGGACACAGAGTGCCCACCTGGTCGGGCTCCCTGGGGCTGGCCACACAGCATCCACTCTCCTGAATGAGCACATGGAGCACAGCCAGGTCACAGCAGGGCATGGCCGAGCACCTTGGGGTGCTTGGGTGGTGCCCAAGAGCAGCCACAGCACATTTCAGGAGACAGAAACAGCCCCCTGGGCAGCTCAGTGGGAGCCAGAGTGACACCTGCCGTGTGCTTGGCTCTGGTCACAGTGGGGTTTCGTGCTCCTTGACATCAGAAGTGGCTCTGGAGAAGCCAGTCTGTGCTGCCAGGTCCCTGAGCCCTCCATCCCTCTGCAGTGCACCGCCTGGGCCAGGCCCCTTCCTCCTGGTGCTCTGGCAGATTTTCAGAAAGCTTTCTCTGTTCCAAGCTGTGCCTGCAACACCCATCACCAAAAGTAAATGTCTTTGTTTCCCTGGTGTCACAGGTGTGTCGAGAGTACCAGCGTGGGAACTGCAACCGGGGAGAGAACGACTGCCGGTTCGCGCACCCCGCCGACAGCGCCATGATCGACACCAACGACAACACCGTCACCGTCTGCATGGATTACATCAAAGGGAGGTGCTCCCGGGAAAAGTGCAAATATTTTCACCCTCCTGCACACCTGCAAGCCAAGATCAAGGCTGCCCAGTACCAGGTTAACCAAGCTGCAGCTGCCCAAGCAGCAGCGACTGCAGCTGCCATGGTGAGTGTGGGAGCATTGTGGATGTAGATGTACACTGAGGAGAGGCAATGGTGGATGTGTGTTTGTCCTTGCTGAGGAGGGTGCGTGTGCTTGGGGACCCTGGTCACTACCCAGTGCAATGAGCTTTCTCAGCATGTGGTGCCAGATCTGCTGTGAAGTAGTTCCAGGCCATTGAGGTGTTTGACTAATTTTGCCTGCTGATGTCCAGAGTAGCTGTGTGTACCTCTGTGCGTGTCTGTACGTGTGTGCTCCTTGTGTCTCTGGTTGGCTGTACATCTGTGTGTGTGGGCAGGTGTGTATCTGTCCAGCTGCACAGCCAGATAAATCCGTGTTCAGTTTCTGTAAGTCCGTGTTTGTAGAGGTGTAGTTTGGAGTGGATTGACCGTGTTGCTGCTGTCCCCGTCCCGTGTCCCCGAGGGCTGTCCCGGGCGCGGTGCAGGTCCGTAGCTGTAGCAGCCAGGCCCGGGCCCGTGAGGAGCTGGTGTGCTGGCGAGGCGAGGGCAGCACCGGGGGGCTGTGGTGGCAGGGGGTCCCGCCTGTGCTGAGCCGTGGGTGTGGGAAGCGGAGCACAGAGGGGGCACAGGGCCGGCGGGGCGGGGGGCTGTGCGTGGCCGTGAGCCCGGCCGTGCGGGCACCCCCTGCCGCCCCGCCGCCCTGCCCGCCGGCCCTGCATGCCTAGTCTTGTTACCGTTGTACACGGCATCCGGTGATTTGTTTTTATTTGTTTTTTCTCACCTCCCCAAATGCACTGCTGCCCCCATGACGCACCTCTGCTTGCTGTTTATGTTAATGCGCTTGACCCCACTGGCCATTGCCATCATGTGCTCGCTGCCTGCTAATTAAGACTCAGTCGGCTGTCAAATCACTGAAGCGACCCCTCGAGGCAACCTTTGACCTGGTACTATGACCTTTCACCTTTTAGCTTGGCATGTAGCTGTATCGTAGAGTCGAGTTTGGGGTTAATGTGTAGCAATGGAACATCCCGGTTTCCCTCCCCGCGTCCCCGGCCAAGGGCGTGCGGGCGGCCGGGCCAGGCTGGGTGCCCTCCCTGCCACCCCCGCCGCCCCCGCGCCCCGCCGGCCCCTTCCCGTCCCCTCCCCTGTCCCTGTCCCTGTCCCTCCCGGGTGCCGGCGCAGGGGCGTTGGCATGGCTTGGTGGCGCGGAGGCGGCCGGGGCCGGCATGCGGCGCGCTCTGCATGCCCGGGCAGCGCTGGGGCCCGGGGACTGGGGTGTCACCACGGCCCTGCCATCCACTCCGGACGGTGACTATTAACATGGCTTCTACGTGTGATCCTCATGGAGCTAGCAGTGCTGCTTCCCCCAGAGCCTCGCTCCTGGCCCACCCGAAGCTTTCCCCAGCGTGGCACTGGTCGGTGCCCGCAGCGGCTGTCCCGCCGGTCCCTGTGCCGCTGTAGTGGTAGGCAAACAGTGCTCTCTGGAAAGCTGTTCCCTCGCCTTTTATTTGGTAGTTCAGTCTGCTATGCCGCTTGCTTGCTCATGGAGAAACATGGTGCTGCCTGGTTATTTTGCCTTCTACTGATTTTTCTTTTTTCCTTTTTCTCTCTCCTTTTTTTCTCCCTCCCTCCCTCCCTCCCTCCCTCCCTCCCTCCCTCCCTCCCTCCCTCCCTCCCATCCTCCTCCACACCCCACCCACCCTCTCCCCCTTTTTTTTTCTTTTTGTTACTGGACTTTATTTTTATACCCATCCACCATTCAGGGAATTCCTCAAGCTGTACTTCCCCCCTTACCAAAGAGGCCTGCGCTTGAAAAAACCAATGGTGCCACCGCAGTCTTTAACACTGGTATCTTCCAATACCAGCAAGCTCTTGCCAACATGCAGTTACAGCAGCATACAGCCTTCCTCCCACCAGGTAAGTGCACCACTGCGCCTTTCCGGGGCGGGAGCGGGGGCGTTTCTGGAGCAGCACTCTGGGAGGCAGCTGCAGGCTGCTGGTGCACACTGGTGTGTGCTGAGGCCGCTGTGCCAGGCACAGGCAGCCCCTCCAGGCAGGGCACAGCAGTACCCCTGCCCCTGGGCACAGGGGGGGCTGCCTGTGGGCACGCTGCCTTCTCTCTGCTCCTCGCAGAAGCTGGGTGGGACTTTTCCAGTCTAACGCAAAATCAGCATCATGCTCTCTCACCCCAAATCAGAATTTGAAATCTCCTCTCTCCTTCCTCTTTCCCTGGATTAACTGCTCTTCCTTCCACATCCCTCAGCTGTTGTGCTTGTTTCCCTGTAAGACCCCTTGGCCTTGGCAGTGGTGGCTCTGAGTCACACACACGAAGGGGTTTTTTAATGAGGTTTTAATGGGGTGCAGTGATCCCAGGCAGCACAGGCAGTCTCACAGGTGGAGAAACACAAATCTACACAAGCAGTCACAGTCTGGGCATCCACACTGGTGGCTCAGGGCTGGTCTTGCACTGAGTAAAGCCAAGTGCTTGTTCTCAGCCAAGAGTCCTGGGGTAATTGGTGAGGAGTTGATGCCTCTGCTATGGATAAGCAGAAATACTTTTGGAGGACTAGTGATGGGACATAAAGCTGGAATATGTGCTTTGGTTCTGCTGATGGCACGGCATGAGAAATGATCTCCAGTATGTCCTGGGATCTTCTGCCCTTGGTTACACAGCTGAGAGAGTTTGTTACACCTGAACCCACACTAAAGCAGCACCAACATTCCAGGAATGTGCAGAGCTGATAGATCTGTACTCAAAAATGAGATAGAGTCTGTGAGGACAGCCCTTCTTAATGCAGACTGGGAAGGGGAAGAAATACAGCTAATCAGTCTCTACCCAAAAATTTAAAGGATTTTATCCTGAGCATCTTCAGCAAGTATGTTCCCAGGAGATCAGTACAGTGCCCTTTACTATTCTGTCATGTTGTGGCATGCAACCAACTTGTGTACTTTAAATGGCACAAAAATCAGTTTCTTGATCTAGTGCATTTTAATAATGCAAAAATGCATCGCAGCCACTGAAATGTATCAATAAATGTTGCAAAGCTTGCTGGAGTCAATGGCAAGCTGGGCTGGGAAAGCTGCAGGTCAGATCCCTACCCACATATTAAAATCCATATAAAAATGCATCTGCAGTCATAGACTCATGGAACCACTGGATGGTTTGGGTTGGGAAGGGCCTTAAAAACCACCTCATTGCAAACCTCTGCCATGGGGAGACACCTTCCAATAGACCAGGCTGCTCAGAGTCCCATCCAGATAGACTCAGAATCCTTCCTGTGAATGTTAAACAATTCACAGATCTCTCTTGGCACAGCATGACCAATGGAGTCTGCAATTTTCCAGCTTCCAGGAGAGCAGCAAGGGGCTGGATGGTTTCTGGAAATGCTGGAGCTGCCTTTGTCCTTCCCCCTGGAGCTCAGGAGCTGGGGCTGTGGTTTGTGTGTGCCAGACCCTGTTTGCACCTCATCATAGACTGGGGTCTTTCCCACTGGCTCTTGACACACCTTACCTCAGCTCTTCCTCCTGCAGATCCACACTGGCACCTCCAGGAACTTGGCAGTGGTTCTTGAGCTTCATTAGATCTTTCCTGACCACTGGAGTTCAGTGTGTGTTACACAAGAAAAGTAAGGGAGTTTTTAGCCTGAGCTATTATGAATTCTCTTTTTATATTTTTCAGATAGCTGCAGTTTGAGCTTTCCAGTAGTCCAGTACTTCCCAAAAAGTTTGGAAAGTATTGTCTTTTGCACCTTGCCCTTCTTAGTTTATCCTGCTTCAGATGAGCTGGGATCAGTTCCTGTTGGGGCTCAGTCCCGTGGACACAGAGTCTCTCCATGTGCCCCTGCAAAGCCACGGGGAGCACAGGGCATGGGTGCCCCCAGCTCCACGGGGCAGGGCCAGGGCAGCTCAGTGGCATCTCAATTAAAGTGACATTTGCCAGGTTCACACACCCAAGGTGTAAGTGCTCATTTGTGTTCCTGGGTGCTCCAGGCAGAGTGTGCAGGAGGGCTGGAGGGCAGGACACCTGCAGAACCTACACGGGTGGGTGTGCCCTGGGCAGGACCCTCCCCTCCCCTCTGCAGGGCACCTCACTCCTCATGTTCTCCCACTGGTACTGCAGGAAACCTCAGACACCTCCTGTGAATTGCAGGGCATTGTTCTGGCTGCCTGTGTGCCAGGGATGTGATCACATCCAGGGAGCATCCATGCCTGGGGGTGGGCACTGCACTCCAGCACGGCTCAAGTGATGAAATGTTCCTCAGACATTCCCATCACCTCTCTCAGCTAAAGCTCCCTCTGTGCACAGCTCCCCTCTTGAGGTGTCCCCAAACCTGTGGCTGCTGGAGGCTGTCCCCAGGCTGAGAGGGGGCTCAGGGGTGTGGCAAGAAAGAGCCAGGAGCATTAGTGCTGTTGAGATAAGGGCAGTTGGTGTGCTGAGTCAGGAGGAGGCTCTGCGTGCCTGGCTTTGGTCCCTGGGTCCTGGCTGCCAGCTGGGGACACCTTGGCAGGTGTGGGTGAGCCTCCCTCTGTGAATGTGCAGACCTTCAGCTGCTCCATGTCCTGCAGTGCTCCTGGGGCAGCTGGGTGACATCCTGCCCTGGGGACCATGCTGTGCCTCAGCTCCCTTCTCCCCAGGGGTGTGGGTGCAGCTGCTCTGCCCCAGGTGTGTCCCCAGGTGACCAGAGTGGCCTCCAGAGCAAGGGGTCAGGTTGGCAGGATGCTCACAGGAGTTGGGTGTGCAGCTGCAAGGGGCAGCATTGCAGCTGGAGCTGAACCCCAGAGCCAGTGGGGAGAGGCTGCAGCTGCCTCTGTGTCCTGCTAACCCATTGTGTATTTGTTCAATTGCTGCAGCTTCAGCACCAGAGACTCCCTTGCTCCTGCTGGCACTCTGTGCCCAGAGGCTTTCCTAAAGGGACTTTGCTCCCTGGGGCTGCTGGGCCTGTGCAGAAGCACTGCACTCTCCCAAAACATTGGGGAGGGAAGGGTCACACACCACTGCTCACCTCCACGGGAGTGCTTGTGCTGTCTGGAGTGTTGTTTTCAATTAGGCATTAGTAGATTGGGCAGAAAAAATAGACTGAGGGGATAATACAAGGGAGAAAAGAGAAAAAATAATGAAAACAACAGTAAACCTAAAATATTTATAGAAATAGGTTTATTGTGTTGCAGAAATAATTGGTTATGAAGTTGTGGTCATTCAAGTCAGAACATCCTCAAATTAAAAATCTGCCTTGTGCCAAACAGCCAGGGAACATTGAAAGTGAACGTTCATTATTCATGTGTTCTCATTAGTCAGTCAAACCTTCTGAAATCAAGCTGAATATTAGGATCATTGCAAAAATTATTTTTATTACTGGTAACAGGGTCATAAAACATAATATCTGTATTTGGGAATTATGCCACCCCAGCAAGCATTCCACTTTCTGCCTCATGTTCATTTGCTTAAATTCCCTTTCAGAACTGTGTGCACTGGTCATAGTGTTAATGATGATCATTGAGACTGAAATTTGCAGCTTTTCCCTGAACCGTGTTACAGGGATGTTTCAGAGTGGCTGTAGCACCCAGCCCATGTGCAGCAGGTGTAACATGCACTTGTGCAGGGTGATGGAGCACTGCAGGGTGCACAGCCGTGTGCAGGGTGATGGAGCACTGCAGGGTGCACAGCCTGCACAGGGTGATGGAGCACTGCAGGGTGCACAGCCTGCACAGGGTGATGGAGCACTGCAGGGTGCACAGCCTGCACAGGGTGATGGAGCACTGCAGGGTGCACAACCATGTGGAGGGGCCCCTCTGCAGAGCCTCAGCTCAGAGCTTCTGCTCTGAAACCCCGTTAATGCCACTGAGAGCCCACAAGAGGGACCAAGAAAGCAGTTCTGCTTACTGTTTGTACTTTTTAGCCAAATTCTGCTCCATTTTTTAATCTTGAAGGCAATCCCCTTGGCTTCAGCTGTGATGTGTGCCCGGGGAGGTCAGGAGAGGCTCCTTCCTTTACCCTTTCCTTGCCAGTGTTCCCAGTCTGTTCATTGACACAGAGGAGTGATTGGGGCACACGATGGTGCCCTTGCCTTTGTTGCCTTACAGATACAGCAGGGACAGAGGATGACCTTGGCCCCAGCAGTAATTAAACTGGCCTGACTTCTCCCTGCATAGTTCAATGCTGCTGAGGCTGTGTGTCCCCTCCAGCCCTGGGCATTTCCTGTCCCCAGTACAGCTGGGATGTCACTGAGGCAGCCTTGCCTGGCTGCCAGGACAGGTTTCCATTCCCACTGCAACCTCATTCCCAGAGTTCAGAGTTTATTTCCATTTCTGCTGTGTCACTCATCATTAACAGTGTTAATAAATGTTATTCGTTAAATTAAAAAGTAAATAATTTATTAAAAATGGATATTCTGGAAGATCAGTATATGTTTATCATCTTGGAAGCAGAAGTAGAAGATTGTGAGATCAGTCTGGTGGAAGGCATTTTGCTGTGTAACTTAAAGAGAATTGCCAGCTTGGTGATACTTAAAAATGATACCAGAATGATCCTAAAAACACCTTCCTGCTCTGGCTCTGGTTGCAGGGCAGAACTCTGCAGGTGTGTGGCCTGAAGGGAGCTGGGGCTGTGAGCCCAGCACCAGCAGCTTAAAATACATCTTACAATGTAGAACAGAAGGCTGAGCAGGGCTTGTGAGGTGTCACAGGGCACAGGGACCATTCAGCCACTACTCGGAGAGGAGAGGAGAGGAGAGGAGAGGCTCTCTCTGTCCCACTGTCCATCTGCCTGGCTGGCTCCAACAAGGACAGCAGGGCCTGGTCCCTGGTCCCTGCACTGGGGACCGCAGGCACCAGGCAGGGTGAGTCTGAAGCATCTCTTTTGATCTGAGGAGGGCAGGGAAAGGACCATGACAAGCTGTGTCCCAAGGCAGGAAGGTTTCAGGAGCTGTGAGTTAGAGCTGAGGAAGGCTTTCCTGGCCCAGCAGGGTCCCAGCACAGCTGCCCTGTCCCTGAGGCCTCGTTCTAATGGATCACTGTGCTATTGTGTGGTTTCATTGTGCTGACAGTTACATGCCACTGTGCCCGTAATAACAATTTTTCTTCTTTGTTCAATGAAATTTCTAATTACACGTGTGATGGGTTGTTTTAATTCTTTTCCCTTTCCAAATCCACCTTCCTGTTGCAATGCATGATGAGCAGGCTCAATATTGTGCATGACACCCGCTACAAGTGTTGGTAGGTGCCAGCTTTGTTTCTTGATTATCTTAAACCCGTGGTGCAGCTCACAGACCCTCAAAATCCACTGCTAGATTTAATGTACAGCCCTCGTGCCAGTCCATCTCCCCGAGCCTCCTGCACTAACACCTGTCAATTAAATGTGATTGTTTTATTTAATTGACATGGACACGTAGATGTTAATTTTGTACAGCAGTTTTTAATTGCACATTGTTCCTTGGTGGATTTTGACTGGACTATGAGTTCCAGTGTTTAGAACCTATCTTGTGTTAACTAAAGACTGTATCTTACCATAACCACGTAGCTGTATTCTGTTCTTCTACAAGATTAATTTCTCTTAGCAGTTAATATTTGGGTTGAATTTCTAAAGGACAAAAATTTGTAAATGTAAGGGCATTGAAAAAACTCTCCTGTTGTTTTTCATATTGAAATGGTTAAGCTTGTTTGTGTCGATTTTCTTGATTTGATGGTAACGAGCATTTTCCCCTTTTTTTTCTCTTCCATCTCCCTCCCTCCCTCCTGGAATGCTGTCCTGCTTTGCACTGTGGTTGCATGTCACGCGCTGCACTGGTGTCTGGGCTTTCTGCTGTGGTGCCCCATGCTCAATGACCTCCCACGTGTCGCTCTGGTCCCATGTGCTCCACTCTTCTGTACGTTTGCTTATTTGATTTTCCTTCCGAAAGTTCCCATGGTGCACGGTGCTACGCCAGCCACTGTGTCTGCAGCAACAACATCTGCCACAAGTGTTCCCTTCGCTGCAACAGCCACAGCCAACCAGGTTTGCTAATTTACAGCTTTGTTCCTTACAGACAACTCGAAATCGGTGCTTTAATGAGCATGGGGGTTTGGATCTGACCTCTTGTTGGCCTACACATTCTCTCAGAGAGCTGCAGCACAGCCTAATCAGCCCTTAGCTGTGCTCCAGAGGTGCTGCAGCTCCATTTCTGATGCTAAAAATAATTGACAATAGAGTTTCTGATTCAGTCTTGACATTTATAGGCCACGCTGCTTATTTCTGTTCTCAGGGATGCAAAGAGCAAGGGATAATACACAAACCCATGATTTATTTCCATTTCTGTGGAGCCAACAGCTCCTTTCAGTGCAGAACTCAGGGAAAGCCAGGGGAGTCTTTGTGCAGAGGGGTTGCAGGTTCTTACAGTCTGAGTTTAGCAGTCCAAACATGTCCTGACTCTCCTCTTCCAAGCGTGAAACAAAACCCTGTGAGCATGGGCCACACAGAAAGGCTTCCTTGAAGCCTTGGTGGCAGCCTTGTGATTCTCCTTGGAGTGGCCCATTGCTCTGAACAGAGCTCAGATAAGAAAATGCCCATTAGAGTCTGGGTTTATATCTCAGTAGGCACCCCAGTCATTGCCGTGTTTGGATGTATTTCAGGAACATGAGAGTAAAGCTTTACCACGTAAGTGATTAGAAGTCCTGCCAGGAAAGCCAGAACCAGTGCTCTAAAGATGAGTCCCTGGGCCAGAGGAGTGGCTGGAGCTGCACCTGAGCACAGGACGCTGTCAGAAAAGCAGATTTCTGTACAACACCTGGCTGAAACAATAAAAACGTTTTAAAGAGCCTCCTGTTCCTCTTCTAAAAGCTAATTATTTTTTGAGATTTGCTGGGCAGTTGGTTGTCTGTGCCAGGAAGCTGTCAGGCCTGGTCTGATATACAGGTCTTGGTTCCAGCTCAGTGGGATCACGTGTGTGCCCTGTAGAAAAGGGAGCTCCAGGTTCTCCTCAGCATTGTGCAGGTGTGCTCCTGTGCAGGTAAATGTCAATGTTAAGGCAGGCTTACCTGATGCACTCAGCTCCTGGCTCAGGAGTGGCTCCTCAGGACACCCAGAGCTGCAGAGTGAGCCCCAGGGCCTTTGGCTTCGAGCCTTTGCACCTTTACCTGTTGAGCACTACCATTTTGTGCTGCCCCAGCTCTACATCCCTCGTTAACCTGTCTGCTTCCTCATCTCTCAAAAATCCAATTCCCAAATGGCATCATTGCAGTGACACCTAGGCATGCACATCCCGAGCCTCCAAAGGGACCTGGATATTGTAGAATGCCAAACCCAGCCCAGGTTAGTCTGCTCAGCAGCTAGCACGTTCTTCTCTTGAGAAATGTTTGCTGAATGAACAGCTCACTCAGGGCTTTAAACTTGGCCTAAGAATTTGTGTTTTAGAAAGCTAGTTCAGAGCTGGGGCTGCCTCTGCATATGTGCCACCTCAGCAAGCAACCTCCTGTGTGCCCAAAGTCTCTTAATATTGTAGTTATTGCACCAGACAGTTACTTTCTGTGTGTCTCTGTATCCTGTGCATATCCTGAAGGTTGTGAGAACAAGACAAGCCACAGAAAAAGTCATTTTTTTTTAATCCCCTCTCTGTTAGTAACCATGCACTTCCCAGGGAGACCACAGGGAAACCCCTCTGCTGTAGAATCTGGTCATTTCATGCCTTTCCTCCCCAGAGCCTCATAACACCCTTAGTGCAGTTCTGCAGCCAAACCTCCATATATACATATATGCCCATATATGTATATACCCTGTGAGCAATGCTGAAGGTATTTAATGCCCCCCAATGCCGTGTGCCTGCATGCCAAAGGCTTATAAAGATGTGGCCCTCCATCTGCCCGGGCTGCTGTGGAAGGTCCTTGGTCTGTTCGCCAGCACTGCCCCTGATGCTGCTCCAGTCGGGTGCCGCAGCCTGCCCTGCAGCAGCAGGAAAACATGGTATGAGAAGCTTCATTCTGCTCCAAGCCCATTTCTGTGGAGTTGGCAATGCTGTGATGTGTGAGCTGCCAGGGGAGGAGAGGGCACACGGGTGGAAAAACAGCAGCAGGACCTGCCAGTGAGTTAGCTGAGAAATCCCCATTCTCTTTACTGGGCAGATTCACAGGCCAGCCTTGGTGCCCATCAGGGAAAAGGGTCTTTCCAAGTGCCACAGCCATTTGGGATTGTGCAAAGCCACGTTGTGTCCGAGGCCCCAGCACAGTTCCCTGTGCCTGGGCACGGCTGCTCCCCTGGGCGCTGCGGTGCCGCGGTGCCCCACGGCCAGGGCGCAGCGTCGCCCGTCAGTGGCACTGCTGGCACTCTGTGTAAGCCTGGCTTGTTAAACGGCACACTGAGCAGGTGGGTCTGTGAGGGAGCCTCGTGCTCAGCCCTGTTGGTGCAGCCGAGCCCCTTGGGGCTGTTTCCCCGCCTGGGGAGGCTTTGCTTGCTGGCTGCTCCGCGCGGTGCCGCGGCCACTGCGGGAAGGGCAGAGCCCATCTCGGCCGGGCATCTTCACCAGCCACGAACATCCAGCTCAGGGCATCGTAGGCCTGGCATTCAAACCCAGGACAGTGACAGCAATGAACACTTCACAAAATCACACTGAAACGAGGCCACTAGAATTCATCATCTGAGACACTGAAAGCACAGAATTTTGTGTAGGCCAACAAAAAGGGCTATTTTCAATTACTGCACTGCATGACTTGTAGATGTTAACTTCTCCTATTTCCTGAACAACCAGTAATACTTATTTATATTTGTCCAGTAGTACTTAACCCAGTGTTTTCCAGTTATAAGTTGCTATTGTAGCACTTCAGTTGACTTTAACTTATAGTTACGGTATAAAATCCACCGACTCACAGCTGATCCTCCCTTTCCCAAACTGATGTTCTGTAGCAAATGCTGTGCCTCCGGGTGGGCTCGTTGCACCTGTCACTCACTGTTTACATTTCTTACCTGTAGATACCCATAATATCTGCCGAACATCTGACTAGCCACAAGTATGTTACACAGATGTAGACATTTGGTCTTCAAACAGTAAGTTCCCAATATGTTGCTGTATTTTTTCTTACTCTTATGTGTGCAATTTGTTGCTGTAAGGGACAGAACGTTTTTCTTTCTAAGAAAACCAGTAAGCTCTGGGGGCGGGGGCTCTGACCCCTCTGAGGGGAGATCCCACGGGTACCAGTGGCCACATCATGTGGTAGTTTGTACATGCCCACCCAGCAGAATCAGGGTTCACAGAGGTTTATGCTCTGTCTGCGGTGGCCTCAGCACTGACCTGAGCTCAGGGCAGACTTGGGGGGAAGATGATTGATTCCATCAGGTTCTCTTCAGAAAGAATGGCTTTTAAATCTCAACATTTGGAACCCCAGCATTTCCTGAGTTTGAAAACACTTAATTCTCCTGTTGTTGTGAGATTCCCCCCCTGCAGCCATCCCATCCCAGGATGGCTCCTCCTTGGTGTCACCTTCCTCTCTCCTGTGCTCCATTCCTGCCGTGTTTGTATTGAATTCCCGGGCCATAATGGAATTTTTTCTGAGGGTGAGGATTGACCCTTTGGCCACAGTGGGTTTTTAGTCACAGCTGCTCGTTTCAGCTGAGCATAAACATGGTTAAAGTGCTGGAGTGATGCAGGGAGGGTGGATGGCACGGGCTGGGGTGGGTGGAACGCCTCGAGTGGGATGGGACCCTGCTGCTGCCCGCAGGGACACAGCCCCCGGGTGTGGAGCTGGGGCTGGTGTGTGCCCTGAGTCCTGGCTGTGCCGAGAACACTTTGTGCTCTTCCCTTCCCAGATGGTGTCGGCGGCGAAGAGGCCGGATTTGGGTGGGAAGAGGCCGAGCTCTTTAGCCATAGCGTATGTAAATACTGTCCAGCAGCACTGGGAACCCCTCAGCAGTGACATCACACATTGCATGTTAACGAGACGAACGAGACCGTGGGACTCCACTGCACACTGTTGCCTATCTCCTTTGTACATTGAATTGGTATTTGTGCTGAGGTGATTTCTTGTCCAGGCCCGCAGCATCGTCCGCCTTTCCCGCCGGGGCTGCTCCCGCCGGCGCCGCCCGAAAGACCGACGATGCTGTAACCAGACATCTATTATGTATTGGTACGTCTGTAGACCAAGATATAATTTTTTAAAGTAAGTTTATTTCTTTCAAGGTTTACAAATAACAAAGGTGCACCTTGTATTTAAAATTGCCATTATAGACGAGAGCGTGCATGCACAGTAATTTTTTGTTTAAGAGTAATATTTTTAATGTAATAGATTGTAAGAAATGAGAAGAGAGGAATCTGACAGAGATGAATGTGCCAAGCAAAACCACAACTGTGTATATTTTAAAGCACATCAATGGCTTTAAGTACCACGTTGTTAAGGATTCTCATGAAGTGCCATAGACTGTACATCCATCAGAGTATTATTTCCGCAGTGTTATTTTCAGAACCACGTTTTCACTGACTTGATGAGTACTGATCAGTCAAAGGGCACCATTCTGTTTCAAACCAAAGCTGTCTCAGAAATGGCCAATTGCTCCTCACAGCCAGTGGGCAGCACTGGAGAGATGCTCCAGCTGTGCATAACCCTTATGGACAATATTATCTATAAACTCTCCCGAGGCGTTGTATGTCATATTTATGCATAGTTACTGTATAAGGTGATCTGCAAAGGGAAAAGCCATTTCTGAGACACAGTAACAAATGTTTGAGGAACTTCTTTTGCTCTATTTATAGCCTCTGTCTCGAGTCACAAGGACTATAAATGTTTGCAGAGATGGGTTTCACTTTAATTCATCAAGTCCCGCGTCCGCGGCGACTCTAAACAAAGACGCAGAAGCACTGACAGCAGATGCATGACAAACCAAAATAGGACAAATGAGATGTTAATTAGTGTAGAAATTGGGTGGGTTAATACTCGGGTGAGTTTTATATGTGATTTTTTTTTGTTCAGATTAACTGCTTATAGCCTTAGAAAGCCTTTACAAAATAAAAACAAACAAATAGATGTGCATTCAAGTTCTAAGAATGGATTCATCCAAAGGAATTCCTTTTTGTGGTTTGGATGTTGCAGCCAGTAAAGGATATTTTTGCTCTGTTCAGCCAGGGGCTGCCTGGGGCCAGGCCCCGGGTGGGCAGGGAGGGAGAGGCGCGGGTTCGGTTCTAGAACTCGCCATACTCCGCGTTTACTGCGAGTTTTTATGCTTGAGAGAGATGCTTTATAGATAAGAATGATGTGTTGATTTTCCTGATTGTACTGTACATCTATTAAAGCCTTAGATTATTACATTACGGGTTAAAACCCATACCAATGTAATTTCAATCGTGTTAAGAAAGTATAGGTGACTTCACATGTTATTGTAGTGACTTACCATAGAGAATTTACTTATTTTTTTCTTGTTAAAAGTGTAGTTTTTATTTCTTACATTTATTAGCTCGTTTTCATTTTCTATTACCAGTTGATACCATTTCAGTTCATAGAATTTTGTTTTATTAGAGTTTACCGGTGACTTTTTCAAAATACAAAAAAAAAAAAAAAGTAGTTTTCTTCATAACATACTCAGTTTGGAATCTATATGTAGTGTCTTATGAGTATTCGTATTATTGTTAACTAAATGATTTCTATTTTACTGATCTAATACGACAATGTAAGAATGTCAGTCATTGTTAGTTCTTGTCTAGTTTTCATTCAAAGAACAAAGATCTTTTATATGGATATCTTATAATTATATAATCATTGCTAAGTAAGAAGTTAAGTTGTTGCTATGGCAACAATCCTGGCAGACAATTGAGTAATATTTTGATGATTTATTTTGTTTGTAATTAGTTATTATGAGAAAAAAAATCTAGTTCCTAGATATTAGAATAAAATTTATTTTCTACTGTATCCATTTCAAATGTTAAAATATTGTTTAAATATTTTTTGAAATCCCTGAATATCAGGCCTTGTTATAAATAAGCTGCATAATCAATAGATCAAGGGACTTTTTGTTGATAATCCAAATACTCAAAGTTTACGTAACAAGAATTCTAGTGTGTGTGTGCAAACTCTTGAGGGTTGATTATGCTGCAGTTGGGACGTCGAGAGCGAAGGTTGACTTTTTGCACTTCTGTATATAGTCAAAAAAGAGAGAAACCTGTATAATAGTAAGATCTTATTTTGAATAAAAATGTCTATAATTACAAGGAGTTTTGTTAAGGCTAAATAAAATGACAGGCTGAACAAAATTGCTTGCAAAAGTGGCACAGAGTTAGCACTCCATCCCCCTTCCAAAAAGTTGCTTTGCTTTATGTGGACAGCTTGTAGTTTGCCAGGATTTTTTCAGCTGGAAAGATCTGCCATCCTTCCGAGATCTCATGACTGACAGAAGCTCCACTGGGTCAAATCTGCCTGAAAATCATTAAGAAACAAAAAAAAGGAAGAAAAAAAAAAAGGAAAAAAAAGAAAAAAAAAAGCAGGTACTTCAGCCCATCCAGGAATCATGGCTCAGATATTCCGTACATTATTCAAAATCTACTGCATGTTTAAAGTATCAAAATATATTAAAGATATATGCTATTCAAACCAGTTTCTGACAATTTCAGTGGTTTCTTGTTCACAAAAAAAGATTCTTCAAAACAAGTGCTGACATTCACAGAGTTCAACCATGGACAGGCAAACGGAACAGCACCGTAGCTGTAGGGTGGGGATGTTTCCTCTCGTCTGGTCCTGTTCTTGTGGCAGGTGAGGAACGGCCTGGGAGATCTTCCCTTTTCACCAAGCCTTGCAGGAGCCCGCTCATCCTGTGGTGCCAGAGCTGGGAGCAGGCGTGGGGCTGGGAGCTGACACCAATCAGTAATTAATGAATTAACGAGCTGCGCTCTGCAGCCCCCGGGCCATCTGCTGGAAGGACGGGCGCGCTTGGGTTTGCTCTTACGTAACCACAGACTTACTTTGCTTGTAGTTGCTCCAGTTACGTACTCTGTCCTGGGCTGCAATTTGGGTTTATGCTTATTTTATTATTACTGCTATAGTTGACCTTGCTGTATGGAAAAAATAAAGTGAAATTGCCCTAATAAAAGATCTCTTTCTTAATTATCTTTACCAGGTTAAAAGCGGCTCCACTGCGTTCCGTAGGCTCGAACGTGTCTGAGCACTTGTGGGACTGCCCACAATTTATTTTATTTGGTGCTGGGGCTTCTCTGCACCAGCACGTTCCATCCACAGGATGTGTATTGAATGCCACCTGTTGAGGACATTCCTGTTAGATCCTGGGGGCAAATGCAAAGCACCAGGATCTCTGGGTCAGCCCCCGCTGTCGTTACCCTCCTGTGGCAGCACCTCTGAGATTCGGGGACACGCTGGGACCCCCAGGCCCTCCCTGCAGGGAGTGGGACACGAGGAATGAGGGGGCACAGGGATCCTCAGGGAGCTGCAGAGCAGGGAGCTGGGGCTGCAGGAATTCAGGGTTAGGGGAGCGTGGAGCTGCTGGGGCAAGGAACGGGGAGCAGAAGGCTGGAGGAGCCGGGAATAGAGGGGACGGGAAGGGCCGTGGGGAGCGGGGCAGCGGCCGGGACCGGCCGGCGTTAGAGGGAGCTCTGCTGCCGCGCGTGCGGCTCCTCCGGCGCAGCTCCTCCCTCGGTTCCCCACACATCGCTGATAATCAAAATTTTTGATCGCAACATCACAACTTTAATTGATCGAAGGAAACACCTCAGGGCAGTTGTTTTCAGGGGGATTGTGGGTGTCTCCTGTGACCCCCAGCACGGACTGGCCTTTCCCAGACAGGCCCATTGGCCCCATTTCCCAGCTCAGCGCACCCGGACCCCCATTCCTGCTGGCCGAGCACCCAGCCCCTGCCCTGCCTTTGTGCCATGCTCAGGATGGCACGGGCGTTTCATTCACCCCCACATTTAGCTGCCAAGGGCAAACGGCGTGCCCAGCAGTGCCGGTGTTCAGGGCTGGCAGAAAGAGCCCGGCTCCATTTTCCTCCCTAACTTCGGCTGCGGTGGCTCCCGGGTCTGTCCCAGCCCTGCGGACCCTCGGGCCGGGTCCGTCCTGCGGCTCTGCGGGCTCTGGGGAGGGAGAGGGCGCGGAGCAGCAGCTCCGCCCCGGGGCTGGCACCGCAGGGAGGATTCGGAGCTCGGGTGCCCAGCAGAGCCACGAGAAGGAGCTGCTGCCAAACGGCTCGGGAAGCTGCGGCTGTGGCACCTCGCATCCCTGCCACCCCTCGGGCATGTGGCACCTCGCTGTGCCCGCCACCCCTCGGGCATGTGGCACCTCGCTGTGCCCGCCACCCCTCGGGCATGTGGCACCTCGCTGGCCAGGGCCAGAACAATGACAACGACGGGAGCAGCAATGACAACTGCATCAGTTGTGAAAAGCAAAATAAACGAATTTTGTTCCAAGGATCTCCTGTGTCTGCAGCTGGGAGGCGTTTCTGAGCTGGGGGAGGATTCTGGGCCTTCAGGGAGGGAGGAACAGGAACCTGGGGAAGAGTTTGAATCTCCTCTGCTCCCTGGGCAGGAAATGGTTGCAGGAAGAAGGAAGCAGAATAATTCTGAGGGTGTTTTTGCTCCAGATGCGGCTCTGTCCCAGGGGTGGCAGCACTGCCACAGCCGGGGCCGCTGCCAGGGAGACCCCGACACGTGGTGGCCAAGGGGTCTGGCTGTGGTCACCGTGCCTGTGGCATTGGCAGCCGTAAGCAAAGGGGGGAAATGTGCCCAGAGTGTCTCTTACCAGCTCTGCCAGCTGCTGCTGGCTCCAGCTCCTCAGCTCGTGGTTTCTGGTGCAAAAAGGAAAATGATGGGAACATATCGTTACTGCACGAAACCCAGTTCTGAACATCTGTGCTGATGTGAAAACTTCATCCTAAAATAGATGCACAGATAGAGAGGAAAGAGGAGCAGCTCACAGGAGAGAGCTGGAGGGAACTCACAAAATCCAACTTGCCCTATAAAACTTTTGGGGGGTCCTGAGCCTGTACCACCATTCACTCTCGAGGGTCCCCCTGCCTGTCTGCACTGACCCCTCCCCATACCCGGTATCAGTCACTTTGTGTCTGTTCTCCAGAACGCCTGCACTCTGTTTGGAGGATGTGTCTGCTGTGAGATGCACACCCTGGGGCTGGGCTGCCCTTTCATGGCGTTTATCCACCCTTATTCATGAGGTTTATCCACGTCATTTTCCTTTGGAGGAGCCTCCTGTGTCCTGGCAGGGCCGGACACCTTCCCCAGTGAAGCTGCTGAGCCCCTGGCACAGCCATCAGTGCCAAGCCCCTTCCTGGCAGTGCCTGTGTCACCAGGGCAGGCTGGGGCTGGAGGTGCTGCTGCCTGGGGCAGCTCTGGCCCCGGTGCCTGGGCAGGCCTCGGGTGCCAAGCCCAGCCCAGCCCCCTGGGAGTTCCCTGCCCCGGGCAGTGGCTCAGGCCAGGGCCGAGCCTGGAGTGCCAATTCCCTGCCAGAGCCAGGGGCTGGTCCCCCCAGGGTCCCGCTGGGCCTTGTGACTCACCAGCAGGTGCATTGAGCAATCCTCTCTTTCCCAATCTGTTTTCTTGCTCAGGAATTCAGCCACCAGGTTCCTTCCAGGGCAGCAGGAACGCAATCCAGCTGCGAGTTCCCACACGCGGCTCGGCAGGTGCCAGCCCAGCCCAGCCCCGTGTTCCTCAGGGCAGGGAGCCAGGGCAGTGCCCAGTGCCCGCTGCTGAGCCCCACGGGCCTCTCCCAGCTCCCCTGGGTGCCATCCTATTCTCATCCTATTGCAGGGCTTCCACACTGTTGTCTCCTTATCTCAAAAGCTTCACACCTCCTTGTTACCTTTTTGTGGGCAGCTCTTCAGAGCTCTGACTCCTTTTTCTTCATAAAGCAGCCAAGTGCCTGCAGTTCCCCCTCACCCAGCCACCCCACTCTTTTACAGCATCTTCTTCTCATTGGGTACAGTTGTGACCTGTTAGAGTCAGGTCTGTTCCTAATCTTTGATAATTGGCCCAGCTACAACTCCTTAGGGGTGAGATTACTTCCTACACTCTTTATTTTCTTACATTCTATCCCCCTGCACCATCCTACAGCCTGAGCCAGCCCTGGGGGGTTGCAGGGTGAGCAGGGCAGCTGGGGCCATGAGCCCCCTGAGCTGGGGCTGCCCGGGGCCAGCTCTGTCCCCTCCTGGGGGCTGGCACAGGGACCAGACAGGGGGGGACAGGATGGGGCTGGCACAGGGATCAGACAGGGGGGACAGGATGGGGCTGGCACAGGGACCAGACAGGGGGGGACAGGATGGGGCTGGCACAGGGATCAGACAGGGGGGGACAGGATGGGGCCAGCCCCACGCCCTGAGATGCCCCAGCGTGGCAACGACCCACGGGCAGCACCCAGTGTTAGAAACAGCCAGAGCAGAGCCCTGCTGTGTTTGATGTGCCTCTGCCGTGTCATTCCACATTCACTGCTGGAACGTGGCCCTTTCCTATTCCTGGATATTTCCTGGCATTTTCACTTCTCCCTGCTGCAGCTCCTGGCAGTGCTCCCCTCCCTGGTACCTGCCAGCCCCAGACCAGGGGCAGTGCCCACTCCCTCTGCCCAGCAGGTCAGTGTCCCTCCAGCCTGCAGCCAGCCAGACACACAGCAGGAAGGGACGTGCTTACAACATTTTTTCTTTTCTTCCCTCAATTTTTTCTCCCCACAGTCCTGGGCGAGACTTTGGGATGCTGCAGCTTGAAGGTTCCCACTCATAACAGATGGGCAGCATTTTCTTGTACTTGGTTTGCAAATCCTTTCCCCATGCAGTGGATGTTAATGATCACAGAAACCAAACTGCTGCTTCCCAAGGGGCACCAGCTCAGACTGCTGCAGGCCAGGAGGGTCGGTGAGGGGCCTGGCAGTCTGAGTGTGCTGAACTCTCAGGCAAACAGAATTCTGCATTAATTTTTTTAACCCTCCTATCCTCCCCTTCTGAGCCGAAGCCTCATTCTGGGGAGAAATCTGTTAAACCCAGCTCAGGATTTCTGTCAGCCTTGCTCCGGCGCAGTTTGCAATGGGAACAGGAAGAAACGTGTCAGCGGCTTCGTGTCTCTTCTTGCCCGGGGATCAGGTCCCGTGCCAAGCTGGCGATGCCTCTGGCGGAGCCGCTGCCTGCCGGGCGCATCCCGGCGCTGCTGCGGGGCCGCGCACCCGGGCCGGGCTGCGGGGGCAGCCGGGGCTGAGTCAGCGCCGCTCCGGAGGAGGCCCAGCTGTCCCTCGGCAGCCGTGGAGCGGCTCCAGCCCCGCGCGGTGCCTGCCCGCCGCACGCTGCCGCCCGGGCACAGCGAGTGCCGCCGCCCCGCTCGCTGCCCGGGGATGCTGCGTGAGCCGCGGCCTCGGCGGGGCTGGCACGGCCGTGCTCCGCCCTCGCCCCGAAGGGAAGGGGAGAGGAGCGTTAAACCCGCAGTTTTGGAGCTGCTGCTTTGTCCTGCGGCTTTGCCAGTCGGGTTTCTCGTGCCTCTTCTCCTCCCGGGCTCGCTGCCTGGTTGGACCGGGTGGTTCCGGGGCAGAGGGTGCGGCAGGGCGGGCTGAGCTCAGAGCTCAGTGCTGGGGGGAGCCGCGGGGTCACTGCGGCCCCGTCCTCCACCCCGAACCCCAGCGATGCTCTGGGAGCAGCTCAGGCACGGCACGGAGCCAGAGGGGCGCTCCCGCCCGGGCTCCCCGCACAGCGCTGGGCCCCAGCCCCAGTCGGGACAGGTGACGCTGGTCCTGTAATGCCTGAGCCCTTCTGAGGCCGCCACCCCGGCCGGGGGCTGCTTGTGCAGGCAGGTTGTTGTCTGTGTCTGTGCAGGGTAAAAAAATAACGGAGATCTGAAAATGTGCTCTTGAGCTTTGGAAGTGGGTGGGGATCACCACAGCACCGTACAATTCATTAAAAATATAATTCTGATGCACTGTAATTAAAATAAAAATTGTCTGCAAATCACGCGGGGATTTGCTTTAATTAAATGTTCATTGTCAGGCTCCTGCTGGGCTGCAGAGGCCTGGGAGCGAGGGGATCTGTCCGTGGAGCTCAGCAGCTCCATTTGCTGTGCCTGCAGGAAGGCAACACCTGAGAGACGCCAAAGCAGCCAAGCAGCCCAAGGAGAGCCCGGCCCGGCCCCGGGGCCGCTCCAGCCGGGGGTGGCGGGGCAGGGCCGGCCCGGGGTGAGTGGGGCCGGGCAGGGGTGATGCTCACCGGGCAGGGGGGATGGTCACAGGGCACGGGTGATGCTCACCGGACATGGGGGATGCTCACCGGGCACGGGGGATGCTCGCTGGGCACGGGTGATGCTCACAGAGCACGGGTGATGCTCTCTGGGCACGGGTGATTCTCTCCGGGCACGGGTGATGCTCTCTGGGCACCCAGCGCTCCCCGCTGCCGCATTCCCACATTCCTGCATCGCACTGGGGCAGAAACTGTGATAACACAAAAACGTGCGATGCTTTATCAGGGGAGGAACCAGGCCCGCTCACCGGGGGTGCTGCAGGGCTCGGGCAGCTTGGGACACGCTCTGAGCCCAGGGTGGGGACAGTCCCGCTGTGGGACAGCCCGGGACAGCTCCAGGTACCAGCGGCTCTGAATGCCCCGCTGGCATTTCCCAATCCAGGCTGAATCCCAGGTTTGCCTGTATTTGTCACTAGCAAGGGAATAAATGCAATGAGAGAGGAAAAATTCTGTCACTCACGCTGCAAAACTGCAAGGAACTGGAACTATTTTAAGAGAAGGAGGAAAAAAGGGTGAACTTTCAAAGGTCTTTTAAAACCAAGGTTAAACAAGGAAAGACTTGGAGATGAGAATTAAGGGACTCAGATAAGCTTTGCTGAGGAGAGGTTTTCTTCCCTGTTAGTTTTGCTTATGGGTTTATGTCAGTTTTATGAAGCTGTACAGTATAATTTATCCAGTCTTTCCTATTTATGGGTACATTTCAGAGTAGAATGTTGTTAGCAGCTTGAAGCACTGCCATGCTCCAGCACTTTGGGTTTAACACTACTCAATGTGAAAAAAAATTAATATTTCGACTCAAAATAGTGAATAGCAGCTATGAATGTAAAAACTTCGCAGCTCACTTCAAACCTGTCAGAAGTGCCCAAGAGGAGCAGCGCTGATGGGCTCGGCTGGCAGCAGCAGCTCTGACAGGGCCGGGCGGGCTCTGGGCGTGCGGGCACAGCCCCGGGTCTGTCCCGGGACACTCCGACCCCTCCTGGGGATGGAAAATCGCCCTCGGGGTCCCTGGAGGGCGGCAGCGCCTCCGGGTGAGGCTGTCCCGGTGCTTGGCATTCCCGACAGGCACAGGACAGACGGGAGCAGTGGGAAACCCCAGCGCCCGTGACTCTGAGCTCGGGCCTTTGTTAAACCTCCGCGGGTTTTCCATGGCTGAGAGCTGCTCCCAGAGCTGCAGCGAGCGGCAATCTTTAACAAAACGTGTGAACTTGCAGCAGGAATGAGTTTCCTGGGAGCTGGCTCTGCCCCACGCCCCGGACAGAGCACTCATCCCCAGCTCCCCTCCAAGGGCTGGGCTCCCTCAGTGCACCGCAGGAATCCATGCCATATTCCGGCAAATGTAAAAAGTCGTTAATTATTAAGCAGGCCTGTGTCTGGGGGAAGTCTGATAACCCAGCCCGGGAGATAGAAGTGTTTGTGTGGAACAGCTGCTTGTGCAGAACTGCCCGTGGTGGAAGGAAGGGAATTTATAAATAAAGAGTTACAAATTGTCAACAAAGGCCTTGGCACGAATGGCCGAGGGTTCAGATAAAAGGGGAGCTATTGAGGATCACTTTCCTCAGGCCCTGAAGGGCGTTTGGGGACTTGCAGGAATGAAGATTGTTCGGGCAGCCCCTGAACCCCAGAGAGCCCCGTGCCAGGGCTGGGGGTGCTCCAGGCTCTCAGCTCCTGAGGCACAGCACCCACGGCCCCCCCACACCCCACTGAGGGGCAGGGCAGAGCAGAGCCCTCGCTCCCTGCAGGTGCCAGCTGTCCTGGCTGAGACAGGTGCCACTGAGCTCCTGTGGCACCGAGCCAGGGGTGCTGGGCAGGGGCTGTGCCCAGCTCGGAGCCCCGGGGCAGCAATCAGGCTCCCCTTTAGCCAGGAAAGGCAGCTGGGCAGTGCTGCAGGAGCCAGGCTGCGGGCAGCAGGAGGAGAAGCTGCATTTCAGTGCCTGGGGAGGGGGGAAAGCCCCAAAGCCCCAGCCCAGTGCCCCTTTCCCTGCGTCCCCACCCCTGCTCTGCTCAGCACGGGCCCCTCTCTGTCCCCCCCAGCCTGGGGCTCAGGGCCCTGGCCCATGGCACAGCAGCAGCTCCCAGAGGAAAAGGGAAGGGGCACGGAGGGCATTGCCCAGCAGCATCCCCAGGCTGTGGGACCGAGTGCCACAGCCCAGGGCACATTTCTGCCCTCTCTGAAGGCATGGGCACCGGCAGGCCGGGTGCCAGCTCTGTGAGGAGTGCAATCTTCTCTTTATTGTTTAAGTAATAAAAACTGTGATCACACCCCAAACCAAAGAAAGCACCGCCCCAAACAGTGGAGCTCCTTCACCTGGGATGGCAGGGGAAGAGCAGAGAGCACAAAGGCTCTGGTTCTGCTGCACCAGCTTGGCTCAAGCCCTGCTTTCACCCAGGCTGTGAGGGGGAAGGCGGCTCCTGGGCAGCGAGAGCTGGCTGTGAATGCACAGCACATCCAGCTCGTGTGCACAGCGAGGAGCAGCTCCCAGCCCCAGCTCTGTGCTGGCAGCACTGGGCACATCCAGCTCGTGTGCACAGCGAGGAGCAGCTCCCAGCACCAGCTCTGGGCTGGCAGCACTGGCACATCCAGCTCATGTGCAGAATGAGGAGCAGCTCCCAGCATCAGCCAGTGGCACATCCAGGGAGGGGACATCGGCATCCTGGAGGCGCTGAGGGGACAGAGATGGGCTGAGCAGCGAGTTCAGCCCCCTGGCTCCTGCTTGCCTGCTGTGTTTGTGCCCGGGTTTGTCTCATTTACCAGGGGGTCCTGCCCTGATGAGCGGCTGGTGCTGCTCCCCGGGCAGTGCCTGCCGGGAATTTGTTCTGATTCCATGTGGAAGACCCTCGCTGAATTTTCAGAGGGCTGGGGAGGCCCCAGGGGTTTTTTGGTGCCCGCTGGAACAGGAAACAGATGCTGCAGGGGCCCGGGCTCCCCCGTGCCCGGTGCCCCCAGCTCCGCGCGGCGTTTGCGGTCGGGCTGCGGCGAGCAGGAGGCACCGAGCGGGGTCCGCTTCCTGCCCCTGTCCCCTGCCCCTGCCCCTGCTCCTGCTCCTGTCCCTGCCCCTGCCCCTGCCCCTGCCCCTGTCCCTGCCAGCCGCGGCCTCTCCGGATGCTCCTGGGGGAGCCAGCACAGGGGAGGGTCGCTCGGTCCCAAAATGTTTCAGCAGAGCCGGGTCCTGTCATCCCCTCCTGCCGCTCATCCCCACCCGCAGCAGCAGCAGCAGCGAGGCACCGACACCCGGCAGAAACCCAGAGGATCCGGCTGCTCACACCCCGAGGCAGCCAAGGAGGGTTCGAACGAGCTGGCAATGCCGTTTCCTTGTTTCCAAGGTGGACTTGTGAGGATTTTTCCTCCTCTCTGCTTTGTGGCCCCTCGCGCTGCTCCTGTCCGAGCGCTGCCCTCTGCCCGAGGCGCCCGCCGGGACCCCGGAGCCTCTGTGCAGCTCGGAGCCCTGGGGTCGGTAACAATCACACGGGAATCGCGCAGCTCAGCGCTCCTGCAGCAGTGATTCAGGTCTCTAACAGCCCATTCCAGCTGTGCATTTCCCAGTGTTTTACCAGGGCGGTTCATTTGGATCGCCCCCGTTTGCTCACAGGAGGCTGCGGCAGGGGCAGGCGCCGGGGTTTGGTCCTGCCATGGCCAGAATCCCCTCTGGACGCTCCTGCCATGGCCAGGATCCCCTCTGGACGCTCCTGCCATGGCCAGAATCCCCTCTGGACGCTCCTGCCATGGCCAGGATCCCCTCTGGACGCTCCTGCCATGGCCAGGATCCTCTCTGGACACTCCTGCCATGGCCAGGATCCCCTCTGGACGCTCCTGCCCTCCCACCAGCGCTCCCTCCTCCCCTTCTCGATTGCAGCAGCTTTCGTGGCCAGCCAGCCCCACTGCAATGAATTCTGCTTTCCAATGAATCATGCTGAGAAATGTACGATGTGGGAGCAACAGGATTATTTTTGCTTCTGTCACGGATGCTGGCAGAGTGACCCCTGCTCCTCCCACTCAGCTGCAGCTCAGCCCGAGGCAGTGAAACCCCACCTGGCCCAGGGAGCCGAAACTGTGTCCTGTGGGGCTGTGTCCTGTGGGGCTGTGGGGCTCTGTCCTGTGTCCTGTGGGGCTGTGTCCTGTGTCCTGTGGGGCTGTGTCCTGTGTCCTGTGTCCTGTGGGGCTGTGTCCGGTGTCCTGTGGGGCCGTGGGGCTCTGTCCGGTGTCCTGTGGGGCTGTGTCCTGTGGGGCTCTGTCCTGTGTCCTGTGGGGCTCTGTCCAGTGTCCTGTGGGGCTGTGTCCTGTGTCCTGTGGGGCCGTGGGGCTGTGTCCTGTGTCCTGTGGGGATGTGGGGCTGTGTCCTGTGTCCTGTGGGGCTGTGGGGCTGTGTCCGGTGTCCTGTGGGGCTGTGTCCTGTGGGGATGTGGGGCTCTGTCCTGTGTCCTGTGGGGCCGTGGGGCTGTGTCCTGTGGGGCTGTTTCAATTTGCTGTGATGACCCCAGCCCAGGGGGGCTCTCAGGCCCTGCCTTCAGGTCCAGCTCAGCCTTTGCTCTGACCTGGCTCTCTCTGCCCGGGGCACGGTGCAGCAGCCACGGGGGCAGCAGGGGATTCCAGCGGCAGCACCTTCCTGACCCTGCTGCTGCAATTCTGCAGAAATCGGGCAGGGAAAGGCAGAGCTGCCAAGCGCTGGCAGGAGTCCCGTGCTGTGCCCTTCCACAACACATTGCCAGGGCAAAATGTGAGCGGTTTGGGTTAAAATCCAGCTTTTTCCTAATTTGCCCTAGCAAAGAGAACCGGCTCCAAATAGAACTTTGTTTTGATTCAAGTCTTAAGTGGTTTCTCCAAGGAAAAAAGCAAACCAACAAACAAACAAACAAACAAACAACGCCACCTCCACAGCTCCTCCTGCCCAGGGGTGGAGGAGCGTGTTGTGGTTTGTTTTCATAGGAAAATCAGCCTTTGTTGGGAGCGTGATTCAAACGTGTAGGGACTGGGACTTGGATCAGTTTCCAGGGTTTCGCAATCGTTTGCAGCACGTGTGTGATTTCCAGAGAGCTGTGTGAGGAGAAGTGGCCAGGCTCAGCAGAGGGAGGGAAGGGCTGGGCTGGGCTTGCCAAGGTCCTGCCCCAGGCAGAGCTGCTCGGTGCCAGGGCTGCCCGTGCTTGGAATTTACACTGCAGGGAATAACATCATGGCCTGGGAGAAAGGCCTGCGTGTACCTGGGGAAACATTCCATCAGCATTTAAGGGAAACCTTTCTGTGGGTGCTGTGAGTGGGGTCCCAGGGGAGCTGCCCTGGGGTCTGTGTGCAGGGTGCTTGAGGATGCCTGGGGTCTGTGTGTAGGGTGTTTGAGGGTCCCTGGGGTCTGTGTGCAGGGTGTTTGTGGGTCCCTGGCCGTCCCTGGGATCTGTGTGCAGGGTGTTTGAGGGTCCCTGGCTGTCCCTGGGGTCTGTGTGCAGGGTGTTTGTGGGTCCCTGGGGTCTGTGTGCAGGGTGTTTGAGGGTCCCTGGGGTCTGTGTGCAGGGTGTTTGTGGGTCCCTGGGGTCTGTGTGCAGGGTGTTTGTGGGTCCCTGGCTGTCCCTGGGGTCTGTGTGCAGGGTGTTTGAGGGTCCCTGGGGTCTGTGTGCAGGGTGTTTGAGGGTCCCTGGGGTCTGTGTGCAGGGTGTTTTGTTTGGGGGTCCCTGGGGTCTGGGTGCAGGGTGTTTTGTTTGGGGGTCCCTGGCTGTCCCTGTCACTGCAGCAGGGTCCCTGGGGCCAGCCTGGGCCCCGTGCCCACCCCAAACCGTGCCAGGGGTCCCGGGGGCTCTCGGGCAGGCTCTGGGGGTGCTGCTCGTGGCCCTGGCTCTGTTCCCCCGTTTCAGGGTGCTTTGGAAAGCATCCTGCACCCCGGCTCCTGCTCTGCTTCCCGTCCCAGCCGTGCTCCCCAGCCCTGGCTTTGCCCATCCCCGGCCCCTGCAGCCCTGGGGTGCTGCCCCTGCTCTGTGGAGCCTCTGGAGCTGCTGCCACAGGAAAAGCCAATGCCCCAGCCTTTCCTGACTGCAGCCCTGGAGGAAGGAAGGCAGTGGATGAGTGAGTGGCCTCCCACCTGGAAAATACCTGTTCTGCCTCCTGCATTGAAACCATCCCGCTGTGAGCGTTAATGCTTCTTCTGCAGCTCTAGGAAATACAATAATAGGTTGCACATTCAAACCAGCTGCTCGTTTATTTTTTCAACTGCCTCTGAAAAATGCCTGTAATTAGGAAAAATCTATAACAAGAAGTACAAACAAATCAATGTCTTTCATTAGCCACAAAGAGTCGGCACTCTGCCTTCACTGCGGCTTTATTAAATTAGAATAATGAAGCAGAAGCCATAGAAAGCAAAACAAGAGCTTTGGAAAGGGCTGAAAATACACAGATGTCAGGTTAGAAACACGTTTCAAATTTAAGCGTGAAGCTGTAAACACATTTGCTTGTGCTGTTCTGATGCCTCCTCTGCAAGGCTGTGGGAACGTTAAAGAATATATATATATATAGGAAATACATATATATATATACATATATATTTATATATATTTATATATATTTATATATATTTATATATATTTATACATATTTATACATATTTATATATATTTATGTCTTTATATATTTAAATATTTCAATATTTACATTTATATTTATATTTTTCCTCCTACTTCCCTATAAACGGGATTTAATCTCCTCTGCCAGGACGCTTTGCTCATGCAGGATGTGCCAGGAGCTGGGCTGGGTGAGGAGGGGGCACACCCTGGGCCGAGGGGAGGCTCCCAGGGCACCTGCCCCGTGCCACACCTGCACTGCGAGCAGGTTTCTTTCAAAAAAAAACAAAACCAACCTTTTCATTGTCAACAGAAAATTCTTTCAAAACTCTTCACCTGTGTCTTTTCTAATGCAGAGCTGTGAGCTGGAAAGAGAAATCTTGCCCTTAAATTCCCTTAAATGGGAGAGCTGAGGGGCTGGGGCAGGGTGGGCACGGCACGTCAGCCTGGCAGGGCTGGCTGGGCAGTGGCTGTAAATTGCTTATTGCTGGCTTGTTTAAGGCTGTAAATTGCTTATTGCTGGCTTGTTTAAGGCTGTAAGTTGCTCATTCCTGGCTTGTTTAAGGCTGTAAGTTGCTCATTGCTGGCCTGATTCAGGCAGGGTTTCTGCAGCCCGGGGTGTGGAGCCGTGTCTGTGCCCTGCAGTGCCCCTGTCACCTGGGCTGTGTCCTTTGGGGCACCTGGGGGCTGGGGCTCTGTGCCAGGCAGGGCTCGGCTTGGGGAGGGGGCAGGACCCGACCTGGGCTTGGAGCCCACTCTGAGCAGGGCAATCTGAAAGTTCTGCAGCTGAGTTTGCCCTGGCACAGCTGCCCCGGGGCTGGGAATGGTGCCCAGGCCGGGCCTGGGGCGCTGCAGGGGCAGAGCCTTGGCCAGGGGTGCCCCAGGGAGCCGCAGCCCTCCCAAGGAATGTTTGTTTTACTGCTGCAGCACGGGCTGACAGCACCACGAACCCCCCCAGCCCAGGATAATTGAATATTCATCTCCTGTGAATTCTATTAATTCTGTGTCTCTTGTTCGCAAGAGCAAAATAATTGCTGTAATTTCATTTGAAAGCCCAAAGTCAATAACCACGAGCCTGTCATCTCTCTGTGCTTTCACTGAGGACTCGCTGCCTGCTCCGTGATCACTGCTAGAGCAGCTCGTTTATTTGTGCATTTCTCTGCTAAAGCCCGTTTGCTCTAAGTGGCCCAGTTAACACCACCAGAGAATCCTTTGCCCTGGTTTTAAAAAGCCCTTTAAAACTCTGCCTTAATTTAAACAGGAAAATATAAATTAAATTAAGTGGCTTGGTGCCCGTTAGTGTTCCATCCCCTCCCCACCAAAGGTTCTGCATTTTTTTAAAACAGCCCCAAAGGAGATGTGTTTTAATATTAATCAGTGCTAAAAAATAATTTTTTAAAATCAGGTTTTACCCACTAGAGAAAAGCACAGAACAGGGATGAGGTTTAAACACGTGGCATTGGGACCTGGCATGCAGGGCAGGCATGGGGAAGCTGCTTGTCAGGGAGCTGTAAAATGCAGCTTTGATGTTCCCTGCACAACCTCCACCGTGACAGGATCTGACCTTTCCCCTCGCCCCCTTATCCTCTCATCAGTGTACACAGACACGGAATTTTCTCATGAAAGAGCAGCTGCTGCTCCAGAAGGCAGGGAGCAGGGGCACTGGTACCTCTGCCACAGGGCAACTCCTCTGGCCAGGGGCTGCTGCTGGGGAGGGGGCGAGGGAGCAGGGACACGGCAGGGACAGGGCAAGGGCACCACAGGGACAGGGCAGGGACAGGGCAGGGACAGGGCAAGGGCACCACAGGGACAGGACAGGGACAGGGCAGGGACAGGGCAAGGGCACCACAGGGACAGGACAGGGACAGGGCAGGGACACCACAGGGACAGGGCAGGGACACAGCAGGGACAGGACAAGGACACCACAGGGACACGGCAGGGACACAGCAGGGACACCACAGGGACACGGCAGGGACACCACAGGGACACAGCAGTGACACAGCAGGGACATGGCAGGGACAGGGCAAGGACACCACAGGGACAGGGCAGGGACACAGCAGGGACAGGACAAGGACACCACAGGGACACGGCAGGGACATGGCAGTAACACAGCAGGGACACAGCAGGGACACAGCAGGGACAGGACAAGGACACCACAGGGACAGGGCAGTGACACAGCAGGGACACAGCAGGGACACGGCAGGGACAGGGCAGTGACACAGCAGGGACACGGGCTGGTCTTTCTGCTCTGCTGCCCAGACCATCGGGCAGCAGCCTGGAGAGCCACAACCTCAGAGTCACTGCTCTGCCCTGGAGGGGACTCGGGCAAAGCTGTCCCCCCTGTCGGGTTACTGGGTCCAGGCTGATGTGCCAGGCAGGGCAGGGGCTGCCATCCATCATCCATCCATCCCTCCATCCATCCATCCATCCATCCCTCCATCCATCCATCCATCCATCATCCCTCCATCATCCATCCATCCATCATCCATCCATCCATCCATCATCCATCCATCCCTCCATCCATCCATCCATCCATCCATCCATCATCCATCATCCATCCATCATCCATCCATCCATCCATCCATCCATCCCTCCATCCATCCATCCATCCATCCATCCATCCATCATCCATCATCCATCCATCCATCCATCCATCCATCCATCCATCCATCCCTCCATCCATCCATCCATCCATCCATCCATCCATCCATCCCTCCATCCATCCATCCATCCATCCATCATCCATCATCCATCCATCATCCATCCATCCATCCATCCATCCATCCCTCCATCCATCCATCCATCCCTCCATCCATCCATCATCCATCCATCCATCATCCATCCATCCATCCATCATCCATCCATCATCCATCCATCATCCATCCATCCATCCATCCATCCATCCATCCATCCATCCCTCCATCCATCCATCCATCCATCCATCCATCATCCATCATCCATCCATCCATCCATCCATCCCTCCATCCATCCATCCATCCATCCATCCATCCCTCCATCCATCCATTCATCCATCCATCATCCATCATCCATCCATCCATCCATCCCTCCATCCATCCATCCATCCCTCCATCCATCCATCCATCCATCCATCCATCCATCCCTCCATCCATCATCCATCCATCCATCCATCCATCCATCCATCCCTCCATCCATCCATCCATCCCTCCATCCATCCATCCATCCATCCATCCATCCATCCATCATCCATCCATCCATCCATCCATCCATCCATCCATCCATCCCTCCATCCATCCATCCATCCATCCATCCATCCATCCACCCATCATCCATCCATCCATCCATCCATCCATCCATCCATCCATCCATCCATCCCTCCATCCATCCATCCATCCATCCATCCATCCATCCATCCATCATCCATCTATCCATCCATCCATCCATCCATCCATCCATCCATCCATCATCCATCCATCATCCATCCATCCATCCATCCATCATCCATCCATCATCCATCCATCCATCATCCATCCATCATCCATCCATCCATCCATCCATCCATCCATCATCCATCCATCCATCCATCCATCCATCCATCCATCCATCCATCATCCATCCATCCATCATCCATCCATCATCCATCCATCATCCATCCATCATCCATCCATCCATCCATCATCCATCCATCCATCCATCCATCCATCCATCCATCATCCATCCATCCATCCCCATCCCCAGTTCATGCACCACCACATTGTGACCTCAGAGCTGTGATGTCATTATTTGCCCCATGAGCTGGGCAGGATGACCCCACTCCTCACTGCTTTACAGCAGTACTAGGCTGTGGCTGCTTTCCTTGGCTGCAGGCAGGCCCAGGGGGTTTGGCAGGGTTCCTGAGGCAGCTCCCTGAGCCAAACAGATGAAGCCTCATTAGCACCTGTAGCAGGAGGTATTTATTTCCATTAAGGCAGTGTGGAGTGTGCCTTCCTGCCAGGCACAGCACAAACACGGCGGGAGACAGAGCCCTGCTCCCTTCTGCTCAGTGCTCCCTCATCACTCACACGCTGTTAAACCAGCTGAGCAAACCAGGCTGGGCTGGCAGCAAGCAGCTTGGTGGCTCTGCCCTCCCCTCCCGGGCCACTGCTGCCAGCCAGGCCAGCCCCAGGGACGGGGCAGCTGCAGCACCCCTGGGACCATCAGCACACCCTGACCCTGGTGAGCACAGAGACCCAGATGGGCTGGGGGGAACCTCAGAGCTCACCCAGTGCCACCCCTGCCACAGCAGGGACACCTCCACTGTCCCAGGTGCTCCCAGCCCCACTGTCCAGCCTGGCCTTGGGCACTGCCAGGGGTCCAGGGGCAGCCCCAGCTGTTCTGGGAATCCCATCCCAGCCAGGAATTCCCAATTCCCAATCTCCCACCCATCCCTGCCCTCTGGCAGTGGGAGCCATTCCCTGTGTCCTGTCCCTCCATCCCTTGTCCCCAGTCCCTCCCCAGCTCTCCTGGAGCCCCTCCAGGCCCTGCCAGGGGCTCTGAGCTCTCCCTGGAGCTGCTCCTGTCCAGGTGAGCCCCCCCAGGTGTCCCAGCCTGGCTCCAGAGGGGCTCCAGCCCTTGGAGCACCTTCAGGTCTCCTCTGGATTTGCTCCAGCAGCTCCACGTCCTCTCTGCCCCCAGGGCTGGATGCAGCACTCTGGGTGGGGCTGCTGCTGCTGAGGTGTCACCTCCTGCTCCTCCTGTCCCTGCCCCATTTTGGATAAATTTGACCTTAGTTCCTGTCCAGCCTGTTCCTGTCCATCGGGCTTCTCAGCAGGACAGGACAGAACACCCCAGTCTGTAGTTTGCAATGGAAGTGTGAGGCATGGGGGAGTCAGTCTGCCAAGGGAAACCCAGAGCTCTGTGCCAGGGTGCTGCTCCTGGGCCTGAAGGATGAGCTGCTCTTTAGGAAACCCCCAAGACACAGAATGGTTTGGGGTTGATCCCTGTCAGATCCATCCCTGCAGGTCTGGGAGTGCAGTTCTTTTACCTGCCCCGTTTATAATTGATTTCACCTCATTTAGAAATCAAAGATGAGCTCACAGAGGAGGTGCTGCCTTCCCACCCCCCAGTTTGCTGTGGTTCCAAGTCAGTGCTGATCTTGCCCCCCCACTAAATACGAGGCTTTAAAATCAATCATTAATAGCTGTAAAAGGTTTGTACAGCCACAACCAGGCTCACTCATGTTTGAACATTAACAGATGTATTTTTCCTTAACAGTGGGTTCTTTTAGTCAAATTCTAGAGGTTATAAAAAGGATTATCTATGCCAGTGATTTTTTTTCCAGTACATTTTTAGACTGGGCTCATGGAATAAGCTCCTGAAGCTCCAAATTGAAAAGACAAAGGTTAATCCCTTAAGAGCTGGATAAACAATCAGTCATTAAGGGATGGAAAGCATTAGCACAGGGCGAGCACAGGCTGAAGGGCAGCAGGGGAAGATGCATTGGCCTCCCCTGGGTGTGGGGTGCCAAGTCCTGCTGCCAGGGCTGCGGGGGTCCCAGTGCCACAGTGGGGCAGAGGGCCACGGCTCGGGGTGCAAAGCAGATGAGTTGATTCATGTTTGGCATTTCAGCAGGGAGGAGGGAACGTGGGGACAGAGGGCCCCTGCAGCAGGGCAGCCCCCAGCCCTGCAGAGCTGCAGCTTGGGCAGCCCCAGCTAAAGCTGTGCTTCAGGGGCTGCCCCTGTGCTGGAAATGGCCTCGGGGAGGAGTGCCAGGGGTCTCCTGGCACTCCTCCAGCCAGCGAGGGCTCAGCTGGCATGTCCTTGTCCTGCAGGGTTAGTTTTGGGGTTCAGGTACTGATGGGGGTTAGGCTTTGGGGTGCAGGTACTGATGTGGGTTAGGCTTTGGGGTGCAGGTACTGATGTGGGTTAGGCTTTGGGGTGCAGGTACTGATGTGGGTTAGGCTTTGGGGTGCAGGTACTGATGTGGGTTAGGCTTTGGGGGTGCAGGTACTGATGTGGGTTAGGCTTTGGGGGTGCAGGTACTGATGTGGGTTAGGCTTTGGGGTGCAGGTACTGATGTGGGTTAGGCTTTGGGGTTCAGGTACTGATGTGGGTTAGGCTTTGGGGGTTCAGGTACTGATGTGGGTTAGGCTTTGGGGGTTCAGGTACTGATGTGGGTTAGGCTTTGGGGGTTCAGGTACTGATGTGGGTTAGGCTTTGGGGGTTCAGGTACTGATGTGGGTTAGGCTTTGGGGTGCAGGTACTGATGTGGGTTAGGCTTTGGGGGCTCAGGTACTGATGTGCCTCTGTGTTTGCTCCTCGGCCTCACCTCCTTCCTCAGCACCACTGGGAGCTGCTGAGCTTCACCTCCGGCTGTCGTGTGCACACAGAGGTGCCCGAGCTCAGCATGGAGGTGCCCAAGGGCTCTGAGACAGGAACACTCTCATCTGCTGGGATTCAGCCCCGGGGCAGCACCGAAACCAGCCGAGAGCATCAGGTCCTGAGAGACAGGACAGGGAGCGGCCAGGAGCGCTGAGTAATGTGCCCCACACAGCCCTGGGGATGAGGGGTCACTGTGCCCCACACAGCCCTGGGGATGAGGGGTCACTGTGCCCCACACAGCCCTGGGGATGAGGGGTCACTGTGCCCCACACTGTGCCCCACACAGGGGTCACTGTGCCCCACACTGTGCCCCACACAGCCCCGGGAGGAAGGAGGCCAGGGCAGCCAGGGACAGAGAGCTGCAGCACAATGAGGGAGGGAACAATGGCTGGGAAGGGATGGAAAGATCTGGCTGTGGAGACAGCAGTGCAGAGGTGTTGCTCAAGGTGCTCCTACCCCCATCTGCTTCAAACCTGCTGGAAGAGAGCTCAGAAAAGGGGGCTTTTAATGCTCAGTTTAAACTCCTGACATTTCCCTGTCATTACTGCATTTTCAGATATTCCTGAAATAAAATAAAAGTGAGAATAGGCATCAGGCTAAAAATCAGGATTCATTATGTGGCAGCACTGAACTGAACGATTTCATTCCCATTTCCATGGTTGGTATTTTCCAGGCCATTCCTTCCCCTAACTAACCCTCGGGCAGGAATGGGAGGCAGTGAGGGAGGGCAGTGTGCAGACAGACAGACTGCCGTGAGGGACGGACAGGCCGAGCTGGTGCTGGGGCAGGAGGGGGCTCCACCTGCCAGGACCACGCGGGTTCCAGCCTGGCAGCAGGGATGCCAGGGATGCCAGGCGGGCGGGAATTGCTCTTTGTTTGCTCTGCTGTGCGCCCGCAGTGCCAGGGCAGCTCTTTGGACCCATTAGGCAGAGCCATGAGGGATCAGTGCCGGGGGCTGTGGGTGCTGCAGGCTGGGCACAGGGCAGCAGGGTGGTGTTGGAGCTCAGTGCATCCCTCCGGGTGTCAGAGCTGCCAGGACCCCGTCAGGGGGCTCAGAGACCCTGGCACAGCCCAGAGCACCTGCGGGTTTGATTGTGACCCCTGGAGCAAGGTACCAGCTTTGTGTGAGGGCCTGAGAGTCACACAGGTTTGAATGGTGTAATAAGAGAATAATCACAGGGTGAAAATGTAGATTTTAGGATTTTTGGTATGGAGGTTATGGGGACAAGATGGAGGAGCTTGGGCGTGTCCAGCCTTTCTTCTTCTCATTCTTCTTCTTGTTCTCCATTTTCTGCAGTGATGTTGGCACTTTGGGACTGGTTTAGAGTAGAGGTGCACTGTCTAACATAGGTGATGGGTATTGGGAATTAAGTGTAAATATGTTCTAGGTAGTTTGTAGTATAAAAGGACAGAGTGCCTGTGGCTGCCCTGCTGAGCAGATCTCGGCTGGGCAGAAAGAAAATTTTGTAGATAAGAATTAATAAACAACATCAAGACTGAAAACTGAAGAGCTCTGACTCGTTCTTTGGACACGCGGGCCGGAACAGAGACATCCTGCACACCTCGGGGCAGCAATGAGCAAACAAACCAGAGAGGGTGCATGTCCGGGACAGGGGGACACAGGGGAGCAGGGTGGATGTCCTGGGACAGGAGGGACACAGGGGAGCAGGGTGGATGTCCTGGGACAGGGGGACACAGGAGGAGCAGGGTGGATGTCCTGGGACAGGGCGACACAGGGGAGCAGGGTGGATGTCTGGGACAGGAGGGACACAGGGGAGCAGGGTGGATGTCCTGGGACAGGGGGACACAGGAGGAGCAGGGTGGATGTCCTGGGACAGGAGGGGACACAGGGGAGCAGGGTGGCTGTCCTGGGACAGGAGGGACACAGGAGGAGCAGGGTGGATGTCCTGGGACAGGGGGGACACAGGGGAGCAGGGTGGATGTCCTGGGACAGGGGGGACACAGGGGAGCAGGGTGGCTGTCCTGGGACAGGGGGGACACAAAGGACACAGGGGAGCAGGGTGGCTGTCCTGGGACAGGAGGGACACAGGGGAGCAGGGTGGCTGTCCTGGGACAGGGGGGACACAGGGGAGCAGGGTGGATGTCCTGGGACAGGGGGACACAGGAGGAGCAGGGTGGATGTCCTGGGACAGGGGGGACACAGGGGAGCAGGGTGGATGTCCTGGGACAGGAGGGGACACAGGGGAGCAGGGTGGCTGTCCTGGGACAGGGGGGACACAGGGGAGCAGGGTGGATGTCCCGGGACAGGAGGGGACACAAAGGACACAGGGGAGCAGGGTGGCTGTCCTGGGATAGGAGGGGCACAGGGGAGCAGGGTGGATGCCCCGGGACAGGGAAACCAGCCCCGAGCCAGCCCCATACCGTGCTGAGCGTGCCGGGTGTGCGGGCGTGCCTCGGCTCAGAGCAGCTCGTGTGGAACGGATCGGGTGGAAATGCGGGCAGGGGAGGCGGCAAGGAGGAGGGAGGGATGGCAGCGCCGGGGGCTCCCTCAGCTCCGGGGGCTCCAGCAGCTCGGGGGCTCCCTCAGCTCCGGGGGCTCCCTCAGCTCCGGGGGCTCCCTCAGCTCGGGGGGCTCCAGCAGCTCGGGGGACTCCCTCAGCTCCGGGGGCTCCCTCAGCTCCGGGGGCTCCCTCAGCTCGGGGGGCTCCCTCAGCTCGGGGGGGCTCCCTCAGCTCCGGGGACTCCCTCAGCTCCGGGGGCTCCAGCAGCTCCGGGGGCTCCCTCAGCTCGGGGGGCTCCAGCAGCTCGGGGGGCTCCCTCAGCTCCGGGGACTCCCTCAGCTCCGGGGGCTCCAGCAGCTCGGGGGGCTCCAGCAGCTCCGGGGGCTCCCTCAGCTCCGGGGGCTCCAGCAGCTCGGGGGGCTCCAGCAGCTCGGGGGCTCCCTCAGCTCCGGGGGCTCCAGCAGCTCGGGGGGCTCCCTCAGCTCCGGGGGCTCCAGCAGCTCGGGGGGCTCCAGCAGCTCCGGGGGCTCCCTCAGCTCCGGGGGCTCCCTCAGCTCCGGGGGGCTCCAGCAGCTCCGGGGGGCTCCAGCAGCTCCGGGGGCTCCAGCAGCTCGGGGGGCTCCCTCAGCTCGGGGGGCTCCCTCAGCTCCGGGGGCTCCCTCAGCTCCGGGGGCTCCAGCAGCTCCGGGGGCTCCCTCAGCTCCGGGGGCTCCCTCAGCTCCGGGGGCTCCCTCAGCTCCGGGGGCTCCCTCAGCTCGGGGGGCTCCCTCAGCTCCGGGGGCTCCAGCAGCTCCGGGGGCTCCAGCAGCTCGGGGGGTTCGGGAACAGCAGCAGGAGGAGCCTCCAGCAGCCTGGATTTGCGGCTGTGGCTGCACTGGAGGATGATGCTCTGGCTCTCACCTCTCATGACATTACTGCCCTCGGATTTCACTGTCTTAGCTTGGAAAGCTCTCTCAGACCAGCTTTAACGTCTCTTTTACGAGTTTAGCACCTGAAACCGTGCCTGATTTTAGCTGTACGAGGATTTGAGGTTGAGATGACTTAACCAAATAGACCACCTAATCAAATCTACACTAAAACATCAAGAAACGGTTTTGCCAACATTTAAACAAATATATAAAGAAATACCAAAAGGGAAATTTAATGGAAAATCCAATACGAACATATTGCTAATATTTGGTAAACCTCAGCAGGTGATGCTGGCTATGACAGGTGTTTTCTGAGCTCTATTTGACTTCCTCTGTCCCAGGCTTGGCTGCTGCCCCCACTTGTGCCCACATGAGGAGCCTGGCAGGGCTGGAAGGAGGCACCTGCAGGGTCCCACAGACCCTCAGTAGTGCCCAAGCAGCAGCTGAGTCACAGCTTTGGTCACAGCACCTCAGAGACAGCGCCACATTCATTCCCCACATGCATTAGCTAGCAAATTCTTAATTGAAATATTTAATTTTGTCTCCTCTGGTATGTGATCTGTTTGTCTTCTTGGTCATTTGAGGAAATTGTATAATGTGAGTATTAATGTGCTATCAAACTGCCTCAGCAGAATTGTCTTTCTTGGCCAGGAGCTGAACAAAGAGCTTTTCTACTGAGGGTAGTAATTTCAGTTTAAATGGCCATATAGGAAGAGGCAAGATTGCTCCCTGCTGTAATTAGAACAAGTTTTCCAGGATCCTGTGTTATCTTTAGGCTCTGGAAGTGTAGTTGCTCTACCAGGATTAATAACTCACCTCCATTAACTCCAATTATTGCTGTGTGCATTGCTATCACAAACCATTTGCATATTCTGGAGTACAGAAGGGATTCCAGAGCAGCCTCATTATCCTGGTTGGTTTAGAATATTAAAAAGGCCAAAAGGGAGAAGCAAAGCCCTCAGGGGGAGCAATCTGTGGGGCTCCCACAGGACCCCAGCCCGGCCTGCTGGATGATCCCAGCTCAGCGCTGGGCACTGCCCACACCTGCCCTGCTGGTGCTGGGCACTGCCCACACCTGCCCAGCGCTGGGCACTGCCCACACCTGCCCTGCTCGTGCTGGGCACTGCCCACACCTGCCCTGCTGGTGCTGGGCACTGCCCACACCTGCCCTGCTCGTGCTGGGCACTGCCCACACCTGCCCCTGCTCGTGCTGGGCACTGCCCACACCTGCCCTGCTCAGCGCTGGGCACTGCCCACACCTGCCCTGCTCAGTGCTGGGCACTGCCCACACCTGCCCCTGCTCGTGCTGGGCACTGCCCACACCTGCCCAGTGCTGGGCACTGCCCACACCTGCCCTGCTGGTGCTGGGCACTGCCCACACCTGCCCTGCCCAGCGCTGGGCACTGCCCACACCTGCCCAGTGCTGGGCACTGCCCACACCTGCTCAGCGCTGGGCACTGCCCACACCTGCCCTGCTCGTGCTGGGCACTGCCCACACCTGCCCAGTGCTGGGCACTGCCCACACCTGCCCTGCCCAGCGCTGGGCACTGCCCACACCTGCCCAGTGCTGGGCACTGCCCACACCTGCCCTGCTCAGTGCTGGGCACTGCCCACACCTGCCCCTGCTCGTGCTGGGCACTGCCCACACCTGCCCAGCGCTGGGCACTGCCCACACCTGCCCTGCTCGTGCTGGGCACTGCCCACACCTGCCCAGCGCTGGGCACTGCCCACACCTGCCCTGCTCGTGCTGGGCACTGCCCACACCTGCCCAGTGCTGGGCACTGCCCACACCTGCCCTGCTGGTGCTGGGCACTGCCCACACCTGCCCAGCGCTGGGCACTGCCCACACCTGCCCTGCTGGTGCTGGGCACTGCCCACACCTGCCCTGCTCGTGCTGGGCACTGCCACCCCGCACCTCCCGTCAGGGAATTGGGCAGGCCGAGCTCCTTTCTGCACATGCCCTGGCAGCCCCGCGTGCCCTGTGTGCCAGGGACAGGTCCAGTTATCCTCACCAGCCCCTGAGCTGGCGCTGCCCCGGTTCCCTTCCCAGGAAAGGCAAACAGGGGCGGCCGGGCTGGCTGCGGGCGGATCCGCCTGGGCACGGCTGGGCACGGCTGGGCACGGCTGCCCCCTGCCCTCACCTGGGCACGGCTGGGCACCGCTGGGCACGGCTGCTCCCCTGGGCACGGCTGCCCCCTGCCCTCACCTGGGCACGGCTGCTCCCCTGCCCTCACCTGGGCACGGCTGCCCCCCCTGGACACGAACTCCTCCTGGGCTGCCTTGGGCACAGGGTCCCTGGGCTGGTGCAGAGCTGCCCACCAGAAACCTGCCCTTCACAAGGGGAAAGGGGAATATTGTGTGGTAAAGGGGATTTTGTAAAGTGTTTTGTACACTGCAGGCAGAATTATTTTAAAATGAAATAAATTGTGTTTTGGGCTCCCCGTGGAAAGCCTGCAGGGTGTATAAATGAGTGCTGGGAAGAGATGCTGTCTTCTGTGGCACATGAAAAAGGAATAAAAAAAGCTTCAGGAACCGAAGAAAGAAAACAATGTGGTAAATTGTTGTTTGACCTAAAGAGTTTCCTAAGGTGAAGGCGAATGAAGCTCTCCAGAAGCCAATAGGTAGGTCACAAGCCAATCGGGGTAAAGTGTGAAATTGGCATTTTTGCAGCAGGTAGGGTGTCCTGTGGTGGGGAGTTGAGAGCAGCTCAGTCTCCAAGCTCTGTGCTCACCCCCAAGCTCTGTGCTCACCCCACAATCTCTGTGCTCACCCCCAATCTCTGTGCTCACCCCCAAGCTCTGTGCTCACCCCCAAGCTCTGTGCTCACCCCACAATCATCTCTGTGCTCACCCACAAGCTCTGTGCTCACCCCACAATCTCTGTGCTCACCCCCAATCTCTGTGCTCACCCCCAAGCTCTGTGCTCACCCCACAATCTCTGTGCTCACCCACAATCTCTGTGCTCACCCCCAAGCTCTGTGCTCACCCACAATCTCTGTGCTCACCCCACAATCTCTGTGCTCACCCCCAAGCTCTGTGCTCACCCCCAAGCTCTGTGTTCACCCCACAATCATCTCTGTGCTCACCCCACAATCTCTGTGCTCACCCCACAATCTCTGTGCTCACCCCACAATCTCTGTGCTCACCCCCAAGCTCTGTGCTCACCCCACAATCATCTCTGTGCTCACCCCCAAGCTCTGTGTTCACCCCACAATCATCTCTGTGCTCACCCCCAATCTCTGTGCTCACCCCCAAGCTCTGTGCTCACCCCCAAGCTCTGTGCTCACCCCACAATCTCTGTGCTCACCCCACAATCATCTCTGTGCTCACCCCCAAGCTCTGTGCTCACCCCACAAGCTCTGTGCTCACCCCACAATCTCTGTGCTCACCCACAATCTCTGTGCTCACCCCACAAGCTCTGTGCTCACCCCACAAGCTCTGTGCTCACCCCACAAGCTCTGTGCTCACCCCACAATCTCTGTGCTCACCCCCAAGCTCTGTGCTCACCCCACAAGCTCTGTGCTCACCTGTCCTTTCCAGCAGCTCTCCTGAGTGAGATGCAGCATGCCCTAACCCCTCTGTGTGTATCTGTGCATATTTTCCCTCTCTATGGGCAGGTGTAGTGGTGGCCTCTCCCAAGGGTCCTTTCCAGAGCCCTCAGCCTGCACCTGGCCTGCACACCTGAGATGCTGCTGGCCAGCACCCACAGGCAGAAGCAGCTGGATGCAGGAGCAGCCTGTTCCTTCACACTCCCCCACACCACAGCAGCTCAGCACTAATTGGACTGACTGGGAATTTCCATTTGTGCTCCTGCACACTTTGGTTCCTCGTTAGGGATCTATCATCCATTCGGGTTAAATCAGCTGTTAGCGGAACAAGACATTCAGTGTAATGGAAATCAGCAGCATAAAATCCCAGATTTTGCAGAAAATGCATTAAGAGGCAGAGCTGGAAGGAATTCAGCTCCAGCTCTACCAGACAGCAACCAAGGCAGCTCCAGGCATATGCTGGAGCGATGGAGGAAAAGGTGCTAATGCAACATGCTTGGTGTTGTGCTCCAAAATAAGAACAGCTCGGCGTGGCAAGCAGGAAGGCACTCGTTTGCTGGCTCTGGAAGAAGGCATGGAACAGCGTGGCTGAGAAAAAATCTGCCTCGCTCTTTACTCATGCGTTTGGACCCTTTGCAGCTGAAGCACTGCAGCCAGAATGTGCAAAGTGCTGCAGCCAGGCTGTGAGATCTCCAATCCCAGCAGGCTCAGAGGGCCACGCTGAGGGCAGGGATGAGCTGCCTGGGCAGCACAGGCTGCCTGCTGCAGGGATGTGCCAGCAGCCCTGTGGGGCAGGGAGGCAGCTTGTGCCTGTAATCCGTGTCAGCTACTGGCACAACCAGAGTCTGTTCAGCGGCCTGCCCTTCCCAAGAGCCATTGAAAAATGAGGTGACACTCAGAACAAGGTTACAGGGATGAGTCAGGTGTCTTGGAAATTCCTGCCCTGGCAGGGTAGTCTGAATAAATTGTAGTCTCAGACCAGATTATAAACCTGAGCTTGGAGTGTGTAGTAGCAGACCAAGAGTACTGCAGGTGAAGAATGGCAGGGATGGATTCAGTACAGAGCACTTCTGCCTTCAGGTGTTTGCACCTTTGTGTTCATCCTTCAGCACACACAGTGGTCCCTCAGGAATGTCCTGCCAGTCCAGCTGTCACCTCTCCATGCAGCCACGGATTCCCCAGGGGTGTCTCTGTGTGTGTCAGCGTTCCCCCTGAGGTCAGCGTGATCTGCAGGTGCCTGGGCAAGCACAGCACATGTGGAACATCCTCTGGGCAGAGCCCCATCCTCTGGGCAGATCCCCATCCTCCCTGCAGAGCCCCATCCTCCCTGCAGAGCCCCATCCTCCCTGCAGAGCCCCATCCTCTGGGCAGAGCCCCATCCTCCCTGCAGAGCCCCATCCTCTGGGCAGAGCCCCATCCTCTGGGCAGAGCCCCATCCTCTGGGCAGATCCCCATCCTTCCTGCAGATCCCCATCCTCCCTGCAGAGCCCCATCCTCTGGGCAGATCCCCATCCTCTGGGCAGATCCCCATCCTCTGGGCAGATCCCCATCCTCTGGGCAGAGCCCCATCCTCCCTGCAGATCCCCATCCTCTGGGCAGATTCCCATCCTCCCTGCAGATCCCCATCCTCTGGGCAGATCCCCATCCTCCAGGCAGATCCCCATCCTCTGGGCAGATCCCCATCATCCCTGCAGATCCCCATCCTCCCTGCAGATCCCCATCCTCTGGGCAGATCCCCATCCTCCCTGCAGCTCAGCCTCCTGCTGCTCCAGCCACGCTGCCAGCACAGCAGCTCCCCAGGGTCCGTTCCCCTGCCCGGCCTTGCCTGAGCTCAGCCCGGCTCCAGCACCAGCCCAAACCCCAGGAATTCCTCCTTCCTCGGCAGCTGTGTGCCCCCAGAGTGGCTGCTCAACCTTTTGCCCTCCCAGTCTGGGTTTGCAGCGCTGCTCAGGTGACCGGGGAGCAGGCTGGGTTCAGAGCGTGTGCTTGCTGATGCTCTCGGCACGGCTTCTGCCTGACTCAAAATGTGCTCAAGACAGGAAACTCCAGCAAGCTGCCACGAGGAGCTGCAGCGAGCTGGGGCACTGAGAAGTCACTGGTGAAACTGCTCTGACAAAGGGATAGAGAAAGTAAAAGGTTTCTCCTCTACTAATAGCATCTGTTTGCATATTTCATTACTTTTTTACACAATAATTCAAGTCCTTCGTTAAAATAAATTCTGCTTTGGGTCATACAGCTGACTCTCAGAGGAGCAAGATGGCTTTTCCCTAGGCTGGCGTGGTAGGCTGGATATCATTGCACTGCATTTGCCATGTGTCTGGCTCGTGGGTTGGGTGTTTGCTTTCCTGGGAATATGAAGAGTCAGGATTTGTTTTTCCAGCGCTCTCAGATCCTAGAGGGCACCACAGAACAGCTCTGCAAACCGGCCTCGCTGTACAACACGGATTTCATAGGTGTTACACTTCTTGTCTCCTTCTTTCCTTTCCTTTCTCTTCACATTCATTTTGTATTAAAATTCAAAAAAATCTTAAAATACTGAATAAGCAGTTGTTAGTGGATAAAAACAGAAGGGGGAAAAACCTAACATACAAGAAAGAAAGGTATTGTATTTACAAAACTGAAGCTGTTGCTTTGACATTGTAGCTTATGTTGCCCCAAAAGTGAAGCCAGGCCAGCGACTCCATCTGCAGCCACTTGCATATTCCCACAGGGGTACAATATGCAGCTGATTTCCCAATTAAGCTTTCCCAGCAAAGAAGTTTTATAATTTAAACAGACTGAAAAGTTTGAGGAATGAATACATATTCATGAAGGACTAATAACACTCTGTCTAGAACACAGCTTTGAGCTGAGAGCAGCTCTGACTGGCTCATGTCTCACCCACCATACTTAGCGAAAATGGGAACGAGGAAGAAATGGCTGAAACCAGCAGATTGTGTTTTGCCAAGACAATAAATAATAACCATATTCTGACTCAAGTGCCAAATGTATAGCGCTTAATTAGAGGTCAGCAGAGCATATTTCTGCTCAGCTGTTCCATTTAAAGCAATTAACATGTTCGTGTCACTTAAACTGGGCTGCAGAGCCAGATTTCAAAGGGCTGAGTGAAAGCAGAATGAGGGAAGGGCTGTTCCACCTCTGGCAGCAGCTCGGGGGCAGCACCCTTGGCACCCACCCGCTGGCACGGACGGGTCTCAGCCCTGGCGCAGCTCCGCCCTGCCCCACGCCCTGGGGGCTGAGGGGACCCTGTCCCACGGCCGCGGGAGCTGGAGTGACCCTGCCCCACCCCGGGAGGGCTAAAGGGACCCCGCCTCCGGCCGCGTCCGCGTCCCGCCCGCCCGGGCGGTGCGGCGGCACCGTCAGACCCCGGCGGCCGTGCCGCGCTCCGCGCCCGCCGCCCCGCGTGTGCCCGGCCGCCGCCCGCTCCCCGCGGCGGGAGCGCTCCGAGCGCGGCGTGGCGGGCGCCCCGGGGCAGGGCAGGGCAGGGCAGCGCCGCCCCGGTCCCCGAGCCCGCGGCGCGGCCCCGGTGCGGCGGGCGCGGCAGCACCGCCCGTGCGGGGGCGGCGCGGGGGGCGGGCGCGCCGGGGCCGAGCCGCGCCTCGTCCCGCCCGGCTCAGTCCGGCGGGGCCGCGCCGTGCCCGCCGAGGGGCCGCGCTCCGCGGCGCTGCCGCCGTCCGGGGCCCGTCCCGCCGGCCCCGGCCCTGCCCGGCCATGGGCGCCGGGGCAGCCGCGGCCGGGACGCCGCCCCCCGCGGGCGGGCGCTGCCGGCGGCGCGGAGCGGCGAGCGCGGGCTGAGACGACGACGACGACGACGAAGAGGAGGAGGCAGGTGGGGCGGCCCCGGCGCTCCTGCAGCCGGGCTGGGGTGCGGCGGAGCCGGGCGGCGGTGGCCAGGCGGGCACAGGGAGCCGGACGGGCGGCGGGGCGGGGGCGGCGGCGATCGCCGGGGGGCGCGGGTGGATCGGCCGCTCCCGGCCCCCGTTCGGTCCCGGTGCCGCCGCCCTGCCCCTGTCGCTGTCCCCGGCCCTGCTCCGGCCGGGCCAGCACGCGGTGGCGGCGGCGTGCGCGGCTCCTCGGAGCGGGGCGGGGAGCGGAGCGGGGCCCGGTGCCGCCGCTTGCGAGCCTCCGAGGGGAAAGCGGGGCAGGGCTCACCTTCCAGCTAGGTTTCCTTTGCTCTCCTGGTTTTTTTAGATGCGTTTCTGTGCCTGTAGAGACTTCGTTGCTTCGCCTCAGCCCTATGTGACTCTGGGGGAAGGATCATGACCGAAGTCCTTTTCTCTGCTGCTCTGAACGGAACTGAACCCAACCTGTTATCCAGCAGCGGCTGGTCTGCGGGAAACGTCACCACCAAGTGCTCCCTGACCAAAACCGGCTTCCAGTTCTATTACCTGCCCACCGTCTACATTCTGGTCTTCATCACGGGGTTTTTGGGCAACAGCGTGGCTATCTGGATGTTTGTCTTCCACATGAGGCCTTGGAGCGGCATCTCGGTTTACATGTTCAACTTGGCACTGGCCGATTTCTTGTATGTCTTGACTCTGCCCGCCCTCATCTTTTACTACTTCAACAAAACAGACTGGATCTTCGGCGATGTCATGTGCAAGCTGCAGAGGTTCATCTTCCACGTGAACCTGTACGGCAGCATCCTGTTCCTGACCTGCATCAGCGTGCACAGGTACACGGGGGTGGTGCACCCCCTCAAGTCGCTGGGCAGGCTGAAGAAGAAGAACGCCGTGTACATCAGCAGCCTGGTCTGGGTCCTCGTGGTGGCCATGATTTCCCCGATACTCTTCTACTCGGGAACAGGGATAAGGAAAAATAAAACCATAACGTGCTACGACACGACGACTGACGATTACCTGAGAAGTTACTTCATTTATAGCATGTGCACCACCGTGCTGATGTTCTGCATCCCCTTCATAGTGATTCTTGGTTGCTATGGGCTCATCGTGAAAGCTTTGATTTACAAGGATTTGGACAATTCTCCTCTCAGGAGAAAATCCATTTACCTGGTCATCATTGTGTTGACGGTCTTTGCAGTGTCTTACCTTCCCTTCCATGTGATGAAGACCTTAAATCTAAGGGCCAGGGTGGATTTTCAAACCCCAGATATGTGTGCCTTCAACGATAAGGTTTATGCCACTTACCAAGTGACGAGGGGCCTGGCCAGCCTCAACAGCTGTGTTGACCCCATCCTTTACTTCCTGGCAGGTGACACCTTCCGAAGGAAGCTTTCCAGGGCCACCAGGAAATCATCCAGAAGGAGCGAGCACAACGTGCAGTCCAAAAGTGAGGAAATGACTCTCAATATTTTAACGGAGTATAAACAGAATGGAGATACCAGTTTGTGAACAAATGCAGAAGGTTTGGGAACGGTTCGAAAAAATCCTCCGCTTTGAGGCAGTAGGAGACTGTAGGGCTTACGAGTGTGTGCGGAAAATCTACCAGTCTCAAATTCTTTTTTAGATAAAGCCTCATTTTCTGGTCTTAGGAAAAGCTTAACAAAGTCAGTGGAAGAATTTTAGTGGAAAATAATGTGTTAAAATTCAGCTTTCCTTCAGTAGTTTCATTTATTTCTGACTTCTGTCAGATAAAATAAAATGAAGTAAATCCCCTAAAGGAGGAGAGCTATCCAAGTGCATCTGGTTTAATGACTTAGTCTCCCACGTTTGAAAATGTTCTCAGTCAGCCTGTCTTTAAAAATAGGAAATAAAAATAAGAGCAGTATCTTGTCTTCTGAGGCTCAGTCACAGACCAGGCTCTCTGCTCACTCGCTGTTGTACACAAGGATTTAAATCACAGTCATGATGCCGTTACCATTTTCAGTTTTATATCTTTTTTCATCTACTTCTAGTGCTGATAATTACTTGGTAGTTTGGTGGCATTTCTGGTTCAGTCCTCTTTCAGTGCCGGTGTTTTACTCGAGGTAGGCTTTGCTGGTGTGTGCATGGTTGTGCTTTGGGATTGCGATGGTTGTTCGTGGCAGAGCTGCCCCCAGGGCTCCCCGGTGCCCCCCAGGCGGGCACGGGAGCGTCCCCGGGCGCTGCCGGGCGCGCGGGCGCTGCCGGGCACGGGGAGCGGGGCTGGGCACGGGCACGGCTCCAGGCTCCGCCCGGTGCCCGGTGCCAGCTGCGGGGACGGGCCCGGCGTGGCCTGGCCGGCCGGGCAGCGCTGGCCGAGCTGCCCAGGGCAGGGGCTGCGGGCACCGCGCTGGCACCGCAGCCGTGCCCAGCCAGGCCTCGGGGCCAGCAGGGAGCGCGGGCTCCTGCCGTGGCCACCAGAAAGGGTCTGCTCCTGCAGCCTTTGCACAAACAGGTGGTGTGCCAAGAACAGTGGATATTAAAGTGGATAATATAAATGGATTATATATATATAATATATATATAACAGTATTTGGGGGGAATTAATTTTTTTTTTGTACTTTGACAAATACATTACTGTATTAACAAGATGTTGCAATATACTACAGGCTAAATCTGGCCCTTTACTATAGATCTTCTCCAAATGTGGGATAGTTCATCCAAAATTAGCCAAACTGCAACATTGTGTAACACAAGAGCTAGTGATCAGGCACAGATGAAATTCTACATGGGCAGTGTCACTCGTTTCTCATATTTTTAATAAATGTATTTGAAAATATTTTGTGCTAAAAGCGGTATAAAAGCATGCTCTGAATAACGAATTTAGTGTACAAAATTAAGTTTGATGTAATCCTAAGGGTGATTTTTAACAGATCTTTGTTCCTCTGGTCTGCATCATAAGAGTAAAATATTTATATTTTACTTACCAATTCCAGCGATTGGTTACAAATGAGAGCAGCTCTAGTTATTTTTTGACAACATTGTTAAGCAGCTTCTGTTCATATGTACGGCTTCCTCTGCAGAGTCCCTATTTATTGAACTTATTTATTAGAATGCTAAATGTAAAGTTTGTAAAGTGTGGTTCTCTGTGGTCATATTCAGAATTGGGCATTAATGGAAAATTGAAGAGCATGTTTCAATCACTGTAATACTGTGTCTTCTAACAGAACACCTTTATAATAAACTCAATTCCACCCTGACTATTCACTGCTGATATGTAATCTAGTGATAAATTAAACTACTGATTTATAGCCTAGAGGTAAATGAAACTCCAGCTTAGGAAGCCTCTTAAAGCAATGTGGAGAGCTCATTTAGCCCCATGAAAAATGTAGAGGTAGCGAAGAAATCTCAAGCAAGGGTCAATTGCTAATTAATCTTGACTGACAAAGCCTGTGGAACAGCACAGACTATTTATATACCACAGAAAGAGCCTGATTCACAATAAATGACTTCTCCTATTATGTGATTATTTGAGGCTTCATTCAGCTGAGGCACGTCTTGTTTGGAATGGCAGATGAATTACACGGAGAGGGAGCATAAATTCGGATATTCTTTGAATCCCTGCTCCGCGCTGAAACCCCCGTTCTCTCCCGGACATCGTGTGGTCATTTCTCTCCTTCCTTAGGAAACGCAGCGATCCAGCAGTTCCCGTTCGGGCAGAGGTGGCAGCAGCCCCGCGGCTCGGGCTGGCCCCCGGTCTGTCCGTGCCACGGCTGTGTGTGCCCGTGCTGTGGGCACCGAGGGACAGAGGGACAGCGCCGTGTCCAGCCGGGCCGGGACAGCCGCGGGGCCTGGGGGCGGCCCCGAGCCCCGCACAGCGCGGGCAGGCCCGGGTGAGCGGAGCTGGTGGCCCCGCAGGGGCTGGGCCGGACACGGTGTGGCACCAAGGGGCCTGGGGCTGCCGAGCAGCCGTGCCACCGGCCGTGCTACCAGCTGTTCTACCAGCTGTGCCACCAGCCGTGCCATCACCCGTGCCATCGGCCGTGCCACCAGCTGTGCCACCAGCTGTGCCATCGGCCGTGCCACCAGCCGTGCCACCAGCCGTGCCGCCAGCTGTGCCATCGGCCGTGCCACTGGGTGTGCTACCAGCTGTGCCATCGGCCGTGCCACCAGCCACCTGGCGAGCGGGCCAGTAACTGCGTCTTCCACGTGGCTGATGGCACCCCGCAGCTCCGTGGTGGCCGAGGTGACACCTCGCTCCATGCCCCGTGACACTGTCCCGGCCAAGGTGACACCTCGCTCCATGCCCTGAGACACTCCATGCTGGCTGAGGTGACACTGAGGTGACACCTTGCTCCATGCCCTGTGACACTCCGTGCCGGCCAAGGTGACACCTCACTCCGTGCCCTGTGACACTCCGTGCTGGCTGAGGTGACACCGAGGTTGCACCTTGCTCCATGCCCTGTGACACTCCAGCTGGCACAGCTGGCACCGAGTCCCGCTGGGGCTGCAGCTGAGCCTCAGAGCCTCCTGCAGGGCTCCTGCTCAGTTTGCCAGCCGTGCTGTGTTTGGCACGGGGCACTCGGAGGCTTTGCCAAATCCCACCAGGTTCCTGCCGGCTCCCACAGCTCCTCCTTACCTGGCCATGCCAGGGCCACCCTGAGCGTCCCAGCTGAGAGAGCCCTGCTGAGCCAGGAGCTGGGCACCAGCAGATCTGCAGGCAGCCCCAGGAGCCCTGAGGAGCTGCCAGCCTGTCCCTGAGCTGGTCCTGCTGGGCTGTGTTTATGGGAGGCAGTCAGCCCACCAGCCCCAGGGGAGCCCTGTGATTGTCCACCTGCCTCAGGGGTGGGTGGAGTTGCAGAGACCTTTCCCTGAGCCACTCACCTGGAGTTTCTAATCCATCCAACATGTGAGGGAAATGCAACTGCAGCTCCGGCCTTGGGGCTGGTAATTAATAATCAGTGACAACCACGGGGTGTGATTACTAGGGACAAGATCCAGCTCATTATCTCTTGGCTGTGACCACCTAGAAGTTCCACCTTCCCTCATGCTGTGCAATCTTTGACTAGCAAATGAGATTAAACCTGTTCTGATTTTGTGGTCTTGCTTGTAACCTGCTTTCCCCCTGGGTATGTTTGGGAATCTTCTAACTACAAATCATTCTCTTAAGACACCACAAAGTTTGAAGTAAACAGTTATTTAGAGCTTAACATTTGCCAGACCCACGCCAACACCAATTCTCATTCATGAGCTGTGCTTGCTTCCTGCAGCTCATGGGTTGTTTTTTCCTATTTATGCCCAGGAACTCTTACATGTCTTTAACACAACTTGGAGTCAGCATGAAACCACAGGTGAAGTGCTGTCAGTTTGTACATTTGCATGCACGGGCTTTTCTGTTCTAATCCAGTTCATATACCACAGAATGAATGAGCTCCTGGGCAGGGCACAGCAGCACCTGGCCCTGCTCTGGGCACTGCAGGGTGCCCAGGCTGTGCTGTGAGCCCGGTGCCAGGGCAGCTGCAGGGTGCCCAGGGTGTGTGTGAGCCCGGTGCCAGTCCCAGGGCAGCTGCAGGGTGCCCAGGCTGTGCTGTGAGCCCGGTGCCAGGGGAGCTGCAGGGTGCCCAGGGTGTGTGTGAGCCCGGTGCCAGTCCCAGGGCAGCTGCAGGGTGCCCAGGCTGTGCTGTGAGCCCTGTCCCCATCCCAGGGGAGCTGCAGGGTGCTCTGGTGGCTGCCAGCCCCTGCCAGGGGAGCAATGGGTGCTCTGGTGGCTGCCAGCCCTGTGCCAGGGGAGCTGTGGGTGCTCTGGTGGCTGCCAGCCCTGTGCCAGGGGAGCTGTGGGTGCTCTGGTGGCTGCCAGCCCCGTGCCAGGGGAGCTGTGGGTGCTCTGGTGGCTGCCAGCCCCGTGCCAGGGGAGCTGTGGGTGCTCTGGTGGCTGCCAGCCCCTGCCAGGGGAGCTGTGGGTGCTCTGGTGGCTGCCAGCCCCGTGCCAGGGGAGCTGCAGGGTGCTCTGGTGGCTGCCAGCCCCGTGCCAGGCTGTGGAGCACCCTCTGCCCTGTGCCCCCTGGCACACGCTGGGCTTTGGCTCCCCAGTGAGGCCCCGCAGCCAAACCCCGGCCCTGGGCTGGGTGAGCCCCAGGAGGGGCACGGGCACCTCCCCTGGCCCTGCCCTCCTCCTCCTCCTCCTCCTCCTCCTCCTCCTCCTCCTCTGGGTGAGGAAGGACGTGGGGCACCCTGGGGTGTCTGAGCCCGACTGCACGGGCACAGCAATTTCAAAGACTCTGAAGGCACAGGACTTATTGCTTGGCATGTGGCTGCCAATTACTGTGTGTGCCAAGGGCGGATGTGAAAATTTAATTTTAATTAATTAATAAAGATTTAAAAAATCTTTATTTTTCTGGTGTGCCCTGATTTTAATATTGTTAAGTTCAATTTTTTGTGAACACTACTGAAACCCGACTGCAACATCTGCAGGGACAGTGCTGCCTTTTATTTACACTCAGGTTATGCAGCTGCTTTAATTAAAGAGTAAAAAAAATCCTCTTATTTGTCCATAATTTTAATGAACAAAAATATATTTGGGTTTGAAGTTGCAACTATTTTTAGTGGCAGCAAAAGTGTGGCCCCAGCGCTGCTGGCTGCACCGAGCAGCTCGTGTTGGAGCCGCCCCAGTTGCATTATGAAACACTCCTCCTGCCTTTTGTGTTGGTAATTCATGCTTCCAGGAGATTCTTCCGGCAGTGCTATGTCTTTAAAAATAGGTAATAAAAGGCTTGCAGAATACATGCAATTTAAAACCTTGAGAGGAAGCAGGCAGACCAAATGAGAATCGAAATAAGTGAATAAAGTGAATAAATGAGTGATGCTTGGCCTTCAAAGACAAAGGAGGCATGTGGAGATGGCTTCACACTGAGGGAAGGAACACAGAGATCAGATATTGGAAGAAAGCTGTTCCCTGGCAGGGTGGGCAGGCCCTGGCACGGGTGCCCAGGGCAGGCTGTGGGTATGTATCAGTACTTCACTGATTTCACCTGATTTATTTCAAGATTTATTTACCTTTCTCTTAATTTTCTTCCTCTTCATTTATCTTTGCCCTTCATGCAAATTGTTCAGCTACCCATTAAAATTCTATTTTCTTACCAGTAAATGAATTCTGTCTTTCTACAAATCATGCTCTTCCATACCTTTCCAAAATTTCCTTTCCATTCCAAAACCTGCTGAGAGGACCTCGTTTTGCCCAGCACATAAACCTTCAAATGCTCCAAGTCAGGCAGGTCCAGGGCCGTGCTCTGGTTGTGTTGGACACAGCAGACTCAGGCAGTGTGTGAACACCAGGTTCAGTGTCTCAGCTGACCGTGCATTTATCCCCAGTTCCACAAAATGGAACAATTAATTCTGGAAAAGGCCTCCAAGACCATCGAGCCCAGTTCCAAAGGCTTCTTTACCCCAGCCCCAGCGGGCAAAGGCAGTTTGTGCCCCGGCAGAGGTGGGGCAGCACTCAGACCCGGGGGATATTTGTTTCTAAACTTTCATTTGCAGCGTAGGGAAAGCAAAGAGCAGCCCGTGGCGAGAGGCAGTGGGTGGAAGAGGTAAATAATTGAATAAATGGGGTTTTCAGAGCGAGCAGCTCGGGTTTCTGCTGGCAGCACCGGCCCTGCCTCCGCTGGGAGCTGCCGGGAACGGCGCTGGGATGGAGCCGAGCAGGGGCAGGGCGGGAGGGGAGAGCCCAGAGACTGCGGGGACACGGCCTGGGGGTTCCCCAAACCTGGGGTTCCCCAAACCTGGGGTTACCCAAACCTGGGGGTTACCCAAACCTGGGGGTTCCCCAAACCTGGGGTTCCCCAAACCTGGGGTTACCCAAACCTGAGGGGTTCCCCAAACCTGGGGGTTACCCAAATCTGAGGGGTTACCCAAACCTGGGGTTACCCAAACCTGAGGGGTTCCCCAAACCTGGGGTTCCCCAAACCTGAGGGATTACCCAAACCTGGGGGTTACTCAAACCATCACAGGCAGCGTGGTGGGAGCACTGCCCAGCCCATTCTGGTGTCCCCATGGGGCTGGAGGTGCTCAGGGTGAGGCAGGAGAGACCCAGGGCAGCTCAGAGGGGCTGTGAGCTGTGTCTGTGGCACCCACAGGAGCACCCAGGGCTGTGAGCTGTGTCCATGGCACCCACAGAACACCCAGGGCTGTGAGCTGTGTCCGTGGCACCCACAGGAACACCCCGGGCTGTGAGCTGTGTCCGTGGCACCCACAGGGGCACCCCGGGCTGTGAGCTGTGTGTGTGGCACCCACAGGAGCACCCAGGGCTGTGAGCTGTGTCTGTGGCACCCACAGAACACCCAGGGCTGTGAGCTGTGTCTGTGGCACCCACAGGGGCACCCCGGGCTGTGAGCTGTGTCTGTGGCACCCACAGGAACACTTGGGGCTGGGCTGTGTCCATGGCACCCACAGGAGCACCCAGGGCTGTGAGCTGTGTCCATGGCACCCACAGAACACCCAGGGCTGTGAGCTGTGTCCGTGGCACCCACAGGGGCACCCCGGGCTGCTGGGCTCTGTGCCATCTGGCTGTGGGTGTCACCAGCTCCCGTGTGAGGCCCCGAGAGGAGCTGAGTGCTGGCCGTGGTTGTGTCCCTGGGGCACACAGCCCACACACACAGGGCTCCCCGGGCAGTGGGGCTGCCCCACGGCCTGCCACAGCCTCCAGCACGGTGCCCTGCAGCCCCAGGGCCAGCTGGGTACCCCAAAGGAGGACCAGGCAGAGGCTCCCTCCAGGAAATACATTGCCAGGGTCCCGAGTGGCTGCTGCCTGCCCCGGGGAGCATCCCTGCATCCCGGAGTGATCGTCAGCAAATCTGCTCATTTAAAGTGCTGGGAACACCACTCACCCTTCCTGGCATTCCCCTACAGCCAGGGCACAGCAGAGCTGTTTGTGTTAATAATTCATGGGAGACTTCTCCCTTTGGTTTATGGCTCCTCCACGCAGCAGCACCAGGATCTGCCCCACACCCTCCCTGAGCTGGGGCCATGGCCTGGGTCAGACTGAGACCTTCAACCCCTGCTGCTCCAGGGACCTTCCCCTGCAGGCTGAGAGCCCCACTTGGCTCCATTCTGAACCAAACCAGCCCTAATTTAATGCAGAGGGTGGTATAACCCTGGCACAGTTGCTGGGGGGCTGTGGCTGCCCCTGCCCTGGGCCAGGCTGGCTCCTGGTGGGTGGCAGGCTGTGCCCTGAGCTGTGCTGGCATTCAGGCACGGATTGACAGAGATTTCCCTGTGGGAGCCAGGCTGCCTGGTCACAAAGGCACTTCCTTCCACTGTGAATAAAGGCCTTTTGTGGGGAGCTGCTTTTTCTCCAGGACAGTGACTGAGAAGTGACCCAGCCGTGGAGCCGGGCGGGCTCAGCGCTGGGCCAGGGTCAGGGGCTGGGGCCAGGCAGAGCTGGGCAGGGGCTGTGCAGGGGCACCGGCCTTGGCATCCCCCAAACAGGCCCCGGGGACTGCCAGAGGAGGGCAAGGGATGCTCCTGCACGCAGCCAAGCATCCCAAATGCACGTGCCAGAGGCTCGGGGCACAGCCCTGGGACCAACGGATGAGGATTTGCTCACTTGGGCTCTCTGCAACCCAGCTGGGAGAAGCTCTTGTGGATTATAACACAGTTTTAATACCAAATATTATGTTATTGCTAATTTCAGAATTAAAGAGTACTTTTAAGACTCCACAGAAGTTAAATTCTTAGCAGACTATTGAGTTTTAATATCCCCAGTAACAACCCCAGAGTAGTTCAGTCATGCATTGAAGATAATAAAGCTTTGCATTGCAGAGGGCAAATTATTGGTTTGTTTGGTATTACTGGCCCATGGCTATCCCCATCCCTGCTGTGGGCTCAGCCAGGCCCCAGGACCCCGGTGGGTGCACAGGATGGGTTTCCCCTGTCCCTGCTCTCCCTGGCTGCAGCTGGGCCAGTCCAGGAGGACAAACGGCCTCACAGGGGATTGTGGCAGGGTCCAGCACAGGGACAGTGGCCAGGCCAGAGGGGAGCAGGTCCCGGGGGCTGCCCTGGCTCTGCAGCTCTCCTCCTCCTCCTCAGCAATGTGTCAGGACACGTTTGGCTCAAGGAAAAGTTGTTGTTTAACATTCTTGTGTATTTGTGAGCGGTGGCAGTGATGCTTCCTGTTAAACAGAGCTGCGAGCGTGGCAAAGCTGTTTGATGTTACAGCCTTATTTAAACAGCATTTAGATAGTAAAAGCAGTCATTCCCCTCATCCCCACACACCAGCTACCCATTAAAATTCCTTCTCATGCTCCTGCACAAAGACTAATTTTGGCAGAAGGCTGACTTGCCCTAGATTTTTAAAAGACTACTTGTTTTAAAACAAAGTGCCTTGGGGAAGGGAGGGAGCTGGGGGATTTGCTTCCTCCCCCTGCCCTCCCAGCCTCATCACCTTGACCACCCCCTGTCCCATCACCCCTGGTCACCCCATCCCATCAGCCCCCACTCAGTCCCCTCCTGGCCCCCGGGTGCAGCGCCCTCCTCCTCCTCCTCCTCCTCTTCCTCCTCCCCTCCCGTGGAGGGGCTCCTGGCCCCTCAGAGGGTGATGGAGGGGAGCTTTGAGCACAGAGCACAGAGCAGGAGGAGCCAAGGGAAGACTGAAAATCTGTCATTCACCTTGACATTGACACACTAAAAATAAAGTTAAACACTTTTAAAAACAAATTATGCCAATATTCAGATATTACTTGAGGGACTCGGTTCAGATTAAAGCTCTGGGTTTTCAAGCCATCTCTTGCTACCATCAGAACAGCTTTCCACCAAGATATTCCTTTGTTCCTGGGTTGTTTCCTCTCCTTCAGACTCTGGGCAAAGTGTCACTCCATTGAGACAGCTGAGAACAGCAAAAAATCAGAAGAAACCTTCCCCACAGGTGTCCTGTAGAACACAGAGAGAGCAGGTCCAGAGAGACCCACAGAGGCAAACCCCCAGCCAGAGCCTCGGGGGAGCAGATGGAGGAGCTGACTTGTCTCTCTGGCTGTGATTCAAGGAAAATGTTTCCTACCCTTCCCTTGCTGCATGGGATAAATCTGCAGAGGAAAACGTTTCAGTGCAGCGTGCTGGCAGGGCTGGTGCCACAGCCCTGGGCACGTTCCTCACCCAGGGCTCTGACAGCTGCTCTGGCCCCAGGGCCACCAGCAGGTGCTCAGGCTGAGAGGTTAAACACCAGCGAGCCCCAGTGAGCCCCAGTGAGCCCCAGTGAGCCCCAGTGAGCCCCAGCGAGCCCCAGTGAGTCCCAGTGAGCCCCAGCGACTCCCAGTGAGCCCCAGTGAGCCCCAGCGAGCCCCAGTGACTCCCAGTGAGCCCCAGTGAGTCCCAGTGACTCCCAGTGAGCCCCAGCGAGCCCCAGTGAGCCCCAGTGATTCCCAGTGAGTCCCAGTGATTCCCAGTGAGCCCCAGTGAGCCCCAGCGAGCCCCAGTGATTCCCAGTGAGCCCCAGTGAGCCCCAGCGAGCCCCAGTGAGCCCCAGTGAGCCCCAGTGATTCCCAGTGAGCCCCAGCGAGCCCCAGTGAGCCCCAGTGAGCCCCAGCGATTCCCAGTGATTCCCAGTGATTCCCAGTGAGCCCCAGTGATTCCCAGTGATTCCCAGTGAGTCCCAGTGAGCCCCAGTGAGTCCCAGTGAGCCCCAGTGAGCCCCAGTGACTCCCAGTGAGCCCCAGTGAGCCCCAGCGATTCCCAGTGATTCCCAGTGATTCCCAGTGAGCCCCAGTGATTCCCAGTGATTCCCAGTGAGTCCCAGTGAGCCCCAGTGAGTCCCAGTGAGTCCCAGTGAGCCCCAGTGAGCCCCAGTGAGCCCCAGTGATTCCCAGTGACTCCCAGTGAGCCCCAGTGAGTCCCAGTGAGCCCCAGTGAGCCCCAGTGACTCCCAGTGAGCCCCAGTGAGCCCCAGCGAGCCCCAGTGAGCCCCAGTGAGTCCCATTCCCCAGGGAATGCTGCATAAGTAGCTGCCCTTGGTGTGTGCACTTAAGGAAGCAGAGCTGCATTTTTGGATGGATTTAGCAGCTCTCTGTAGCTCGCCAGGCTGTGGTGACATCAAGGCATGGCTCCACAGAGGGATGCTGCCTTCAGAACCCTGTGGGGCTCCTGGGTGCCCTGCCCACAGTGGGGATGGAGCTGGGCAGTGACAGCACCTCCTGCTCAGCTGCCAGCTGCAGTTCAGCCCCTGTCCCACAGCCGGGAGCAGCCAGGGACAAGGGACAGGGCAGGGCTGGGGCAGGGCTGGGACTGGGCTGGGATGGGACTGGGATGGGATGGGATGGGATGGGACAGGGCAGGGCTGGGGCTGGGGATGGAGCTGGGATGGGGCAGGGCAGGGCTGGGACTGGGCTGGGATGGGACTGGGATGGGATGGGATGGGGCAGGACAGGGCTGGGGCAGGGGCTGGGATGGGATGGGGATGGGGATGGGGCTGGGATGGGACAGGGCAGGGCTGGGGCTGGGGATGGAGCTGGGATGGGGCAGGGCAGGGCTGGGACAGGGCTGGGGCAGGGGCTGGGGCAGGACAGGGCTGGGGCTGGGGCTGGGATGGGACAGGGCAGGGCTGGGGCTGTGCCCTCGCCACCACGGCTGCTGCCACTGCCTCAGAGGCTCCAGAACAGCCCCCAGCCCTCACCACCAGCTCTGGCCACCGGCTCTGCTCATGAAATCTCTCCTGTAAGTGATCCTGGGAGGGATGACTCAGCCCTAAGTATAGCTACCTGCGCCCAGAATAGAGCCAGGCCCTGCAGCACTCGCTGTGGGTCATTGGGAGCTTTCCCCAAACCACTGAGAGCTGGGCTGTGACACTGCTGGCACCACGGGTGGCTCTGCCTTTGCACCTGCTTTACCCTCAGCCCAGGAGAGATTCCTTAGGAACCCTCTGACACGAATCCCCTCCATTGAATGCACAGAAACACAAATTTCAGTTGTTCCTTCTGTTGATCAATTGACGCTGACCAGAGCTCATGAGCAGGATCAACTTACACCACGTCTAAAAATACACCATCAGCTACACACAGATGGATCTAAGGGATGTGTGTGTGTGACTGTGTGCACATGTCCCTAAAGCTCTAACATACACAAATTCCTGACACTTTCCTGTAAAACATGGCAGGCAGAAAACACCATGCCCTGGCAGAGCACAAATGGGGCCTCTGTCCCTTGCCATGCAGACCCTGCACCCACAAGGCTCAGGAGCAGATCCAGAAGCATCAGTGAGCTCACACTGGTGGGAAACCTCCAGAAGGAAAGAGGAGCCAGAGCCACTCTGCCCCACTGCCCTCATCAGCATCCTGGGCTTTGCTCTGCCTCTTTGGCCGAGTTGTTTAAAATAGCAAACAGAAGAATTTGCCTCTCAGATGAGATGAACTGCACTTAACTCACGACAGGACGTGCACAGCAAAGCTCAGCAGCAATCTGCCCGCTGTGAAACGCAGCCCCAGCCCCGCTCCTGCCTGCTGCAGCACCAGCCCAGGCTGCACCCCGTGCTGGGGCTGACCCAGCGCCTCCCCTGAGCCAGACTGAGCATCTGCAGCTGCACAGGGCACAGGGCACGAGCAGAGCTGCCCAGAGGAGCCCTGCTGGGCATGGGGGTTCCCAGGGGGATTCTGGAGCAGGGTGAGAGGCTCCTGCAGCCCCAGCTCTGCATTCCCTGGGGCTGGGCAGGGTGTGCGCCCAGAGCCACCCTGGGAACAGGGACACCCAGCCCGGGGCTGCTCCACAGGCTCCTGCTCCCCTTTCCCAGTACACTGTAAGGGTAGAAACATCCACATGGAGTCAGTGCAGATGAGTCATGTTTCAGTGCCAGCTAATTGTTAGATCCTGTACATGATATTTGTCAGCTCGTGCTGTGAGCAGCTCCTTTACACAACCCCGGAGAGCTGTGTCAGGCTCCTGTGGTTTACAAGGTCTCTCTTTGAATGGATTAAAGTGTGGTGCTCATTTCCATCAACCCCAGACCTGCAGGGCTGCTCTCATGCTGTATCCAGTGATGAGGTGCCTTTTGGGGCAGGTGGCAGTGCCACCTCTGAGAGGGCATGAGGCTCTGGCACTGCCATTTCCCTCTGCAGATGCCCTGAGCCTGGCTGGGCACTCCCTGCCTCCCCCAAGGGTCACCAAAGCCACCGCAGGTGTTTCAGTCCCTCTGCTCATTGCTGGATCTGAGCCTCGGTGTCTTTAGGGTCTGCTTCTCCCCCAGCTGCCCCCGGGCTCAGGGCATGGTGCCATCAGGGCAGAGGAGTGGCAAGGAGAGGTGGGGGTACCCCAAACCGTGTGGGAAGTGTGGAGCAGCAAAGCACTGAGTCAGCAGCACTAACTCCATCAGCTCTCTGTGAAAGCCACTTAACTGGGATATAAACCCTCCCTGACAAATCTAATACCCCTCTCTTGGTGCCAAGTGCCCATGAAAGGAACACGATCCAAACCCCACATTAGCCCATCCTGCCGTGGGGGTGCCAGGGATGCCAGCCCAGCGTGTGGGAGCTGCAGCTGCTCCAGCTCAGCTACAGGAGCTCCTGGTGGGCACGGCAGGTCCATCCTGGGGGAGCAGGGACTGCTCGTGACCAGCAGCCCTGAGATGATGCCACAGGGCCAGGTGTGGGCAGGCAGCTCTGCCATGGTCCCAAACCCCGGGCACCGGCACAGCCCCTGCCTCTACTGCTCCCGCAGCATGAGCGGTGATGCTCCTGGTGGCTCCTGTCACTGTGTGAGGTGACAGAGAGTGCGGGCAAACCCCTGCACAACCTGTGGAACGGGAGCCGGGGGGAGCCCAGGAGCAGAGAGAGCCCGGGGGCAGAGAGAGCCCGGGGGCAGAGGGAGCCCAGGAGCAGAGAGAGCCCGGGGGCAGAGGGAGCCCAGGAGCAGAGAGAGCCCGGGGGCAGAGGGAGCCCAGGAGCAGAGAGAGCCCGGGGGCAGAGGGAGCCCAGGAGCAGAGAGAGCCCGGGGGCAGAGGGAGCCCAGGGGCAGAGAGAGCCCGGGGGCAGAGGGAGCCCAGGGGCAGAGAGAGCCCGGGGGCAGAGGGAGCCCGGGGGCAGAGGGAGCCCAGGGGCAGAGGGAGCCCAGGGGCAGAGGGAGCCCGGGGGCAGAGAGAGCCCGGGGGCAGAGGGAGCCCGGGGGCAGAGGGAGTCCAGGGGCAGAGGGAGCCCGGGGGCAGAGGGAGCCCCGGAGCGGACGGGAGCTGCGGGCTCGCCGCGGGGCGCTGGCAGAGCGCGGGCCGTGCCTGCTCCCGGCTGGCAGCCCCGGGCACCGCCTGCCGTGCCCTCCGCGGCTGCCGCTCCCGGGAGCCCGCAGCGAGCCCAGCCGGGCCAGGAGCGGCCGAGGAGCGTTGCCAGGCGGCGGCCAAGGAGGAGCAGCGCTGCCCTCCCTGGATGCGCTCCCAGCCCCGGCAGCCCCCAGCCCCCTCTGCAGCGCTCCCGGCTCCCAGCTCCACCCAAACCCTTCCCAAACGCTGCTGCTGTCACTGCTCCAGGGCTGTGTTTAGCCGCTGCTCCCCCTCCGAATCGCCAGGCTTAAGGGATGTCAGGCTTCACGGGTAGCTCACAGGGCCGCTGAACCCCTCTGGCACGGTCACTCCTTCAGAAGGCCCAGCAGAGGTGGCAGGAGCTGGCACACACCTGTGCCCATCCCTGTCCCCGATGGCACCCGGTGCTGCCGTTCCGCCGGGCATGCAGCACAGGAAAAACCGTGAAACCGGGATTTTCCTTCCTGGGCTTGCCCCGGGAGCCAGAGCCCGGCGGGGCTGGGACCTGCCCTGGGCAACCGAGCGCGGCTGCAGCGTACGGGACACGGAGCGGGGACAGGCAGGGCTGGGACACTGGGGACAGAGAGCGTGTGCGGGGACAGACAGAGCTCCCTGTGGGACACTGGGGACAGAGAGCGTGTGCGGGGACAGACAGAGCTGGGACACTCGGGACAGAGAGCGTGTGCGGGGACAGGCAGGGCTGGGACACTCGGGACAGAGAGCGTGTGCGGGGACAGACAGGGCTGGGACACTCGGGACAGAGAGCGTGTGCGGGGACAGACAGAGCTCCCTGCGGGACACTGGGGACAGAGAGCGTGTGCGGGGACAGGCAGGGCTGGGACACTCGGGACAGAGAGCGTGTGCGGGGACAGACAGGGCTGGGACACTCGGGACAGAGAGCGTGTGCGGGGACAGACAGAGCTCCCTGCGGGACACTGGGGACAGAGAGCGTGTGCGGGGACAGGCAGGGCTGGGACACTCGGGACAGAGAGCGTGTGCGGGGACAGACAGGGCTGGGACACTCGGGACAGAGAGCGTGTGCGGGGACAGACAGAGCTCCCTGCGGGACACTGGGGACAGAGAGCGTGTGCGGGGGCAGACAGAGCTCCCTCTGCTCGCTGTGGTACACTCGGGGCAGGCAGAGCTCCCTCTGCAGCTCCCTGTGGGACACTTGGGACAGGCAGAGCTCCCTCTGCAGCTCCCTCTGCAGCTCCCTGTGCTCCCTGCGGGACACTCGGGACAGAGAGCGTGTCCGGGGACAGGCAGAGCTCCCTGTGGGACACTGGGGACAGAGAGCGTGTGCGGGGACAGGCAGGGCTGGGACACTCGGGACAGAGAGCGTGTGCGGGGACAGACAGAGCTCCCTGTGGGACACTGGGGACAGAGAGCGTGTGCGGGGACAGACAGGGCTGGGACACTCGGGACAGAGAGCGTGTGCGGGGACAGGCAGAGCTCCCTGCGGGACACTGGGGACAGAGAGCGTGTGCGGGGACAGGCAGAGCTCCCTGCGGGACACTGGGGACAGAGAGCGTGTGAGGGGACAGGCAGAGCTCCCTGTGGGACACTCGGGACAGAGAGCGTGTGCGGGGACAGGCAGAGCTCCCTCTGCTCCCTGTGGCGCACTCGGGACAGGCCCGGCTCCCTCTGCAGCCCCGGGCTCGCCGCTCCTCCCGGGCCGCCCCGCGTCCCACCGCACACAGAGCAGCCGGAAACACAGCGGGGACTGACTGCCCTGGCAAACACAAACCGCCGCTGTCCTGTGCCCTGGCAAACAAACACAAAACACCGCTGTCCTGTGCCCTGGCAAACAAACACAAAACACCGCTGTCCTGTGCCCTGGCAAACACAAAACACCGCTGTCCTGTGCCCTGGCAAACACAAACCACCGCTGTCCTGTGGTGCCGGCCATTGGCTCTGGGGCTCGTGTTGGAAAGGGTATAAATACTGATAGAAGTGTGAGCCCCCTTTTCAAAGCCACTTAAAAGAATTTTTAAAAAAATTAACAGCCCAAACAGCCCAAACAATTCCTAAAGGTATTTCTTTAGCAGGAACTTGACAGAAGCAGAGCTGATGAAGTGCAATCCACTGTCTCTCCACCTACTTAATCAGAAACAGGACACTGCAGGAAATTATCATACTACTTAATTTCAGTAAAAAGCTTTTCAATAAAAAGATTAAACATGTCTCTAATGTGTGAAGATATGAGCAGGTTATAATTACTATTGACCTCACCTCATCAGCAGTATTTAATTGATGTCAAGGTCTTTATCTGCCTGTGCAAGTTAATCAGCATCCCTGGGCCTCCAAAGGCTGCATTTATAACCTCCTAAGGAAGCAGGAACCTTGCTGGGTTTACTTCTCTCTTGTTTTTCTCTCCCTTCCCTTCCACACGTCTCTGAGCTGCTGCACCTCAGCTCTGCTGGGGCAGTCACTGCCTGTGGCTGGAAATCCACCTCTGAAATTGCTGCTCCTGCACCTCATCCTTCCCAGGCACCTGCAGCAGGATCCCCTTTCTGGAAATGGGATTCCCCCTTTGGGACAGGGCTGGTCCCCAGCGGGTCTGGCCTGAGCCCTGCTGCCCCCGGCCCTGCACAGCAGCCAGGGCTGGCAGCACCTCGTGCTCTCCTGGAGATGCACATTTCCCCACAGTTCCAGGGGTTATAAATACCCCAGGAGCCGGGAATGCACATGGGAGGGCTGGAGCAGCACGGGAGGAGGGGGCGGTGTGCTCCACTGCAATACCCGTGTTTATCTGCAGCTTTATTTCAGGATCAGGGAGGTTTTCTCCCCTGCTGGGCACCAAGGAGCTGCTGCAGCTGCAGGACAGGACCCACGCTGTGATCCTGCAGGGAGCTGGGGGCACACAGCAGCTCCTGTCCAGACTTTGGGGGGGGATAATTGTGGGCAAACTTTCCTTAAATGAAACAGATGAACTGTTTATACCAGAATCAAACAGTGCAGGGCCAGGACACATCCCCTCTTGCACTGATGTGCCTTTGCCATAAAACCTGTCCTGGAGAGGCCCCAGAGGCAGCAGTGAAGCATTTCCCCTGCCTGTGAGGAGGGGGCTCAGCTCTGATGGACCCCCCAGCACTGGGGGGACACCCCAGGACGTTGGATGCTACCTTGGGGTCCCCATGTCCATCCCAGGCGCATTGAGCCCCACTCAGGGAATGTCTGGCAGAGCCTGGGAAGGACAACCTTCCAGGCTCTGTCCCTCCTTCCCCTCCCACTGCCGACACAGGCTTTGGAGACAGCGCCCTGGGGTAATTCCACTGTGAGGTCAGCATTCCAAGGTTTCCTGAAATTACAAAGCAACTTCTCCATGGTGTCTTTCACGGTGTTAAGCTGATTAGTACCATTTAAAAAGAAAAAAAAGTAGCTTAATTTTATATCTCAGCAAAGCTTCTTTGACAAATGCATTGAGGATAAGAATCCCTCTTCCCACGGGAGCTGAAACCATTAGGGGAGATTTGCTGCTCGAGCCAGTTCTCTACAACCACTGTGTGTTCTGCACTTGTTATTTATAAAAACTCAGGGAAAATATGTCAGAGCCATAAGGAGCTGAAGCAAGGAGACGTCAAGGTAGTTCTGTGTCACCTTCATGGACACAAACTCGCTGCTGGTTTAGGCAAGTCCCACTCAGCACAACTGAAGGGTTTGTGTCCCCCCTGCTTAGAAACCTCCTGGATTTTGTTGGTCTCCAGCTGGACTCCATGAGAGGCAGCAGCTCTGCCGGGAAACCTCATGGGCTGGAATCAAACCTGGGTGCTGGATTTCATGTGCCACGAGCAGCCCCTGCAGCCCCCAGGATGGGCTGGGCTGGGCTGGGCACAGCGCTGGCAGCTCCCAGCCCTTGGCATCCTGACCTCTGCTCTCCGGGCACTCAGGCTGGCAGGGCCAGCACAGGAGGCTGGCAGGGGCTGTGGGTGCCAGGGCCGTGGCAGCAGAGGGAGGGAGCCCTGGGGAGTGGGGGGCACACGAGGCAGGGGAAGGGGCTCAGGGAAAAGCGCCCGTGTGCAGGCACAGACCCTGCACCACACACGGCAGGATGAGCACCCCCAAAGCAGGTGGGTGGAACCCTGAGGAAGGAGTCGTGATGTTTGGGAAGTGCAGATTAGAGCTGCAGCAGCACGCTCAGCACACGGGCATCCCATGGGAAAGGAAATCCACCGGGATGGAGCAGGGCAAATGTCACATTGTCCAAGAGCCCGGCAGGGCGGGGGACAGGCTCTGGTACCATGGGCTGTTCACGTGTGTCAGTAACAAGGAGTCACACTAAAATCATGGGGTGTTCTATTTTTGGAAAGATGATGTATTGCTCCTCCTGATCTTAACAATTTCCTAATCCCACGGAAAGAACGATGGTCTCATGATGTGAGCTCCTAAACAATGTCTCACAAATCAATTTACAAACACACGACAGAGCACGGGTTTGTGTGCAGGGGTTTGCTCCTGTGGGAATGGTGATGCATCCCTCAGCTTCCAGTGCCTCAGGTACTGCGAGGGCCTCAGTGCTGCCTCTGCCCACCACTCACAGATGCTTGGCAACAGCTGGGCTTGCTGTTTCTGACGGGCCCGTGCCTCCAGAGCTGCTCTGTCCCGTGCAGGGAGGGAGTTGTGGGAACCACGGGTTATTTTGCAAGGGTCACTTGTGCTCTCCTTCCCCTCAGAACCTCAGGAGCAGCCCAGGACCTGTTGGGCAGCTCGAGGCAGCATTATCTCCTTCAAAGTGTGGGCAGAGAATGGCATCTGTCACTGTTGCATGGAGCTGGTCTCACCGTGACTCGGATTCTCACTGCACAGAGTGGGGCGTTCCCTTCCTCTGGCTCTGCAGCCAAATGTCCCACGGGCATGATGGCACTGGGACCTGGGTGAATCCCCAGGGTGAACCCTCAGCCAAGCACCCGGGAATGGGGTGGCTCAGGGAGGGCTGTGAAAGCCCCTGGTACACGTTCCAAACAGAGGGAATTGCTGCCAAACCTGCTCTGGAGATTCAGCCCCTTTGTGGGAAGCACAGCCTCGTGCAAAGCCTGGGAAGGAGATCCGGCTGCCTCCCCTCCTGAGCAGCCCTCGTGGAGCCTGCCAGGGTGGCACTGCAGGGCAGCCCCAGGGCTCTGAGGGACAGGGTGGCACCACAGGGCTGCCAGGGTGGCACTGCAGGGCTGCCCCAGGGCTCTGAGGGATAGGGTGGCACCACAGGGCTGCCAGGGTGGCACTGCAGGGCTGCCCCAGGGCTCTGAGGGACAGGGTGGCACTGGGGCTGCCAGGGTGGCACTGCAGGGCTGCCCCAGGGACCAGGGGCACAGCTAAGGCGAGTTTGTCCCTGGCACAGGCTGCCCTTGTGCCATGCTGCAGGGGAGCCAGGCCTGGCCCGTGGGTGGCACACTGTCTGTGTGGGGCACAGCAGGGCTCCAGCAGAGCCCGGTCAGAGCAGCACTGGGATGGGCATCCAGTATCTACAAAGAACCAGAAGGGGATGAATGAAAATCATAATTTAAATAGAAATATAAGTGACTGCTGATAATTTTGCTGCAAGGCAGCCTTTCTGCTGCTCTGCATTCCCCCGAAGAGGGCCCGGAGCCGCCGCCATCTCCATGGTGACAGCGCGGCGCAGCTCCGCAGGGCTCGGGGGCACCGAGAGCCGGCCGGACCCGAAGGGGCCCGTGGGAGGATGGGGCTCCCTTCCCGAGGGCTGCCGTGCCCATCCCCGCCCCAGCGCCCAGCCAGGGTCAGTGCCACCCGCATGTGCCAGGGCAGAGGTGGTGGGTACCACACCGACACTGCCCTGCCCGGGGCTGACCGCGGCCACGGCCCCTCCTGGGCACCCCGAGCCGTTCCTGAGAGCTGCAGCCTCAACTCCACCTATTTTTAAATCAGTGATATTGTCTCTGCACCGGCTAAATATAAAAGTCTTGTACCGTGTGGTGAGTAACGCTTGGCGAGGAGCCACGGCGAGGCAGCAGCGGCCGAGGGCTGCACGCGTGGGGTGGGGGCAGAAAAACACCCGGCCCCAAAGGGCGGCTTGTGACACCCTGAGCAGGCAGGAGAGAGCGAGGGCTGTGCCCCGGGCCCGCGGGGATGGGGCAGGACAGCTCCGATGGATCCCCGCGGGGATGGGGCGGGACAGGTCCGATGGATCCCGGCGAGGATGGGGCGGGACAGATCCCGATGGATCCCCGCGGGGACGGAGCAGGACAGCTCCGATGGATCCCCGCGGGAATGGGGCGGGACAGATCCCGATGGATCCCGGCGAGGATGGGGCGGGACAGATCCCGATGGATCCCCGCGGGAATGGGGCAGGACAGATCCCGATGGATCCCCGCGAGGATGGGGCGGGACAGATCCCGATGGATCCCCGCGGGATGGGGCAGGACAGCTCCGATGGATCCCCGCGAGGATGGGGCGGGACAGATCCCGATGGATCCCCGCGGGATGGGGCAGGACAGATCCCGATGGATCCCCGCGGTGCTCGGGGCGTGCAGGGAGCTGCGGGACTTCGGGAACTCTGCGGGACCCCGGTGGCTCTGCGGGACCCCAGGGGCTCTGCGGGTGCCGGGGGCTCTGCGGGACCCCGGCGGCTCTGCGGGACCCCGGGCACTGCCAGGCTGCTGGCTCAGCGCTGTGCTGGCCGCTGCCGTGTCCCCACGGCTCTGCTGCCGCTCCCCGGCCCCGCTCCCAGTCCTTCCCAGTGTCCCACCAAACGCCTTCCTTGCCATCTGCCCTCCGTGCAGCCAGGACAGCCCGGGGGGCTGGACGGACCCCGTGGGGTCTCTCCGGCTCAGGACAGCGGGCACGGTGCCCACGGCTGTGGATCCACGGCCGGAGCGGAGCGGTGTCCCTGGTGTCACCCCCAGCCAAGGGGGCAGTGACTCCTGCAGGGATTCTGCCCACGGCAGCGTCCCGGGGCGGTGAAAACACAGAGAACGCTCTGCCCTGGCCGGCGTCCTGCCATTTACCGTGAAATCCTCCGCGTGGAGGAATTAAATGCTACCGGCTTGTGGGACTGGGAAAGAACCCCCGATTTTTGGAGTTTCGGGTTTCGTTTTTGGGAGACCCGGCTGCCCCTGCCCCGGTCCCCTGCCCCGCATCCCCGGCCCTGCCCCGCTCCCCTGCCCCGCTCCCCTGCCCCGCATCCCCGGCCCTGCCCCGCATCCCCGGCCCTGCCCCGCATCCCCGGCCCCGGCAGCACCAGGTGGCGCCCGCGGCGTCCGCAGCTCCTTCCCGGCCGGGAGGAACCGGGAGGCGGCGGGACGGGAACGGGACGGGCACGGGAGGGACGGGAACGGGATGGGAACCGGATGGGAACGGGATGGGAACGGGATCGGAACGGGTCGGAACAGAACACGGGGGATGCTCGGGGTGTGGGGGGGATGCTCCTGGGGGCTGGGACAGCGCAGCGGGTCCGGTCAGAGCCATCAGAGAAGGTTCCAGGGAGACCTCTGAGCCCGTTCCAGTGCCTTCAGAGCCCCCTCCAGGAGAGCTGGAGAGGGACTGGGGACAGGGATGGAGGGACAGCACACAGGGAATGGCTCCCACTGCCAGAGGGCAGGGATGGATGGGCCATTGGGAATTGGGAATCGTTCCCTGGCAGGGCGGGAAGCCACAGGGTGCCCAGAGCAGCTGTGGCTGTCCCTGGATCCCTGGCAGTGCCCAAGGCCAGGCCAGACAGGGCTTGGAGCAGCCTGGGGCAGTGGAAGGTGTCCCTGGCCATGGCAGGAGCTGGGACTGGGTGAACTTTAAGGCCCCTCGCCACACAAGCCAGTCTGGCATTCGGATATTCCTCGGATTTCAGTGTCTCGTCTGCCTCAGCACCTCGAGGGTTTGTGGCTGGTTCAATCGTGCTGTCTCCCCTCCTCGCCCAGGATGTGATTCATCACATCTTGCACAGGATGGAGCAAGGCTGGCAGCCCTGCCCGCCAGGATGGGCTGTTCAGGGTTATCTGTTATCTCTGCAATGAGGAGCACGAGGCACTGAACTCTGCACCTTCCAACAAGGGCTGGTTTGTCACTTCTGCCGGGCTGCCCTGGGCTGCACTTCTGCTTGCTGTAGACTCCAGGGTTGCACTCAAGGAATCCAGACCCAGAAGAGATCACTGGAGGTTTCCAGTCTGACCTTCCCCATGCCATGAACTGCAGCACTTCAGTGCATCCCTGCCCTCCTGCAGGGAAAAACTCTCCGGTGTCACAAACCCAGGAGGGGCAGGAGGCTCCTTCCAGTGCTCAGGACCCTGTTCCATGCTGGGTTATCCTGGCTGGTGCCACTCTGGAGCTGCAGCCTGCTGTCACTGACACTGTGTGTCCTGACTCACACCTGTCTGCCAGGTCGGGCACACCTGGAGCCTCTCATGTTCTCCTTGCAGGTGTAAGATGTAATCCAATTACTGTAATGATCTTTCTGTTAAACCCAGCAGGTTAAGCTCCTTAGTTCAGGACGTTGAATGTTGTTTTAAACTGGACCCTCATTTTTGATTCCCTGACTACCAGTTCTAAGTGAGGAGCAGCAGCTTGTTTGTGGGGTCTTGTTCTTTCATTTTTAAATATAACTGAATCTAAAACCCATTCCAGACTGAAATTAAAGGCAGAGATTTTATAACACAAACAAAAATACACTCACGGCATTGCTGTGCTAAAAGCGTTGAGAGGCTGCACGTGGGCAGTTTGTGCTGCCCTGCCTGGGGGCAGCCACCCCCACCCCGAGGGTGCACCCACGGCCAGGAGCTGCACCTGAGGGTCCTCTGGGTCCCTTCCAGCTCAGGATGCTCCAGGATTCCCTGGATCATCGGGTCTAACACAGCTCTTTGTGCTCGGCAGCAGCACAGGGGAATGGAATCAATTAGTGCCACCATAGGTGGCTCTGGAACCTTTCTGTGTTTGGAGGGAATAATCTGCATTTATTCCTTGCTCAAGACAGTAATGCTGCCTCTGGCTGGCTTTCCCAGTGATTATTTTCCACTTGGTTCTGTGCTAATGAACAAAGCTCTGGCTCCTCGGAGCAGCAGAACCCAGCCCACCCATTTATCTCTCCTGCAGCAGCCAAATGCCATTTGCTGTCTCGAGCAGGAAATGAGCAATTAAAAGGCAACAGGAGGTTATTTTTTTATTTCCCTCTCTCCCCTCCAGAATAATAAACATCTCCAAGTGAATGTGCCGTGTGTGCTGCTGACTTGGACAATTTGATGTGATGCAAATTGTTCTTAAATAGGATGGCAATAAATGTGTCTGTTACAATTTGGAAAATCCCATTAGTTTTTCAAAATAATTGGCTTTATATCTCTTACAGAGCACAGGGTAAGCAAAAACCTTTCAAACTAATCAATAAGAAGCAAAATAAATTCATTTTCCCAGACTGCCTGGACACGCAGGGACACAGCAGTGCAGCTGCCTGCAGTGTGTGCTCAGGCTGAGGCTAACACTGCTCCTGCCCTGCTCCCCACATCCACCCCAGCTGCTCGAGCTCCTGTCACAAGCATTTGGCTGAAAAGACTGAACTTCTCTGGCTTGCAAAGGGCAGTGCACAATGGAGGCCAGTGCAATAAATGCCACGGCCTTGGCAGCGCTCTGCAGGGCAGGGGTTGGTCTGGGGTGCAGACTGCAAGGAGAAAGGCAGAGCCCAGGTCCCAGCTCTGTGCAGGTGTGAGCTCCTGGCACAGGCCTTGGGCTGCTGGGGATCCCTGCTCCAGGGGCTGCTCCTGCTGCTGCTGCCAGCAGTGGGGTCTGTGTGCCCAGGGAGGGCCTGGCCCTGCTGCCACCGGGCACCCAGAGCAGGACATCCCAAAGGGCACCCAGGGCAGGACATCCCACTGGGCACCCAGGGCAGGACATCCCACTGGGAACCCAGAGCAGGGCACCCTGAGGGGCACCCAGGGCAGGGACATCCCACAGAGCACCCAGGGCAGGGCTGTCCCACAGGGTATCCAGGGCAGGATCCTGTGAGCCCAGCACTGTCTGGGTGGGCACTGAGGGGCCCTGTGAGCTCAGAATCCCACTGGATGGGCACTGAGGGGCCCTGTGAGCCCAGCACTGTCTGGGTGGGCACTGAGGGGCCCTGTGAGCCCAGAACCCCCCTGGGCAGGCACAGGGCTGGCTGCAGGGGAGAGCCCCACTCTGCAGAGCTGAGCATGGGCTCAGCTCCACACGGCCCCTGGGGCCTGGCACGACTGCAGGGCAGGAGGGCAGTGACACTGGCCAGGCTGTGCCGTGCCATGCTGTGCCAGGCTGTGCCGTGCCATGCCGTGCCATGCTGTGCCATGCCGTGCCATGCTGTGCCATGCCGTGCCATGCTGTTCATGCCGAGCCATGCCATGCCATGCTGTGCCATGCCATACTGTGCTATGCTGTGCCATGCCGTGCCATGCTGTTCATGCCGAGCCATGCCGTGCCGTGCCATGCTGTTTCATGCCATGCCATGCCATGCCATGCTGTGCCATGCCATGCTGTGCTATGCTGTGCCATGCCGTGCCATGCCATGCCATGCCATGCCGTGCCATGCTGTGCCATGCCATGCCATGCCATGCTGTGCCATGCTGTTTCATGCCATGCCATGCCGTGCCATGCTGTTCCATGCTGTGCCATGCCGTGCCATGCCGTGCCATGCCATGCCGTGCCGTGCTGTGCCATGCTGTGCCATGCCGTGCCAGGCTGTGCTGTGCCAGGCTGTGCCAGTCTGTGCCATGCCATGCCGTGCTGTGCCGTGCTGTGCCATGCCGTGCCATGCCGTGCCATGCCATGCCTCAGGCTGTCCTCCCCGAGTTCCCAAAGGTGGGCTGGGAGCAGCTCTTCCCTGGCAGGGGCTGGGCCCTGGCACAGGTTGCCCAAGGAAGCTGTGGTGCCCCATCCCTGGCACTGGAATGCATTACCATAAGCACTGACACAAAGGAGATTCATCACATCTAATGGATCATTGTTAAAAACTATATGAATAAAATTACAACTTTTCACAGAGCAAGTTACTCAGGCACAATACCGAAATGTCAGCTCAAGCATTAATTAATGATCCCCATGGTGTATAACCAGTCAAGCTGCTTTTCAGCTGGGTTCCAGCAGCAGCTCTGGTGTTTCTGTTTCGGCTGCAGGAGCTGAAAATTCCCCTCTGTCCCCAACCAAACCATTCCCTGCTGCTGGCACAGCCCGAGCTGCAGCCCTGCCTAATGACAGGGAGGGAGGGCAGCAAAGCCTGTCAAACAGGATTATTCACAGAAAAACCCAGCTAAGTGGATTCCAAATTGCAACCTGTCACTGCCTTCTGCAAGTCATTTAGGAAGAGCTGGAAACTGGAATAACGATTTTAGCAGGAACAGAAAACCTAAGAAAGAAAGCAAAAGAGGATTTGTGGGAGGAGGCAGCCAGCCTGGCTGTGGGCTGAATGTGGGTGGTGGGCTCAGGCCATAGAATCCCAGGGAAGCAAGGTGGGGGGAAGGATGCCTGTAATTGCCAGGGCAGAACAGCAAAAACTGCAGAGAATGCAGGAGTTTAGATCTGTTTTTAATGTGGAATAGTTGTATTCCATTAAAGACAAATGTATGTATAGCATGTATTACATATAAAACCACACAATCTATATTTATATATTTAAATATATACTCAATTTTTTTTGTATATAAATATACAATACCAGGGTTTGTATTTTTAAATACATATAGAAAAAATTACTATGACAGTTTGGATCTGGCAGGACCACTCAGGCCTGGCTGTGTCCCACAACTCCTTGTGCCTCTGGGCTGGTTGAGAGCAGGATCAGCTCTGGGCCCAGGATCAGCTCTGGGCCAGGATCAGCTCTGGGCCAGGATCAGCTCTGGGCCAGGATCAGCTCTGGGCCAGGATCAGCTCTGGGCCAGGATCAGCTCTGGGCCAGGATCAGCTCTGGGCCAGGATGAGCTCTGGGCCAGGATGAGCTCAGGGCCAGGCTCAGCCCCCAGGCCAGGATCAGCTCTGGGCCAGGCTCAGCCCCCAGGCCAGGCTCAGCTCTAGGCCAGGCTCAGGTCTAGGCCAGGCTCAGCTCTAGGCCAGGCTCAGGTCTGGGTTTTACTGCTCAGTTCGCAGTGGTCAGTTGCACTCCCTGCTCAGCTCGCAGTGGTCAGTTGCACTCCCTGCTCAGTTCGCAGTGGTCAGTTGCACTCCCTGCTCAGCTCGCAGTGGTCAGTTGCACTCCCTGCTCAGTTCGCAGTGGTCAGTTCCACTCCCTGCTCAGCTCGCAGTGGTCAGTTGCACTCCCTGGCCGTGCTGTGCACACTGGACAGTGCCCCCTCTGTCCTCTGAAGGTTCCTTTGTCATTAATCAGTTCAGCTGCATGCCTCAGCTGCTCCCTTCCATTCTCACCCGTGAACTGTGAGCAGCAGTGGTTATCTGCTGAATTAAGTAGTTCAACTAAAGAATCCCATATATTGTTTCCAGTCAATGGGCACTATGAATAGATTTTATGTAAAATTACTGGGAATGCATAAGCCATTTTGCCTAATGTTATGGAATTTCTTCTCCCAAAGCCTGTGTGAAATGTAATTCATGTTCAGATACTGACAACTGAATCATACTCAGCATTCATATATAGTGCTTTATATATGCAAACTGCCATAAAACATTAATTAAGCAATAGATCTCCTAATGCTGAGGCAGTGTACTCACACCAGGCTCGGTGAGTTAAATGTTTAAATACTGTCAAGGCTTAAACACTATTTACAGTTTGATTGTGCTGTGAGCTCAGTCATTGGCAGAGCTGGAACAGTCTCTGGCTTCTCCATACGGTAAGTAGGAGTAGGAACGGTGGCTCGGGCCTTATCTACACCAAACTTTACTTTGAAATGGTACTTTTGCTACCAGCAGCTATTTTAGAAGTGAAGTAACTGTAGTAGGAGCACAGGCTGTCTGTTTGCAGGCTGCTGCTACAGCTCCAGTACAGAGGCAGCACTACCATTTACCGAGGTTTCTAATGTTCCAGGTGACTTGGGCTCCTTTTTCCCAATCAGGGCTGCCCAAAGCCACAGGGCACGTTCAGCAGAGTGCTGGGACATCCTCTCAGGCAGCTGAGTGCCCGTGGGGGTGTCCCAAGCCATCCCAGCTGGCCTTTCCTGAGCTGGATGCAGGTGTGGTGTAAGGTGTTCCCCTGGCATGGCAGGACAGACAGTGTGGTGTAAGGTGTTCCCCTGGCATGGCAGGACAGTGTGGTGTAAGGTGTTCTCCTGGCATGGCAGAAGGACACTAGTGTGGTGTAAGGTGTTCTGGCATGGCAGGACAGTGTGCTGTAAGGTGTTCTGGCATGGCAGGACAGACAGTGTGGTGTAAGGTGTTCCCCTGGCATGGCAGGACAGACAGTGTGGTGTAAGGTGTTCTTATGGGATGGCAGGACACTCAGTGTGGTGTAAGGTGTTCTTCTGGGATGGCAGGACACTCAGTGTGGTGTAAGGTGTTCTTCTGGGATGGCAGGACACTCAGTGTGGTGTAAGGTGTCCCCCTGGGATGGCAGGACACTCAGTGTGGTGTAAGGTGTTCCCCTGGCACGGCAGAAGGACACCCAGTGTGGTGTAAGGTGTTCTGGCATGGCAGAAGGACACTCAGTGTGGTGTAAGGTGTTCTGGCATGGCAGAAGGACACTCAGTGTGGTGTAAGGTGTTCTGGCATGGCAGAAGGACACTCAGTGTGGTGTAAGGTGTTCTGGCATGGCAGAAGGACACTCAGTGTGGTGTAAGGTGTTCCCCTGGCATGGCAGAAGGACACTCAGTGTGGTGTAAGGTGTTCCCCTGGCATGGCAGGACACTCAGTGTGGTGTAAGGTGTTCCCCTGGCATGGCAGGACACTCAGTGTGGTGTAAGGTGTTCTGGCATGGCAGAAGGACACTCAGTGTGGTGTAAGGTGTTCCCCTGGGATGGCAGAAGGACACCCAGTGTGATTTGAGTCCTGGGGTTTGTTTCATTCTGTTCAAGGGTCAGGGAATGGTGAGATTTGGCCGCAGCTGCCAAAGCTGAGTCAGCACCACCCCTTGTCAAATGTCCCAGCTCTGCCTGGAGTGGCAGGAAAGGCTCTGGGTGCCCCTGGAGGGTGACTCAGGCTCAGGGTTTTTGTAGCTGCCAGGTGCTGCCACAGGTGTGACCCAGCAGACAGAGCAGTGCCCACGCTGCCCGTGTCCCTGTGTCCCTGTGTCCCTGTGTCCCTGTGTCCCTGTGCCAAGCCTTGCCAGCCTGCTGGAACCTGTCAGGACAGGCAGCCCCCTCCCCTCCCCAAAGGACAGGGACCCTCCCTGCTCAGCCCGAGCCCTTCACAGCAGTCTGTCAGCAGGAGCACTAACAGGAGCTTTAAACCACGATTTAAGCAATGACAGGGCAGACTGAGCTCACCACACAGAGAACTGACACATTCCTCCCAGATCCCAGCAATCACGGGGTCCCAAAGCCCTTCCAAACCCTTCTCCAGGCTGTGCAGACCCCAGACTCCTCTTGCTTTAGGTGCCCTGCACTACAGGGTTGGGTGCTTTGATTTAAACAGTCAACAATAAAAAGACTTTTTAATTGATAGTCACTGCAGCCACAAGTGCCACAGAGTTTACTTTCTTGTTCCATGAATGTATTTGTTTATATTTGCAGGAGGATTCAATCTGATGTAAACTATGAAATATGTTGTTTACTGAACAAAGACAGGTTCCAAGGCACTTGTTAGCACTGAAATCCAACCCGACTCTTGGTATCTATTTGCATTAGTCAGTCACCCCAGAGCCCACAGCCCTGGCTGAACACTACAGCACTCCATCAAACAGCCTGGGAAAACACCTAGAAGATAAATAACCCGTTTAAAAACTTCTGATGTGTCAGTAGTTTGCCATGAAACTGGAAGACATACCAGAGCTTTGTCTATGGCTTGTATTTGTATTAGTGCCTTGAAAACCAGAGTGTAAACCCAAAATTTGCTGATGCTATCGAGTTTGCTGTCAGCACTCTGGAGAGCAGAATTAGAATTGTCAGTGATTTTGATAAACTGGTTTTTGACAGACATTTGTGCCTGGATGCCATCTGTGAGGGTGCATGGAGCTCTAACTCTAGTTCACCACACCCAGAGAGGATCTGCTGGCAGGGGAAGCAGCTCCAGGCTCTGCTGCTGGGGGAAACCCTGGCAAAAATCCTTCAAGGAGGAAAACTGGAACTCTGACCACCCTGACATTTTGTCTCGCTGACACTGTTAAAATGCCACATCTGTCTCAGTGATACTGAGAGAGCCTCAAAGTTCATCTCTGCTTGAGCAGCCAAGAATGAAGTGAAATGCAGGGCAGTGCTGGCAGGATTTACTGCAACAGCTCCTGGGATCAGGGGTCTCCTTGGCTGTTTGCAAGTGGGACAAACAAGCTGAATTCAACTCTGTCCTGGGAAATGTGCTTATTGGCAATAAAGTACCTTGTGTTTGCTTTTCCCTTAGTATGACCAGCTCCTGGTTCCACACTGCTGTGCTCCCATTCAGGCAGGATGCCAGGTCAGGGTCCATCCTCCCCACCTGCAGGACCTGTCTCTGGGAGCCTGCTGCAGGTCCCTCAGCCTTGTGAAGTGATGGAGCACAAACAGAAACAATTCATGTTTGAAGCTGTTTTTACCCTGTTTTTTCTGGTACATGACAATGCTTCTCCCACAACAGGACAGGCCCGGGTGTGTTTTGCTGGGAGCAGTTTGGTGCCACCAGGGGAGGTCACTACACTGGTGGGCAGTGGTGTCCTCTTCATGGAGCTGTTAATGCCAAAGTGCAGCACACAGAAATGGAAATGCAGCACACAGAAATGGAAATGCAGCACACAGAAATGGAAATGCAGCACACAGAAATGGAAATGGAAATGCAGCACACAGAAATGGAAATGCAGCACACAGAAATGGAAGTGCAGCACACAGAAATGGAAGTGCACCTCCATCCAGGAGGGTTAACATTTCACTCACAGCTGTGGCCTGTGGCCTGCAGAAGGGCCCCAGGGACCCCAGCAGTGGGTTCATTGCACGGGTGAGCAGCCCCCAGGACACAGCCCTGGGTCCCGACAGGCTGTGACAAGCAGCCCTCACCCAAACCCTGCAGGGCCAGCTCAGCATTCCTGACTGCCCTGCCTGACAATCCCGAGCATGGCTCCCAGACCTGCTGCTATCAGCAGCCCTGGCCTTATCTGCTCACTGTCAGAGCCCACGGTGCTGTTTGCTGGGGGTTATCTGCAGGGCCACGTGTTGAAGGCTCCTCTGCTCCCACACTCACCTTGATCCGGCCCGGCAGCCGCAGGCTGAAGATGAAACAGTGCTGAGGCTGGTGACACAATCAGTGCCCAGTCACAATGATCCCTGCAGCCTTGAGCAGCCAGAAACCCTTGTAAAACAGTCAGGAAACACGGCCTCGTGTTTAAGGATTGCATGAGAATTGGAGGCTATTGAGGCTGAAAACTGCTGACATCAGACTGAGCCTAACATGGGTCTCAAAAAATCCTTATCTCCTTCGTTGATGTGTTCGGCCCCAAATTACTTTAAAATGCTCAAATACAATCAATATTTACACCTGAATGTTTCCAAGGACCCGAGGCCGCAGAACTCTGCTGGGCACTGCAGGAGCTGTTCTGTGCACTGCACACAGCACAGCTCAGAGCTGAGCGATGCCATCCTTGCCAAAACCTGCTCGGGGTGTCCCCCTCAGCCGGGTGGGGAGTGGGCAATTCCCCGAGCTCAGCACCCACAGGGGCCCCAGCAGGGCTGGGCAGCACCAGCCCTGGGCAAAGGGAACTGCTGCAGTGACTCCTCAAGGAGGGAGCTCATGGCCAGGGACCCCCGTGCTGGCTCTCGGGCACCTCGGAACTTTCCCCCCTCAGCACAGAGAGGGAAGCACTGCTGCACTCCTGCATTCCTGCACTCCTGCACTCCTCACTCCTGCACTCACTCCTGCACTCCTGACTCCTGCACTCCTCACTCCTGCACTCCTGCACTCCTGACTCCTGCACTCCTCACTCCTGCACTCCTGCATTCCTGACTCCTGCACTCCTGCACTCCTGCACTCCTGACTCCTGCACTCCTCACTCCTCACTCCTCACTCCTGCACTCCTGCATTCCTGACTCCTGCACTCCTGCACTCCTGCACTCCTGCACTCACTCCTGCACTCCTCACTCCTCACTCCTGCACTCCTCACTCCTGCACTCCTGCATTCCTGCACTCACTCCTGCATTCCTGCACTCACTCCTCACTCCTCACTCCTGCATTCCTGCACTCCTGCATTCCTCACTCCTGCATTCCTGCATTCCTGCACTCCTCACTCCTGCACTCCTCACTCCTGCACTCCTGCATTCCTCACTCCTGCACTCACTCCTGCATTCCTGCATTCCTCACTCCTGCACTCACTCCTGCACTCCTGCATTCCTCACTCCTGCACTCCTGCACTCACTCCTGCATTCCTGCACTCACTCCTGCATTCCTGCACTCCTCACTCCTGCATTCCTGCACTCACTCCTGCATTCCTGCACTCCTGCACTCCTCACTCCTGCACTCACTCCTGCACTCCTCACTCCTGCACTCCTGCACTCCTGACTCCTGCACTCCTGACTCCTGCACTCCTCACTCCTGCACTCCTCACTCCTGCATTCCTCACTCCTGCACTCCTGCACTCCTCCCTCCTGCACTCCTGACTCCTGCACTCCTGCACTCCTCACTCCTGCACTCCTGCACTCCTCACTCCTGCACTCCTGCACTCCTCACTCCTGCACTCCTCACTCCTCACTCCTGCACTCCTCACTCCTGCACTCACTCCTGCACTCCTGCATTCCTCACTCCTGCACTCCTCACTCCTGCACTCACTCCTGCACTCCTCACTCCTGCACTCACTCCTGCACTCCTCACTCCTGCACTCACTCCTGCACTCCTCACTCCTGCACTCCTCACTCCTGCACTCCTCACTCCTGCACTCCTCACTCCTGCATTCCTCACTCCTGCACTCCTCACTCCTGCACTCCTCACTCCTTCCCCCTGCCCTGACACAACACTGTCAGTAGGACTCTGCTCCTGCTCAGCAGACTGAGGAATTAAACAAACCCAAGGGTGCAAAGCCCAAATGATCATTGTCTGTGTGTGAGCAGCAGAGCCAAGGCTGCCATGTCACACAGGGCACTGAAGAAAAGGCATTTTCCCCAGAAGGGCTCTTGCTGCAGACAGGAAGTTTGCTTTTTGAATTAGTCACCAGTTTCACTGCAGGCTGATTACACCGGTTTCATTACCATACAATAGCACTGTTTCCATGCAAGTGCTATCAAGATTACATTTATGGTTCCAAAAGTTGTTTCACCACACCTACACAGAAGGCAGTGCTGCACACAGAGCAGAGCACTGCTGGCCCTGTGCTGTGAGCTAACCCACACCCCACAGCCTGGCAGGTAAACTGCTCCTGGGGTAAACAGGGAGAGCTGACAACAAACACTGAACACAGAAACAGCCCTGAACTTTGGCCATTTTGCATATTTTGAACATAAATGTCACGTCTAGGAGTGGGATAGAAGCATGCCATGGAACATGTTCTTTATAAAGAACCATAAAGTGGCATTATGACACCAATTCAAGGGAAACATCTGATGAGTTCTGGCAGCACGGGCTACTTTAGCAATAGTGATAAGATCTCTGGCAGGACTTTTGATGGAAATAATGAACTTTTTTTCTGTGTATGTGTGTCACTTCTTTCTTTCTTTTTTTATTTTTAATACTTTATTTACACCCACCAGCAGCTGTGATTATTTCTCGAACAAGTGCGAGTTTGGTATTCAGCATTTGAGGATCTTTTGGCAGAGGAAAGTCCCGAGGGGCTCTCCAGCCCCCAGGCAGGCAGGATGGGTCACCCTGCCCAGCCCCTGCTCGGGAGGGAGAGGCTGCAGGGGCCAAGCCTGGGCAGGACGAAGGGCAGGAGGAAGAGCAGGAGCTGGGCAGGAGCTGGGCAGGAGGAAGGGCAGGAGCTGGGCAGGAGCTGGGCAGGAGGCAGGGCAGGAGCTGGGCAGGAGCTGGACAGGAGCTGGGCAGGAGGAAGGGCAGGAGCTGGGCAGGAGCTGGGCAGGAGCTGGGCAGGTGGCAGCTCAGCTCAGCTCAGCCCAGCCCAGCCCAGCTCAGCCCAGCCCAGCCCAGCCCAGCTCAGCCCAGCCCAGCCCAGCCCAGCTCAGCCCAGCCCAGCTCAGCCCAGCCCAGCTCAGCCCAGCCCAGCTCAGCTCAGCCCAGCTCAGCCCAGCCCAGCCCAGCTCACCCCAGCCCAGCCCAGCTCAGCCCAGCCCAGCTCAGCCCAGCCCAGCCCAGCTCACCCCAGCCCAGCCCAGCCCAGCCTGACTCACCTGCAGCCACCAGGGCTCTCTGCCTGCCTGGGGCTGCCACTGAGCAGTTCCAGTGCCAGACAAACCTGCCCCTGGCACTACCCTGGCTGCTCTGCCTGCCCGTGGGCACACCCTGCTCCCGGAATGGGAACTGGCAGTGCCACTGGATGAAAAGAAACACATTAGGCAGGCTTGGTGCAGATGTGGATTCACAGACAGAATCATTGAGAATTTCTCAAGGTGCAGATAAGTACAATATTAGATTTAAATGCTGTTGGATGCCAGGTTATTTTTATATTTATATCCTTCCTCAACCCCTCCGAAGCAACCTAAATCATCCTGCTGCCAAATCCAAAATAAAGACTTCTCTGTACACCACTGCACTAAAAACTAATTCAGGCCCCAAAATCTTGCCCAATTTCATACATTCAAAATGAGTAAACATTGATAAATCTCTCCAGATTTGTTCAATGCCAGAAAACATTTGGTGCAATTCTGTTCTTTGAACTCTGAGATTATTTCATCTTCTTAGTTTCCCTTGGCAATTATTCTCCCTTTACCTTTAGGTTTACTATTAATATTAATGTCACATACTGACAGCATGGGAGTGACAGAACAGCAACTCTTCCCCAAGTGATTGAATCTTCTCAGTTGAACTGTTTTATATTGGGTTGTGAGCCAGCTAAGTCACTTAATCTTCAGTGAGTGGTAGGGTATGTCTGTTACACCCAGGGAACATTGCCATCTCAGGAATGAAATGATGTGCAGCATCCTCAGCCCGTGACTTCCCTTGGGATTTTCTCAGCAGCAGTGCTGAGAAATTAAAATACAACATTTAGTAAGATTTGTAGTTTAAAATTCAATTATCACCCTGCCTAGCTGGTACCTGGCAGAGCACTATGATCTCAGGAGTCTCTTCCACAAGAACTTCCCATGTGTTGATAACCTGATTTCAGTGTGCAGCCAGTACCAGGGGCAGAGACTCTCTGGGTGCAGGCAAGCAGCTCTTGGTGCCTTCAGGAGCTGCAGATGTCAGACAGGAACTCTGTCCCTCCTGCTCTGCACGTTCTGTGTTTCACCCAGAGCCCTCTCCCAGCTCAGCCTCACTCAGAGCCCGTCCAGCAGCCCAGGTGTGCAGAAACACAAACACCTCAAACCCTCCTGAGCAGCCTGTGCTCCTCAGGGCCAGCAGGGCCCTGCTGTGGAGCCCCTCTGAAGGAGCTGGGGGGCCTGGGTGGGTGCCAGGGGGGCACATCCATCCCCTGGCACACACAGCTCTGGGTGGGGCAGTGCCTCCCTCCCGAGGAGGGGCACACACAGGGCCCCCCCAGGAACACCAGCAGCTTTCAACCTCCTTCTGTAGCATCAAATCTTCTCACAGGCCTGACAAACCTTCAGGGTACCCAAACTTTAGATATTGCCCCTGTTACTGACCTGAACTGCCCCTGTTTAATCTTTGCCTACCAAGTACAACAGATTACAAACCCACCAAAGGCACAGCTGCACTTGCACCAAGGATCTCCACCAGCAGCAGTCACGACTCATCTCTGACACAGAAATGTCCTCAGCCTCTACCAGCAGCTCTACTGAACAAGCAGGGTTACTCAGCACAGTACAACTGGTTATACATGGAAATATTGCATGGTGAACTGCTTACTAACCAAATTTATGCTTTCCAGCTGTTTTTTATTTTGGCATTTTTAAGATAGCACCAAATCATCCTGAAATTGTTTTTAAAATATGCTTGATCACTTTGAAAATCAAATTAATCAGCCAACTCTGGTGATTATATTTTGCCTAGACCCTGCTCTATGGCCATGCCTTCATGTTGCCCAACCAGAGCTGGTTTCAGGAAAACATTCATTTTTTCCTGAAAATCTAAACCAGTACCATTCATGAGGCACAACCACCCAATGCAATGGATGCTTCATAATTCAAATATTATGTGCTGCATCCTCTCATAATTTATTTAACTTCTGTGTCCAAACCCTGAGCCAGGGATTTTCAAACCTTCCAGCCCACAGATCCCTCAGTAGCCATGCACCAGAATTCATTTCTGAGAAAAGCAGACTTGATTCTTTCAGTTACTTCCCACAGACTCCTTGCACTAACTAATTACCTAGAGCTGGTAATATGAGAGATTAAATTAATACGTGTAGTAGGGCACTGGCACTTGAGAAATCATATTCCATATTTAAACTCAACAGCACAAAGATCATTCCTTACTTTGAACATGATACATTTCCTTCTTCAGAACAGCAACAATTATAGCAGAGTGAAGAATTTAAAAATGGAGAGCAATATTATTCTGTCACTGAAAAAAACACCACAATCCAGCAGTGGTGGATAGGACTAGATAGATAGGACCAAAACCAACATTACAGCCTGGTCTTTATAGAATTGTCTGCTGGCATGTTGAGAGTAAGTGTAATGTGAATAATTCAGATGTGAGTTTGCAGCAGAAGTGATAAAGGCAGGCAAGCCCATATCATACCCAAAACCTGAGCACAGATCAGGAAAATAAAATATTTCTGCAGTGACACTGGGGCCTCTCAGCAATTCTTACAGCTGGTTTTGAAGAGAACTTTGCCAGCCTGTGACTGATTTTGGCTGGCTCACACCAAGCTGGGGGATGTGGTAGCTGTGCTCCCAGAGTACTTCTAGGAGGGGGAATCAGATGGACACTGAAAGGAACAGCAAGAACAAGTGGAGAAATGGCTTGAAAGGGAGCTCAGGTGTCCAGTTTCCAAAGGATGGGCTAAGCAGCCATGGAGACAACTCCGGAACAAGAGGCTGGAAGCACCCAAAGCTCTTCCTCAGCCTTTCCAGGAGCTGCAGTCTGCTCTGGGAAACCAGGGCCCAGAGCCTGTCACAAGGCAAGGCTTACCTGGGCAGAGCCTAGAACAGAGAGGGGCCCAGAGCCCAGCCTGGGGCTGTGCTGGCAGATAAAACACCTGGGCAGAGCTAGAACAGAGAGGGGCCCAGAGCCCAGCCTGGGGCTGTGCAGATAAAACACCTGGGCAGAGCTAGAACAGAGAGGGGCCCAGAGCCCAGCCCGGGGCTGTGCAGATAAAACACCTGGGCAGAGCCTAGAACAGAGAGGGGCCCAGAGCCCAGCCTGGGGCTGTGCAGATAAAACACCTGGGCAGAGTTTGGAACAGAGAGGGGCCCAGAGCCCAGCCCGGGGCTGTGCAGATAAAACACCTGGGCAGAGTTTGGAACAGAGAGGGGCCCAGAGCCCAGCCTGGGGCTGTGCAGGCAGATAAAACACCTGGGCAGAGTTTGGAACAGAGAGGGGCCCAGAGCCCAGCCCGGGGCTGTGCAGATAAAACACCTGGGCAGAGTTTGGAACAGAGAGGGGCCCAGAGCCCAGCCCGGGGCTGTGCTGGCAGATAAAACACCTGGGCAGCCCCAGGCTGACCTGCACCCAGCCCCAGGAGCAGCTGCAGCCCACAGGCTCTGCAGTGTGAGAGAACAATGTGCACCTGGTAGGAGCCAGGTGGGGCCTGGCAGGGCACATCAGCACCAGGGGACACCCAGCTGCCACGGCTGCACCCACAAAGCACACACTGGGCTTCACACACTCACATTTAACAAAGCTGCTCCAAGCCCTGCCCGTTCACAGCAGGGCTGCTGGAACACAGCGTTGCTGCTCCTCAGGACGGGTTTATTTGCAAAGACTTACACGCCAGCAGTACAGGGGTTCCCTTGGAGCTCCGGGGGATCACAGGGGTGCAGCATCACCAGATGACCACGGGGGTGAATCCCCACAGCACCTGAATACTGCAAAAGTAATTCCAGTAGAATTCAGCCTCTGTGAAAATTGTTCAGGAATAAGAGAATATTATTTACAAAACTTATTTCAAATCCTTTAGACTTTGCCTACCCAAGCGCTGTGTTTAGATTAGGCTTGGAAACAAGGTGTGGCAGCAAGGATCTAAATGTCACCATTATTTGAATAAATACCGAGAATTGTAAAGAACTGAGTAAGATGCGACAGCAAGGACCGGAGGGTGCCAGAACAACTAATGATGCTTTCTTGAAAGGAATGTCCAACAGAAAGTCCAGGGGATGGCTTCTACAAAGAGCGGCAGCAGCCAGCGCTGGGACTCGGCCCTGCCCGGCCGCGCTGCGGGCACGGGCCAAGGGGGCAGCAGCGCCAGCATCGGCCACGGCCACAGCAGCGCGGGGATAACCGGGCACGGGGGGGCCTGGCGGGCTGGCCCGGCGGGCACGGGGCACGGCAAGGCTCCGGAGCCAGCGGGGCGGGCGGGAGCCGCGGGCACCGCGACCCGGCCCGGCCCGGCACCGGCTGCACGCGGCGATAGGGCGGGAGGTGCGGGACGGCGGCCCGGGCAGCGCCGATAGCGGGCGGGGACGCCGGGGTGGGGACACGGGGCGGGGCACCCGGGCTGCCGGCCCCACCGCCCGACCCCCGTTACCGCCGCGTGCGGGACCCCGGGCGGGAGGGGACGCGCGCTGATCCCGGTCCCGGTTCCAATCCCGATCCCGGGCCCAACCCAGGTGCGGAGGGCCCCGGGCGGGAGGGGACGCGCGGCGATGGCGATGGCGGTCCCGGTCCCGGTCCCGGGCGCGGCGTGGCCCGGCGCAGGGCGGGGGTCACACACGCGGGGCGGGGCGCGGGCCGCCGCTCTCCGCCGGCAGCCAATGGGGGCGGGCGGCGCCGCGCCGCAGCCAATGGACGGGGGCGGCCCAAGCGCCGCAGCCAATGGGCGGGGGCGGCCCAAGCGCCGCAGCCAATGGGTGGGGGCGGCCGCCATGGGCCGCGGCAGCGCTGTCCCGCCCCGCCGCGCCGGGAGCGGGGCCGGTACCGGCAGCGCTGCCGCCATCCCTCCTTCCCTCCCTCCCTCCTTCCTTCTCCTCCTCAGCCCCTTCCTCCTCCTCCTCCTCCTCCTCCTCCTCCTCCTCCTCCTCCTCCTCCTCGGCGCTGCCCAGCGCCGGGGCTCTCCCGGCGCCGCTCCGCAAGGCGCGGCCGCCGCTTCCCCGCCCCGGCGCGGGGCCGTCCCTCGTCCCCTCCCTCCCTCCGCCCCGTCCCCGCCCGCCGCGGCAGCCCCGAGCGGGAGGCGGCGGAGGGAGGCGGGAGCCATGCGGGAGTACAAGGTGGTGGTGCTGGGCTCGGGCGGCGTGGGCAAGTCCGCCCTTACCGTGCAGTTCGTGACCGGCTCCTTCATCGAGAAGTATGACCCCACCATCGAGGACTTCTACCGCAAGGAGATCGAGGTGGACTCGTCGCCGTCCGTGCTGGAGATCCTGGACACGGCGGGCACCGAGCAGTTCGCCTCCATGCGGGACCTCTACATCAAGAACGGGCAGGGCTTCATCCTGGTGTACAGCCTGGTGAACCAGCAGAGCTTCCAGGACATCAAGCCCATGCGGGACCAGATCATCCGCGTCAAGAGGTACGAGCGGGTGCCCATGATCCTGGTGGGCAACAAGGTGGACCTGGAGGGCGAGCGCGAGGTCTCCTTCGGGGAGGGCAAGGCGCTGGCCGAGGAGTGGAGCTGCCCCTTCATGGAGACCTCGGCCAAAAACAAAGCGTCTGTGGACGAGCTGTTCGCCGAGATCGTCAGGCAGATGAACTACGCGGCGCAGCCCAACGGGGACGAGCCGTGCTGCGCCTCCTGCGCCATCCTCTGAGGGCGGCGGCGGCCCCGCGCCCCGGCGGGCACGCTCGGGGAGAAAACGTCGGCAACAAAACTCATCGTGGTGGAAATGTGGCTTTTCTCGGCATGTACGTTTCGTCCAGTCTCGGTCATGGCATATTTCCTGTCAGTGTCGGCGGCGGGCGCGGGAGCGGCCGGTCCCGCCGCCCGGGGAGCGGAGCCACGCGGGGAACCCGCCCCGGAACAGCGGCGGGGAGCGGGGCCGCACCCCCGGGACAGCCCCGGGACAGCCCGGGCACAGCGGGGCCGCACCCCCGGCACAGCCCCGGGACAGCCCCGGGACAGCCCGGGCACAGCGGGGTCTGCACCCCCGGGGCAGCCCCGTCATAGCCCGGGCACGGCGGGGCCGCACCCCTGGGATAGCGGGGCCCGCACCCCCGGCACAGCCCCGGGCCAGCCCGGGCACGGCGGGCCCGCACCCCCGGGGCAGCGGGGCCCGTCCCGGAGCGCTGCCCGCGGTCTCTATGCAAGCGGGAGCGGTGCGGGGCCGTCCCGCCCGGAGAGTTGCACATGGAACTGGGACTGAGCCGATCGGTGCTGCCAGGCACGGGGCGCCGGGCAGCGCCGCCGATACCCCTGGAATAATGCTCTATTTTGTTTACCTGCTGTATCGGATGGGAGTTTGCAGGAGAGTGGTAGCGTGGTGGTTTTTCTCCTGGTTTTGTTTGTTTTTTTGGTATTTTTTTAAAATCAGCTGTGAAAATGTTACAAATCTGCACAATTGTTTAGGTGTGCGTGTGTGTGTGATTTCGTTGTGGTTTTGGTTTTTCCTTTGGCGGGGTGGGGAGGGCGGTGGTGCTTTTTTTGCCGAGGGGTTTTGGATTTGGGTTGGCAATACCTGATTTTGATGACTAGCTCTCTCAAGTGCAAAGACTTCCCATGAGTGATGCAGGGCCAGCAGCAGCCCTGTGTCTGTAGAGTGCCTTCAAAACTCAGCTGTTCCAGCCGGTGCCAACCTGTGAAAGCTCCACAGAATCCCATTATCTACTACTCCAAAAACTACTTAACAGTTTCCTTGCAGTAATCACACCGAGCAAGGCAGGACAAAAGGGCCTATTGTTAGTGGAATTTATTTCTTATTTCCATCTGAACCTTTTAACTGTTATTTCCATGTCTTGCAACTTTGGCCTTCATTTACTTCAAATTTACAAGAATTTAGCCTTTTGGGATTTTTGGGTGGGGGGTTTTTAAATTTTTTTTGGTTCTGTTTCCCTTTGATTTTGTCGTGGGATGTGCCTCCAGCCAGCAAAGAAGGAAATCTAATCGTTGTGATGTACCAAGAAAATCCTAACAACTGTCATTTTAATTGCAGACATGCATTGAAGAGATGTCTATCCATTTGAAGAATTTTAATACAAATGCTGTTTTTTAGAAAACAACTTTGTGCATTGTTATGTATCACATGAAACACTGACTTTCACAGAGGCTCTTAATCCAGATTTATATCTCAGTAGCAGTGAAAGGTGGAGGGGTCGATTTAGCTGAGAACAGTGGTGAAAAAAAGGCAAACCACAAGGTTGCTGTTTTGCTGGATATTTAGTCATTTTTGATGCAGTTTTTGCTTGTATTCAGGTCCTGGCCCAGTGTGCTGCCAAGCTGTGGGGAGCAGGCTGTGCTCAGAGGCAGCTTTAGAGGCAGTGTGGGCTCACTGCAGCAGGCCCTGTGAGATTTGGCCCTTTTTCCCTCCTGGGAGCAGCGTGGTTTATTGGGGTGCAGTTCTAAAGGTCAATTGTTTATGAAATTCAAACTTTTAGCCTGGTTGCATTATCACTCTAAAGTTATAAACCAGCCCTTGTTGTTTGCTGGTTTGCAGAGGGGCTGGGTGGGAGGAGAGCTGTGCCTCCCATCAGCTGGAAGGTCCAAGGAGCTTCTCTGCCTGTCCTCTCCCTCTCTCTGCCCTTTGTAAAGGGCTGCACACAGAACCTGCAGCAGCTCTCTTTCCCCTTCTCCCCCTGTCCCAAGAAGTCTTGGAATTATCTCACATCTCAGAAACAAAGGTTGAACGGGGGATTTTAGTCAGGCCAGCTGAAAGTGGCTGCCATGGTTCCTCTGTGATTCTGGTGATTTCTCCTGTTTTAGGCAGGAAAGCTTTGTGCCCAGCCCTGGGAGAGCAGTGTCAGTTTGGTGCCCCTGCTGCCTGGGCTCTCCCTCTCATCAACACATCATTTACCCCCGTTTTAAGTGAAACTTGAAAACCTCATTGCAGCTCATCTTCCAGGAATTCCTAGAAGTTCATTAGAACCAGAGGACTCCCATGCTGGGGAGACAGGGGAATAACTCTGACAGAAGGGGTTTATTTCAACCCAGAGCTGCATTGAAAGCTAAGGGAGCCTGACTGCTGCCACATCTGCAGCTTACAAACTGCACCTCTGATGTTAAAAATATAAATTTACATCTCAGTTACTGCCATGGTTCAATTTTGCCTTAAATTCAGTGGGAATGTACAGTTTTCAGCACCCACCAGGCCTCGATCAGTGCACTGACAGCAGCTTGGTCTGGTTGATGAAAGCAGGTATTTATTGTGCCCTGCAGGAGCCAGCAGACCCCTCACCTTCCCCAGTGCCTCCTGCCCACTGCCTGACTGGGCTTGAGGAATAAAGCAAAGTACACACAGAGTCCAGCTGTGCTGAGCCTGGCAGAGCAGCTGGGGCAGCCAGCTGAGCTCTGTGTTGTGCTGCCCTTCCTGTGGTACATGCTGCTTTTGGCCAAAAAGGTGCATTTGTTACAGAGGGAAGGGTTTCAGCAGCCATGGCACTGTCTGACCAGGGTTTTGAATGTATTTGTGCATTCCATGTTCTCTGTGACTGGTGAGGACAGTACAAATGTAGAGCTCTGTAGTCTGATCTTCCAAATACTCTGAAGTGTTTTGGTGCTTGTTAAACATAGGCCTTGTCTATAAAACGTCTGAAACAAGTCATCCTGCTTTAACTTGACTGAGTGATGAAAGCTATATTAGCTTGGACACTTGAGGGAAATGTTGTATCAATATAAAGGTACTCTCTATTCCTTTTCCCTGTGGGAATATGTTACACCCGTGTCAATACAGAGGTGGTATATCACTCTTCACAGTGAGAATTGCAAATGTTTACTTGTTTTGGAAGAAAAATTACATTCCCGGCCAAAATACTTCCTGACATGGCAGAAATTGTGTAAACAAGGCCTTGGTTTAAGGCTGGTCTTGTGGCCAGGTATTTTGCTGTACATGCTGATTGTATTTCTGAGAAGCCAAGCCTGCTGTGTGGCAGGGAGCGTGTGTGGCACGGGGTGCCCGTGACTGTATCTGTGCCCTGTGCCCCGTGCCAGCCCCAGCCCAGCCCTGCCCTGCTCTGCGTGGTGCTCAGGATGGACCTCGTGCTGCTCTGTGCCTCTGGGATGGCTGGTGCTGCTCCTCTGAACAATGTACAGCAAGATGTTTGCAAAGGGCATTTTCAATAAAGGGCAGCTGGCTCTTTATGGCTTCCTCACTTGGGTGCTCATTGTGTGCAGGGGTTCCTCGGGCTCAGGTTTCCTCCTGAGTGAAGAATGCAGAGAGCTGCGTGTTCTTTCAGAATGTTGTGCTGAGGGAGGGGCACAGGTGGTGGGTGGCTCCCAGGAGGTGGGTGGGCAGCAGCTGGAGCCCTGCTGCCATTGGAGCTCTGTCCTTGGCCAGGTCTGTGCAGAGCCCAGGTGCTGCTCTGGGCCAGCCTCACTGCACCCCTGGGCAGAGCTGTTCATGTTCTGTTCACATCTCAGACCTGCTCCATGGGCAGATGTGTGTGAGCTCGGTTCCAAGGGGAAATGGGTTTAAATGTTGATATTCACAGCTCACAGCCCATCCTACAGTGTTCACTGCAGCCTCGTGCAATGTGTGTGTGTGTCACAGACTCTCCTTCCTGTCACATTGCTGCAGCAGTGCTTGGGAGCCTCTTTTTTCAGGAATCCAGCATCTGCCCAAACTGCAGAACTTTGTGTTGCAGTCTTTGGTAACCCTGTGTGCAGCAGGTGAGAGGGGTTTGAGAGCAAACTTCCAGTGCAAAAAGCAAAAGACATTCAAGTGAGTAGTAGTGATGAGAAATGGAGTGCAAGTGTGCTGCTGGGGCTGCATGTGTTGGGGATTTGGGCTTTTTTGTTGGTTTTGTGTTTTAATTTGTGTCGAGTTTGTTAGTCTGCCATCAGAAATCCTGCTGTGCTTCCCAAGGAAGACTCAAGAGTGTGTATGTGTGTGTGTGTGTGTGTGTGTGTGTGTGTGTGATCTGACTTCACTGGGGCTGGAATCAGAGTTCCTCCCTTTCCACAGATGATCTCACCTCAGTGACCTCAGTTCTGGAGCATTCCTTATGGGGCAGCCCCTGTGGTGCTGCAGGAGCCCCCACAGAGCCTGGTCAGTGATGATGGTGATGATGAGCAGAGATGTTCCTGCAGGAAGCTCCAGAACAGCCATTGCTTTTTCTCTGTGGCTGTTTTGGATTTCTGAAGGGTACAACTGCTCCAGCCAACAGCAGGGCTGCTTTGCTGCTGTCCATGCCAGAGGTGCACATTGTGCACAAAGCAAGAGCTCAAATCCTTATTCTGCACTATCCAGCAAGTCCCAGATCCCACCTAAACCACTGTAAAATTAGAAGTCAGTTAACCATTGCAAGTCATCCAAGTGAATCTTAAAATATTGAAAGCAGCTGTTCTGTACTGACTCTGTTTTTCATTTTGGCAGTCTTGGGTCTTTTGGAGGTCTGGGTGAAGAGCAGACTGATCAAGCAGCCATAGCTTTGTTTTGTAGTCCTTGACACAGAGAGATTTTAGGAAAATGGTGCCTGAGATGTGACTTCAGCTGCAAGGGTTTAAACCCCATTTATTTCTACAAAGTTCTCCAAGTGAACATTGTAAAAAGTGCTCAGTTAAAAGATTTGATGTCCAGGTACAGACAGATCCCAGATCTTTCTCCTCTCCTTGACAGACCAATAATTATGGTGCAAAAAATGCTGCAGCAATGAGACTGGACAGAATATCAATAAATTGCTACAGTTTTTGCCTTTTGATACAATCATGTTAATTTGTTACACTGGGTGGAAGGGGATGTTAGAGGTTGGTTTTGAGGGTGGTTGTGAATGGACCTCTGGGTGAAAATGGATCTGAAATTGAAGCTGGCTGTTCTTTCCTCTGGATCAGGTATTGCAAAAGGCACAGGTCAGTATTGATAGCAGATGTCCCTTCCCAGCTTCTCATTTGTGCTATGTTCATCTAATTCTTTGTTTCTACAGTGTTCCCACAGTTATCCCAATTTCAGCAATCCAGGGGCTGTGTCTTGTACCCACCCTGTCCAGAGAGGCAGCTTGAAAGAGAAATCTCTGCAGACATTCCAAAAACACTTTCTGCAGTAGCATTGAATAGGTTCACTTTGGAGATCAAAACTGTGTGTTTCTGTGGTCCTGAAAAGCACAAAATGTGTCCTGAAAAGCACAAAATGTGTCCTGAAGAGCACAAGGTGTGCCTTGTGTTTGAGTGCCTGTGCTGGGTGCTGGTGCCCTCCCAGCTGTGCTGTCCTGGGCTGTGGGGTGAGCTGGGGCAGCAGCAGCTCAGGACTGATGGAATCCAGGCTGGGCAGGGTGGGGGTCAGCCAGGGAGGGCTCTGGGCTGTGGGGTGGGCTATGGGGTGTGGGGTGTGGGTTGTGGGCTGTGGGATGAGCTGTGAGCTGTGGGGTGAGCTGTGGGGTGTGGGGTGGGCTCTGGCTCAGTTTTGATCTCCAAAATGTACCTATTCTATGGGGTGAGCTGTGGGCTGTGGGATGAGCTGTGGGGTGTGGGATGGGCTCTGGGGTGGGCTCTGGGGTGGGCTGGAAGCAGGACACACAGGGCCAGGTTGCCCCCATACCAGACGTGGCTGTGTGGCAGGGCAGGGAGCAGGATACCTTGCTGGGAGTTGGGCTCCATCCTTCTGGTTTGGGTACAAAACATCCTTTCTGTGTGTATTATGGAGTTACTGGGGTTTTTCCCTCCTCACATTGCTAAGCAGATCCAAAAGTGCAAAAAACATTTGTACAACGTGTGTTCTCCACCAGGGATGAGTTTGGTGTTTAGACTGAGCTTCCCTGCACCACTAATCACCAAAATCTCTTTTAAGCTGTGTGGAACTTCACAGTGATGATTGTTGCAATGTGACTCAGGGGACTGGGGAGCTGTGTGTGCTGAAAAATGAGATTGGTGTTAATTTCATCCCCTGAATGAACCAGAGCAGCATCACGTACCCCCAGTTCATATGGGGAGTTTGCTGCCAAGTTTATTGATGATTGCCAAAGTTAAGATGAAAGCATGCTCACAAAGTGCTTGAGTCATTGAGTTTCTGTTTGCAGTCTGATTTCCCTTCTTTCAGGGATACTCTGCTGCATCCCAGATTGGCTGGCTGTTTTCTGCTGGGTTTCTTGTTTCAAATGTTATGTTTGTTTTAGTGTGGGTTTTTCTTTCCCTTTGGTTGTTGCATCTTTTGGTTTCTCCTTTAATTAAAGGAAAAAATAGAGAGGAGATTCACATCTGGGTTGCTGTGTAGCACAGGCTGCACAGATTCCAGGAATACATGCCATGTCTCCACATATTTTTGCAATAAAGTTTAAGGAGAACACTGTATGTTGAAGGTATTTCTAAGGCCTGGACTTTCAGCAGAGAAACTGCTTGGAAAAGATTATTTCCAGAAGAACTGGGTCAGCCTGGAGTGAATTAGAGTTCACAGATACTTGGGCATTTATTCCCTTACAGTGTTACTGTACTTCAGCCTCTGCAGTGACAGTTACAGATTGCTGAGAATAAATATTTATGCATATGTACAAACTTGTATCTGGTATCCACAATTTGGGAAACATCCACATTTTTCTACTTCTGGCATAGAAAATAAGGAATTGTGGGCCTGCACTCACTGTCAGAGCAGTAGCTCAGGAACTGAGGTGTGTGTTTATTTAGCCAGTTATAAGCACCTAAAAAGACTTTCCTGGATCCTCCTCAAGCACTTTTGACCTGGCACAGATCAGCTCAGCACTGCTGAAGCACAAGGTGCCCATGGTGGTTACAGGGGAGGCCCTGACCTGCCTGACCTGGCTGGTTGGTGGCAGCTGTGCCAGGGGAGCCAGGCTGTGGCACCTCTGTGCCCTGGGACAGGGAGCCAGACCTGCATGGGAGCTGCAGGGAGCCCAGGACAGACATTGCTGCACCCTCACAGCTCTGGGAGGCTCACTGGGCACCTGGGGCAGCTGTGCCAGCTGTGGCCAGGCACCGGGGCACCACCTGGGCTCACACTGCAGTTAACAGCAATTAACTGATGAGCAACTGGAGTTCATTGCAAAACGTGTTTGTGCATACTCATGTGGAGACATAAACTGTGTTATTCCAGGATATAAACACACCTAAGCAAATGTGTTGCGTGTCCCCTGTGCCAACAATAGAATTGTTAATATAAATTCATGACTGAAGTTCTGTTTGTGCTCTGACTTAACACTGTTTGAATTTAACTTGACATATTCTCTGATTCTGTGGATGTATGTCCCTAATTCTCCATTCTTTTGTAACCCCACTGAAATCAGAGACTTATTTAAGCAAATTTAACCACAGCCTGAATTTAAATATTTCATATTCACATAGTAGTGTGATTATTTTTAAAAAGTTGTAATTTCATTATAAAAGAAAGCCTTCCTTCCCCTGTGGCTTTAGCTGAATTCCCAGCTGTCTATAGTGTAAACTTTAATTTCTTTTTCCCCTTTATATGGGTGGTTTTACCCTGAGGTGACACTGGGTTTATGTAAATTGTGAATCTATCTTGAAATGCCAACAGGTGTAATATATCTTTTTAATATGGTTGTTTCAAAAGGCAGAGATGCTGTGGAACAGCAGTAGTGGCCAGGCAGGAGGAGAAGGGTTCAGAGCTGTGTGCCCTGAGAGGGCTGCGAGGCAGAGCCTGGAGGGGCCTGGTGGGAAGAGCAGCTGGAGCAGTCCCAGAACATCCCCAGGAGCTGGAGCAGGGATGGGGGCTGAGGCTGCATCCCAAAGGTTCCCTCTGCCACCCCAGAACATCCCCAGCAGTTCAGAGCAGGGATGGAGGGTACAGCCCCAGGAACATCCCCAGCAGTTCAGAGCAGGGATGGGGGGTACAGCCCCAGAACATCCCCAGCAGCTGGAGAAGGGATGGAGGGTACAGCCCCAGAACATCCCAGCAGTTCAGAGCAGGGATGGAGGGTACAGCCCCAGAACATCCCAGCAGCTCAGAGCAGGGATGGAGGGTACAGCCCCAGGAACATCCCCAGCAGTTCAGAGCAGGGATGGAGGGTACAGCCCCAGGAACATCCCCAGCAGTTCAGAGCAGGGATGGAGGGTACAGCCCCAGAACATCCCCAGCAGTTCAGAGCAGGGATGGAGGGTACAGCCCCAGGAACATCCCCAGCAGTTCAGAGCAGGGATGGGGGGTACAGCCCCAGAACATCCCCAGCAGCTGGAGCAGGGATGGGGGCTGAGGCTGCATCCCAAACCCTCCCTCTGCAGCCACAGAACATCCCCAGCAGTTCAGAGCAGGGATGGAGGGTACAGCCCCAGGAACATCCCCAGCAGTTCAGAGCAGGGATGGAGGCTGAGGCTGCATCCCAAACCCTCCCTCTGCAGCCCCAGGAACATCCCCAGCAGCTGGAGCAGGGATGGAGGGTACAGCCCCAGAACATCCCCAGCAGCTGGAGCAGGGATGGAGGGTGCAGCCCCGTGAACATCCCCAGTAGTTCAGAGCAGGGATGGAGGGTACAGCCCCAGAACATCCCAGCAGTTCAGAGCAGGGATGGAGGGTACAGCCCCAGAACATCCCAACAGCTGGAGAAGGGATGAAGGGTACAGCCCCAGAACATCCCCAGCAGTTCAGAGCAGGGATGGGGGGTACAGCCCCAGAACATCCCCAGCAGCTGGAGCAGGGATGGAGGCTGCAGCCCCAGGAACATCCCAGCAGCTCAGAGCAGGGATGGAGGCTGCAGCCCCAGGAACATCCCAGCAGTTCAGAGCAGGGATGGAGGCTGAGGCTGCATCCCAAACCCTCCCTCTGCAGCTGCTCGGGGCTGAACCAAAGAGCACAAGTTAGACAGAGCAGTCACTTGATTTTTTTGATTTTCCAGTGGCTGCCAAGAGCTACATAAGCCCCTGAAGTATGTCAGAACTGGAGGGAGAACAAAGGTGCCCTGAGTTTGCCTTTCCCTGCTGCCTCCTCTGCGCTCAGGAGCTCCGTGAGCCTCGGAGCCTGTGGGTCACTGCAGGGCTGTGTGGTCACATAGATGAAAACATCCATGTTCCAAAATCTAAAACCCCACAAATCTCAGCTCTATGCTCCAGGAAGCCAGCCTGCTGGGCTGCCTTGGTGGGAGCACTAGGCTGGAGAAACTCTGCAGAAGGAAGGATGAGCTCCTTTGGGTGGCCCCAGCCTCCCCTCTGGATAAAACTGGAGATATTCTCTGGGATCCAGAGGCTGGATGGAAAACGCACGATGTGAGTAGGCTCAAACTTGAATTAATTAGAAACTCTTACAATTTTTAGTCACTTGAAACGGGGTCAATTTCAAATCAATCTCTTTGCAAGATGAAACACACTGACTTCAAAACGGGCTTTTGTGGTGATACATCACAGCACTTACCAAATTAACAAAGGGCTGAGCCAGCAGGTAACGAGGTACTCAGCTGGGGCTGAGCTTTCTTCCAAGGGCAGGTATTATTTTTAAGTCTAATAGCTACCCTTATGGGAAAAGCAAATTTTTTTTTAAACCCTCAGGAAAAGTTCAATCTGAGAAACAGAGATTGCAGGACTCAGGGAGGATTATGGTAATTTATTTCAATTAATTCAATGCAAAACAGATTATAGATCACTGTGCTTCACCATCTTGTGAAAAATCTAGCATTCAAAATGTAGCATAATCAGATTTTGATTTATGCAAACTCTCTCTGGAAGACACTACACCAGTCTCCAGTTTTGCAGCGATGGGAAGTCGATGTTTCCCTGAGGATGGGTTTCCAGCAGGGCCGGGTGAGCTCTGGGAGGGCAGGGTGCACCCTACAGCACAGAGTGGCTCTGCCAGCCCGCACAGGGCTGTTCCCTCGCAGAGCCCGCAGCCCGGCAGTGCCAGCCGGGCATCCCCGGGGCTCTGCTCTCAGCGGCCGCGCTCCTGCACGGGAAATTCACTTCAACTGCCCCGGCAGGAGCTCCAGAGGCTGCGGGCACAGAGCAGCGCGGCCCCAGCTGCTCCCAGCCCTGCCGTGTGCGGGATCCAGCCGTGTGCGGGGTCTCTCCGTGTGCGGGGTCTCTCTGTGTGCGGGGTCCTGCAGTGTGCGGGGTTCTCCGTGTGCGGGGTCTCTCTGTGTGCGGGGTCCTGCAGTGTGCGGGGTCCTGCAGTGTGCGGGGTCCCGCCGTGTGCGGGATCTCTCTGTGTGCGGGGTCTCTCTGTGTGCGGGGTCCTGCAGTGTGCGGGGTCCCGCCGTGTGCGGGGTCTCTCTGTGTGCGGGGTCCCGCCGTGTGTGGGATCCTGCCGTGTGCGGGGTTCTCCGTGTGCGGGGTCTCTCTGTGTGCGGGGTCTCTCCGTGTGCGGGGTTCTCCGTGTGCGGGGTCTCTCCGTGTGCGGGGTCTCTCTGTGTGCGGGGTCTCTCTGTGTGCGGGGTCCCTCTGTGTGCGGATCCCACAGTATGCGGGGTCCCGCCGTGTGCGGGGTCTCTCCATGTGCGGGGTTCTCCGTGTGCGGGGTCTCTCCATGTGCGGGGTTCTCCGTGTGCGGGGTCTCTCCGTGTGCGGGGTCTCTCTCTGTGTGCGGGGTCTCTCTGTGCGGGGTCTCTCCATGTGCGGGGTCTCTCTGTGTGCGGGGTCTCTCCGTGTGCGGGGTCTCTCTGTGTGCGGGGTCCTGCAGTGTGCGGGGTCTCTCTGTGCGGGGTCTCTCTGTGTGCGGGGTCTCTCCGTGTGCGGGGTCTCCCCGTGTGCGGGGTCTCTCTGTGTGCGGGGTCTCTCCGTGTGCGGGGTCTCTCCATGTGCGGGGCTCACTGCGCCCCCTCCTCTGCTCTCTGCTCAGCGCTTGTGCCCCCTCCCTGCAGCTGTCCAAGGGAAGCGCTGAAGATCTCGGGACGCTTCTCTGTTCTCAGCTTCCTCAGCTCTGCCCCTTCACACACACAGACAGACACACAGATACACAGACACACATGCACACACACACACACACACACACACACACACACACACACACACAGATACAGACACACAGACACACATGCACACACACAGACACACACAGATACAGACACACATGCACACACACACACAGACACACATGCACACACACAGACACACACACACACACACACAGATACAGACACACAGACACACATGCACACACAGACACACAGATACAGACACACATGCACACACACACACAGACACACACACACACACACAGAGACACACAGATACACAGACACACATGCACACACACACAGATACAGACACACATGCACACACACACACACACAGATACAGACACACATGCACACACACACACAGACACACACACACACACACAGATACAGACACACATGCACACACACACACAGACACACACACACACACACAGAGACACACAGATACACAGACACACATGCACACACACACAGATACAGACACACATGCACACACACACACAGACACACACAGATACAGACACACATGTACACACACACACACACACACACAGACACAGACACACATGCACACACACACACACACACACACAGACACACAAACACACATGCACACACACAGATACAGACACACATGCACACACACACACACGCACACACACACACAGACACACAGACACAGATACACAGACACACATGCGCGCACACACACACAGACACACAGACACAGACACACAGACACACATGCGCACACACACGCACACACACACGCACACACACACACACACACAGACACACACACGCACATTTCTGCTTCCCGCAGTCCTACCCCAGCCGAAGCAGACGCGATGGTCGCGGTGCCCCTGTGGGTGCAGGGCACGAAGGTGTCTCTGACCCTGGCACGGGTAAATGCCCCGTCTGGCCGCAGCCCCGGCTCCCTGTGCACAGCCCACGGGAGGGGCGGGGGCTGCAGGAGCGCCCCGGGCCGGGGCTGGGCCCGCCCGGGCAGGGTCGGGCAGGGACCGGTGCTGGATGCCCGGCCCGAGGTTTACACAGGGTTATCGGCAATGTTCATTTTCAATCGGAGGTTTACACAGGGTTATCGGCAATGTTCATTTTCAATCGGAGGTTTACACAGGGTTATCAGCGATGTTCATTTCCAATCACTGTCCTTCCTGCCCCTGCTCCTTTCACGGGTGTGGAACAGGCGCTGTGTGACAGCAGCTCTGCCTGCTCGCAAATAAAACCCAGCGGGTGAATCGCAATGCGCTCGCCTGGCTGGGACCTGTGATCCTCAGGCTTTGTGCTACAGTGAGGGAACTTAAACCCGCTAATTTTAAACAAGAAATGCTGTTTAATGTTCAGGGTTTAAGCTGTTAAACGGGTTTGTTCTGATGAGAAGCAGTCACCATGCTGCTGACTTCCCGTTGGCTGTTAAAAGGTTTATGGTTATTGAATTATTTGTAACATAATGATGATACTTTATATATTCATTGTTTATGGGCCACTAGTTTCTACTCCGTGTTGCTCATGTTGAACACACGCCTCTTCGGTGTGTTTTTAGGCGTGTCTGGGGCAGCAGGGCTGGTGCTGGGGTTTCTCTCTGAGTTCGCAGGATTCCCAGAGCCGATTTCCTGCGCTCGGGTGCTCTCAGCACCTTCTGGCGCTCCAGCCCGGTGACACCGGCATGGCTGCAGAGCAGCTCCCGACTGAGCCCGGTGACACCGGGATGGCTGCAGAGCCGCTCCCGACTGAGCCCGGTGACACCGGGATGGCTGCAGAGCAGCTCCCGAGCGCTGTGTCACAGCCACTGGCGCTCTGTGTGGGGCTGCGGGGGCAGCAGCAGCTGCGGGGTGCCCGCGGTGCCCGCGGTGCCCGGGGTGCTGCCCGTGGGTGCGGTGCCAGCTCGGAGCTCCTGCCCGCGCTCCTGCCCGCGGCTGCGGTGCCGCTCGGAGCTCTGGGGCTGCCAGCTCGGAGCTCCCGCCGCGGGCACTTGGCGGGCACCGGGCACAGGGGCGCTCCGGGCCGGCGCCTGCCCGGCAGAGCCTCGGCCGAGCAGCTGCTGTCGGGAGGTTTGCAGCTGCTGCATTCAGCCTGCGGAGCTGCAGTCGCTGACTCGGGAAAAGGAAATCATTGTGTGTATTCTGTCCCTCTTCTCAGCCGCGCTAGCTCCCTCATGTCTTTAGGAGTTGGTATTTCTATTTCTCCATGTACGTTTCGCCGAACTGGCTGGGTTTTCTGACACCTTTTGGGCAAAAACTGAGAGTAAACGTGTATCCTTTTAAAAATTTTTTTTAAACTCATATCAGTTCTACTCCCAGTTGTACTTGAATTGACAAGTTCCAGGTCTGATTTCTAAAGGGGGTGTGCGCACTAACTCGGGTCGTTTGCCCATCACCTTCCCCGACAGCCGCAGGGGAAGGTGTTCAAGAGGAAGGCACTTGATGTTTGCCACTGGGAAGTGCCAGCCAGTGGCTTAGTCTGGATCGATTAACGAGGTTTGTCCTGCTGCCAGGGCTCATTTTTATTACCCAGACTTCCCTTCTGGCAATAGCCTAAATAGATGGAACCAGTGCTGCTGCCTTAAGGGTGTGGCACTTGGGATTCGAGGTTGTTTCTTCACCAACCCTCCCTCCCTCCCTTTCTGATTCACAGGTTTGTAAGGAACTAACACTTTTATGGAGACAAGGATCTGTGCTGTAGTTCATGAGGACAGTGAACATGAGCTCAAACCCTCTACACAGGTTACACAATCAGCAGTTGCCAAGTACAGGAATTGAATCCCTTTCTTTTCTTGGCAGATGTGCCTTTGGCCGGGGGCTCAGCCTGGAGAAAAGGAGATTTGGGAGAACCTTCTCACTGTCCACAACTCCTTGAAAGGAGGGGGCAGCCAGGTGGGGGTCAGGCTCTGCCCCCAGGGAACAGGGACAGGACGAGAGGAAATTGATATTTCAGGTATTTAGATATATCATGTACTTCGTGTGTATCAGTATTTTAAATGATGATGTGTAGTTACCCAGTGGTGGTTGCTAGTATTTCTTATGAGCTCCCAGCTGCCCACAATGCCCTGCACAGCCATCCCCGGGCTGGTGAGCGAGCTCTGGGCTCTGCAGCACAGCCCGACACCCCAGCCCAGAGCAGGGCTTTCTCTCTCCGTACAATCTGCAGTTTCTGACATGGATGCTTCCCTTCACACAAGGCTGGGCAGGCAATTTCTGTGCTGATCACCATAGAAACCTGCAGATCCATCACTTGGTCCGACCGTTCCCATGCTGTAGCAGGGAGCTGGCATCAGAAAATGCAAATAAGGGGCGGGAGAGAAGCTTGGTGAAAGCGGTGCCTTTCTTCTTTATTTTAGCAAAGCTGATCTTTATTCTAGCTGCCTCTATTCCTGTTGAACCCAAACTCAGGCTTTCTCCTTAATAATAGTTTATGGAGCTTCCCTGAGCAGCTGTGCTGTCCTGCTGCCTGTCTGGGATGGGGTTTTTGTCACAGACCTGAACATGGGAGTGGTTTGTTCTTTCCTACATCTCATCAGACCCCAGTGGGGTCTTTCTCAATATCCTGAAGTATCCTGAGCTCACCATCTCCTCTCCTGTGGTGTGGGGCTGGTGAATTTTAATAGCTTGTCTCAATTGGTTGCATAGGATCTCAGGTAATTCTATTACTGATCAGTAATTTTTTCAATGCCATACTATTGACAGCTAAAACATGAATGACTCCCAGGAATATTGGGAAAGGGGCTGATTTTCTTAAGGAATGAAAAGATGAGGAAAGGCTGATTTACACTTGCACAGACTGGATAACCAGTCTCAGTACTTGCCATTTCAGCTGGCCTGCACATGAACACTGGGAGAGCTTTAATTGCAGCTGACCCTGGGTGCTCTGTGCTTCCCACAGCAGCTGGGTGACCCTGGGTGCTCTGTGCTTCCCACAGCAGCTGGGGCTGTGCTCAGCCAGGGCTCTGAGCCTGGCTCCTGGAGACAGGAGGGGGCTGCCAGCAGGACCAGGCTGCTGCTGCTGCTGCAGGAACAGCAGGAAGGTGCAGGAGGAGGAGAGGGAGGGTTGGGCTGGAGAACAGAAATGCAACAGATGAGGCAGCTCCCACTGAGGATCCCTGGCAGTGTCCCAGGCCAGGCTGGGCAGGGTTTGGAGCACCCTGGGACAGTGGGAGGTGTCCTGCCCATGGCAGGGGGTGGGATGGGATGGGCTTCAAGGCCCCTTCCAACCCAGCCATCCTGAGATCCTGTGATAAGAAGCGTGCCCAGAGGTTTTTAGTCCCTCACAAAACCAAGAGCCAAGCACGGGCAGCGTGGCTGCTGCTCTGGCTGATGGTGCCTCTGTGTCTGGCACGGGGTGGGAGCTCAGAGAGCACCTAAGCACAGTAACTCTGGGACTGGCTTCTTGGGTTATGTAGCAAATCAGCCTGGAAAAAGCTGGAATAGGAAAAAGATGTGACTCTTCAGTCTGCCTGTAAGTCCTAACAGCAG